>CM038346.1:5491231-6091231 GCA_021464625.1 Proterorhinus semilunaris
AATAGCAAAAGTTCACTTCTTGACAAAGCACAATTAAGGTTTTTTTAGAAAATGAAAATAGAAAAATATGATGTGGGAGGAGTGCTGCAACTACACTCAACAAAAATATAAACGCAACACCTTTGTTTCTGCTCCCATTTTTCATGAGTTGGACTTAAAGATCCAAAATTCATTCCAGATACACAATATTACCATTTCTCTCAAACATTGTTCACAAATCAGTCCAAATGTGTGATAGTGAGCACTTCTGCTTTGCCGAGACAATCCATCCCACCTCACAGGTGTGCCACATCATCATGATTAGTACACAGGTGTACCTTATACTGCCCACAATAAAAGGCCACCCTGAAATGTGCAGTTTTGTCTCACAGCAAAATGCCACAGATGCCACAAGCATTGAGGGAGCGTGCACTTGGCATGCTGACAGCAGGAATGTCAACCAGATCTGTTGCTCGTGCATTGAATGTTCATTTCTCCACCATAAGCCGCCTCCAAAGGCGTTCCAGAGAATATGGCAGTACATCCAACCGGCCTCACAACCGCAGACCACGTGTAACCACACCAGCCCAGGACCTCCACATCCAGCAGGTTCACCTCCAAGATCATCTGAGACCAGCCACTCAGACAGCTGCTGAAACAATTGGTTTGCATAACCAAACAATTTCTGCACAAACTGTCAGAAACCGTCTCAGGGAAGCTCAACTGCTCGTCGTCCTCATCGGGGTCTTGACCTGACTCCAGCTCGTCGTCCTCATCGGGGTCTTGACCTGACTCCAGCTCGTCGTCCTCATCGGGGTCTTGACCTGACTCCAGCTCGTCGCCGTAACAGACTTGAGTGGGAAAATGCTCACATTCGATGGCGTCTGGCACGTTAGAGAGGTGTTCTCCTCACGGATGAATCTCGGTTAGGGTTAGGTGAACATCACCTCATGTTTCAGCAAGATAATGCACGGCCCCATGTTGCAAGGATCTGTACACAATTCTTGGAAGCTGAAAATGTCCCAGTTCTTGCATGGCCAGCATACTCACCGGACGTGAACCTTTGGGATGTGCTTGACCGACGAATACGACAGCGTGTACCAGTTCCCTCTAATATCCAGCAACTTCGCAGCCATTGAAGAGGAGTGGACCAACATTCCACAGGCCACAATTGACAATCTGAACTCTATGCGAAGAAGATGTGTTTCACTGCATGAGGCAAATGGTGGTCACACCAGATACTGGCTGGTTCTGAGTCCCCAGACCCCCAATAAAGCAAAAAACTGCACATTTCAGGGTGGCCTTTTATTGTGGGCAGTATAAGGTTCACCTGTGCACTAGTCATGATGTCAGATCAGCATCTTGATGTGGCACACCTGTGAGGTGGGATGGATTATCTCAGCAAAGCAGAAGTGCTCACTATCACACATTTGGACTGATTTGTGAACAATGTTTGAGAGAAATGGTAATATTGTGTATCTGGAATGAATTTTAGATCTTTAAGTCCATCTCATGAAAAATGGGAGCAGAAACAAAGGTGTTGCGTTTTATATTTTTGTTGAGTGTATATATTTACGCACAGAAATGCAAATATCCATATGGCTGTGTTTTGTTAAAGGAATAGGCCACCGTTTTTACATACTGACATATGTTCTTACCTTACCTTAGACTAGTTGATATGTACCTGTCTGGTCTTTGTCCGTGCGCTCTGTCATGCAAACGGAGCACAAACGCAGCCTCTTCCACATACTGTATAGTTCCAAATCAGCTCCCGTTAGAAGCTACCAAACTCTTCCACGTTGTCCCTATTTAAATACAGTTACGTGACGTGTTACACTACAAAGTATAGTAACACAGAAATGTAACATGTCGATTTTCTCAGCGGATAAAAAGGGGTACTATATTGTGAGGCGTAATAATACGAGGAGCACTACGTCCGCGCACTAACTCCTAAAGACTTTTCTCACGCTCACTACAAGTCACGCTGCTTCTATTGACGGAAGTGAGCGGGGGAGAAGTCTTTAGGTGTTAGTGCGCGGACGTAGTGCTCCTCGTATTATTACGCCTCACAATATAGTACCCCTTTTTATCCGCTGAGAAAATCGACATGTTACATTTCTGTGTTACTATACTTTGTAGTCTAACACGTCACGTAACTGTATTTAAATAGGGACAACGTGGAAGAGTTTGGTAGCTTCTAACGGGAGCTGATTTGGAACTATACAGTATGTGGAGGAGGCTGCGTTTGTGCTCCGTTTGCATGACAGAGCGCACGGACAAAGACCAGACAGGTACATATCAACTAGTCTAAGGTAAGGTAAGAACATATGTCAGTATGTAAAAACGGTGGCCTATTCCTTTAAGAAAGCAGTTCTTTAAAGCACACGGATACGGCTCATTAGGGCGATCCCGGCCACACCGGTCTGACTGTTGACAGTAGGATTACACTGACTGTTGTATTTGTCTGACTGACTCGTGTTACTGCTGTATTTGCTCACCTGTCGGCGCGTCTCTATGGCTCATTTGAGTGTTTTTGTAGAATTTTTACAATTACTCACACAATTAGCACAGTGTATTAATTTATGTAATGTATATTCATGATTAACAGTAGCTCAAAAGTTTTTAAAAGTTTTTTGGCTTTTTGTTATTCTTTTTACATTGTACAATTCTCAGTGAAGATGTTAAACTAAAAATGAAAACATGGGATTATGTAGTGTGAAGGGAGGGTGAAATGACTCAAAAATATATATATATATATTAGGGCTGAACGATATGGACAGAATTTCATATCTCGATATTCATGCCAGATATCAATACGATATAACTATGGGTTACATTAAAACTAAGCATTTTTCCGAAAAATAAAATCATAATACAAAAGAGTGCAGTTTTATTGATGAAAATCTATATCGTTTATATCTTGCTTTTTTCGATTTTAATGTTTTGAATGTTCATATCTCGATATCGATACGATAACGATATATCATTCAGCCCTAATATATATATATATTTTTAAGTTCTTCAAAATGCCGCCCTTCGTTCTTGGCATTTTCTCTTTGAGCTTCATAATGTCGTCCTGAAATAGTTTAACAGTCCGTGAAGTCAAGACCATTTCTGTGACGACATCGTGACGCTTACTGAGAAAATACAAGTACAAAGCAAGAATCAAAGCGATTTTGAAGAATCTTTTTCACCTTTTTTTGTTTAAAACCTATGAATGCCTTAAGAGAGAATCTACAATGTAAATAGTCAATATATAAAAAACGGTTTCCAAACTTTTGACGGGTACTGTTGTATATTCACTGATTTGGCCCTTTTTTGTTACTTGTCCAGGTGTAGGTAAAATGGTAAATGGTGTAAAAATGTCTGGGGGGCAAAAATAAGAAAACATTGTGGAAAATAGGGAACAACCATTTCACTGATCCCTATTGCGCCCGATCCCTACGGCACTGATGGTTGTTATTGATACGCTGGATATGCCGGCTTCCAAGATTGTCCCAACAGTTTGCTAGCCAAACAATATAACAATACAATATTCAATAAATGTTATACCATTTTATTTATTCATATGTCATTGTCTCTGACTCTGAAAATGTGCAGAAATGTGCAGGCTTGTACCCTGGGTCTGTAGTTGTTGTTTTCAATACATTATTGTATGGTAATAAGTTATTACCCGTTAAAAAGAAATCAATCCCAGCATCCTGCGTAGTTAGAAATCCAAACTTCCTGAAGCTGGGGTTACGATGACACGAGAGAGAAGTGGATCTGTCAGAGTTCACAGTGACACAAACCACACACCGATGGAAGACAACACGGCGGCACAAAAGGAGACGCGCAAATGCTCCTGAATTATGCAGGACCTCCTATTCAGCCTTCACATTAAGCCACACTGTTCCCACTTAAACGCACTTTCAAAAGCCCCACATTACCCGCACTCCGTCATCCTGCAGGTTTGCAGAAACTGGAGGAAATCGGGCCTAGTGCATCGCTCCATCTCACACACTTTTATTAAATGTATCAAAGTCTGTCTCTGAGTGCTGCTTTTAGAGCCACTATCCCAAACGTGCTGTCGTTATTAAGCGCTAAACACTGCACTCGAGTCATTTTGTTTTATTCCACAGTAAAGGCTGATGCAGCGAACATCATTTTTACCGTGTGCACTTAGGAAAAACTCTGCCAAATCTGCTTTTAGAGCGACATTTGGGTATTTAGCCATGCTCGTGTGGCTCTTTGGATACTTACTAGTGCTGTCAATTAAAATGTGATTAAACGCGATTAATCACGACTATTATAAATGTATCTTCAATGAAGGTACTTGATTCATCTTCTGTACTCAGTAGTTGAAGTCTTCGGCTAGCTTCTTTAACTCCTCTTTCAAACCAACGTTCTTCTTTAGATAAAATGTTGACCTCCCCGTCCTCAAAGGAGTGGTTGGAGGCTTTGAGGTGGAGGTGCACCGCCGACTGAGGGCGGCTTGTGCTTTCTCTTCGGTGTTGATAAAGTCTCTTCTGTAAAATTTGTTTAGTTTCTCCGATATAATGTTGTTTGCATTCTTCTTCTTTGCATTGAATAGAATAAACCACATTGCTTTGTTTGTGGCTCGGAGTTTTGTCTTTGGGATGAACTGATTTTTGTCTCAGTGTGTTCACTGGTTTGTGGTTCACTGGAATCCTGTGCTGCCTAAAGATTCTCTGAAGTTTCTCTGAGACCCCGGCTACATACGGCACTACAACTCCCTTTCTTCTTGGCCCTGGAGTCTGTCTGTCTTGTTCTTTGGGTCTTCTTGCACTTTGTGCTTTAGTGAAAGACCAGTTCGGATAGCCACAGTCTGAGAGGGCTCTCTGGAGATGTTGCTCCTCTTTGGTCTTTCCCTCTGCACTGGTAGGCACCTCTTTAGCTCTATGTCTGAGCGTCATGATGACCCCTAGCCAAAGACTTCAACTACTGAGTACAGAAGATGAATCAAGTACCTTCATTGAAGATGGACAACTCCTGTACGACTGAGAACTTACAGATATTATATACGTCTTTGTTTATGGCTAATGTCTCACTCATTACTGGGCGTATCCACATGAAACGGAAACTTCCATAAAGTTTAACGTCTGGACAATTGTTTTTTAATGCACCACTCAGCATAGGAACATATTCTACAAAATCAGCTGTTAGGGCAGCCATGTGGGGGTTTGTTGATTGGGAGTTACTGCCCTCTTCATCTGGCCCGCTCTACACTTTGGCTTTTTAATGCACCACACTATGCAGGGCTTGCAGCATACTTCACATATAACTCAATTAAATAAATATATAATAATAATGATTATGGAAATTACACCCAAATTAAAATTATACTGAGAATGGTAATGACAACTGGAAAGTATCAAGATCTCAGATTATAATATCTATTAATGTACCTTCATAACATAAAAGTAACTCTCGGTTATCAAGGGTAAAAATCTGGAAGAAATATATTAAGGATCACATTTTTTTTTTTTTTTTGACTGCTTTGTTCTAGACATCGTACATGAAACGGGATTGTTGTTGTAGCTGTGCGTTGCTTCAATTAATTGTATAAACAGTTCATATATTATTATTTTTTTTGGTAAGTTTGTAAGTTGGTCTGTATGAATGTAGCTGCTTGAAATGTTCTTTTTTTATTTATTTTATTGCACTTGGGGGTGGGCAATCATAAGCTTTTGCTTCAGCCCACTCCTTTTGAGCACTATGTGTACTGCTCAAATAAACAAATAAACAATAAAAAAAAAAAAAACGAGGCTGTTGATGTAAAGTGTTTTGCTTTGTCCCAGTGGACCCGGTCATTCTGAACGTTCAACACTGGCCCCGCCCCCTCTGCTTATCACATGAGCGTTTCCTGTGTGGCTTTTTTATCGGGTCAATTTCATCGCTGTTTTGACGATTTTCTCCAGAGGCTTTTAGAATTGGGGTAAAGCTAAACTGGGGGGAAGTGTGCTGGGTTCAGGGGTTAAATGATGCCAGAAGAAAGCGTTTGTTTGTACATAAAGTGTGTTTTAAGTTCGTTAATCTTCTATATTCATACATTTTTTTGCGTAAATTAATTTAATACTGTGCCATTTTTAATTGTATTTAATTTGTGACTCTTGAATACGTGTCTGTCTTTGCTTCATGATTCCATAACTGACCTGTTGGTTTGTGTCCGTCAGGTGATCCTTCAGTCCAGAGACTACAACGCCCTGTCCATGAGTGTGATGGCCTTCGTCGCTATGATCTACCCACTGGAGTACATGTTTCCGGTCATCCCCTTATTACCCACGTGCATGGCCTCGGCGGAACAGGTACGTACATCGCAACATGGCACCTAGAATGTTCCGCAGTGTGGCTTTAAACACGTTTCTTATTTCTTCTGACGCGTCTTAAGCTGAAGCGTCGGCCTGACTCCGTTTAGACTCGGTTTATCTCAGGTCACCGACACAAGCTGTTCTCGCTGCCTGGGCCAAACCGTTGCTCACAAACGGTCTCGCTTTTCTGTGTCTGTTACCATGGAAACTGGGCTTTTCAGTGATTTTTTTTTGTTTGTTTCTTTGTGTGTGAAGAAAAGTACGGCTATACAATGTTATTCAGGCTTGCAAAATTATATCTGTGTGTGGGGGAAAAACGTTAATGTACTGATCTGAAGCCCTATTTTCTGAGCGTATGAAACCCCTGGACTTTGCCTTTGAAATCAGGAAAAGGAACTGAAACGATCGAGTCCAGTGATGGGACTTTAAAAACACACTGGGGCGCCACATAATGACGTCTGCAGGGGGAGAGGGTTGTGCCGGGGAAGATTAATAAACATCTCAAACTTGTAAGTCCAGGTATGATTTTTAAGACGGTGTCCACCTTATTACTGGGGCCGCTGATGTGGAAACGATTACGGGTACGACTTCCTGTGAGAAGTTGGGCTGAGCCACTGGTTTCCTGCGGTTTCCAGGGTGAGTTTTCGTTTTATGTAAATAGTTTCTAAATGATCAGCTCCCGTAAAATCTACAAAGATGTCCTTGAGCTCAGGCTCATTTTGTGTTGTTTGCAGTTAAATCAAAAAGAACAATAGAAAGTTTCATTTGTGGCTCTGGAACATGCAGGGCCAGATCTTCTGCCTGGTGCAAGGACAGTGCTGCTTCAAAGGAGAAGGTCATGTGCGCAGCTGTTGCGCCACTGGCGACAGGGCGTCGCTCATACAAAAAGAGGAGGTCGACTGAGGCTAGGGCAGGGCGATATGGCCTAAAATCTATATCATGATGTGAAAAAATAAATATCACGATAACGATATATTTGACGATATAATTGACAATGGACGAATTACTTCAAAATCCCAGCCTTACGCCTATTGGGAAGATTCATTCAGTGATTTTTTTATTCTTTTTTTTTTTTACGGCATAATTGTCTTCCAAATATGATCTACTCAAGACGTTTACATCCTTCATTTTACTTTTTCAGCACGTGTGTCCGTGTTCTACAGTCACCGTTTATGCTGCTCTGATGGAGCGTAACATAAATTATATTGTGTCCACAACGATATAAAAAATTACAACGATATCAAAACATTATATCACGATATGCGATACGATATGGCCCAACCCTAACTGAGGCGTGGTTTATTACAAGCCGCTCCTCTCTCCTATAGCAGCCTGTTGGAGCTGGTAGCCAACAAAACCACAAAACACAATAGTTAATGCAAGAAAGTGAGACAAGACAGTTTACCTTTTTCTGACCAGGAGAGACAGACAGAGATGAGGGTCCAGCTCCGATGGAGCTGGGCCATCGTCCTGCTCGCTCTGGCTTCCTGGTTGCCCCCACATGGGCTTTTATTGACTTGTTCACGCCCTTGGTTTACAATTTACTGCTTGGGTCTAAGGGAGGGGGGACAGTATCCAAAGCAGCAAATGACATTTACAACTTCACAGTGTTTACTTTTAATTTGCATCACTCTTGTCCTCGACACCGTCCCAGGTCTCGGTCACACACAGCTGCTCTGCCCCAGTCAAAGGGCAGAGGTCATATACCAAAGCAACAGATAACACTCCTTCAATTTACAGAACTCAGAGATCTGGAACTCAAAGTAAAACATTAACAACATCTTTTCAGTCATTCAGATCATGAAGTGTAAGATAAAGCAAAATATAGAGAATAATCAATATTTATCCAACACAGCCTCACATTCTTTTCCTTGTTTATATCGCGCTGCCTCGTGTTCTTCCTTAAGCGTTACGGCCTTTTAGTATCAGCTCTCACCGTCAAATTAAAAACATAATTTATCCCACTGTGAGTTAATGACTGTCCATGTCCGGTGTCCCGAGAGAAAGAGATCAAGCTTACAGCCGGTCCCGCTGTTGCGCGGGTCGGTACTCACTCGGCCGTAATTGCGTTAACGCGACCAAAACAAAGCACGTGTTCTTCCCCGCTCCCCCGCCGCCCATCTTTCTTTACCTCACCCCTTCCCGGCCGCTGAGTCTGGTTGGAGGAAGAAGAATGTTCTACATGACATTGGCATTGGCCATGGGTGTTTTCCAGCCCACATACTTAATGCGGGTCATATATATTCGCACCCATAATTCACGTAAGAGCTCATGGCGGATCAGAGCATTTCTTTCTAATTCATACTGAACTGTATCTTCAAAGGTGAAATATTAAAGATATAAATGCTTTTATCTTGACAGCTTCTCCTTGCCCCCACTCCCTACATCATCGGTGTCCCGGCCAGCTTCTTTCTCTACAAGTCCGGTTTCAAAATGCCAGACGACGTGTGGCTTGTGGATCTCGACAGCAGCCGGGTCAGTACACCCTAAAGCAAATATTTTATAATAACAATATAGTGCTATTGTCATTTATTTCCTTTCCTTTTTCTAACATGGTGTCTTGTTTGCAGGTCATCGCCCCCACCAACGCAGAGATATTGCCACCTCTTCCAGAGCCTGAAGCCGGTGAACTCAAGAAACATTTGAAGCAGGTATGGGATGAACTTAGACTTTTTCGATGTATAACCAACTTTCTAAAAACAAAAATCAAAAACAATGAATGGAAATGATTAGGGCTGGGACAATATGTATTTTTGTAATGTATTGTAACACGTTTTGCTTAAAGTAAAGTGTCAAAAACCAGACATCGAACATAATAAAGGAGGGCAATGTAGGCACATGGTCTGCCAACACTATGACGCAATTAAAGTTACAAAGGTTATTTTAATCTCACATATGCAGATTGTGTTTGGTGACTCATCCAAACTCTGTACTAAATAAAACAAAAATAATTAAGACTATAAGGGACTGTCAGTGTTGTTAAAGTGGAACTAAACACTAAATCAATGTTTTAGCCGCGCCCGTGCCATTAGCTCTCATGCTAACAGACTGTCAATCAAAGTACGGCCCTCATTAGTATACGAGATTTCTAAAACGTTTCTTACGAAAACCCGCCTGGTCCCTGTAATTGCACCCAGCGTTATCACGGGAGGAATGTCTAGCTGTAGAAACTTTAGGAAAATTAGGCACCAGGCTTCAAAGTTGTTTTTAACGTGTCTGAAGTGCAATGGTAGCTTATGGAGAACTAGCTTGTTCTGCCGTCCCTAAAAGACATGACAGCTCCTGTAGGTATTGGATTATTTGACAAGCGGACATTTGATGAGGATTTCAGCAGAATCAGAGCAGGTTGGTCAGATGTTTGTCAGTTTACGATCTTTGGTAAACTTCTGTCAAAATGCTAAACTCTGTGTTAGCCGCTAACGCTAATCTTGTAGGCGCCAACTTTAGCTGCGTCTGTTTCTTTGATGCCTACACGTGTATGTGTTTACATGGTGTGGCTTGTGTTGGGGGTGAGGCGGGGGAGGTGTGGAGCTCGTCTTGAGAAAAAGTTAACGTCTGTTTCGGTCGCGCAAAATGGAGTAGCTGAGGGTGGCTTTAAAATCCACTGTAGACTCGGCCCTCGCGTGACGTGTAGTGCCATTAGCTCTCATGCTAACGGCCTGTCCCTGTAATTGCGCTTAACCCATCGTTATCACAGGAGGAATATTAAGGACAATTAGGCACCAGGCTTCAAAGTTGTTTTTAACGTGTCTAAAGTGCAATGGTAGCTTATGGAGAACTAGCTTGTTCCGCCGTCCCTATACGGAGGTACTGCACCAATGTCGGCCCCTAGCGTCGTGGTCGTAAAGCAGCGCAACCAGCGGCCATTGGTGGGCATTCGCCAGTGTATCTCGTCTCCAAAGAGGGCAGCGTGAAGTGTTTAGTTCCACTTGAAATACATTGGTATATAAATACAGTGTCTCGCCTTAGCTCGGTAAATATAAAACCATATACGATTGCCATGACGATGCGCTGGGGTACATACTAGGGCTGAAAGATGTATCGGTATCGTGATGTGAACATTCAAGATATCAATATCGCAAAAGAAAAATATATCGTTATCGTATTTATATCGAGATGTGAACATTCAAAATATTAAAATCGAAAAAGCCAGATATAAACGATATAGAGTTTCATCAATAAAACTGCACTCTTTTGTATTATGATTTTATTTTTCTGAAAACGCTTAGCTTTCACTAGGGATGTAACGATTAATCGAAAATCGATTTTAATATGCGTAAAATGTGAATCGATGTAAAACATAAAAGAATCGATTTTAAAGCCACCCTCAGCTACTCCATTTTGCGCGACCGAAACAGACCGGAACATGGCTGTTGTTTCTAAGACGAGCTCCACCCCTCCCCCGCTTCACCCCCAACACACTACACTCCACACCATGAAAACACAAACGCGTGGAGGCATCGAAGCAACAGACGCAGCTAAAATTAGCAGCTACAAGATTAGCGTTAGCGGCTAACGCATTTTGACAGAAGTTTATCAAAGATCGTAAACTGACAAACATCTGACCAACCTGCTCTGATTCTGCTGAAATCCTCATCAAATGTCCGTTTGTCAAATAATCCAATACCTACAGGAGCTCCTTATGTTCACAAAGGCTGCACCGGAGGCAGTGAGGCTTCAAGGGTGGACAAACCTGCACTGTAAAATTAGTTCTAAACGGTAGTATTATGTTCAAACTGCAAAAATAAAAAAATAAAGGTTTGGTAAAATAAATATAATCTCAAAATGTTTGCTTTGCTACACATCTTATTTATGCTGAAAACATGTACATTTACAAGCACCATAGTTCATTTTCATGTCTTGTAATTTTTTGTAATGTAAAGTTCTTTTACTGAGAGGGTTGCAATTTGTTACAAGGACAAAAATACAGATGTTAAACAAAAGAAACATTGGTATGAAGGAGTCATTCTTTTCTAAAAAAAAAAAAAAAAAAGGTTTAAAAAAATCGGGAAAATCGGGAACTTCAAATCGGAAATCGAATCGAATCGGGGCTTGAGTGAATCGTTACATCCCTAGTTTTCACCTAACCCATAGTCATATCGTATCGATCTGGCATGAATATCGAGAGATTAAATGTTGTCCATATCGTTCAGTCCTGGTACAATACTGTATGACAGAAGCGTATCGTCCCGGCCCTAGTTCTCGCTGTCCTCCATATTTGACTTGTACTTAACCGTTTTTCTTCCAGTGTGTTGAAGAGTAACCTTCCTCCCTCTGCAGTTGTTTTGTAGATGTGGTATGACATTGAATGGGCTTCTTGAAACTAACGCCGTTTTCCTGTTTTCTTTGCATGCTTTAGCTCCTGGAGGTAAAAGTAGAGAGTAATAGAATCTTAAACCGTAGTGATAGAAAGAAACCTTAACCTGATTATTGGAGATCAGAGCTTGGCTCCGATTCAAAGGCTCACCAGACAATTTGAGGAAAAAAGAAAGCAATTTTTGTGACCGTTGCTTTTTCACAACCAACAATCAGGCGTTACGGACTACAGTTTGAGAACCACTGGTCTACACATGAGGTTTAAATACATTAGGTCCTCTTCCAAATGCAGAAATAGCATTGTTGGGGAGTATCTGATCATTAGGAGCATGTTTGTTATTGTTTACGACAGTTTAGTCCTTCTAGTCGTAGCATGGCAACATAAAACCATGGTCCATAGTGTAGCTTTAAATTTATAAATTTTTTTTGGGATTGTATTGGTTGAAAACACATTCAACTTTAGGAGTGGGACAATATATTGATTTTCCGATGTATCGCGATATTTTGCGGGATGATACGATACAGATACCTTTTTCCCGATATCAATACTTTTGATTACTTGCATATTAATGAGCAACGTCATGCATATTAATGAGGCAGCAGTGCTTCACTGTTTCACTGAAGCCAACAATGATCAAGAATTCAGTCAGGACAGCAGGGGGCAGCACTACAGTTTTAAGCACTTGGACACTGACACACAAATAAATTACTTTTAATGATAGTTTTTGTAATGATAAAGAAGATTAATTTGCAGTTTATTTATTCCTTTTTGAATAGGACTGTGGTTTCTTGGTTATTTAAATGTAAATGAAATCGCTGACGGATCTAAAGACTAATTTTCAGTGTGCAAGTCCAGGATCATTTATTAAAGTGGTACAAAGCACATGAAAAGAAATGTAAATGGTGAATATATGTTGCATGTTAAAATAAAGATTAAAAGTAGCATGTTTTTTTTTTATCGTGATGTATCGTGAGCCATGTATCGCGTATTGTATCGAATCGTGAGGTACCCAGAGGTTCCCACACCTATTCTACTTCTCATTTTCTTTTCTCCGTAATGTTTTAGAGAGCCCGATCTGCCTCAGGCGTAATAAATTCCAGTTTGTTTGCCGGCTGTGGGCTGCCGCGTACCCTCTCAGCTTAAGCCGATCCCGTGTGAGAAAAGAACACGTTATATTTACACAGTGCCATTGTTTAGCAGTCCTGAAACGGAAGCAGCCTTGAATCGGAGCCAGTTGGTGGTGGTGGTGGTGGTGTGGTATTAGCATCTCCCTCTGTGTGTGTGTGTGTGTGTGCCGCTGAAGTGCCGGCGTTTAACACTTGTGTATCTGGTAAACAAACTCACAATGTTGATGTGCCCAAACAAAGATGGCCGCAAGATGGGACATTTGTGATGCCATAACACAATGCTGTCAAATGTAGAGCTATTGTACGAAGATGAGAAAGCTTCCACAATATCTCTCTTCTGTACAAGTTCTTTAGTCTTTTTTTTATTTTTTTATATAATAATAATTGGCTGTAGCTATTTCTCGGACCAGGACTTTTTTATTCGAGTTTGTTCTGTATGCATGTGTCGACTAACTGTATGAAATGTTAGCAGCAACAAACCAATGTAAACGGGTCCTCAATTTGGCCATAAAGTTGTAATATATTCTTTATTGGTAAGTAGTTGCAGCTTTGAAACTGTAATATGTCTGTGTTACATGGTACTGTTTCAAAAATGTAGCTGACTTGCACTATGAGTTACTCCTGAGTTACATTTGGCAAAATATAAACGGAAAATGGTAATAATTCCACCGAGCAAAAGCGGCAGTCAAAGATTTCCTTCTCTTTCCCCGTTCCCTTGTGTTTTGTTTTGGCGACATTAACTACACGCAACTGCAGATCCTATACACCAGTGTTCCACTTGATTTGGTGCTGCATTTTTTGAGGCATTTTTGTTCTTGCATCGATATTGAATTGCATTTGTAAGTTGATTTTGTGTAACTAATATGTTATGTTCCTTAGTTACTGAAAAAAGTAATATATTTTTGTAATACATAACCCCCGACACTGGCCACCATTAGCTTACCCTCATACTTTCATATTAGTAAGTGGCTATAACCTGGCTTTGAGCTGTTTTTATTAGACTGCCAATTGCTAGCATAAGCCACCGTTAGCTTACCCTCATACTTTCATATTAGTAAGTAAAAAAGCCAGCTCAAAGCCAGGTTATAGCCAGACTGCCAATTGCTAGCATTAGCCACCGTTAGCTTACCCTCATACTTTCATATTAGTAAGTGGCTATATCCTGGCTTTGAGCTGTCTTTTTTAGACTGCCAATTGCTAGCATTAGCCACCGTTAGCTTACCCTCATACTTTGTATTTTAGCAGCTTGATTTCTCCCGTTTTTGACTGGGCATTTTTACACAACGTTTCTTCATGACTCTTCACGATGAAGAGGTTTAATTTTTAAGGTGATAAAACATCCTCCAGTTGTGTTTTTTTACTGTGTTTTGGAGCAGGAGTGTCGAGTAGCTGGTACTGGTGAAAAAAAAAAACTTATGAAGTATAATCCTGTGTTGTTGAAACCATTGTATTAGCCTTACTTGGCCTATTTTCTAATTCAGTAATATCTACAGATTGCACCAACAAGGGAAACTTTAAACTTTGATCGAGGCTTATCTCACTTTAGTAAAGAGATTAGATTTAAAAGAAAATTGGGTCGACACTGCACAACTTCAAAGAAGCCCGAGTGATTTGTAACTGTTTTTAAACGAGCGTGAATTAAATTAAAGTTAAATCTTGTTGTTGCAATCCAATGATAAACTCCATAAGTGAATGGCGTGTGGATTTCTGAGAGATCTGCTTTTTTTCCAACACCATTCATCTGTAACCCGGTGGGGGAGTTGGTTACAGTGAATGTTGTCTTATGTATGACGTGTTAGAAGACTGCTTTCATTGTCTGTCCTCATTTACGTGTCCTGTGCTTCATTGTACTGTCTTTACGTCTGTTTTCTTCTTTTCTCCTTTCCCATCGTACTTTTCCCAGGTGTTTTAGTTTTGGATTCAGGCGACCGGTTATGCCTTAAAAATCAGCACTTCGAAAAGGGATCGTGATTTCAAATTAGCTAGTCTTTTTGATAACAGTTTTCAACAGCTATACAGATTGCCCTGTAATCATGGCAAGCCTGAAAAAATATATTATTCTCGGTCATTTATTTTGTATTGCAGTTTTAGAAACTTCTTAAGCCTAACTGACCTGCACCTTTCCAGCAGTGTTTGGTTCAGGGCAAAAAACAAATGTCTCTTTCTGAAACGCATTCATTTGTTGTAAAACCGTTTTCATTCATTGGAATATTTCTTGTTCCATAAACAAAAATACACGTAATTTGAATTATACTTGTGCATATGACAGGCTAGACTAGACAACCCATGTCACCACAACTTATTTAACAATTTATATTAAAGATTTTGCTCAAAATTGGACCTGTTTTTTTCTTGGTTTGACATTTTATTTGACGTCATTATTGGCACAATGTGGTTATGCTACTTAAGCTAACCTGAAGTTTCTCTTGTCCTTATTATTTTACTGCCAAGATCAAATTCGACCCGTATGAGTAATTACACTTTCTATACATTTCTGTAGTGGACAGCGAGTTCCTGGTCTGTGTTTATGAAACTCGGCAAGTTTCTCTTGATGCAATAAAAAATTGGACAGAAATGTAAAACTAAAATGAAAACTATAGACAAGACGATATTTTTTTATGTTTTTATTTGTGGCAGTATTTTTAATTTTATACTTCATCGAAAATAAAGTTGCCGACCTTTTTAAAACAGTGAAGAATTTACATCTTGCATCAAGCTCTTAACGTGAATATGACACATTACTCAGCCTTTTAGCGAAACAATTACACTCAAGATTTTGCGCTAATCTACCTAGTTTCCCCTGGTTTGAATGTTTTTTGTGATGTTTATCATTTCACCTCCTTATTGGCAGGAAGTGACATGCGTAGAGGCGAACACTTACCACAGGTCCATCTAACCAGGTCAACATCGTAAAAGTGATCAGCTGCCAGGAACTCTCTGTCCTCCATGGAATATTTAGCAAATATGATTATTCGTGCGGGTCTAAACTAATCTTGGTAGGAAATGAATTGGAATGTGACGAACTCATAATTATTTAATTTTTTCGTGTCCGAATGAGCACAGGATGCAACATAAGAACACTTAAAGATGACATGACTGCCCTTGTGCAGCAACCATACTGTACAAAAGGGCCACGAGCATTTTCCAACTCTATCCTTAAAATATGGACTTTCCCCCTCTTCCCGTGGCACTTATGTTTTTTTTTCTTTTTACTTTTCTTTGTAAAAATTGACACTTCAAAAGCGTATAATTAGAAAACATGAAAGCCTGTCACATGCACTCGGAGTTTTGACAAGAAGCCGCACGGTAATTATTGCTAAGTTTAACACTTTTAAAACCTTCATCAAAGCTCTACTTCTCATGCCCGCAGCAGAGTGGACAAAAAGGAGACAAAGGAAGTGTTGGGTTGTGCATCCATAAACCTCCCCCCCCCACCCCGCGCCCCTTCTCCCCCGTCATGTGCCGTTCACTGTCCGCCTCATGTGACTCTCCCTCTCCTCAGTGTCTGCTTAGGCTGACCGCCATCACCCAAAAGCAGATCTTCTCCACCTGCGAGAATAAGGTTACTCACGTTTGCATCGGTGTGGAATGCACAATGAGCCCTTGCACGGACCTCTCTCCTCCTCCTCCTCTTCCTCCCCCTCACGTCAACCCGCCTGCCGATACACGTCCTCCTCTCCCTCCAGTACTCGGATAACGCGGCAGGTCTCAAGGGAAACGCCGCTTACAGCTCTGGCTTATAGCATGACTGAATGTGCGTGCATCCGTTTTGGCAGCAACAAGTGTTTTTATTTCCTTTATTTATTTATTTATTTATTTTTTGGTAACCAATCTTCATTAGCTAAAAGATCTTGAACTCGAACTTACCAGGCACCCAGGCCGACTAAATGTCCCATTCTGCTAAAGCTTAACACTTTGACTCTTGAGTCTGCAGCGACCATGCGAAACTGACCAGCTCCTCCGCCAAAGTAACACGGCCCCCTCTGGCATCAGCATTCGCCCAGGATTAAGAGGCTCGGGGTAGCACCTCAAAAAGTAGGAGCATTTTAACTAGGTTTGCAGTGTGACCTTTTGAGTTTCAGAACTTTACAAAACAGTCACAATAATGTAAACACAAACATGCTCGCCTGATGGTTCTTGATCGATTTAAAAACGACTTTTTGATCAGATGCACAAAGGTTTTGATTCACAAATGCCTGATTTACGATGTACTGAAGTTCGTAGAAAAAAAGATATTGCATATATCGTCAATTTGCAAGATATGCAAATTGTACGATATAGAGTTGATCTCCGATGTCAAGAAATGGTGAAAGAATTTGGAAAAATGGAGGGGAAAAATGAAGAATAAAATGGCGGCAAAAAAGTAGGGAAGAATTGGGGGAAATTATACACAAAATAAAGTAGAAGTTTGAAAAAATTTAGATTTATTTATTTTTTGCGATTTTGTCTATTCAGGATAATTATCTTTTCGAACGACCATATTTGCGTATTCCTGATGGTTTGCAAAAATATTGCTCCATCGAGAGAAATATTGAGATTCCTATTTGTCAATATTGCCAAGCCCTAAGTGCTGGTAATGAGTTTACTGTTTATGTCATGGAAACCACGTCATCGGCTGTTTTTTATTCCCTCAAATACACACATTGGAAAGTCATTATCGCGCCGTACACTAAAGAGCTTCACAACTTTTGAAAAATGTTGTGATTGCAATTGTTAAAGTAGTACAAGAACCATTTTTTGAGGTCTGAATTACAGGGTGAGCAGCTTTTGCACACAAGACCCCAGGTCTTTTAGGCGTTTGCCTAAATATTTGTAGTCCTTGTGATTTGCTGATTCAAATTGCAATTTTGATTTGATTGCCTGTAATTGCGCCGCGCCGTTCACTGGATACAATGAAAAGCGACACACGGCAGATGACGAGTCCCTAAATGACTCCGCGGCGCAGCTAAAAGTAATTTCTTCAGGCAGCCTTACAAAACCTTTAGTCAAGGAGTCTCCACAGCTCGGTTAACCGTTGTGAAACCGGCTCACGCGCTCAATTATGCAACACTTGCGAGCACTAGCCGGTTCCTCATCGGCGTTTGGCGCAATAACCGACTCGTTAGGTTACATGTGTTATTAAAGCAGGCGTGATGGGAAGTGGAATCAATTAAAGAGGGGGTATTATGCTTTTTTCAATCACATAGCACCAGTCTATAGCACTACAATGATGACGTAACCTTCTGTTGGTCTGTATATGCAGTAAATTAAAATAACTGCCTTGAATAAAAATTGCTCTCTCAAAATGGCCGTACTGAACGTCTTGAAATAGGCCTCTGTCTCTTTAAGAAGCTTTCCGACACGCCCCCTTCAGCACACTACTGTGGCATTGAAACAACAACACTGTGCGGGGAGGGGGCTCTGCTGAGCTGAGGAGCAGTGGTTGGTGGCTTGGCTGGTGACGAAAGGTCCAGAGGCGTCTCCAGGAGGTGTGGGCGTTCCTAGGAGGACTGAGGCATAGCTACACCTAAAATGGCCGCCGTCTAAGTTTTTACTGATTACTCAAAAATATGTGAATGAGCCGAGGCAACACTCCAGGCATGTGTTTAATGAGGGAAGGACATAATAACATGATATAAAGCTTGAAAAAGTCGATTTTACATAATACCCCCCCTTTTAACTTTAATTCTTTGAAGGCATGCAGTACACGTGAAAACACCGGCATTTGTGCAATAGACTGTGCACTTAGTTTACAGTCACATTAGCATCGACCTTTGCTTTATTCTAAAAGATTAAATTGAAATTGATTGAAAAAAAAAAAAGATGAGGGGAAAACCTGCATCTGTTAGTAGATTTGCATTGTATTGCATTCAAAACCAGCCCAGGAGCATCGACACTTGAAACCACTGAACCATGAATGAATACGATTTCAGAGCATGTTTGTAGTTGTATAAACCACAAGAACTACAGAAGCTTTAGGTGCAATTGTCACGATGGGAATGTTGATGCCAGTGGCTGCAGTGCCCCATTCTAGTCCTCTCCTTAACCACTTTCTCTCCTTGTTTGGAAACTGTATTCGTTTGTAACTGTCGCTGTCCCTTGTTTCAGGCCTTGGCCAGTATGAGTCTGAACACGCAGCCCATTCTAAACCTGGAGACGTTTCAGGAGGGACAGGAGCTGCCTTTAAATTTGCTCCCGCCCGGACGGGATAAAGCCTCGCCGTCCTCCACAGAGTTCAACCCGCTCATCTACGGCAACGACGTGGATTCAGTCGACGTAGCCACCAGGCGAGTCTCCGAACAATGTTTTAGTAAAACAAATCATAACGTGAAGAGATAAAGAACATGGGTAGGAAAAGTATCACATCCTTTTGAATTCAATAGTGCCAATATTTGCGATACACAAAACAAAGGATTTTCTTTTGTTGAAACTATATGGGTTTACGTTAAAATTCATGAAATGGTTGCTAAATGTTTTATCAAAACATGTCTGTGTAGCTTCCTAGTCTCTATACAGTGGGGGAAAAAAAGTATTGTCAGTTCCCCATTGACTTTCAATTGGAATTTGGCCAAATACTTTTTTCCCCACTGTATCTAGTCTGTGGGCTGAGCTTGAACTTGTCGCTGACGAAGCCTTTTGGATGAGAGGCCAGTGTTAATTTTGACAACATATTTTAATTTAGTTTTAGTCTTTTGACGAAAATGTAATTGAATTTTAGTCGAGTTTTAGTCGACTAAAATTACAAGTCAATTTAGTCGACTAAATTTAAGACAAATTTAGTCGACTTTGTATTAATAATATTCATTATAATCATATTTAATCGAGGTCCTCTGCTTCATGGAGCTGCTCCCTCATGAACAAAGCTCAGAGCTGCTCCTTTGGCAGTGAATGTACATGATATGAGGCTCTTTCAGACGGTCAATATAAAATATCTGGACATTTTAGTCATAGTTTTAGTCGCATGAAAAACTTAATTTAGTTTTAGTCCAATTTTAGTCGTCAAAAAAATCACTTTGACTAAAATTAAGACTAAATATTTTAGTCGACGAAATTAACACTGATGGAGACACTATAATGTTGTGGTACTAACACTTAAGTCGCTCACTGTATTGTCTGTTTTTCTTTAGGGTTGCCATGGTGCGCTTTTTCAACTCGCCAAATGTCCTCCAGGGATTCCAGATGCACACGCGCACCCTGCGCCTGTTCCCTCGGCCCGTGGTGGCCTTCCAGGCTACTTCCTTCCTGGCCTCTCGGCCTCGACGCTCTCTCTTCGCAGATAAACTCTCTCACACTCAGGCTGTGGAGTTTTATGGAGAGTGGGCGCTCAACCCGACAAACCTGGCCTTCCAGAGGATCCACAACAGTAAGAGCTTTGTCTTCACACTTTTCTCTCCTCTCTCGTGGGACAGTTTATAAAGTTAACGAGATGGTTTGCTCTGGATCCTGCCATTAAACCAGCATTCATTATGCCATGAGCGGTTAAATAAATATTTGCATCGACAAATAATGTGTCGTAGCAAAGGTTTATCATTTAATTTTGAAACCATTAACACCTTAATCACTAGCATATGGCGCTAACTAAAGCTGATGCCATTAAGTGTTAGAATGATCTTCACTTTTGCCAACAACATGATCAGTTATGTAACTTAATACAAATATTAAGTTACCCCCAGGCTTCTTTTTTTGGCCTTTGAATTTCGGTACAAACTTAATCATCCGTGACGGCAAGACAAAGAGGTCCAACATGGACAATTACACGTTTTCAACTGTGCCAAAACAAGAATGTTGTGAATAGAAGCCAAAGCTGTTTGTGTTCCTCCAGATGTGTTCGACCCGTCTTTAATCGGAGACAAGCCCAAGTGGTACGCCCACCAGCTGCAGCCCGTGCTGTACCGTGTGTTCGACGGCGGCTCACAGCTGCTGGAGGCCATGGCCAGCCCTCTGGAAGACGAGGCCAACGAGTCTGACCCCACGGACAGGTGCCACGAGCTCCTCTCACTAAAACATCTGCTGTGAATGTGTAACAGGAAGTGGGAGTCGCGTACGGGTAGAGGTGGGAACCTCTGGGTAGCTCACGATTCGATTCGATACGCGATACATGGCTCACGATAACAATTATCTCACGATACGCCGATACTGCGATAATCGATATATTGCACAAAAACATGCTACGATACAGCACGATAAAAAAAAAAACATGCTACTTTTAACCTTTATTTTAACATACTACATATTATTCATCATTTACATTTCTTTTCATGTGTACTTTTATAAATGATCCCTGACTTACACACAAAATAGGTCTATAGATCTGTCAGCGACTTATTTACATTTAAATAAACAAGAAACCACAGTCCTATTCCAAAAAGTAATAAATCAACCCCAAATTAATCTTCTTTATAATTATAAAAACTATCATTTTAAGTAAATTATTTGTGTGACAGTGTTTGGTCCAGGTGCTTAAAACTGTAGTGCTGCCCCCTGCTGTCCGGACTGAATTCTTGATCATCGTTGGCGTCTATTGACTGTGAAAACAGTGGAGCACTGCTGCCTCCATTAGTATGCATGACGCCATTAAAAGTATCGATATCGGATTTAAAATTATCGGTATCGTCCCGCAAAATATCGCGATGTATCGGAAAATCGATATATTCGATATTCATACGGGTGTGAAAGTTTAGGCACAGCCGGATCAAACATTCTACTAATGTGAACAATGGAGCAAGGGAAAGACGAGATGATCTTTAAAACGTATGAAGTTACATAAAAAAAAACATATATATTTATAAAATAACATAAAACAGCAAATGTTTGGGCCCCTACAGAGTTAAAACCACAGAACCCCCAGAGTAGCTTTCAGTTCTAGTTTTTGGGATTCTTCCTTACAAAAGTCTTCCAGAACTAAGGGGTTTCTGGGTTGTCTTGCACGCACTGCTCTTGATCCATGGGGGCCTCAACCTTTGCAACCCACTGCATCTGCTTGTAGAACATAACCTTAAAATGACCAGCTGTTTTTTCTCCTGGAAAGTCCTGGTTTAGTGACCGGTCAGTAACTCGTCTCTGCCATGCGTTCCCAGTGGCAGCGACAGTGACGCGTACGACGGCTCCAGTTCTTCATACTCCTCACTAGGAGACCTCGTGAGCGAGATGATCCAGGGAGACATCGAGGGAGACACAAAAAGTGAGTCTACGCAAAGGATATTAAAGTCACACCTTTAACCCGTCATGTGAAAATGTTAGCTCTCAATCACATGAAGGCGGGCACTGGGCCTTTGTTCTGCCCGATCCTGTCAGATCTCGGAAGATAAGCAGGAAGGGCCTGGTCGCTACTTGGATGGGAGACCGTTTGGGAAACACCAGGAAGTCTGGGTGAATGTAGTGAGTGTTTGGTGGTCTGAGGGGCCGATGGCACAGACTGGTAGCCTGGCAGCTGTTGGAGTTGCCCAAATCACATTGCACCAGCCCCTATGGCGCCCCCTGCAGGTGGTGGCTCCACAGAAGGACGGCCTCATGGTTCTAACCGGGCCTGTTGGTCTCTCATAAGGGGCTTCTGAACCGCTCTTTGTCTGACCCGTCACCTAGAACCTGTTTGCCCTGGGAGACCCTACCAGGGGCACGAAGCCCCCGACAACAGAGCCCCAGGATCATTCAAACCCCTTCCAGGAGGGTTATTATTATCATTATTATCAGACACTTCTGCGTTATCTCCACTGGACTGCAAGTTCTTTCTGATTTCAACACCTCAGTCATTATTTGATCGAAACATGAAACCTTTGTGTAACTTTATGTCTAAAGCTGCAGCCCAGTTAGTCTTTGAGCCTGCAGTAGTAATAACTGAGAGTCCATTATTCCATCCATCCATTTTCTTCCACTTGTCCGTTGCCGGGTCGTGGGGGTGGCATACTCGGCGTGAATGAGCTGTGAGAGGCTAAAAGGGCCATGAGAGTCGCGCTCCGGATGCAACGATTTGAGTTTTATTCATTCTTTTTAGAAGAAGAGCCTCAAACTATACAAATTCAAACATCAAAAGAGCCAAGTCCTTGGTACCGTCTCTAAAACGTCCACGTAGCTTTGCAATTTGTATAAAACTTTTGACTAAATGCATGGAAGGTTCGGTCGGCTAAACCTAATCATTGAGTAAAAGCGTTTGTGTCAAAAGGCTAAAACTATAGCTGGATTTGGAATGAAATGAATGTATTTCTCTGTGGCTCATTTCTGTTTTTATAGCCTCAGGATGAAATGCTTCGCTTTGGTCGTCAGAGAATTACCACAACATATCATCGATTCACTGCTGAATTGGAAGCACCAATATAGACACGGCAGATTAAGCACAAAGTATTCGACGAGACATGTTCAAATGAGAATCAGTTGGTGTTTCATTTATAATTTCGCCGTTACTATGGAAATGGCTAAAAACAGTATAAAAAGTCAGTGGAACAACTCCGTTAGTTGCAGAGTCACGGCTGGAGAACTGGTCTTTGTTATTTGGTGCGACCGCTCATGTGGTGACACTAATAATAGCGAGACCTGTATTTAATTCTGAATAGAATATCTATTTTCTGTTCCAGAAATATTAATCTCTGGCACACTTTGTATAGGTGAATGTTATACTTAAAAGCTGCTGATTAGTTTGATCCAATATGCGGCAAAAATAAGTCCGTGAACTATATTTAAGACGTCCAACACACTGTAGTGTCCAAGGGGTTTACCTTTTAAAATCTCCATTTATTTTATTATTGCTGTAAATCCCATGATGCTTTGCAATATGACATCCTGATCCTCCATCCATCCATTTTCTTCCACTTGTCCGTTGCCGGGTCGTGGGGGCACAATGCACCAGACCCGTTGGCTCCTCCTGCAGGTGGTGGGTCCACAGACGGACGGCCTCATGGTTCTAACCGGGCCCATTGGTCTCTCATAAGGGGTTTCTGATCCTGAACTCGGTTAATACGCCTGCACATCTTGAAAATGTGGAATTAGAACTGGATTCTTATTTTCCAATTAGACATTCTGCCAAAATGATTCCTGCCGTATTAACAACACTATAAATAGATGAGGTGTGAAAATACTTATATATTATAACATATATTTTGTTCAGATATGGACCCGCCCACACACGCGGCGTTGGGCGACCCCAGTGAGGTGGAGTTCCAGGACTTCCATGACTTCAGGGAAGGGCAGAGCGCGGAGGGGCCCGCGGGAGCCGCAGACGCTCCCAGTGAGCCCACTGACAGACAACCTCTCCGCTCCAGCTCCAGCACCACGGCCAGCTCCAGCCCCAGCACCGTCATTCAGGGAGTCAACCACGTACGTCTACTTCAGCCTTTAGGAGATCATGTATCGCATTTTAGTTTTAGCAATGAGCTGATGTCACCCTCAAAAGTTCCAGACCGAGTGTCAAAACGAAACACTGCCAACTCAAAGTTCACTCTTTTGGCTGCTGTTGCTATGCTGTAATTTGCCTAATTTAGTTAGTATAAATCATGCCCTTCACAGAGTGACATTGAGGAAGAGGACAAAGTTAAGACAAAGTTTTGTAAATTGCTTTACAGCCATTTCTGTAAATGGTTAAACAATACCAGTATCAATTAAGTACTACTGGTGTATATATAAAAAAAAATCTTTAGAGACCAAGTTTTGATGCTGTGGGTCCAGGGACAGCATTAAAGGAAGTGACTTGGTTGTTTCAGCTCAAATAAATGATACACATTTAAAAGAAATAGTCTTTTATGGGCCGAACATTGTTCAGGTACCTGTATTATAAACCAAATATCATTAAAGTACTGGTTTCTAAAAAAAGTGTAACTATAGCCATCCCTACAGCTCTGTCTCACAAAGACCTGTGTGCTTGAACTTCCCAGGAGTCCGGAGAACCCCCTGAGATGGAGGCCTCCGCCAGTGCAGCGTTACAGAACCCAGTCCCAGGCCTGGCCAGCCAGCCCTTCCTCAGGCCCCCGGTGGACGGCGGCGCGGGGGACACGGCCAACAAAAAGCCTGAGTACGACAACCCCTACTTTGAACCCCAGTACGGTTTCCCCACCGAGGACGACCCGGAGGCGGACGAGCAAGTGGAGTCCTACACCCCTCGATTCAACCAGAACCTCAATGGCAACAAGTGTGTGCGACTTGTTACTTGAATGACTGTTTCAATCATCATTCAAAGGGTTTTCTGACCCACCATGAAATGTTGTCCTCTCCACCCTCAGCAGGGTAGCTCACCCTCGCATTCCATGGTGGTTTGAATCAAGGTGGTTGTGGCTGGAGGAATGAGGGAATGAATGTGTGTCTTCCCTTTTAAGTGTGTTCAGAGTGTCCCAGGGTGGCTCAATGTGACAAAAAATTATGGGGAACTAAGTTGAATATTGCAGTACTTTCTAGTATTGGAATGCAGTTCAAACAAGTAACGACAACGTGTGAACTCGCAGATGATCAGAGTCAACGTATGCAGACAGTCGGCTAGTCTGGGCCACTTTAGCCTGCTCAGTGTATTGTACCTGTAGCCGTTAGCATTAGCCATCAAACGTCGCACATTTTGAACAGTCCAGATGTTTTCAGCTGTTGTCAACCATCGACCACGTTTAGGTCAAAGCCTCGTTAGAAATCATCAATGAATGTTCAGACCTTTTGATAAACGATACCAGTATGTTATCAGAAAAAAGTTTTTAGGTACTACTAAAATTAAAGCATCGAAAGCAGGTACCAAAAAAAAAACTCATATTGTTGGATCCAAGTTTTGGTCCAGGGACACCATTACAGGAAATGACTTGGTTGGTTTAAAGAAAAAAAGCCTAATATTTGCCCCATTTTTTTTCTTATTTTAGGCCCATTTTTTAATGTTTTTTTTCCCTTCATTTTTGCAATTTTTTTAGCTAATATTTCCCCTATTTCCTCTATTTTCCCCCAATTTATTCCCAATTCTTTACCTATTTTGCCAAATTTTGAACTAAATTTTTCCTTATTTTCAGCCATAATTTCTCCCAAATTTAACTCAAATCATACCGCTTTTTTTTTTACATTGGAGATGAAGCTGATATTGAAAATGTGCAGATCTTCCACACATTATTCTTCTGTTTTCCTGGATCTAGACGGCAAATATTTGAGTATAGGTATCGGGGGAAAAAGTAACGTTCAGGTATCGGTATCGAAAACCAAGTATTGTTAAAGTACCGGTGTCCAAAAAATTTTACCGGTACCCAGCTCTATTAAAGTGTCCTCTGAATAGTTCTATGATCAGAGTGGTCCAGCTTCAGGTACTAGCCCTTGCAGTGGATGTGATAAAACATGATGATTCATACATTCATACAACGTTAGCATTTTATTAGTCAGCTGTTCTAGCGTTAGCCGTGTTTATTCAGCTGGAACGATCTCAGGTTGGACGTTGATTCATTGCAAGATCAACTTACTCAACGTGAATATGTCGGCGATAACGAAATGAAATGTTACGCAGTGTGGCTTTAAATGAATAAAAATCAGCGGTTAGGGCTCACGTCTCACAGGTCCCGGGTTCAATGACCAGGTATAGTCTTTTGATGTGAAATTTGCATGTTCTCCTGGGTGTGCATCTGTTTCCTCCAGATGGTTCTCCCCCTTTCCCCCTATTTATCCCTAGGTTTGTCCCTGGATCTTTTTCCTTTTCGATCCGATCCGATACTTGCCCGTATAAAAACAGCCTCCAAAACGCTAAACCTCTATGCTTGGTAAAGCATGCTCGATTCTGCCATTGTTCTTCCACGCTAAAGGCTAAATGAAGAGCTAGCGTGCTTTCTCTGTAATTGTTGGAGTTAGCATTAGCATTAGCCACACGCTAAACAGTAGTGGCTTGTATTTGTGGATACTTAATGGGAGAAATACAAGACGGTATCGGATCGGTGACTCGCTGTAGCCGGACCCTTCCTGTGCTGATGGATTGCAGTGATTGTCCCATATCAAAGCTTTGATGATGAGTTCTATGAGGTGTTATTGTTTGTGTTTGGACCGCAGGGTGGCGCGCCCACTACGTCCCAGCAGCCTGAGACTCCCGGGAGAGTCTGACGGTGAAGACTCGCGGAACAGCTCCCCCAACTCCACCATCTCCAACAGCAGCAACGACGGGCTCGGCGGACTCATGTCTTTTGCAAGTAAGAACTGCAATAACTGCATTACGGCTCACATTCAGAATACTGTCCTTAGAAATAATCTTCTTGATTATTTGACTCTTTTTTTTTTTTACATTTTTCAAACTGGTTTTCAACCGTTTTAGTCATTTTGACCAAAAACACTTTTATTATGTTATCATTAATCATTTGTCATTTGTTAAATTTCCTAAATCAGTGATTTTCATGAGCATTCGCACAGTTAGTCGCTATTTTTTCTGCATATGATAACTAGGGGTGGGAACCTCTGGGTACTTTACGATTCGATACACGATACAAGGCTCACGATAATTCAGATTCAGTATTTTAGCCATTTGCTGTATAAAACCACACTGGAGGAAAATGTGCACTATCAACACAAAAAAGCACATTACACAACTTAAAAACAAACCAATGCCACATAAAAATCTTAAAGCTACTGTAAGTGATCCCGTTTGCCCGTCTGGCTACGTCGCATTTCCATCAAGCGCCGCTAGATGCGCCACGCTCGCAATCAGCAGCGGACTTTGTGCCGCAGAAGGAGACGAGCGCCGCACCTCCCTCACCTCGCAGCCCCAACACACCCCTCACCCCCACATGCCCCGCACCAAGTAAACACATGAACAGGAGATTGCAAATGTTTGAAGCACAGTTAGCGGCTAACAGTTTAGCATTATGGCAGAAGTTTACAAAAAGATCATAAACTGACAAACATCTGACTGACCTGCTCTGCTGCAGCTGAAATCCTCATGGAATGTCCGTTTGTTTAATAATCCAACATCTACAGGAGCTGTCAGGTCTTTTTCCTCCTTATGATCACAAAGCAAAGCAGCACCGGAGGCTGAGGCGTTCAAGGGTTGCGGGGAAAAAAGAGACTTTCATGAAAGTTGCAGTTTAGCAAATAAATGTAAGTCTCAAAATTTTTAAACGATTTCAAAACGATAATGGAGATTTCCGTATCTCACTGGATGCAATCAGAGCAGCGTGTGATCTATAGTGTGGAGGGAGGTATGGGGTGTGGGTGACGGGAAAGCCAGGTTAGGGGAGGGGGGTGGTTGTGGAGTAGGTGGAGTAGGTTCACTACTAAACGAAAAAAAGTTTAAGGTTAAAAATACTGTACAATAAAAAGGCCATACACAAATTAAAGGGCTTTGTTGAAAGTGATCGCAGCTTGTGGAAAGAAACTGTTAAAATGGCGATCAGTAAAGCCCGATTCTGAATGAACCACTTTGTTCAAAGTCTTTCAGAGTGAGATTACCAAGTCACACAGTAATGCATCTGGTTAGGACGCTCTCAATCACGCAATAGTAGAAGTTTAAAAGAGTCTTAGTATTTTGAGTAAACTGTTGAAGCCTGATGACCGTATGGCCTGGTCACTGAGCGCAAATCACGGACTGGATCAGTAAAAAACACGGACTCGGACTGGATTGAGCAGGCGTAGTGTTTCATAAAACACAAACCGGAACCGGTACCGGAAGATTAGTGGATTTGGTAAAGACGCTCGTTTTAACGATCGGTGATTAGCTGCATAATAAGAGGCTCTCGTCCTGCCAGGGCGGGGGGCGCTAGGGCTGCCCTGCCAAAGTAATGGGAGGGGAAACACTGGACATCATTACGCATTACCTCGTGGTTTGTTGACTTACCCTTGGCGGAAATCAGAGGAATGTTTGCCTTCCAAATAAGCAATATGACCGTTTCGCATTTTCCAGATTTTACTTTTTATCTGAGGTCCTGAGGTAAATCTAATTTTGTGAGAATAGGGCTTTAGTCAGAACAGAGAAATGGTCTCGTATTATGGGGATAAATGAGCTCCTGTCTCGTCTTTCCAGGCAATCTGTACAAGAACCACGGCACTAGTTTTAGTCTGTCCAACCTGGCTCTTCCCAACAAGGCTGCGAGAGAGAAAGCCACGCCTTTCCCGAGTCTCAAAGGTACCACACACAATCAGCTTAGTGTATAATCATTCACCCATTTCATCAATTATTTCCAATTATGTTCGCTCTCTTGTTAATTACTCGCAGTCTGTCTCGCTATAATTATTATTATTTGCCTAAGTGACTCACCACGTAGTTCAGTAATATCAATCACCGCAGATTTTGTTTTGATTTCTGTCCCATTCTCTGCCTTCTTCTCTGAACCGTTTTCTTCCCAAGAATATTTTGATATTAACATTGAGGAGGAAGTGGAGCAAGCAGGTTTGTAGAGGTCTTCAAAGCACGGGTGTGATTCCTCTGGATTTACTACATATGGAGGGGAGTTTTTCTCTCAGGAAATCTAAAGGAAAAATCCAAACCATCGTGTTTTGTGTGTCACTGTTTTATAATAACATTTAGTCCAGTCTGAGCAAAAGCTTTTGAAGGAGACATATTATGCGGTGTGTACAATGCATTCGCGCATGTTTGATCAATCTTTCAATCTTCCGTAGTGACTTTATATTACCGCCTAGATTCCACATTCTCCGTGTTCGCGCTGTTCCACGGCGCCCCCGACAGCAGCAAATACTGTCTCTCCGCTCCGTGGGCCTCCGTCGCCGGCCCGCATCTCTGTTGCACCCCGACAAAAATACGGATGAGCTCCATTTTCAGCTCCGGCGCGAGTCTGGCCGTAAAAGAGTGAAAGGGAACAATAGTATAAAAAAATACAAAAATCATAAACCCTCGCTTTAACGAAACGGTTGTAAACAAATGCATAATATGTCTCCTTTTAACCTCTTACCCCCCCGCCTTAACCCAGCACATTTTTTTCCAGTTCGGCTTTACCCAAATCTAAAAGCTTCTCGACGGGAGCTCACAGCCTATAGGCCAGTGTAAAAGCTAAGACCTACAAAACTGATGGTAACTTTTTTTTGTAGCATTGTCGTTTGTGTCACATTTTTAAAGGGCTTTGTCGTGTTTTTGCCTTTTTGGTTTTTTTTGTCGATCTTTTATCTTTTTTGGGGGGGGGGTTATCGTTTTTTGTTGGTTTTGTTAACACTTTTTTTGGTCGCGTTTTTGTCTTTTTTATTTATTTTTTTAGCATTTTTTTTTAGCTTTTTCACGTTTTTGCCTCTTTTTTTTTTTTGCTTTTTTGATGCTTTTTCACGTTTTTGCCTCTTTTTTTTTGTCGCTCTTTTATCATGTTTTTTTGTTGTTGGGTTTTTGTCATTTTTTGTCGGGTTTTTTTACACTTTTTTGGTCGCGTTTTTGTCTCTTTTTTTTTTTAGCTTTTTCACGTTTTTGCCTTTTTTTTTTTGCTTTTTTGATGCTTTTTCACGTTTTTGCCTCTTTTTTTTTTGTCGCTCTTTTATCATGTTTTTTTGTTGTTGGGTTTTTGTCATTTTTTATCGGGTTTTTTTACACTTTTTTGGTCGCGTTTTTGTCTCTTTTTTTTTTTAGCTTTTTCACGTTTTTGCCTTTTTTTTGTCGCTCTTTTATCATGTTTTTTTTTTGGTCGGGTTTTTGTCGGTTTTTTTAACACTTTTTTTGGCCGTGTTTTTGTGTCTTTTTTTTATAGCTTTTTCACGTTTTTGTCATTTTTTTGTTGTTGTGTTATTGTTGCTTTTCTGGCATGTTTTTGTCACTTTTTGTGGCTTTTTAGTCGCGTTTGCCGCTTGTCGTATCATTGCTTTCCCGGCGCGTTTTTATTGCTTTTATGTCACTTTTTAGTTGCGTCGTCATTCTCGTTTTTGTCGCCATTTTGAAGCTTTTTAGATTTGGGTAAAGCCAAACTGGAGAAAATGCGCTCTGTTCGGGCGGCGGGTTACGACGCTAAAATCAAACGCTCTTTGTCGTAAATCCTCGAGGCTGGATTTTGACTTTACGTGAGAGAAAACGTGCTGCATGGCGTCTCTCCGTGTGAATGATCTGCCCCATTGAACCTCCTGATTCTGACGTGTCTCGTCTCTGTCTCTCAGACGGCCCCGACAGCCCGGGTACGTTCATGTGTGCCGTGCCTAGCTAGCTTTCGCCCTACACCTCTCCCAACGGGGCACCTTTACCCTGAAACCCCCACCGCTTGTGTGCCTAAAGGAGTCAAATAGAGCCCCCCCTGTTATCCGCCCCTCCTTTGCTCCTGTGCCTCTCTGTCTGGTGGGAGGCTCGTGTTGGCCGCACTGTGATTCACACATTGTCGACCGAAACAATACTGTGACATAACGGGGATGCTCACTTTTACTACAAGTGTGACCTTTTGTTGTGTGTGTGATATCCTGTTTACCTTCGTGTGTGTGTGTGTGTTTTGTGTGCCTTTCTTCAGCCCTTTACAGACATATGTGCCTCTTTATGTATTTTATGATCCGGTTTAGTCCTGATTCGATCTTGTTCCAAGCCTGGTGGCACCTAGACGATCAAGTATTTGATTTGGTGTTACGCCGAATTTACACCAGGAGCTATTACTGGACGTTACGTACGCGGCGCGTTATACGCGCGCATTTTCGAAAGCGCAAATTTACACATACGGCGCCAGAGCAGCTAAAGCTACGCTTGTGTTCGGGTGTCTCTTCCCCAAATCACTTGGAATAATTTTGCTTATAAAAATGGGTAAGTAATAACATTTCTCATGTTAATACGTTTTGCTAGTCGTACATCGAACTCTGCCAATTTATGAAATGATTTGCATATTTTTTTAGCTTACCGTAGCTTAGCTTGTGCATTTATTTATAGAAACTGTGCTGAGTAGAAGGCGCACCTTGGCCTTTCTTCTTTTGGTAGAAGAAGTGAGGAGACAGGAGAGACAACAGACCAGGCGACTATGGATGCATCCAATTAACCAGCAGCGTCATCAGCAAGGTGACTTCTACCACCGTGTGGCCGAGCTGGGGCTTGACAGCCAAAGACACCACCAGTATGCGTGTTGTGAACTTCGACAAATCAACAGAAAACTTATTTTGACAGGGTGTCGGAAGTTTACTTTGAAAGACTGTGCCATTTTCCCGTCTAAAATTACGGAGTTTGCCGCGTATACGCATCAAAATTAGAACTCCATTCTAATTTAGGCGCAGCCTCGCGTCAATACGTCCGTCTGACGCGCGTATAACAATGCTAGTGTAAATATCATGATAGGTTAGAATGGAAAAAAGTGACGCGCGTCTGCTGCGCTACAACGCTTACGCGCTGTAATTCCTCTGGTGTAAATTCGGCGTTACTCCCATCACATACAGCATAACCACGAATTTGGAGTTCGATATATATATATTGAAGCAGGAACATATTTATTGATAAAGGATACTCGAAAGATAAGAGATGCTTTCAACTCTAAAGTGTGCAAATGGCAGTAAACCCTTGTTCTTAAAGTGCACAATCATATCCTATAATACCACCCAATCAAATATGATGTAACACAATTTGCCTCAGTAAACAAATTAAATTTTTATGAAGAAAAAATAGGGGGAAAATGCTAATAGATGTACAGACAATAAATACTGAGCCCAAAAATGTATCTGTTATGTACTGAACGAGGAGTCGATAAAGTTCAGGAAAACGCATATTACACATTTTAACTCTTGACAAATGTTTAGGACAATGGGTTGCGTTCATGTTTTAGAGTGTGATGATGTCATAATGGCAGGTGGAGGGCAGGGGCTAATACGACTCTACGGCAGAAATACAGTTTTTGTGAGAAATCTCCAAAACGAAAATTAACAAATGATTGTCGTCATCAGTATTTGACCATAGATTTGTGTTGCTGGGTGTTGGGCGACGTCACAGCGTTCTAAAGGCCTATAATATCCATATAGAGGTCAATTATTTTGTTTTTGAGGACATTTTTGGTTTTGCACAGAGACCACATGGACCCAGTGACTGGTATTAATGATCGTTTTTTTAATTCATACATTTTCTTTTTAGATACGACTTGTGATTGTGTAATGCAGTTAATAGGAAAAACTGGCTCCTCCCCCCACTGGGTCCTGTGACATCATCCCATTCTAGAACCTGAAAACAACCAATAGGTGGCGTTCACGATGTAGAATGTGATGATGTCATAATGGCAGGTGGAGGGCAGGGGCCAATACGACTCTATGGGAGAAATACAGTTTTTGGAAGAAATCTCCGAAACCAAAATTAACAAATGTTTTTCCTCATCAGTATTTGACAGTGATTGGATTCACAAACATGACATATTATTTTTATGACGGAGGAGACGATGAACTTTGAAACCATAGTTACCGCCATGTAATTTTCGGTTTCTCCACCTCAATTTTAAACTATGGGCTCTTTAGAATGTGGTGATGTCATGTGATACAGACGACATCGCTGGAATCGCCCATATGGTCACGTTTGGAAACAGTTAAGGGGAAAACAATTTGGAGAAAAATCAGAACTTTCTCTAATTATTCCAAAACTACTTTAACAAATGCTGAATTGTTGATAGTTTTCTACTAAATAAAGATACAAAGACATGAAGAGCAAAGTGGTTCAACAGCCCACAAATACATACATAACGGAGAATGCTAAAATGATGGTTTCATGTTAGCAACGTGCTAATGCTAACGGCTAGCAAGCGTTAGCTCGACTGCCGTTTTTCCACTTCTACTGAATAATCTGCTGTGAGAAAATATCCACATGGGCCCGATTTACACTTCACTTTATTTATGTGTGATAAATAAGTTCATATTCCACCAGAAAATGACTAAAAAGAGCAGTGGTATTCATCCTTCTACCGGCGACGTGGCGATTTTAGAACCTGGAAAAAGCTTTCAAAACAAAAGTGACCTCTTGTGCCCGAGTTCCATTGGGATGTGAAGCGATAAACCAAAGACGATGTTTTTTGCAAAATCTTTCATATAACTGTATTGGTGAAATGCGTAGGCTTACCTTTCACATGCGAGATGGACAGATACAATAACAAAGTTGCTAGTATGAATCAAAGAGGGATTTCCCTTTGGTGAGAGTCTTGAGTATATTACTGCATGTCTGTAAAGAGCTTCGATGCTGTGTTTTTGTCAGATATAAAAGCTTCTTTTTACAGTACATTACGAGCGTTTAATCCTTACTGCTACAGTTCAACAGTAGACAAATCTTTCATTACGGCATCACGTGGGAGTGGTCATCCTATTCCACCCATGGCGCCCTCATCTCTTCATGCTGCCTGTTTTATTTTGTACTCGTCTGCCTTGCACTATGTATTTTGACGATTATGATTTGACCACGCCGAGTGTGCACGTCTGCCGGTGCCTGGGCCATGTCCCTCTGTGTCCTCCCCGGTCGCGGCACTAATTCCAAGTTCTGTGTGCAGTCTTTGGGCTAAATTCTCTAATGGAGATTATAACAGAGGCCGGCCAGGGGAGCGGAGAAGGTGGGTCCTGCCCTTTTTATTCCAGTGAGCTGCTGCATGACCACCAGCATCTGTCGTGCTCATGTCACTCACAGTGTTTGGATCATTGTCTCATCACGCCCCCTTTCATCGTGATCGTCTGGCACCCACTAACGCCATCTTAGGGGTGGGCCACATGGCAAAATGTCATATTGCAAATTATTTATTATTTCTAAGCGCCCTCATGGACACTTGGACACTTTTCAAGGGATAAAACGGAAAAAAAGCAACAAAAATAAAAATGAGCTGTTACAAACCGGTAAATTCGACAAGAAGTAGCTCGGTTTCATCGCTGTTGATCAAGAGAGTTCAATAGAAACCAGTTCTTGATTTCTAAAAGGCAAGTGGACAGGAAGGAGGGTAGAGGAGTGGGGGTCAGTTTGATGACATCTGCAAAACAGTGGAAATCAATATTGTCAAAGATTAGGAGTTAGGTGATGAAGAGAGGGGGACCAAAGACGAGCCCTTAGGGTACACCGAAAGTGACAGAAAAAGGCTGGGATTTGGATTAACTCAAAGACTGGAATTAAACCAGTTATTTCTTATATTTTACACAAATAGTTAGTAATTTTGGTACTGATTTGATTGAATATAATTTATTTATTGGTTTATTTGGTCGGGACTTTACGCCACAGAGTAAACCAATAAGAGAGAGGTGACATTTTCTTTTGTACAATGGAAACCGCTGTAGATTACTTTGATATTTTGGCCTATTTAAAAGCGAAACACCAAACCAACTTTTTGTTTCGGCTCATAAACTGTATGATGTTTTCAGCGTATTGTGCACTATGCCTTTTTTTTTTTTTTCTATGTTATTTTGCAAAAAACGTCTTGTTGTGCGTTCCAGGCAACTGGTAACCGGTGTCTTTCCCACTTGAAAATTACAACTTATGACCTCAGAGCGTTCCAGGTGATTTAAAGTCGTATATAAATAAAACGGCTAATGCTACAACAGTTAGCTCATACGATGCTAACATTATATGAATGTTTCTCCAAACCACATATAATTAAAACCATGCTAAATAACGTTATGTTGAAAGCTGTGACCAAAAGTAACGTTCACTTCCCTGGTCCAGTGGTTTTGTTAGTTTTATCATTCGTTGCTCCTCCACTGGGGGGCGCCATTACTGTCTTCATCTCGCATACGAACTCGTAGCAGTCTTGAGATCCCTGAGTTTGATAAGTTGTAATTACCAGTTCGAGCGGCGTCAAAGACATTTTTGAAGGTGGGAAATGTACCTGTTGCCTGGAACGCAACATTAAACCACCCCCTACTGGCTAAACGGTGAACTGCAATTTAGATTTTTTTTTTTGTGGACGTCTGTAAAAGTAGTAACTCTACATCATGACCTCACAGCGATCTAATAAGCGAAAGAGTCGGTGTAGGTTTTCAGTATTACATCCACACAGCAGCATGCGTGTCATTGGCTCATTAGCTCTTAGCGCGGCGGTTTCCCCACGGTCCGCCGGGCCGACCCACATCAATGGCAATTTTCAAACTGCCAATGTGGCTGGAGTTTGATGTTTAGTGGCACTTCAAATTGTCTGTGAAAAGGTCATTTTAGCCATCTGACGCTTCTGAGAGGTCCACTTGTCACTCTGAGCATGTCGAGGGAAAGCCAACGGGAGACCTGGGAGGGAAGAGATTGAACTGGGAGCGGCATTCGACAGAAAAGCACAGAACCAAGGCAGTTTCTCGCTTTTTAGAGGCCCCGTAGTAAAGTAGATCCCTGCAGATTAGTGCTGGGCGATATGACGATACATATCGTGGGGACGATGGCCAAGTGTCTCTGAGCGCGCGGGGCTCTCTCTCAGCTACTTCCCTAAACACCGCGTGGTTTCGCTCTGCTTTACGTACGGCAAATAAACAGCTTTTTAGTGATAGATCTCACAACGGAGCTGACTGATAGGCAAGGCAACTTTATTTATACCGCGCATTTCGTACACAAGGCAACTCAATGCGCCTCGATAGTGCATGGATCTGGATTAAACACACGAGAGAGAAGAGAGGAGAGGCCGGTGCAGGAGGTAAGAGACCGATCAGCGTGTAGAGCAGCTAAAGACGTACAATGCAAACTGCTCGCCAGTGTTAATTTTGACAACATATTTTAATTTAGTTTTAGTCTTAGTCTTTTGACGAAAATGTAATTCAATTTTAGTCGAGTTTTAGTCAAAAAAATATCTTCAATTTTAGTCGAGTTTTAGTCGACTAAAATTGCAAGTCAATTTAGTCGACAAAATTTAAGACACATTTAGTCGACTTTGTATTAATAATATTCATTATAATCATATTTAATCGAGGTCCTCTGCTTCATGGAGCTGCTCCCTCATGAATAAAGCTCAGAGCTGTTCCTTTGGCAGAGGATTTACATGATATGAGGCTCTTTCAGACGGTCAATAGAAGTTTGGATGATTTTAGTCTCTCCTTTTCATTTTTATTTAGTCTCATTTTAGTCGACTAAAATATCTGGACATTTTAGTCGCATGAAAAAGTTTTAATTTAGTTTTAGTCCAATTTTAGTCGTCAAAAATATCCCTTTGACTAAAATTAAGACTAAATATTTTAGTCGACGAAATTAACACTGCTGCTCGCCCACTGTTTCTTAAACATTACGTTAAAATTGAGATATAAGCTCCAATTTACATTCGTATTAGTGTAATATGAGCCTTGATATTGAGGAGCAGATGATGGTCGTTCTCTACGCACGAGTTTACACATTTCTGTTGTTAAATTCGTGTCACGACTCAGATGTTCAGATCATGTTTAGCCCATTTATCCTGCTGTGTCACATTTTTCCTGACACAAACAATACAGGCTATATAAATTATCCATAGCGAAACCACTGCTTCAAAATAAAGTTGAAAAAAAGTAATATTTTTGTTAAACTTTTCAAAGAATAACTGAAAACTGACTATATTATGGTATATTGTGATATATATCGTTATCGTGATATAAAATAATCCATATCGTGATACAAGTTTTTTCCATATAGCCCAGCACTACAGCAGATTAACAGATCTTTACAGCGTTGCATGATTGCCCACCCCTATGTCACCGTATCTGTCTGTCTGTGGATCCCCGTCTCACACGCCCACAATCCATTACTGGTTTTCAAGTTCCTCGCACACAATGCACACGGACTACAAAAGATTATGAAACGGCGTGGTGGTTTGTGGTCATTGTTTTCGGTTGAAAGATGAACAAACGTCTGTGGTTTCCTCTTGAACACGCTCTGTTGTCTTTAGGATGAACACAGTGTAGTGTTTTTTCCTCGGAGATTATTCACGTTTTTAAAGCAAGATGGAAGAGAATGAATATAAATTAACTACATATGAAAAAATAGAGCTTCTGACATTCAATCCTAACCAAACACTATTATTACCATAGACTTTTACTTAACATAAAAAAACTTGGCAAAAGTCATTAAGTAGCCCTCACTCTGCATTAACCGGCATGAATGTAGCCCCACAGCGCCCCCTGCTGGCCAATTCCAAACCGCTCTAGGCCACTTTCTTTAAAAGGCACTTTAAATGCAAATCTGCGGGGGTCCGTCCTGTTCCACTCCTGTCGAAATTAGACTTGATACCATAGACGGCGTGAGTGTGTGGATGTCGTGCTGTCCCATATATTGTGTTGGTTTATTAATAGACTGCAGTTCTGTCCCGAGTCCTGCGGGGTCACCTTCTCCTCCTCTCCACTGTGATGTGTGCTATATACAAGAGCTTTAGTCAAGTACAGACCCTCTCCTGTGTGTTGTGACCTCTGTTTACACTTGGGGATGAGAGGATATGGTAAAAGAGCTGTGAGCTGTATTGAATAGAATGGGCAGCCTTTGCATAAGGGCGATATGGCCAATATTGAACTTTTTTCATATTAAAACAAATGCATATGCTTTTACAGTCATGATTGATAAAAACATACAAGATGGACCTCGGCTAAAACTAAATGAATGCTCACCAATTCAGTGTTATTCATTATACACTAAACTCCATTGTTCTTATCCAAACTTTTCCATTGTATCCTCTAGAATTAAATGTGGACCTGACGATTAAACCCCATGATAAATATTGAGACTGCCCAGAGTTTTGATTAATTGCCCAGCCCTCTACAGCAGTGGTTCCTAACCTTTTTTCCTTGAAGCTAAAAATTTAAGACAAATTTAGTCGACTTTGTATTAATAATATTCATTATAATCATATTTAATCGAGGTCCTGCTTCATGGAGCTGCTCCCTCATGAACAAAGCTCAGAGCTGCTCCTTTGGCAGTGAATTTACATGATATGAGGCTCTTTCAGACGGTCAATAGAAGTTTGGATGATTTTAGTCATAGTTTTAGTCGCATGAAAAACTTTTAATTTAGTTTTAGTCCAATTTTAGTCGTCAAAAAAATCACTTTGACTAAAATTAAGACTAAATATTTTAGTCGACGAAATTAACACTGACCACTGCTCTACAGTATGTGACACTCTTGACTTACTGCAAAAGAAAAAACATCATTTTTAACAAAGCAGTGTACATACTATTTTAAATATAGGAATCTTGGTGCATGAATTAATTTAGAATTATACCCAAAAACTTCTGAAACGGTCTCAAAGTCTAAACATCCCCAGTTCCTACAGTTCACTTCGAGAATCCTCCAGTCCTGTATAACGCAGCGCTCCTCTCTGATCTTATGCTGCATTGGTGATGCTCTTGTTTCAGGAGCCCGTGCGCCCCGGGCTCTGGTGGACCAGAAGTCCTCTGTGATCAAGCACAGTCCCACAGTGAAGAGAGAGTCCCCCTCCCCCCAGGGCCGAATCAACAACAACAGGTACGGGCCCATAGTTTTGACACTAGACCACGACACACAAGAGACCGTGCCTCATTTGCATGCGTGTCCTCCGCAGTGAGAACCAGCAGTTCCTGAAGGAGGTGGTGCAGAGCGTTCTGGACGGCCAGGGCGTGGGCTGGCTCAACATGAAGAAAGTGCGCCGCCTGCTGGAGAACGAGCAGCTGCGCGTCTTTGTGCTGAGCAAACTGAACCGGACCGTCCAGTCGGAGGAGGACGCCAGACAGGAGATCATACGAGACGTGGTGAGACTAGGAGTGATATGTGAGAGCTGATGGTGAACTTAATCACTTTGGAGGCTTTAAAATATAGGTTTCACCATAATTACTCTAGCAACTCATCATAATTCTTCATCTTATTTTTGTAATATTTAAACCATTTCCAGAAGTACATTGTGTTTCATAGAGATTCATGTTGATTGCAACCTGTGTGTTGTTAAAGATTTGTTAATTAAGACTTTTAGAACAAGATAATACTGAGATTTCCCCATTTTTTTTGTTAGTTTATATATTGAACTTCAAATGTTCTCGGGAAAGGCCAAGTTTCACAGAGAAATTACGAAATTGCCTAATGTTATATAATATGGTGCTTCATTTTTAACAATAATGCATTAGTCTTATACACATTCACACCATACTCTGTGATGGTAAGCTACATATGTTGCCACAGCCGCCCTGGGGTAGACTGATGGAAGCGTGGCTACCGCTCTGCGCCATCAGCCCCTCCGATCACCAGCAAACACTCACTCACTACTTCCATTGATTTATGAGATTTTGTAAATTGTCATTTTCTCCAAATGCATTTGCTGCAAGAATATAAGTAGTCTCTGTAGCTTATTTACAGACTCATGGATGTTTCTGCACTTGCTCTGTGCGGTGTGTCCACACTTAGACCCGCTGATATCACTTTATATGCCTACACATCTGTATATACAATCCCGCTGTTGTTCATTGTCAAATTGTTGTTGTCTTACCATATGTCACTTTATTTTATCTTATTTATTGAATATTTTTTATGCATGCCCTTACAGCCTTATAGTTTAACGTTCTTGGCTTATTTTTTATCTTAATTCTGTGTTATATGTTCTATGTCGCACGTTTGCACCAAGACAAATTCCCAGTTTGTAAACCTTGTTCATAAACCTATTCTGATTCTGAAAAGTAGCACATGCAGGCAATAAATTAACTATTTATTTATTTTTGTTCTTCAAATGTTTTTTTCACTATGTACTCCACAAAATCCAAGGGAAAATGGGTAGTACAAATGTATCTAGTAAAAACTGGCTTATTCACAGACTGAATAAGATATCGAAAGCTCAGTTTTTCCAATATTTCCACAAAATAAACTAATATAAACCTGGCAATCCATTTTTCAGACTTTGTCACCACAAAAATAGGCTTTTTGGGGTAATATTTTGAAAATTAATCAAAGAAAACTTGATATATATTTTTCTTATAACTATGCCTATAGTCTACAGCAAAAGTTTCAATGTGACATCTCTAAATTCAATGTTATGTATTAACATGCTTTAAAGTGCATATGACACAATTTTTGCTAAAACAGTTAACCCAATTATACTTAAATTTTTTGTGATGTTCAATGTTGCACTTCCTTATTGGACACTGACTGGAAGTGACATAGATGGAGGCAAACCATTTTAAACTGTTGCCATGCCAATGAGAAATTAGAGAGTCAGAATTCTATGGAACTTTCCCTCTTCACTAAATTTAAAGGATTAAAACCTGTCATATGCACTTTAAGTTTGTCGGGCCAATTACTGAGTTTTTATGGCATTCTTCAGTGAACCTCTTTGATTTATTGATATCAATGATTCCTAGTTTGTTTTTTAAATCTGAAACGCGGGTCTGTGTGCAACAGGAGGTGAACAGAAAGGTGTACAAGGGCATGCTGGACATTTTGAAGTGCACCGTCTCCAGCCTGGAGCACTCGTACACCAACGCCGGCCTGGGCGGGATGGCCAGCGTCTTCAGCCTGCTGGAGATCGCCCGCACGCACTACCAAACCAAAGGTGCTCTTTCAAACGCTCTTCGTGTGAGAGGAAACGCCACGTATCTGTTTACATCGTCCACATTTAACTGCGCTTTAAGCCGTCGGAACAAAGTCGCTAAGAGTTGAACGTCTTAACACTTTGCTTCCTCGCTCTTGACTAACCTCTCCATTTCTCTGTTTTGTAACGCTGACGAAACCTGTGTGTCTGGCCTTCCCCCCCCCTCCCATTTTAACTCTGGTAACTCTGCTAGACCCCGAAAAGCGAAACAAGCGAAGCCCCACAGAAAGCTCTAGCAGCCCGGGGAGCAAGGAGAGCCCGTCTGGTCGCATGGAGGCCGCCAGACCCCCAGCCCTCCTGAACGTCCCGCACCTGCAGCTGCCCCCGCACAGCACGGGCAAGGGCACCCGGCACTTTGACACGCGCAGCCTGAACGAGGAGAACTTTATTGCCTCGATTGGTGTGTACTCCGCTCCGGCCCTGTCGCATGTGCTCTGTGAGACCCCCCCCTTCTCCCCAAATGCTTGTCAGAAACAGTCCGAACCTTTCCCCCCACCGCTCGAGACCGTGTCAGTGGATCATACTAACTGTTTCAGCCAATATTCCACACACTTACGTACATGTCAAGGCTCCTGAAGTGAAATGACTATCAAGGTGTCCCAAAGTCACCTCGATAGTCCGAATAATAAAGGCCTTTTAAGGAGAGACGCTACAGGCAAAACGTTTTCTTTTTTCATCTTTAGGTTTTGGGCCAAATTGGTCTCTTAAAGCAGAACTAAGCAACTTGTGCCCCCTAGAGGCCATAAGCGCCACTGCAGGTGTCGTAGCATGTTGCGTTTTTTTACTCATTAAATGTTCGTGACAGTAAATACTACGCTGACAGAAAAGACAAAGGGAGAGAGGGATATTGTTCATCCAATTACACAATGGAGGTATTTTTTTTCACTCAAACTTGGCTGTAAATACTGTTTAAGTGGCGCTAGCCCGCAGTTAGCTTTGCCCGTTAGCCTGTTAGCTTCTTCTTTGTGATTCCATTAGTGTGTATTGGTGACTCTGACCCTGAGGCAGAAAAGTTGCAATTGGGGTTTTCTGGCCAGAGACACCAGGGGGAGATAAAAGACCCCCCAGTCATCCCATTAACACTTGTATTGCCCCCAGAGGGACTACGGAAAGGATTTATTAAGGTAAACAAGTTACTTAGTGTTTCTTTAACATATAAACTCATAACGAGAAACAAAAAAAACACAGAATCTGCAAGGCAAGGCAAGTTTATTTGTAGAGCACAATTCATACACAAGAGTTATGTGGTAAATTAAGTCATTTCAACAGTAATTTTCTCAAAATGCATTTTGTCACATACAAAAATGTATAGGTAGCACTATTAAACTCAACATTTTCTAACCGTGGACTGAACAATATTTTTGAAGTTTTTTTTTTGTGTGAGGGATTTTTCCTAACCTGATTTTTTTATTTTGATAAAAAAAAAAAAAAAATCTAAGAAATAAACGGCTTATTTTTTAAACTATACTAAATATCCAGGATCCCCTCTGAAAAAGTATTTGTCACAAAATAAAACCATATATTCAAACCTGGCGCGATCCATTTTTCAGATTTTGTCGCCAAACATACAGCAATTTTTAGGTATATAATGCCAACCAATTTATATGAAAACGGGACCGAAACCTTGACCTTATCCAAATAAACTATTTTTGTAATGTTGGCAGTGTGGGAAGTATTATTATTCATATATGAAAACATAAAATGACAATTGGCAATAATTTTTTTCCCTCATATGTGCACAATGCACTGCAGGCTTTTCAAATTGATATCTCTAAATTTCCAAAGTTTCCCTATTCGCCTGCAGCTGCTCGCCTTAATGTTTGTAAAATGAGCTCAATTGTGTCAGAAACGCCCTAGTCTGTCTTCAAAGTGTGTGTAATATTGGCCAGTTGCTGCTTGAACAGCCTCCTCTAACGTCCCCGTTTGCCCCTGTGGACTTGTGTGTGTTCAGCCTGTAGCATCGTGACTGCATGTGTGTCCTTCGTAACTCTTAAATCTGCAGTAGTGGACCACGAAATCCCATGGTCTGTTTTGAGCCTTTACTGCAGGTTTCTGCCAGGCGTGCTCTAGTGCGTACAATGGCAGCTCCCTTTTGCTCTGCGCATGGAGGGTGGAAGCTTCACCTCCCCCGTAAACAGGCCCGGCAGAGACGACGAGAGAAGCTATCCTCCTCCGAGTGGTTTGGTTGCAAGTTCAAAATAAAATCCCAAGATCAGTTATCTTTTCGGTTTTCTCCGGGTCTGTCTACGTGGGACGTCTCCGAGCGCCCCACCCCGCACCCTTCTTCTCCCCCCTTTTAGAGATTGCACCTCCAATTCTACAGAATGCTTTGAGACTTGCATCCTAGCTTCTGCGACTGCTCCATCTCACCCACCGGGGCTGGTCGAGCCTCCCAAAAACCCATCCCATGCTGTTTTCTCAACATTCACCTCCTCTGTGCCATAGCTCTGGAGGGCCACACTTAAAGGCCTTTTTCCTCTAGTGTCCACTCGGCAACGCTCGCTTTCATGGCGCACATCTGCCCAGCTTTCAGGCTTTTACAACCACACACATGGAAGCCTTCCTCCATCATGGTTCCAAGCGAGCCACCCTCAGCTACTCCATTTTGCGCGACCGAAACAGACCGGAACATAGCTCGTTGTTTCTAACGATGTTAACTTTTTCTCTAGACGAGCTCCACACCTCCCCCGCCTCACCCCCAACACACGCCATGTAAACACATACACGACGTGTAGGCATCGAAGCAGCAGACGCAGCTAAAGTTAGCGGCTACGAGATTAGCGTTAGCGGCTAACGCAGAGTTTAGCATTTTGACAGAAGTTTACCAAAGATCGTAAACTGACAAACATCTGACCAACCTGCTCTGATTCTGCTGAAATCCTCCTCAAATGTCTGTTTGTCAAATAATCCAATACCTACAGGAGCCGTCATGTCTTTGTCCTCCTTATGTTTACAAAGGCTGCACCGGAGGCAGTGAGGCTTCAAGGGTGGAAAAACTGCACTGTAAAGTTAGTTCTAAATGGTGGTATTATGTTCAAACTGCAAATAAATAAATAAAATAAAAATAAAGGTTTGGTAAAAAAAATATAATCTCAAAATGTTTGCTTTGCTACATAGTTCATTTATGCTGAAAACATGTACATTTACAAGCACTCTGTCAAAATTATTATAGTTCATTTTCATGTCTTGTAATTTTTTGTAATGTAAAGTTCTCTTACTGAGACAGTTGCAATTTGTTACAAGGACAAAAATACAGATGTTAAAACAAAAGAAACATTGGTATGAAGGAGTCATTCTTTTCAAAAAAAAAAAAAAAAAATACGGGAAAAATCGGGAACTTCAAATCGGAAATCGAATCGAATCGGGGCTTGAGTGAATCGTTACATCCCTACTTGTGACTGTCTTTCTGAAATGACTAAATAAAGACATTTGACAACAAATTAATGCTTCAATGCCATTCAACACTAAATCGTTTTATTCCTCTAAAGTCCACTCCGCTCCAAACGATGAGGCGTTTCTACCTCGAGAGGGTAGACCTACTTATTTAAAGGCCCATGCCAATAAGGTCTGGTTTCTCCTAGCAATAGAAACATGTACTATAGGGACTCCAATTAGGCAAGGACAATTCAATTAATTATGCAACCCCACACGCGCTTATTTACAGGGATTGCTGACCGCTAGCGTTAGCCATCGTTAGCTTCTTTATACTTTCAGCTGTGTGGATTCATCAAAACCTGATTCAAACCCACTTTAAATACCCGTGGGATTCCTGTCGCAGACTTTGGCTCAAGATAAGGGACTTGGTTAGTCTCGAAACATCAGACATTTTCTAGAGTATACTTCAGTAGTGGCTACAGATAAAAGGAAACAAGCCACGGAAGTCCTTACTAACTCGCGCTGTTTACCTTGCGACCTGCAGACTTACCCGTTTGTTTTAAGGGTGACAAAACACAAAAGTGCCAGCATTAAAACACTTTCCACTACTGTAGTTTCACATTCGTTTCACCGGTTTTTGAATGCGGGTACCATGTTGGGCTGAGCAGGTACTACTGGAAAAAACGGCTGCACACAGTATTCTTTCCCAGTGTGACTCTCCAGGGCTCTGGCAAGTGTGGCTGGGTTGTACTGTTAACCTTACCAGCTTGTTGACATGTTTTTTGTTCATCATGTTTTTATCCAAATTGAACCTCAGCCTTACTCTTAACATGACCAAACCCATCCCTCCTCAGTAACGGTTTCTCAAATGCTTAGTTTGTTTTGTTAAGTTTCAAATGCTCACCCACCATACATGCCTTTTCAACCAGCTCTTTGACTCTCTCTCTGTCTTTCTCTCCTTGCTTGCAATGCATCTTGGGGTAGAATTGTGGAGCAAGCACCAGGATAAGCAAAAAGCTATGGAAAAACAACAGAGTAAGAGACTTTGCACACACCAAGGAAGTAAACAATTTGGGGTGTACCTTTTTCTGCCCTCTTCCCCACCCCGTTTTTTTACTTCGACATCGACAGTTTCTCATCATAACCTTTGGGTTTTTGCAAAAGATCTTAAACATTTTATGTACACACTCTGGAGTATGACTATACTGCCTGGTCAAATACACCAAATGGTTTTAACAAAGCACAACGAAGCTCCCATTGGACAATCATTGCAATTTGCCCAAGCAAAGGATATTAATCTTTACTTTCTCCACACAATAACAATGTGCCTGAGTCCCAGGCCCCTTAAAAGAGTGACCATTGAAAGGATTCTGCGAAATATTATATGTATAAAGAAAACAAGACGGGACCTAAGATTGAACCTTGTGGTACTCCACAGGTGAGAGGAGCAGGGATTTAAATCCACTTTCAAACTTTTCTTAAATGTAAATTTCTCTATGATATAACTGCAATATGACACTGTGGCTCAGAAGAGCAGCCAATAAGGTTGGCCGTTTGAATCCCTGCTCCCGCAGGTGCAGACTGTTGTGTCCTTAGGCAAGTCACTGTGCCAGTGAGTTGTTTGGGTATTGGTCAGAGCAGATGATGATGCGGATTGGCAGCATCTCTTCCATCAGTCTGCACCAGGGCAGCTGTGGCTACAATAGTAGCTTACCACCTTTTATATGGAGTGAGTGAATAGGTGATTATTGACTATTGTTTAGCTCCTTGATAAACTTTTTAATACAGGCTTGTAGAGCCAATCTTAGCATTATCAGTAATGGGAGTTTTCACCGTCTATTCATGAAGCTCATATTGTGGAAGTCCTTGCAATGCATAATTCAATCCTTCCATTGTCATCTTAGGATATGTGTGCACCATAAGGGAAGAAGACAGTACATTTATAGTATATCCCGTATAAGTTAGTTGGCTTCTTTCTCTGTGCATAAAAATATTGAACTTGCTGTAACCAATACCAGTTTGCTGTCTTTTCTGACCAGGCAGTGTATTCCCAGAAGCTGATAGTATTTCTTGGCTTTCAACAACTGACGGTTTCTCACTTGACCAGACCTTTACATATCCACTATATGCTTCAGTGACTTATGTTTTTTCTTTTTTGAAATGTTGGATTATCTTACTACAGCTTAATTTTCTACTTATCAAGCTAAACTGAAGTGAAAACTGCTGCCCTGTGTTACTAAATCTTCTCCTGTTTCAAGTGTCATGTTGTATAAAGTTACAAAGGGAACAGTTTTCCGTTTTTCTGGAATTTGTTTGCAAAACAATAGAAAAAATGATTGTCTACATACTTAAAAAAAAAAAAAAAGCAGAAATGTCGTAGGAACTGATAATGTAGGCCTAAATGGTCAATAACGTAATAACATTGCAATTATGTAATAACATTTCCGAGCCGTTGATGAAATCAATTGAATTTGCCCATGAAAAAAATTAAAATATATGCTAGTTCCGCTATCCTTAATTTACAAACTACCACCATTTTATTCCAGTGAGGATTAATTTAGACTTGCTCACATTTTTTTTTTATTACATGGTGAAAAATCTCAGTGTATAGTATTTAGCGTCTTTGTCTTGACGCTAAAGGCTAATTTAGGAGGAAAGCGCCGTAAAATCAAAACTCGATTTTATGGATTTTTTTCTTTACATCTTACTGGGGCTGGGACAAAAGATCGGATCATACTCTTTGCAATATAAAGTAGTCGATACTTTATCAAGTATCGCAATACCTTTTTTTATCCTGCACTCCTTTGTTTTCCAGTAACACAGCACTTTGTTACATTTTGTGTTAATGCACTTTTCAATCTTGACACTTAAACAAATGTCCAATGGCATTTGGTTTATAAACTTTGGATACATGACTGTTTATAAATGTATCACTCATCACAATTACTTACTGTATCGCAATACGTATCGGATTGGCCCTTGAGTATCGTGATACGTATCGGATCGTGACAAAATTGGATCGTCCCAGCCCTGCATCCGATATCTCCCAATATGTAGCCAGGGATTATCTACCTGTCCATCGGATAATGAAGAAATATAAAGTCATAAATCATGAGAGCGAGGATAACTTGATCCCCGTTAGAGTAGATTGAGACGGGAAGTTTATCACGATGAAGGCTGTTTTTCACAATAATGCAGGAAAAAAAACATCACGACTTTCAATAAATGCAGTTATTTTGGTGTATTGTAAATAGTCAAAATCATCTCAAAGCGCTTTACATCAAGGAACCAGTCACCCATTCACGCTCTCATTCATACACCAGTAGACGCAGACACTATTCCCATAATTAGTAAAAATAAAAAAATTATTTCATGATTGGCCTGTTATTACGTTATTGACCAAAACTACTACCGTCGTTATTACGTCATTGGCCTTTTATGTATCTGTTGGTACGAATGATCTCCAGCGCTAACACTTGAAACTGACCGCGTGCCTAAGTTGCGCCTGAGTTTGTGTGCATGCCTAACTGCCTGTGTCCTGTCCTGTGGTGATCCCCGGTGTTTACTATGGGCCCGCAGACTGACTCACGCTTCGCCCGTAACTCCTCGGTTTGATGGCACTGATATAACTGCACCTTCTGCTTGCCCCTTTGTCACTTCTCTGTCTGGTTTTTTTCAAATTGTTTGTGTTCTCGAACGTGTCCGGCGCGGGAGACGGCGGTGCTGTGAGCCTAACGTCAAAAAGGGCGAGGCCTGTCACGATGATTGTAGCGATTATCATTCAGTGCGTGTGAACCGCGATGTCATTTTAGAGTGTTGTTCACCCGCGTGTTGTGTAGGGGAGGATAATAAACATACTGTATCTATGACAAGTTCTAAGCCAGTGATTAGATTAGAATCAGTGTTAATTTCGTCGACTAAAATATTTAGTCTTAATTTTAGTCAGTGATATTTTTGATGACTAAAATTGGACTAAAACTAAATTAAAAGTTTTTCATGCGACTAAAACTACGACTAAAATGTCCAGATATTTTAGTCGACTAAAATGAGATAAATAAAAATGGAAAGGAGAGACTAAAATCATCCAAACTTCTATTGACCGTCTGAAAGAGCCTCATATCATGTAAATTCACTGCCAAAGGAACAGCTCTGAGCTTTGTTCATGAGGAGCAGCTCCATGAAGCAGGACCTCCATTAAATATGATTATAATGAATATTATAAATACAAAGTCGACTAAATTTGTCTTAATTTTAGTCGACTAAATCTCGACTAAAATTGAATTACATTTTCGTCAAAAGACTAAAGCTAAATTAAAATATGTTGTCAAAATTAACACTGATTAGAATAAATACAATTTTACTGTATTTTGTCAGGTCGGAGAAGGGTGTAGCTGCCATGTGAACACCAGTGGTTCTCAAACTGTGGTACTTTAGCCTCTTCACTTCATTCATGTTTAGTCAGAATTATTGTATTTAAAGTGCGCATGATATATTGGACACGTTTTTTGCGAAAACATAGTAATCACAATTATTAAGATTATGCTCGACATCGTACACAGTTTTCTTTAGTTTTACCGGTTTTTTTATGTTTATAGTTTCACTTCCTTATGGGACGCTGACAGGAAGTGACATAGATGGAGGCAAACCATTTTAAACTGTTGCCGTGCCGACCGTGTTATGTCAATGGGAAATGAGTCAAACAGCTGTGGAACTTTACATCTATGTCACTTCCTGTCAATAGCTTAAAAATTCTAATAACTTTTCTGCTGAACATTTTTTTTCAGACCTGGTTTAGTCCTGATCAGATCTTGATCTAAGCCTGGAGGTAGGGCTGGGCGATATGGACCAAAAGTCATATCCCAATTATATTTAGGTTGAATATCGATATACGATGTATATTCCGATATGTTTGCCGCAAAGTGAGAGCTGTGGAATGAAATGTTAAGTCAAAGCCAAATACGAGTAGTTTTATTGAAAACTGACTATAAAAATATTAAATAAAAATAGCCTATAAAATAAGTAATACAGCGCTAATTTGAACTATATCGATATATCGCCCAGCCCTACGTGGTGGTACTCTGAAGGCTAAATATGTAACAAGGTGGTACTGTATGTTACTACAGCTCATGAGTTTTCTATTACACGGCTATAATGCTCTAGAGCCGGGTGGACAACGTCAGGCCCGCGTGCCAGATCCAGCCCTCCATATGATTTTGAAAAATGTAAGTGGCACACAAGCACCTGTTAAAATAATGCCAATTCCTCAAAAAGGATCTGGGGAAGGATCCCAACCCTTTCTTTTGTTGGCATAGATTGGATTTAGGCAAAGGTTGACCGACCAGACTCGCCTGCCTCTGCTCTAGGGTCATTGTGTCAGTGATATGAAGGTTTATTACATATGGAAGCTGCGGTGTTATCGTGACAGGCTTTGACAGGGCTTAGCTTTGATACTTGGGTTCTGTTTTCTTACTGTAGAGGTGCTCTTTAGACAGTAGCAGTGCGGTGTTGGCTCTGAGTCAGGGGGACTCTGAAAGGTAAGCTGCGGTAGAGCTGGCTCAGAGCAGAGGCTGATAAACACATGTGCTCCTCAGGGTCCGAGGGAGGCAAGCAGCAGCGCCCCCTGGTGGCAGACGCAGAGGAGAAGAAGTCCCAGATGAGCTCGGACAGTGGGCTCAGCGCCATGTCGGGATCACAGGTTTGTTGAATAAAGGAATAGATTTTGTGTTTTGTCTTGAAAGAGCGGGTGTCAAGATCTTACACTTTGTTGAAAATGCAATATTGATCTAAAACGGCTGAAACTAATCATCCAGTTGATTCATTTCCTGTTTTTTCTATCAAACTAACTCTAAGCTCCTCCCACTCTGGACTCCTATTGATTCCCTTCATTACAAAATCCACTTGGCGGACTGTGTGGCTGTACTGAAACTAGGGCTGAAGCTTTTTCTTTTACTCCACAGTGAAGGGATTAATCTTAGCTAGAGATGGAGGTGAGGAAAGTATTTCCACAGGAACAGGATGAGCTTTTTCTGAGCTGCCAATCCTGGGGAAGATTCAAAGATTACTCAAAGATGTGCAATTTCTTTAATACTCTGTGTGGACGAGTACGATTATTTTAAGGCTTTTTCTTTCTTAATCCTGATACACTACCCACTTACATGGATTGTTGTCCAGCTTTTACATTTGGATTCATTTTGGAATCATTTAAAACGTTTTTTTTTTTTTAGTCTGTCACCAAGACGACAGATTAACATGTATTAAACTCTAAAACATCTTTAAATGTTGTTTATGAAAGTGAAAATAATTGCTGTGAATCCTGTTTAATCTGCATGGTGGTCATCAGAACCAGGAAGTATAAATGCACGGACAGTGACTACGCTTGTAACTCACGGATCTGTTTACGTACGAAATGGAAGCATAAATGAACCTTCGAGTGGAACATGTTCAGATGTGTGTTGAAGTGTGTTTTTATCGTTTCAATCGTCTGGTCTGTGCTGACGGTCGACTGCATGTGATTGACCCGATGTTGCCTAAAGCTCGTTTCCCGTGTTGCAGAAGAGTGACAGTGAGTCAGTGACCGGCCCCGAGCCGCCCATCCTGACCAGGAGCACCAGCCAGGACTCCGAGGCCAGCACAGTGGTAGGGCCCAGCCAACTCACTCTGTCCGTCTGTTCCTTCTGTTCAATCTGCGCACAAAACCCATTTCACCATCGTTGTTTTTGTCGAAAGGAAGGCTAAATAAATGTGTTCCATACTACAAAAAGCACGAAAAGTCATTAAAGGGATATTTCAGGATTTTTTACTTTGGGCCTCATTTCCTAGTTATCCAGAGTGTTGTTGATGTCTGGAGATTTTTTTTTTCTTAAATTCATGCAGTTCTTATATTTGAAGAGTCTAGTGGCGCTAGGCTAATGCTAGGCTAAAGCATTTCTATGGTATCAGTTAGCCTGCATTAAAAACTGTGGAGAGTCTGACCCACTCCACAGTGCACCTGAGGCAAATCACTTATAACACCAGACTAACCATATAAATGTCTGTGTTAATGGAATAATTTTAACCATTTTGCATTTAAAATAACTTGTATTTGAGCAGCATCAGCTTCGGCGGAGTGATCTACGGGAAAATAGTCCCTCAAAATGCGGTAATTCATGTGAGGTCAGTTACATTAAAAAAATTATTCTATCGACACACATTTATATCGTTAGTCTGGCGTTATAAGTGATTTGCAACTTATAACAACTTGAGCTGCCGATGTTACTGCTAGTTGCCACAAGGGGGCACCACAACCCTTCTGTCTTAACAACAAAAATACACACTAATAGAATGACGGAGAACAAGCTAATGAGTAAAAAAAACGCAACTTGCTACGACACCTGCAGTGGCGCTTATGGCCTCTAGGGGCACGAGTTACTTAGTTCTGCTTTAAACTACAGACATGGCGTGTTTCAGCGTAAAAGCGGCGCATGTAATGAAGCTCATGTACTGACTGTAGCTCAGTTTAATCCAGTTTAGACCAATCAACACCAAAGCAAAAGGGTTTCTATGCTGACAATCTATGTCTTTGTGAAAGATCGCAGAACTAGAAAGATCTCCACAGAGGTCAAGTGGAGACAACTTGACCAACACGCCCGGGGGTCAGAAAACTCTTCAACGATGCCATGTTCAGTCATAAGTTTGTGCTCGTAGTTTCGTTTCAACTGTGTCCCACATAGTTCAAGTCTCTAAAACCTCATAAAAAGTGGATTAGAGGGAATGATCTGCAGTGCAAACAACCTGCAGTGCACACAACATACCGGAAATCCCTCCCAAACTTAGCAAAGGCTAGGGATAAAGGGGATAAATTCATGGAAAATACCAAAATGATCGTCTAAAACATATTCAGCTGCAGTTTTACCTGAAATTAACCACATTTGTTTTGGCTGTTTTTTCCCCAATTATCTTTCCTCTGTTTGATGAAACTTTGTGGAATTACAATATAGTATTTGGGCATTAAAATGACATTAGAAAGCATAACATTTTACCTGTAAAAAAAAACCCTGAAAAGGAGCCAATATTTGGACGAATAGTATTCAATTCAAGTTTATTTGTATAGCACATTTAAAACAACTGCGGTTGACCAAAGTGCTTCACAGTAATAGCAGGTCACATAGAAATAAAATACAAGTAAAAGATAACAACAAGATACACTCAACTAGCTCGTATTGAAGGCCAGGGAGAAGAGGTGTGTTTTCAGCCTGGATTTTAACTGTTCCACAGACTGAGAGGACCTGATGGACAAAGGAAGACTGTTCCATAGTCGGGGCGCTGCCACAGAGAAGGCTCGATCACCTCTCGTTTTTTTTTCTAGTTTTAGGAACATCCAATAGGAGCTGGTCAGCCGACCTCAAAGCTCTGGATGGAGTATAGAGTCGCAAGAGATCACTCGAATAGAGCTCAAGGAGTGGAGACATTTAAAAACAATCAACAAAACTTTAAATTGAACACGAAAGCTGACAGGGAGCCAGTGTAGGGAGCACAGAACAGGAGTGATGTGCTCACGCCTCTTTGTATTGGTCAGGAGGCGGGCTGCAGCATTTTGTACACTCTGCAGGGGGCGCTGGTCCAGTCCAATATACAAGGCATTACAATAATCCAGGCGCGATGTATAGTAGTATAGTAGATTTTCTTTTGACATTAATCAGCTTAAAAACGTAAGAATACAAAACAGTTTTATTAGTAAGACCTTTATGTCTGTGGAGCGCTGTCGTTGAACGTCGCTGTCGTTGAACTGTCGTGTTCCTGCAGATCAGCAACAGCTCGGGGGAGACTCTGGGAGCCGACAGCGACCTGAGCAGCACCGCGGGGGACGGGCTGGGCCGGATGGCGGCGCACCTCACCCAGTCCAGGGGCACGCTTTCGGACAGCGAGATCGAGACCAACCCCGCCACCAGCTCCGTGTTCGTGAGTGCACTTTTGGAACCACACGTAAAAAGTCCTCGGTCCCTTCAAAGAGTTCACTGCGTAAGGTCGTCCCTGGGTTTGAATCTGTGTGTGCATGTTTGAACAGGTACTTTGACTTTTCTGTTTGGCATTTGAAACGGTATTGGATCCGTGGTCTCGAACTGAATGGGCTTAAGGGTGATGCATATTTCCATATTATTGACATATGGAAAGAAATCACTCGCCATGTTTTGTTTTGTTTTTTTCTGGTGATGTTTGGTCTTTTATACTTGGGGTTGTATTTGTTATTGTAACTCATTCACCCGGCTGTCAGGAAGCTGAACTCTCCCTTCCCCCTCTCTGCTGCCCCCTAGTGCTGTGGTTCTCAACCTTTTGGAGCCGTGACCCCCATTATAACAGTTAAAGGGGTTGGTGACCCCCTACCTAGGTCACACCGTGAGAAATAGGAACATTAGCCTACATAATTCTTAAAAAACACATGGCTAAAATAAAATTAATAAAATTACGGGCAAATAATGGCACGCTGATAAAATAGCACAACCAGTGTTAATTATATAAATAATACAAACATTTTTATTTATTTTTGTCAATTTAGTGTAAACGAGTATATTTTGTACATAAATGATCGAGGCTAAACCGTGTGTACTGGGCCCTCGTGGCTTAACCAAGCGTGTTTTCTCCAATTCAGCTTTACCCGAATCTAAAAGCTTCTTGACTGGAGAGTTTACAACCTAGAGGCCAGGGTAATGCCTCATTTGAAAGCTAAGGCCAATAAAACATTTAAATAAATAAAAGTAAAAATAAATAAATAATTAAATAAATAAAAAATGTGTCGCATCACGACTAATCGTGTTTTGTCACTTTTTTGAGCTTGTTCGTTTGTTCAGGTGGGGGTTAAGAGGTTAAAAGTGTGTGGAATTAGACTTTTGTTTTGGAAGTCTCCACGTCATGAGCGCACAGTGATCTGATCATTCCCTGATCACTTCCTGTGAAGGAGGAAGTGGAAGTGTCTGTTTTCTGCATTACATTCACAAAGCATCGGGCGCCCGTGTCATTAGCCCTTAGCGTTACCGTTTTCCGTGTTTATTTGGCGCCGTCCGCGGTGGTTTCTCGTGACCACGCCCCCTCGGTGCCTCTCGCTTCCCCTCACGCTCCGTCAAGTTCAAACCACAAATGTGGGCAGAGTTTGGTGTTAAGTGCCACTTTAACTATTGTCTTTTTGCACCAAGGGTTTGAGAGGGTTTTAATGTGATAGTATTTACAATAAAGCTAATTTAATCAAATTACTAATGCATTTACATGTTATTTACTTCCATTATTCCATTTCTTCTGGTCATAGGTTCGGTAAATACTGAATATATTCACAATAATATTCACAGTTGCATTATACTCCTGTTGTGGCCAGTTTGTTCATAAATCTCCAAAGTCACTCTGCTGTCTGTGTCTGATTGAATATTTAGAAATATAAATGTTGGAGGAATATTTGAGGCTTTAAAGACGGTATTAAACGGGCTTAATTGTGTCGTAGGGGAGGACTCACACGCTGAAGCCCGGAGTCAGGGAGCCGGTGTCGGCCATGGGGAAGGGCCCTCCTCAGCCTCTGGAGGACATCAGTATGAGGATCTACCTGTGTGAGGGGCTGCTGGGTAAGTGCACCTCAGCCTTAGAAACTGAACACTTTATAACAAGGGCAGTGGGTCTGACATTCTGCTGACTTAAGAGGATGAGAACGAGAACCTTTTAAAATGAACTTACGAATAAACGCTTTCCACGGCAGAACCATTTACAACATAATAGTTTCCATTGTAATCCAAGTCCAAATCCAAACAATTAGCTGCTGTTGTTGTAAGCTATATTTATTAAAGAAATCATGCCAAATGATTAATCAATGATTATATTATATTTGATTGAATTCGAAAATATACACATAGAATAAATACGGAAAACACAGCTTTCTGCACATACTTTGTTTGGTGGTAAAGCCTTAAGCGAAGGCGTAAAGTCAAAAGTCCATCAAGCTTGTCTCAACGTCTTTTCAGTCCCTCCAGGATTTGACTTTTTGTGAATGTTTTGGGCTAAAATGCCAAATGCTTAGGCCAATATATTTTTATATGTAAATCAAACTTTTCTTGCATTTTACATCAGTTTTAACCAGAGAGACTTAAAATAGGTGTTTTTTTTTAATACTTTTATCATGAAACTCTGGAAAAAAAACGAGCCCTGACGAGGCACCGAGGAGAACAGACCAGGCGATGAGTGTCACGAGTGTTCTTTTGACACTCTTTGTCAATGTCTTTGGACATTGGACCTAAATGTTCCTTGAATCCGTTCCTTGCACAAAGCCGGTGCAATCAATTAATTTGTTTCTAAGATTTCCACTGGGCATTGAAAAGCATTAAAATCCATTGAATGACATGTGCGAAGAGATTAAGGCCATATGTTAAATGTCTTTAAAATGCATCAAATTTGATTTATAAAGTGATTCCAACGGGCATTAAATCTAATTTTCTTTGGAAATAGTGACATAGCTCAACTTTTATTCAGGGAGATAATCAATACTACGAAAAGATATTGTTCAAAACACATTCAGTTGTAGGTTCTACATAGATAAAAGTACTTTTTGTCCCAGTTTAACTCACATTTATGCTCAAAAGTTGCTTGTTGGGTAATTTTCCATCTTTCCTCCATGAACTGGAATGGAATGCTCTTAAGAAATTATAAATATATTGCGTTGTGTCTTGAAAAATATTGTGTCAATGCATTAAAATGGCTTTGAAAAAAAAAACCTTTTGGGAAAACATAGCGGAAGTAATAGAGGTAATCTCTGGCTATGGGATTTCCAATGACTTTCAATCTATGTATCTGGGTCTACTACCAAATTCAATTATAGGAACTGAGGATATGTACCTCTACAAAATGATGTTGGCCGGCAGAAAAACTATTACAAGGAACTGGCTGAAGAGTCGCAATGGGAAGAGATTATGGAAGAAATCTATGCAATGGACCGAAAACCGCTAAATTTGTTCAGAGACGGAAGAAATGGATAATCTATAAGAAACGCGTTACTACTGCTGCTACTGTATTGACCCTGTTTGTGGAAAGGCCTGTTTGTCGTCATTAACCTTACGTGCAGTTGTTGTTGTTGTTGTTGTGTGGTGTCGGTCTTACTAACCCTGTAACTGTTTCTGTCGGAGGTGTGTCTGCGTCCCTGTGTTTGTCTGATGCCTGTCACTAACCCTCCGCTGCCTCTCGCCTCTCTCCACTGCTCCCGCGGGACCCGCTTCAGGCCGCGATAAGAGCTCCATGTGGGATCAACTGGAAGACGCTGCCATGGAAACCTTTTCTCTAAGTAGGGCTAATCTCTTTGCCCTTTTTCCCTTTTGTACGTGTCGGTGCGATGTGGGCGGGATGGATCTCACCTCTGGCCAGACGCTTCTAACTGCGCTTTCTGCTGCTGACGCTAACCTAGAAAAGATACTAAAAAATGTTCAAGCCTTTCGTTCTGATGCACGTCAATAGTTTAGCTTCAGTTTAACTAGGTCTCATTTTTCACAGCATTTTGAGTTGTAACAAGCTGCAATAATTGTGGCTAAATATTAGGGATGTAACGATTCATCGAAAATCGATTTAATATGCGTAAAATGTGAATCGATGTAAAAAATAAAAGAATCGATTTTAAAGCCACACTCAGCTGCTCCATTTTGCGCCACCGAAACAGACCGGAACATGCTAGCTCGTTGTTTCTAACGACGTTAACCTTTTCTCAAGACAAGCTCCACACCTTCCCCGCCTCACCCCCAACACCACACCATGTAAACACATACACGTGCAGGCATAGAAGCAACAGACGCAGCTAAAGTTAGCAGCTACGAGATTAGCGTTAGCGGCTAACGCAGAGTTTAGCGTTTTGACAGAAGTTTACCAAAGATCGTAAACTGACAAAACATCTGACCAACCTGCTCTGATTCTGCTGAAATCCTCATCAAATGTCCGTTTGTCAAATAATCCAACACCTACAGGAGCTGTCATGTCTTTGTCCTCCTTGTGTTTACAAAGGCTGCACCGGAGGCAGTGAGGCTTCAAGGGTGAAAAAAACTGCACTGTAAAATTCTAAATGATAATATTATGTTCAAACTGCAAAAAAAAAAGTTTGGTCAAATAAATATTATCTCAAAAGGTTTGCTTTGCTACACATCTTATTTATGCTAATGTAAAGTTCTCTTACTGAGACAGTTGCAATTTGTTACAAGGTCATTCTTTTGTAAAAAAAAAAAAAATCGGGAAAAATCGAAATCGGGAACATTCAATCGGAAATCGAATCGAATCGGGGCTTGAGTGAATCGTTACATGCCTACTAAATATTGAAAAACTTGCCAGGTTTTTGTCGAACTCAAATTTAATGTGTTTATTTCATCTGGTTTTCGAAGTCATTCACATCCAAACATGACGAAGGATTCAGGAATTACAGCCTGTCAACAAAGCCTACACATTTTTTAAGACATTAATTAAAAGTAACAATTATATAAAATCTTCGAAACTGTACTGATTATAGGAAATATAAGCATTTCTTCACCATAATTACTCCATGGGCGGCACGGTAGCACAGCGGTTAGCTCTCGTGCTTCACAGCTAGAAGGTTCCGGGTTCGATTCCCACCAGGGACGGGGCCTTTCTGTGTGGAGTTTGCATGTTCTCCCCGTGTCTGCGTAGGTTTCCTCCGGGTACTCCGGTTTCCCCTACCTCTAATAACATGTACAATAGGCCCAGGGACTGCAGGTGGAAATTAGCACAAGTGCTATAACCTGGTACAATGCATCTCTCATGTTTTCCTTCCACGGTGACATCTGGACAAGAACATACGTTTTAAGTTCAATACACAGATTCATTTAACAACAGTATACAAATGAAATGCATGCGATAACTGTAATTACAAAATGTTCTGACAACTCGGTAGTTGAAGTCTTCGAACGTTTCGCCTCTCATCCAAAAGGCTTCGTCAGCGACAAAGATATAGACCAGGGGTAGGCAAGTTTGCATCGTGGAGGGCCGATTTTCATTATTGCCACAACACCAAGGGCCAAACCTCCCCATTGTAGCCTAAAGTAAAGGACTTTTTTTCTACAAATACCAACGCTTTACATCAGTGGTTCTCAAATGGTTTGGCTTCAGGACCCAACATTACCCTCGTATGACCAGCCGCGACCCAAATGAAAATCTAATTTGTCATATATCGTGTAAAATATTTTATTTTTTGTTGAACAAGCAGTAGATCTGCCTTTAAGACTGAAATCAAAACAACTCAATAACATTAATTTGAACAGACTCTGTTAGTGATTCCATGCAGTTTTAGATGGAAAATATTGAATAAAAGTTCCCGATAGGCACGTGACCCACTGAAAATTGTTCCTTGACCCACCAGTTGAGAACCACTGTTTTACATTATATATGACCAAGTGGGACGCTCTGCCAGGATATTTTTTAAATACTGACACTATTTCTCACATTTTTAGGGTACGTTTATAGGTATTTGATCTCTTATTTAAATAATTGCATAATAATATTTCTCAAAATCATCTTGGGGGGGGGGCAGAGGTTCTGTGCTGGAGGGCCGGATTTGGCCCCCGGGCCTGACGTTGCCTACCCCTGATATAGACCAACGGGGAGGAGTTGGGGTTGGTCTGGCTCCTCCCCTCTAATCACAGCTACTCTCACCTGTGGGTAAACACCTTTGAAGTAGAGTCACAGTCCAAATATTCAACTATTATAAACCGTTAAAGAGCTCAAATACTGTGACATAAGAAAAGTATTTTCCGTTAGAATGCACGTATTGCCCGTGTGTTTGGAGTGGGTGGGGCGTGCCGGGGGCTGACTGCTGTCTGGCGGCTGTGCAGGTAAAGAGCGCTCCACACTGTGGGACCAGATGCAGTTCTGGGAGGACGCCTACCTGGACGCCGTGATGCTGGAGCGCGAGGGCATGGGCATGGACCAGGGCCCGCACGAGATGATCGAGAGGTGCGTACTGGGACACAGGCTTTCTCCTTTTTTCAGCAAAGACACAAAATACTGACTTGGCAATTGAGTTCTTTCTCTTTAAACAAAACATTTATTTTTAAGTATATGAGCAATAGTTCACGTGACGTCACAACATTCTGAAGAGCCTATGGTTTAAAACTATGGTTAAGTATGGTAACTGTCAAAAAACATATCTAGTCTTAGTTTTTTGCTGATTTTTCTGTAATTCCTGGATAAATTCACATGAAACTAAATCTTTCACACAGTTCAAAGTCCTCTCTTACAGCACATATGAACTATGGTGTAATTATGTCCTCATAAAGGCGTCCTAAAGTGGTGACAATGTTCAAAAACATATGCGTGATGGTCAGTAGGTAAGACTTTCAGCCATGTGAATAATGTGACAGGTTTGTGAATCCAATCACTATCAAATAATGAGCAGTGGAAACATTTTCCTTTTTGGAAATGTCTTTCAAAAACTGTTTCTCCCATAGAGTTGTACTGCTGGGTTTCAGGTCACATCACAGCATTCTAAAGGCCTATAATATCATATAGAGGTAAATTATGTTGTTTTTGAGGACATTTTTGGTTTTGCACAGAGACCACATGGACCCAGTGACTGGTATTAATCATCATTTTTGTAATTCATACATTTTCTTTTTAGGGTACGACTTGTGATGGTGTAATGCAGTTAATAGGAAAAACTGGCTCCTCCCCCCACTGGGTCCTGTGACATCATCACATTCTAGAACCTGAAAACAACCAATAGGTGGCGTTCACGATGTAGAGTGTGATGTCATAATGGCAGGTGGAGGGCAGGGGCCAATACGACTCTATGGGAGAAATGCAGTTTTTGTAAGAAATCTCCAAAACTAAAATTAACAAATGTTTTTCCTCATCAGTGATTGGATTCACAAACCTGACATATTATTTTTATGTCTGACGGTCCTTTCTATTGGTCAACATCACGCTCATGTTTTTAAATATTGTCACAACTTTTGGACGCCTTTATGAGGAAATAATTGGACATTAGTTCATATGTGCTGACGGAGGAGACCATGAACTTTGATACAGTTTTTGTTTCTTGTGGATTCTTCCAATAATGACTGAGATATTAACCAAAAACTAAGACAAAAAAAATCTGCAATTCGCCAGTTAGCACAGTTACCATAGTTACCCTCATGGAATTTTCAGTTGCTCCACCTCCATTTTAAATTATTGCTGGGTTGCAGGTTCTAGAATGTGATGAGGTCACCGGACCCAGCGGGGGGGAGGAGCCAGTTTTTCCTATTAACAACAATACACTTTCACAAGTCGTAGCTCAAAAGAAAATGCACGAATTACAAAAATCATTAATATCAGTCACTGGGTCCATGATCTCTCTGTACAAGACCAAAAATTTCCTCAAAAACTAAATAATTTTTCCTCCATATAACAGTATTGGCCTTTTTAGAACGCTGTGATGACGCCTGCAACCCAGCAATTGAGCAAACCAAGTCCATCTTGGCGAATGTGTAACGGTCACAAATCACACCCTTCCCGGTCTGTTTAGGACACGTTTTACCCTTGAGTTCCATATGTTTCATTAAATGTAACGTGCACAGTGTGAGAGGCGCCTACATGACATCACGCCTTCTAAAATGGGCTTTGTTCTAGAATGTGACGATGTTATCATGGCGGGTGGAGGGCACCTCAGATCATTATTTGTAGTGATATGGTCCAATCCTGCCGTACTCCAGTTAACCTTAATTACGGATAATCAGAAATGTAGTGAATGACGTGACCTAAAGTAAATGTTTTGTAAATGGTCCCGTTGCAGATACCTGTCTCTGGGCGAACACGAGCGCAAGCGTCTGGAGGAGGACGAGGACCGGCTCCTGGGCACTCTGCTGCACAACATGATCGCGTACATGCTCATGATGAAAGTGCGTCCGCCGTTTTTAACATTACCGCTACGTCTGCGTTACTTTACATCACGTCGTTGTGCGTTTAGGTGACCCAAAACGACATCAGGAAGAAAGTGCGGCGCCTGATGGGCAAGTCGCACATCGGCCTGACCTACAGCCAAGAGATCAACGAGTGCCTGGACAAACTGACCCACCTGGTACGCCCGGTCTGACCTTACAATCAGAGCCGTGGGAAGAACTTTTAATTAGGGGGTGCTGAGGGATAAAGTTTACCCCAAAACCACTTTTTCTGTGCATATTTCCTTTTTAAAAATAGTCCCTGCAATTTGCAAACTATCCACCAGGGGGTGCTGCAGCGCCCTCAGCACCCTGGGTTCCCACGGCCTTGCTTACAATCCTGTTTGGGACGTGTCTGTGTTCTGACGTGTGCGTTTGCAGAACGGCCGCGAGCTGTCCATCAGGCCCTGTGGGAGCAGACACATCAAAAAGCAGACCTTCGTGGTCCACGCCGGCACCGACAACAAAGGAGATATCTTCTTCATGGAGGTACGCCACACTGCGGAGGAACTGAAAAGGAAACTTCACAAAGACTAAATGTCAAGATACTTCATTCAAGATGGAAAGAAAAAACAAACCAGAGACGACAATTTATTCTTTACATTTTCAGCAAAACCTTAAACGCTGTAAAGTCGACGTTTGTTCTGGTAGAAGATCCATAAAGCGGTGCCACATGGTTTTATTCATTAGGATAAGTTATTGTTCGTTAAAGCCGTACATTTAACAATTTCACTCGCGCAAATACAAGCCATATTTCAATATACATGTTTTTATTCTTGAAAAAAAAAAAGGGGGGGGGGGGGGGGATGATGCTGCTTTGCTGCTTTGCTTTAACAGGCAGCCAAACGTGAGGTAGAAATGCAGTACTTAAGGTTCTTCTTCCAAATACTGTATTTCGATATAACCCACTGCAAAAGTAGCTTATTACTTGAAGCATTTTGATATTGTGAGCTCCGTTTTCAGTGTTTTACCACAGATTACGGCTCTTACAAAAACGGTAACAAAGTAATCAAAGAATGGATTTGGATGAGGACCAAACCTTTTTAAATCGCATGTTTTAGCCGCCTTTAGCCAATATCTCCTTTCAGACAAACTGGAGACGTCTCAGGTCTGAGAAGGGCTGAGCCTCTTACCACAAACATTCATGTTTCCTTAAGTTTTTTAAAAGTTATTTCAACAATTAAAATATGTGTGATTAAATAGGGATGTAACGATTCATCCACAATCGATTTTAATATGCGTAAAATCTGAATCGATGTAAAAAATAAAAGAATCGATGTTAAAACCACCCTCAGCTACTCCATTTTGCCCGACCGGAATAGCTTTATTCTCACATTGCATCGTGAGAAACAGCGAGCCAAGTTTTTCTCAAGACGAGCTCCACACCTCCCCCCCCAAAACACGCCACACGTGCAGGCATCGAAGCAGCAGACGCAGCTAACCTTTAGTTCGAGCTGTTAAATGACCGATAGCTTCCTCTCAAATAATCCAAGCCATTCATGTAAAATCCATGTTAAATATATCTGACTCGTATTTATCAATAAATAGTCCCCTGTTTCATGAGTTTGGTTGATCTTTATCGCAGAAATATTTTTTTTCCGGAGTTTAATGAACTTTTAGCAGATGTAGTCACTCATTCTGCTGGCGCTTCGGACACCGGGCTCTGACCTGCTTTCTGCACGTCTTTGAGCTAACGCTGGAGATATTTTTATTTTATTTTTTATGATAGTTTTCATTTTAATTTAAATGTCAAATAAAACGCCTGTAAAAGTGCCAAAACTGTCGTTCTGTTTCATAAAATAAACGTTTGTAACAATAAATAAATTCAGAAGAAAAAAAAACGCAGCTCGGAGAAAGTAGTGGCTTCTGTCCGAATAGCCAACAGAGTCAGTGGACTATATAGTCTACTATAGTGCGGGCCTATGTAGTGAATGAGGGGTTAGGGACTAGGGTGGACATTCGGACACAGCCTCGGAGTGGCTGTCGGGTCCAATCAGGAGGGGAGGGCCTTGTTTGTTTACTTTTATATTTCACTCACTCAATATTACAGACTATCACTTTAAGTCTTGTTTTTCCTTCATGTCTTGTTAATCGGATAAGCTGTCTTTATAGCGTAGGGACAGCGTGTTGCCAGGACAGACTAACCTCCTGTATAGCTTGAATAAAAAGCCACCGCTCCGTGTTTTCAGGTGTGCGACGACTGCATCGTCCTGCGCAGCAACATCGGCACCGTGTACGAGCGCTGGTGGTACGAGAAGCTCATCAACATGACCTACTGCCCCAAGACCAAGGTCCTGTGTCTGTGGAGGCGCAACGGCCAGGAGACGCAGCTCAACAAGTTCTACACCAAAAAGGTCCCACTCTCTGCGCCGGGACACACACTGAGCTCATGCAGCCGAAGCGAGTCTGATCTAATGCTGTTCTGTGTGTCCAGTGTCGGGAGCTGTACTACTGTGTCAAAGACAGCATGGAGAGGGCCGCCGCCAGACAGCAAAGCATCAAGCCAGGTCTGCTTCGCCCTCGCCATACCTTCAGTCGATTGTTTTGTGCATTTATTCCCCACACGTATTCAATCACAAATATTGACATGTTTGGAATCCACGTTTTTTGCATCTCGACTTTATTAGCTCAGACTCCAAACTTTCCCGCCTTGTACTTAAATTATCTTGAAGGTGTTCTTTTAAAGAGGGGGTATTGTGCTTTTTCCAATCACATAGCACCAGTCTATAGCACTACAATGATAACCTTCTGTTGGTCTGTATATGCAGTAAATTAAAATAACTGCCTTGAATAAAATCGCTCTCTCAAAATGGCCGTACTGAACGTCTTGAAATAGGCCTCTGTCTCTTTAAGAAGCTTTCCGACACGCCCCCTTCAGCACACTACTGTGGCATTGAAACAACAACACTGTGCGGGGAGGGGGCTCTGCTGAGCTGAGGAGCAGTGGTTGGGGGCTTGGCTGGTGACGAAAGGTCCAGAGGCGTCTCCAGGAGGTGGGGGCGTTCCTAGGAGGAGTGAGGCCTAAAATGGCCGCCGTCTAAGTTTTTACTGATTACTCAAAAATATGTGAATGAGCCGAGGCAACACTCCAGGCATGTGTTTAATGAGGGCATAATAACATGATATAAAGCTTGAAAAAGTCGATTTTACATGATACCCCCCCTTTAAATATTTAATTCCTGCCTGATTCCTGCAACAAACACATTTTTCCAGATGTTTTTCACTTATAATTTGCTTACTCAAAAACTAAACAAGATCCTAAATCCCCTTTGAAAAAAAATGTTTAACCGATATGCCAACAAAATAAAAGTATACATTTAAACCTGTCTAGATCCGTTGAAAATATTGGCAACTTTGGCCATTTTAAGTGTCTTATTTTGAAAACAAAATGTACAAAAAATATTTCTTTACTCACATTTATCTAATATAAACTTTTCAAATTATTATAACAAATTATTGTTTTTTACATTATTTATTTATTTGAATTAGGACAGTGCATTAAAGCCGTACTAAGTAACTTGTTTACCTTCATAAATCCTTTCCGTAGTCCCTCTGGGAGTAATAAGTGTTAATGGGATGATTTTGGGGTCTTTCATCTCCCGCTGGTGTCGCTGGCCAGAAAACCACAATTCCAACATTCCCTGCTCCGACCCGGAGACACAACACACACTAATAGAATCACAAATAAGAAGCTAATGGGCATAGCTAACTTACAGCCAAGTTTCAGTGAAAAACATGATCTCCCTTTGTCTTTTCTGTCTGCGTAGTATTTAATCTCACGGACAATTAATGGGTAAAAAAATAACGCAACATGCTACGACACCTGCAGTGGCGCTTATGGGCCTCTAGGGGCATGAGTTACTTAGTTCTGCTTTAATCGACATGTCAGCAAAGCCTCAATCTAAACTGCATCCGTTGTCCTACGGCAGGTAATAGAAACATGAATTCACAGAAGAGAAATACAGACATACATGGAACAAAGTCACAGTCACAGAGGTCAGTTACAAGGACAGTCACTGGTGAGATAACGCCCCCAAGAGGTTATATAGTGACACTACAGTATCTCGGTTTGAATTGGGACAAAACAAATTAAGAAAATAATGACTAAAACTCTTTCTGTTTCTGCATATTTGTTTTAGGATGGGTAAGGGAAGAAAAAAGTGAAACTAATAGTCAGATGGAAGACCTCAGTAATAGCGGTATAGATACAGACGGCATCCCGTCATAGAAGGGGGCGTGGCTTCGCCGAGGGGGAAAATTGAGTATTTTGGGAAACACAATTTTTCATTGTTTTTAGCCATTTTCTGGCGAAATATGTACTGATCACATACAAATAAAGTGAAGTCTAAATCGGGTCCATATGGATGTTTACTCACAGCAGATTGTTAAGTAGAAGCGACTAAACGGTAGCTGTAGCTAGCGCTAGCTTGCGTTAGCTAACATGAAGCATCATGTTAACGTTCTCTGTTGTTTATGTATTTATGGGCTGTTGAACCACTTTCAAACATGACCATGGGCGATTCCAGAGATGCCGTCTGTATCTATAGGTTGTTTTCAGTTTCTAGAATGTGATGATGTCACAGTGACCAGTGGGGGGGCAGGAGCCAATTTTTCCTATTAACTGTATTACTGCACAGCACTTTCACAAGTCGTATCTAAAAAGAAAATGTATGAATTACAAAAATGATCGTTAATATCAGTCACTGGGTCCATGATCTCTCTGTACAAGAGCAAACATTTCCTCAAAAACTAAATAATTGTACCTCTATATAATATTATAGGCCTTTAGAACGCGGTGATGTCACCCAGAAATACCCCCGCTCTTTGCATTATCAATATAAAACATGCAGACCTATTTAAGAGCTGATAATATTTAAAGATCTTTCCTGAAACCAGAGTCAATATTGAGGTTGTTAATAACCTGTGTACTCTGCTAAACCTTCCCTTAATGGTTGCTGGTCGTGTCGTCCAGGCCCTGAGCTGGGAGGCGAGTTCCCGGTGCAGGACATGAAGACCGGGGAGGGCGGCCTGCTGCAGGTCACTCTGGAGGGCATCAACCTCAAGTTTATGCACAGCCAGGTAAGACCCTCCCTCCCGCCGCCGCCGCCTCCACTGTGGCATGAGCACCCCGTCCATCCACTCATCCCACCCTCTATCGCCCCCTCCATCACGTATCCCCCCGAAACCAGGAAAGCCGCCGCTAGACTCTCCTCATCTCAGCGCCCATTCCCACCCACCCCCCTTTTATTTATTTTGCTTTTTTGCTTCTTTTTTTCCGTTTTTGTTTTGTTTTTGTGCGTTCCTTTTCTGTTTGAGTCGGCGTGTGCGTCGTGCGTGTGCATGTTCGTCCCCCCCCCCCCCCCACATGGCGTCACATGGTGGACATTTGTGGTGTCTCTTCTGTGTGCGAGGAGAACGTGGAGGTGGTGGGTGTGTGCTGCCTGCCCCGCGGTAAGACTGACCTTGAGCTAAGACTTTTCATTAATAATTGGCTTCTCATAGCAACTCCGGTTTGGACCCCACCGTGTCCCCCCCCCCCCCCCCCCGTCAACATGATCATGCGTCGTCTTCACCTGTGCACAGTTTAGAGCGAGTGTCGAGTGGTTCGTGGATGCTTTTATTTTCCCTGTTGTTTTACAAGATCTGAACTTTAGTTTTGTTTTCTTATTTTGCGTGTTAGTTTTGTGGTTCATTTGTTTGCACTGACTTTGATCATAGAGATGTATTAGTTCAGCGTTTTTTCTAACGTCCTCTGTGCTTGTAACTGTTTATCATTTTTATGTAACATAATGCAGAAGTAGATTAGCATTTTTAAACCGAGTAAGATTTCACTACTCGTCAAGCAAGTTTGTTTGTTCTTATTATTGTAACGTCGAATGAGCTTCAAGACTAAACCAAATCTTTTACATTGTGCATAAAGTTTTTAACAGCACGACGCGGTGTTTAAAGAGGGAGTATTATTATCCTCATTTCAGAGGAGACAGAGGGCAGCCAGCCAGGTTTCTTCCGAGTGCTACAGTTTCCCCGACCTCCAAGGTCATGCGGGTCAGGTCGACACAGTGGCAGTGCGGCTCAGCCGCAGCAGCTCAGGACTAACACCTGAACACTATTTCGTTGTACGCTTGTACAATGACAATAAAGCACTTACTTACTACTTACTTACTTATTGCCCGTGGTCCCTGTGAAGAATCGGGATGTTACAAATATGTTAGGGAGGAGTTTAGATACAACTAACCAGAGACTAATTCAAATCACGGTACAATAAAACTATTTTAAAATCAATGAACACCTGTAAATTAAAAGCAACTATCGGACAAATACGAGCCCAGGGCTTCCACACACCAGTGGTAATTTCGCCGACTAAAACATTTAGTCTTAATTTTAGTCAGTGATTTTTTTTTTTTTTTCATGCGACTAAAACTATGACTAAAATGTCCAGATATTTTAGTCGACTAAAATAAGACTAAATAAAAATGAAAAGGAGAGACTAAAATCATCCAAACTTCTATTGACCGTCTGAAAGAGCCTCATATCATGTAAATTCACTGCCAAAGGAACAGCTCTGAGCTTTGTTCATGAGGGAGCAGCTCCATGAAGCAGAGGACCTCGATTAAATATGATTATAATGAATATTATTAACACAATTGACTTGCAATTTTAGTCGACTAAATCTCGACTAAAATTGAAGATATTTTTTGGACTAAAACTCGACTAAAATTGAATTACATTTTCGTCAAGAGACTAAAACTAAATTAAAATATGTTGTCAAAATTAACACTGCCACACACACATAATCAGCATCACAATATTTCTATGAAGCATAAGCCCTTTCACAGTCAATGTAAGTTAGGAAAACACAGCAATAATATGAACTATTTACCCCTGTCTAAAGCTGTGGCCAAAGGCAGAACCTGTGTCATTCATTTAACTATTCCTCCCACACCACCAAACTTCTGAGTTCAGTTTTGTAAAAGTGACATCAGTATAGTTTTCACAGCTGTGCTATGTCATCAATATGTCTGCGGGATTAGCTTCAGCGTGTTACTGAAGTGCCCTGTATCACAGTGAGAACATGTGGTGATATAATGATAGAAGAAGCAATGCCAGTCTTACCTTGAAGACGCAGGTTTACAGACTGTTGACATGAGCAAATTCAGCCTGTAGCTCCTAGGGATGGGACAATAATGAAACTCGGGTCACGATTATCTGGGCCAAAATAATTATCACGATATTTGCCTATGGTTTAAAAAAATCACTGAAACTGCAGAAATTATGCGGATTAAATATTATTCTAAATGTTATATTGAGTGCGACATTAAAGGCACACTGTGTAACATTTTGGACTATACTGTTGTCATCAATACAAAACATGCAGCTAATGAGCAGCTCGACACAGAAAATAGTAATTCTGCAGTGCATAATCAAAGAATGGATTTGGATGAGGAACTCGACTGAAATCTTAAATGCTGCTGACTCTAGTCGCATCTCCATGGAGACGCGCCCACTCCCGGTAAAGTTACCGGCACTGGTTGTCTGATGGATTTAGCGATTGTCTTCTAGCACGATAATCATCATCCGTTTTTTTAGCGCGATTAACAATATTATTGTTTACCGTCCCATCCCTAGTAGCTACAAGACGGGACCTGTATCAGTACCAGTATCTAAAAAAAACGTATCTAGCCCCAGTCCAGACGAGTCTCAGAGCGGCTGCAGCGTGTTGCTTTGTAGTAAAAAAGGTCAAATATTACTCAAACATGCGCGAGTGGCTCCGAGTATGTTTTTGTTGAGGGAACAACATTGTCACATGCTAAACAATTCTAAAAAGGTGATTTAGATTTGTTTTGGCGAGACTTGGCTAACTGAGGAAACGGTTATAAGCATTGGGGAGTTAGCCAGCGCTAGCAAGATGCCATCCCCACACGGAGCCTAACGAGCAACAGGGTTTATGTCCTGTTTTAATATGTTTTAATCATTCTAATAGTGTTCTTGAGGGTCATGCAACACCCACAGCCAAAAAAGCTTTAAACTGTGCTGATGAAATGTTTCACAAGGGAATTAGGGCCCATTCATAAAAGTGGCCCGCTGTCCTCCTGCCTGTTGCATGTCCTTGTCTCTGGCCAAAAGCAGTTGCTGAAGAGATGCTGGTTAGCGCTGCAGCTCGTCTCCTGTAAACAGATAATAGGAAATGCCGGCAGATGTGTGCTGTGCCAGACTAGCTAATATTCAATAAAGCTTGGGAAATAAATACTTTAAATACCAGTATGTCTTGGAATGTCTACTGTTTAAATGCGTCTTAGTTTGGCTAAAGTTGACAATTAAAATCGCAAAATGTAAACATTTTCAATAACTTTACTAACATAGAAACATTAGCACTACAGAAACTACCACTAGAAAACTACGGTTTGTATTAAGGCTGGGACAAAGTATAGTTTTGCAACATATCACAATATATCTTGCGATACATGTATCTGAAACCACGGATCACAATACTTTTGATACTCAATTCAAACATGTTTTTGACTTAAAGTTGGTATTGTTAATGCCAGCTTTGATGCTAATTGATATAATTGATATATATTGGTGCTAATATTGATTTACAGAAGAGCCAGACCTTTAAAATGTCATTTGCACTTTTCAAAATGTTTAACTCAAACTGATTTATGTTTAATTTATAGCATTTGGAAACTCAACTTCTGCTTTCTTATTCAGTTCATTCAGACTAAAATACTGTAGTTTATTGTATTGCAATACGTGTTGTATATTGTATCGAGGCAAAAGTGTATCGTCCCAGCCCTAGTTTGTATTATTTTAACATTGGTTATAAACTAATATGAACTTTATTTTTTGACTTGTGTGCAGTACACATTAGCACTTGCCTACAGAAGCCAATTAATGTTGTATAAAATAAATGTATTTTGTCTCTATCCAAAATGTGTGGGGAAAATGAAGCATGACTTCTTATGAAGTTCAAAATGTATTGATTCAAATGGAATCCAGTCAAATTCTGTCAATAGACTTCGGGATCAACTGTTAAAAAATTCAACATTGACATAAAAAATTTACGTCTTGACGCAAGACGTCAATGTCCATAGAATAACAAAACTCCAACATCAGAGTAATTTTATGTTAACGATACCCTGAGGTTCCTACATTTGAAAATTTCAATCAGTTATTATGTAATATGCCAGAAATCTTTGCGGTTTGTCAGAACAATCAGCGTAGCATAGCTGGTTAGCAGGCACACCCGTTAGCCTAGCATAGTGATGTTAAGCTGCTTTCCAGGCAACTGATAAGTGATAAACCTATGACTAGGAAAAATGCCTGGTCTTATCTATAACTAGCCTTTGAGTCTGTAATCAAAGGCACAATCATGAGTTTAAGTCAGTATTCTTAGAAAGTTCTTCTGTTTTTGAAATATTTGAACATGCTAATGGTTAGCCTAGCTAGATGTTGTAACTCCGCTTCTCGTCCAAGCCATAAATTATACAAATAAAAATAAAGTCTACCAAAAAAACTCAACCGTATTCAATACTATCCGCATTAAAGTGATGTAAGACCAATTTTTGATTGTTGAATAATTGTTAGGACAAAGATTTAAGACAATGAAGTGTAAAGAATGCACCGTGCAGCCGCAGGATCGTGCTGCCACAAGCGCCATAGTTATTATGAAGTTTAGCTCAGTAAACTTAGCATCATGGAGGAAAGTACCAGAGTTAGCCTAGCGTAGGGATGATTATCTCTATAGTTAATCACAGTTCTGTAAGTTTCAGAGTTGGCGTAGCATAGTGAGGGTTAATGCCACGGTCAGTGCAGTGACGGTTAACTCAGATGGTTTGCTCCACAGTTATCACACTGTAGATCCTTCTGTCTGTTATGGTTGGGGCTTGCGCTGGTTGTTGGAGGCGTGGAGGGCACATGTCAGCGCTGGGCTCATGCTGCTTTCAAATGCTGTATGTAAACCTTCAAAATCATAAGAAAATCAGTTTTCCACAGGAAGGAGCACATGAACAGCCCTTCAAATCGATTGTCCGAGCCAGAAACCTCATGTTTTGAGTTATTACAGTCGTGTGCATAGCTATATATTTCCACAGCACTTTGCCTTCATCCTTAGTTGCTAAAGTCAAGTCAAGCTTTTTATTTATTCTTCCCTTATACTCATACTTCTCTTTGGTTGATTAATCCACGTGCCTCACTCATGATGAGGCCAGGCCGACCGGTATAGGAGAGATGGCAACAGCAGACAAACTGAACTGATCAAACAATTTAACATTGTCATATTGACAAATCCCTCTGGCATTTTGTGGTTGGAAATTGTTTTTAGTAATGATAATAATTAGGGCCGGGCCTTTTTTCAAATAATTCCAATTTATTCGTTACATAAGGTTTAATGCAATTAAAAGATGTTGTTTAGAGACGAACACGGCGTAAAGCCAAAAACGATTTTACTGTCAAACTTGTTTATTCACACAGTTAAACCACAACGTATTTAAAAAGATAATTCTCCAAAATAAATCAAACTGCTATTGTGTTTGGAATTATCACACAGGCCTCTCACATCTCCACGTAAATAAATAAATACAACCCCTAAATAAATTATGCTCAAATGAGCTTGATTAACTAATTACACCGGCCATAATTAACTCGATAAAATGTTTTATTGAGTCCCACCACTTATAGTAATATAATAATATTTTAGTAATTAATTGTTTTCTGGTAAACACAGGCTCAAACAGATCAAAAATGAGATGAAAATTTATTTTTTCTTTGTTTTTAAAGTTACGGTATGTACGGGGGGGGGAATCTGTAATAAAATAAATGATTGTATTTTATTCCATTTACTGGGTGGCTTTAAGTATGTCCTCAAGTTTATTTTTTTATTTATTTGAACAGGGACAGTGTACAATCTACATTAGCCTCAGAAAGGAGAGATGCATTGTACCAGGTTATAGCACTTGTGCTAATTTCCACCTGCAGTCCCTGGGCCTATTGTACATGTTTTTAGTGGTAGGGGAAACCGGAGTACCCGGAGGAAACCTACGCAGACACGGGGAGAACATGCAAACTCCACACAGAAAGGCCCCGTCCAGGTGGGAATCGAACCCGGGCCTTCTAGCTGTAAAGCACGAGCGCTAACCGCTGTGCTACCGTGGCATTACTTTAGCTTTATGTGGGAAAAAGTAAAAAAACATACACCTTTCACAGTTTTAAACATTTATTTATCATTTATTCCATCGGCTGATCTGACCACGACCTACAACTCGCTCACAAACCAAGCAACTTTATTTATTTTTTTTCATCACTACATTTTCCAACCTCAAACTGTTCCAAACCAAAAGCAAACCAGCTCCGTCTCTTGAAGAAACCGTGCCCTTGAAAGCAGCATCTCGCTCTAGTATCCAGTCGAGCAGCTGTTCTCGGGCCTGAGGTTTACGCTCCCTGTTTCCGTTTTCGTTGTGTTTTTTTTTTTTGCTCTTGTGTCCGATAATAATCCAAACCATTTCTCTCCCATGCTCTCTCCCCCTGCAAGGAGCGGAAGGTACCCACCTCTGCTGTGTTTGCTTCTTAGCCCTTACATCGACTTTATTCTCCCCTTTTTCGTTTGGTTGCTTTTCTTTTTTAATCATTATTTTCTTTTGGATTAAGTCGTAGCTGTATGGCAAAACCCTAATCTTTCTGTCCTTGTTTTTGCGCTGTACACTAGAGATTACATGTTTGCATCATATGGGCCGTAATGCACCCTTTAAACCTTTAAACGACCAGATCTCATACTCATGTAGTATCGCCCATTTGTATGACCATGGAAGCCCGTCTGCTGCTCTTCTTCTTCTGTTAGCCGCTCAGAGCTTGCATTTCACGTTGTAGCGCTTTGGTTTTTACCCCTCCCCCCCCCCCCCCCCTTTTTCCTACTCAAAACAGTTACCGCAGGTTACTTTGTTAAAGATGAACTGTTTTTTCTTTCATCGCTGTCGGTTGAGTTAATAATGTTGTGTCCTGTTTTTGTTTGTTTTTTGTTTGTTTTTAGGTTTTCATAGAGCTGAGTCACATTAAAAAGTGCAATACAGTGAAGGGAGTCTTTGTCCTGGAGGAATTTGGTAATTACACCATCTATTGATTCCTAGGCCTGTACTCGGCACAGCAGTAACTCAGCTCCAGGGCCGGAGGTAGTGAGGGGGCAGCTGTGGGGGAAGGGAAACGTTGGTGCAAGGGATTTTTTTTTTTTACAACGAGCGACGGGTGGGAGCGGTGTTTGTAGGAATCGATAACGTGACCAATGACGTCATGTTTTTGGCCAATTTAAATGTAATAAGCCAAAGCCTTTTGTCAAAAATGAGATGTTTTATTATCGTTTAATACCGTGTTTTCCAATCCTGCCCTGGGGGCACCTGGAATTTATCTGGGATTGATTTTACAATTGTTGTTTGTATTATTATTATTTTTAACACAACTTGTTTTGGTATTAAATAAAAGTGTTTGATCAGTTTCTAAATTATTCCCAATTACCATAGATTAAAAAAAATCTATATACAGGTGCTCGTCATATAATTAGAATAATCGTTAAAAAGTGCATTTACTTCTGTTCAACTTAAAATGGGAAACTAATATATGATAGACTCATTACATGCAAAGTGACATAATGTCAAGCCTTTATTTGTTATTAATTTGATGATTATAGCTTACAGTCCGTTTTCAAAATATTCAAATTTTATGAGATTTTTAATTTGAGGTTTTTACAAGCTGAGCCATAATAATTATAATAACAAGTAAAGGCTTGACATTATCTCACTTCGTATGTAATGAGTCTATCGTATATTTAACAGTTTAAGTTGAATAACAGAAATCAATGCACTTTTTCATGATATTCTAATTATATGACGAGCACCTGTATATCTTTTTATTAACGTATAAACTCCTTTGATTGAAAGTATTTTTGGACTTGAATAAAAAAGAAACAATTGTTACACTTGAAATTAGATAATAAATCCAAAGCTGCTTGAAATATTAATAATTCACTGGCAGACTTTTTATTTTATTTTGTAGTTAATTAAAAATGTGAATTCTATCATTTTTTAATTAATTTATAGATTAATTCATAGAAAATACTTAAAATGAAGGCAAAGTTAAAGGTGCATTCTGCCGTTTTTTATGTGGGGAAAAAAAGTAGATTTTATGCATTTTAATCTCATTTTGGCAATATTTTGTTCCAATATTTCCTTCGGGCTTATTACACTGTAAATTGACCAAAGCTGTTCCATTACAGTTATTGTTATTGGCTTATTGTTTCCTACAGCGACGTTATTATTACACGCATAGAAAAAGTGAAATAATGTACTTTTCCGCCACTGGGAGTAAAAGTTAAAACTAGACCGTGAGTTTGTTACTCCAGCGACTTCCCACCTCTGACATTAAAGGTTAAGTGCATTTAAAAGGGCTTATTATGATGATTACTTGTAGATCTGGTGATATTGGATTTAGATATTATAGCCTAGTATTGTAGGTATTGTTCCTCTTTTCTCATGCATAGAAAACAAGCACTAGAACCTTTTTTTTTAAGCATGGCACGAGCTGGAGTTTTTGAGATTTTTTTTTATTTTAATGAGATATTGGGATATGCCTGGACTGCATGTATGATATTCAAAGTCCCGTAGCGAGAGCCTTAGACCAGTGTGTGAAAAGCCTCGAGTCACAGCGACAGGCCGGCTGGGTTACTGCTGCGTCTCTGTGCTGCTTTTGTAATGTTGCCCTCATCTTTGCCACTATGAAAACCTTCATTCTCCAGCAGGTAAAGTGTCGCCACCGTTCTTCTTCTCCTCTTCCTCCTCCTCCTCTTCTTCCTCCTCCCATCTGTGCACACGCCCCACTCAACCCCCCTTCCCCCTCATCGCCATCACCTTTATACTTTTACTTTTTTGGTTTCCCTCCACCCTCTTGCTTTTTCTCTCTCTCCACTCACGAAACATTAAAAAAAGCCCAGATCCTTTGGTCAAGCGGAGGGGGGGGGGGCGGACACGTTGTCTTTTTGCGTCCCGTCTTCCCCCTCCCCCCCCCCCCCTGGACCGGCGGCTCATCTGGGCTTTGGGTTCAACGGTTACTAATGAAAAGTCACGGAGGGTGCTGGCTGTGGTTAGCTCAAACTGTCCCGGGGTGACAGGGTGGCTGTTTGACGCCTCTTTACATGAAGGGTTTTTTGTGTAAAACATCTGTGGGGCAAGAGGGCAACCCTGTCGACTGCCCTCGGCTTGATTCGACGCTCGCGCGCTGAGGTCGCGGGGACAGCGGTGGGGGGGCGCGTCTTGTCCCACAGCTCGTGTGTGTTACTGTTGGTCTAAACCCTGTGACTCGCCCCCGTTTCTGCCGCCTTTGAATTCTCTGTTCTGTCTCTCGCACCAAATAGTTCCTGAAACTAAAGAAGTGGTGATCCACAAGTACAAGACGCCCATGGTGAGCCCCGCCGCACTCGCACGCCTACACTGCCCGCCAAGGAGCAGGCCACACGCTTTCATCAATGTAGTTTAGTAGCCGCTAGCATTAGCATTAGCCCAGACACATTGTACGATAGCTGCGTAAGCTAACTGTAAAGATGTGCTTATAGTTGATCTGAATGTATGTAGCGTAATAGAGCTGCACCGATTTGATACTGGCGTTGGACCTACAATACCGTCAAAGGTTTGGAAACACTTTTTATGTATTAGCTTTTCTTTATGGAATTATGTAGGAAACAAAAAAGGGTGAAATAACTCAAAATATGTTTTAGATTTTAAATTCTTTAAAATTTGAAGAGGACTTTGGACATCGAATACTTAGGGCAGGATGAGGGAGCGGCCCATATTAGATCCTGCACAAATATGTCCGTATAAAATAAAATATAAGTCTATGGCCCTCATCAATTCTTTAAAATTGCCACCCTTTATTTTCTCAATGAACTTCATAGAAATCGTCTGAAGTAGAAACCATGTGTGTGACGACGTCGTGAATTGGGAACATGTCAAAGCTGTAATCGAAGCTAAAGCGACAAATTTGTCAACTATTTTTGGTGGTAAACATAACCCCATATCTGTTCATTCATAAATTAGTGCCTTCAGTGAGAATCTACTATGTAAATAGTCTTGAAATAAAAAAAAATATAAAAAAAAAAGCGTTTCCAAATTTTGACCAATCTAGGGAAAAAAATCGTTTTTTGTAAAATGTCTTTTTTTACAATATACAGTACATGACAAAAGTTTGGAAACACTTTTTTTATGTTTGTTTTTTCTTTTAATTCAAGACAATTTACAGTGTAGGGTTTATTTATGAATAAACAAATATGGAATTATTACACTCCCTGAAGAAGGCCCCTAGCCGAAACGCGCTGGAGCACTTTTTTACCTAATCTAGCCATGTGATTTAATAAAGGCTTTTTACATTTCATAGATGAGTGCCTTGGCCATTGTTTTCCTTTTGTTAAATATGGAATTATGTATTAAATTATGTTTAGATTCTTCAAAATCGCCGCCTTTTGCTTTAATTACCGCTCTGCACTTTTTAGATCTTCTCGACGTCGTCGCCAGAAATGGTTTTGACTTCACAAACTGTTAAACCATTTCAGGGACGACCTTGGGAAGCTCATTGAGACAATGCCAAGAATAAAGAGGGGTAGTTTTGAAGAATTTAAAATATTGTTTCTGACGTGATCCCATGTGATCATCCGGAGTTTAATCTTTAATGAGAATCACACGATGGATATAGTGTTGGAAATAAAGAAAAGTCAATACATAAAAAGCTTTTGACCGATGCTGTACTCGAGGACAAAACACATTTTATTCCACAACTAGAAAACAACATTAGAGGGTCTTTAGATTCTGTTCAAACTAAAGGAAACGGTGGTAAAACTGTTTGTGTAAATTAAATCACAGTTTGTAGTGATAGGAGGAACTCTTAACCTAGAGTTCAGTCGAAGCGTCTGTGATCTCCATGAAGGGGAACGATCGGCGGTCAAACGGTGGCGTTTGTCGTGTCGATCTCTGACTCGAGGCTCTGTCCCCCCAGGCTCATCAGATCTGCTACTCCGTCCTCTGTCTGTTCTCCTACGTGGCCGCCGTGAAGGGGAAGGAGGCAGAGGGCAAACCCAAGATGGTGTCCCCGAGGCCCCTGCCCACCAGCTAGCTTCCCTCCCCCTCCGCCTGAGCTGGACGCGCCTCTGGAAACAGACTCTGACAATCTGTTTAAAGCACACTTTGTCCCTTCCTTTTGCTCCTTCTGTCTTCGTCGTGTGGACCTGTGACGTGTACATACTCTCCACCGGAGCCTCTGGAGACGGAGAATCGCGCCCTCGACCCGAGTTCTCCGCTTAAAACGCATCGAAAACCTGTCATTTTTTACACTACTGCGACCCAGACGCTCCGTGGTCGATGTCCATTAAAAAATAATGGAACTAATAGAAAAAAAGATTGACAATAAACAATAGTGTGATAATAAAATATGAAAAAAACTTAAATCTGGAATCATGGCGTTAGCAGAACGTTACCGCACACACACACACACACACACACAAAAGAAAATGTCGATGTCGTTTCCCGCAGGTCCTGGAGCCGTGTACGAGCCTAAATGTCGATGTTTGAAATGGACACGGTTTGTTCGAAGTGCGGGGCGTCTCTGTGGGGCGTCCGGTGCATGCAGGTCCCATGCACTGTCCTCACCTGGCCCCGCCCTCCGAGCCCCTCGCTGTACAGTCCACGTCCCACCGAGGCCTCTATTCTGCCAAGCTGGTCCACTCCGAGGGTTAGGAGCATCAAAACTAGAGCACGTTTTACACCTGGCAAGTCGGAATTATGGAAAATAAGGTCTGATATTCCTTCACTCATTTGAACTCGATAAGATAAAAGGACAGGCTGTGGTAAAAAGCATTGAATTGTGCCAAATTGAAGGCTTTAGATTTGATTAAAAAGCATTGGGGTCAGAGTGGCATTAGAGCTTTCTTGGAAAACATTGACATGGCTCCACTATATCTGCTGCTAAAGTTAATCCAAAATCCAAAATTACCTGTTAGGGCTGCACGGTATTGAAGTAACTTACGAGCTGTGCATAATCGCAAGAACGATAATATTGCAATATCCATTCTAGTGAAAACAGAACTAAGTAACTTGTTTACCTTAATAAATCCTTCCCGTAGTCCCTCTGGGGGGTAATACAAGTGTTAATGGGACGATTGGGGGGTCTTTCATCTCCCCCTGGTGTCTCTGGCCAGAAAACCCCAATTGCAACTTTCCTGCCACTGGGTCGGAGTCACCAATGCGCACTAATGGAATCCCGAAGAAGAAGCTAACGGGCAAAGCTAACTGCGGGCTAGCGCCACTTAAACAGTATTTACAGCCCAAAAAAATATCTACGACACCTGCAGTGGCGCTTATGGCCTCTAGGGGCACGAGTTACTTTGTGCTGCTTTAAACACAAATTGCAAGTAATCCGTTTTTTAGTGAATTGTGTCAAAATAAGACTTAAAAAACACTACGTCAGGACCAAAACAAGACTAAAATGTAACAAAATGTTGACGTGTTCAACTAAAACTGAACTTCCAAAACACCAAAGTGTAAAATAGCGGGGATTCCTCGGGACATTGAACAAATCAAGACCTTAAATGTCATTGGAGCGTTAACTTTGGTTCAAACTGGCATCAGATCTAAATGTATTGGAAAATTATGACTCAAAAATTTGTACTGTACAAGTTCATTCACTTTCCTGTTTAATGAAATGTTTGCAAATCTTAAGGAATGAAATATGAGCCGATTTGTTTTTTATTTTTATTCTGCATCTGTGGCATTATAGTATTTGGGCATTAAAAGCTTTGACTGTATAAACCCTGAACAGTGACGGAGAACACCTGCTCTCTCGATATTTGGGCCCATGTCTTGACCGCACTCACTTCATCCCCTACGTTTGTGGTCTGCTGGTTTTTACTCCTCAGACAGACCTCAGGGGAAGTCGAACCAGCTTTGCAGTTTAGGGGCGCGCCGCTGTGCCCCGTCCCGCCTGAGGCCTGCTGAGCCCGAGCAGCACGGCATGTCCCCCTTCGGCCGTGTAGAGTTTCGTGGTCGTGTCCCGTGTTTCCCCGCCCCCGGCTCGACTACTGTTAAACCTGTCTGTGGTCTGCTGTTCTTACTGCATGTAACTATGACGAAGACGAATAAATAATATATATATATACACACACACAGGCGCGCAGAAATATATATATAATATTTATTTATTTATGAATATATTAGCTGTACATTTCTCTATGATAAACCGTTCATTTGCTTGATGTGCAATATCGAGGTAGTTAGCCATGCCAGAGCGACTGGCTTCAACAGGGGGAAGAATGTGCTGTACATAGACGGGTGAATACTATGATGTCATTGTGAAACACTAAAATGGAGTCCGGGTTTGAGGGGGGGACGCAACTCGCTCGGACGCTCCCGAACGCCCCGGTTTGATGATTCATGGGAGGCTTTGCACAGGATGCACTTTGTCTGGACCGTTTATGCACTTGAAGGCTTTAAATAATTTTAATGTGCAAACTTTCGCTCCCTCGTGTTATTGTCGTAAACCGTTAATTGTGTCCAAGCTCATTCCGGACTAGGGTTGGATACACCGGTACTTTAAAGTGAGAGTCTGGAAGTCTAAATGTTTCACAAATTTTATAAAATGTTAAAAATTGATATTATTAAAGTAAAGCACACATTTTTTCCACCGATGACGTTAAATCAATCAGAAAAATACAGTCTATTTTATTTATTTATTTTATTAGTTTATTTAAACAGGGACAATGCACATTAATTAACATCACTGTAAATGTGCCAGTGTTAGCTCCAAAGCTAATTTTCAACTGTAGTCCCTGGGCAAGATGTAGATTGCCAACAATATAACAATAGCAACCTAAAAAATGATAAAACAATTCATTAAAACAATTCATTAGTATAATCTCACACAAAACCTATATTATTATACCAGACATTGTTAATGCTGTAAATGCGTATTCTAGCTGGAAACAGGTGATTTTTAATGGAATATAGGTGTGCCGAGGCTCTAATGATACGTTGTTTTAAAGGGTAATTGATGATTAGAAAACCCTTGTGCTGATTAGAGAAGCTATAGAACTGGCCTGGGTGTATATATTGTCTGTATCGTCCCTCCTTCCCAGATCTCGGCAACTAATCAGAGTCTCGTCTCCTCCCGCGTTGACCAATGAGACGAGCTTTTTCCTTCGAACCGGAACTAGGAAGGGCTTTCTGGTTAAACAGGAGGAATTTGATTGTTTACTTGGAAATTTCACCCACTATCTCTCACTTTGCAAACTTACAGACTGTCACCTTAACGATACTTGGTTTTCGATGCCTGCCTTTACTAAAATGTGTCGACTATAATCAGAAAACAGAACAATAATGTGTATTTCTTCCTTTAAAAGACTATTTCTGTTCATTTCTATCATTTATGTGAGGTCACTTCCTTTAAAGCTGTCCCTGGACTTGACAGGCATCAAAACTTGGTCTCTAAAGATCTGGCGGGTTTTTTCGGTTTCTGCTTCATTGCCTGTACATTATACCTAAACCTTTTTACGGTATCGTTTACCGGTACCCAGCCCTAGTCCCAACTCATTCCTAACATTGCGTGAGAGCTCAATAGTCTCCTCCCTGTCGTCGGAACTAAAAACCCCGAGGACGATAACATTGACAATGCTAAAAAAAAGGCTAGCAGTTAGCACATAGTGGATTAGCCTCTTCAAGTTTATAAGCTCACAATTGATTAAAAAACAGCTCAATCATAACATGGTCTTTTCTCCTTCAAACCGCTGCTTATTCAACAGACCGAAGCCCGACAATACTTTAATTTGAGTAGTTGTGAGACAAATCGGGTACAGAGCCTTTTAAAATTAGCTTCACGCACATCGCTGTAGTTAGCATCTTTGACCTACATTCCCACAACCCATTTCAAGATCTAAAACTGTCTCTAGTGACGGTAAATACTAACGTTTACTCTCCTCATGTCCTCATTAAAACCCCTGTAGCATCAACGTAAGCACAAGTTGAGTAAAAAAACCCTCCTGTTCCGACTGAAGAGCAGAGTTTGCGTCGTTCTCCCAAACCGGCGGCGGCCATTTTGTTTGCTCTTCTTCGTGTCGTTCCTGTCTTTGTGATAAAACGTAACGCCCCCGTGGACTCTGGGCACCGAACGAACGGACTTTCAGCAATATGAGGCACCACCACTGCGGCGGTCGCACACGGGGAGAGGCCATATACTCTGGACCCGCTCGTATTCACGTCATTCCACTGTGCGGAGGAATCCATGCGCCGCCTGCCGGGAACTCGATGCAAACGCAGTGTCAGGTGTGTGTGTTCCGTATTCGAGGAGGTGTTTATAGAAACTGTACAGCTTTGGGAACATAATAAAGTTGGCCCAAATGAACCCTCTTGGTCGTCGTTGTTTTATTTGACACAAATAACTGGCATGTGTTTAAAGAGGGGGTATTATGCTTTTTTCAATCACATAGCCCCAGTCTATAGCACTACAATGATGACGTAACCTTCTGTTGGTCTGTATATGCAGTAAATTAAAATAACTGCCTTGAATAAAATTGCTCTCTCAAAATGGCCGTACTGAACGTCTTGAAATAGGCCTCTGTCTCTTTAAGAAGCTTTCCGACACGCCCCCTTCAGCACACTACTGTGGCATTTAAACAACAACACTGTGCGGGGAGGGGGCTCTGCTGAGCTGAGGAGCAGTGGTTGGGGGCTTGGCTGGTGACGAAAGGTCCAGAGGCATCTCCAGGAGGTGGGGGCGTTCCTAGGAGGACTGAGGCATAGCTACGCCTAAAATGGCCGCCGTCTAAGTTTTTACTGATTACTCAAAAATATGTGAATGAGCCGAGGCAACACTCCAGGCACGTGTTTAATGAGGGAATGACATAATAACATGATGTAAAGCTTGAAAAAGTTGATTTTACACAATACCCCCCCTTTAACTGAGCACATTTTCTTCATTTCAGCTTTCTTTACCCAAATCTAAAAGCTCCTCGACTGGAGTTTACAGACTATAGGCTGGAGTAACGCCTCATTTCAATGCTAAAATCTACAAAAAATTATCTAAGATTTATACTCCTGTTGCCACGTTATATCCTTTTTTCCGCCCTATTTTTTTTGTGCCATGTCATAACTTTTTTGTCACTTGATTTGATGTATTTTTTTATTTTTTTTGCTGTGTTTTCATCCTTATTTATATCTCGTTTTTGACGCTATTTAAACCTCTAAACCAAGCACATTTTCTCTAGTTCAACTTTAACCAAATCTAAAATCTTCTCGAAGAGAGCGTCAAAGGAACAGGCCACAATTTTTTTCCATACTGAGATATGTTCTTACCCGAGTTTAGACGACTTCCCAACTTCACCCCCGTTTGGAGCCGTAGGAATATAATGGGAGAGGCCAAATGCTAACGACATCTTGGGTCGTTTTGCGTGACTGAGCGCACACACAAAGACCAGACGGGCACTTGTTTTGTAGGTTTTCTGGTGAGAGGATCCGTCAGCAGTGAAAACCTCCCAAACAATTGATCCTGGAGCGTCCTAGAGAGACCACTGTGATGGAAAGTAAAGGCGCCATGCTGACCACTCTACAGCCGGTGGGTCACTGAAAGGTTGGCTGGTGCGACTTGTATATCATAATATATAAGTTCACATGTTATTTTCACACTGACAGCCACTAGAGGGCGCTCTATGCTTGTGTATCAGTAGCACGCGCCACAGAAAAGTAAAAATAAACGGTAATCGAGCAGCACGAAAAAAATGTGGAATGAGCGAGAAACTTGTGAGGGAGTGGCAAGAAAAGCAGAGGTTACTTTTACTGCAATGAAGAAAACAAAAAAAGAGGTAATCGCGGACGTAGATGCCACAGCCAGAGGAACGAGTTCGCAAATGGGTGCTTTAACAACGTGCTGCCGGGAGAGGCTTGTCAACGGGGCAGTTAAGCTAGTGCGACTTGTACTCCGGAGCAACTTACTTTTTTTTTTCTTTATTATGCATTTTTTTGGCTGGTGTGACGGAAAATAGGGTCCACACAAATATCACCTTTTTTTCCCTCTCATATAAAGTTGCATAATGCAGCTTTAACTCGGGGCCCAATATAACTCTATGGGAGATGAACAATTTTTAAGAAAATTGATCAAATGTTGAATTTGATCATTGGATTCACAATGTTTATACGTATTTAACTTATGGCTGAAAGTCCTACTGAGCGATATCACGCAAAGGTTTTTGAATATTGTCACCACTTTTGGACCCCTTTATGAGGAAAATAATTTGACCTTGGTTTTTGTGTCGACAGGATGGAGTTATTAGACAAAACCACACACAACATCTGCATTATTACTACCAAAGTTACTATGCTGGAATTCTTACCTGCCCAACACTTCAATTCTAAATGATCTTTTGCTCTTTTTATTGCACTGGACCAACTGAGAACAAGCCGTTTAGTTTATGTTTAGTCAACTTTGACTTTGTTCAGTTAATTTCGCTCAGATTAAATACAAACCTTCCTCGTGTGAGAGGCTGTAACTCGGTTGGTAGAGCACTTGGCTAGAAGACGTGTATTGCCTAATCTGAAGGTTGTGAGCTTGACATTGGGTTGTAGCTTTGGAGTATTTTAAATGTATTTATTTTACAGTGATTGCCTGAGAGGAATGAGAAGCAAATGATTTAAACATTGCGTTACAGCTTTAATCGTTATTATTCTTTATACAGGCAGGTCTCTTGAGGCTCAATGTCTCAATTAACAAATTCAGTAAACATTTTAAACAATAATGGACAAACATTCAATTATCTGCAGCGGCCGTTACCAAAGTCCAGAGTCGATGTGAAGAAGATCCCATGGGGGCCCCCCAATTAAAAAGTGCATTATATTCAAAAGAACTTGTAATAACAATCACAATACAGGAAAACAATGTCTGTGGGTGAAATAATTATAGTCCCTATAATTTAAATGTTAAGTATTTTCCTCCCCCTACACGTTCCAGCAATGTCCCAATGTGTAGAATGAGCCCAGACCTGTTTCACCACAACTGCCTCTGAAATCCTGCACTGTCGCTCAGAAAGTCGGTAATTCGGGTCCGAAGGGCCGTCATGCACGAGCTTAATGTAGAGACTGCAGTTGCGCGTAAGACCTGAGGTGGCAGTAGTGAGTATACAATTACCAACTTGCATCTAGTCCTTTTAAATAATAGCCGTACAATTTGACGAATACATTTTCATTCATTCAACCTCGTTTTTTTTAGTAGACCTGTTTGAGGGCCCGCCAGGGGGCCCTGGTTCCCACTTTGGGAACCACTGATCTGCAGCATTAACATGAATCTTAAAAACAGGAGCGTTCACATGGCGTCCTTCACAAAGGCCATCAGACTCTCCACACGGACAGTTTTCTGCACCTTATTCCAAACATATGGCACAAACCAAAACGCCGCCGCCTTCCTCAATTCTGTCTTCACACGGTAAGACTCGAGAGTCAAGATCCTAAGACTTTAAGTTTATGGCCAGACCTTTTATACATTTGACAAACAGTTTTGAGTTGCTTGAGCAGATGTGGACAATTACATCATCTGCGTATGAATTAAAACCGAGTTAATGTAAATAAAAGTGGTCCTAAAACAGACCCTTGGGGAATTCCCTTATTAAAAAATGACTGAAAGTAACAACTGCCTGTTTATCTGTTGCAAACCAATTTCTTGCCAATGAAAGACATTAAAATAAAACACAATGATCTACAGAGTCAAAGCCTTTGACAAAACAGCAGCACTTTCCTCATTCTTATCCAGAGCAATAACAATAACATTAATAACTTTATTTCCTGTAGTTACGGAGCTACAGTTTGTTTTTGGTCTAAAACCAGACTGAACTTTAATATTGGGTATTCATGAGCTAACTTGAGTATTGATTAATTTTTCTAATCCTTTGCGAGGCAGGGCAGCTCTGAAAATTAATGGAAATGACTTCATTCGTCTGCCCCCTGTCATGCAAAAGCAAAAACAAAAGCAGTTTTCCACACTGACGGAACGCTTCCTCTTTGGAGTTTAAGTTTTAAAAAGATGTGTAAATATATAAATATACTTTTTACAAAGCTACAGAAGTAGTTTGAGCATTTGAATTCACTATGAACATACACCTGATTCTGATCCAAGCCCTCGTTTATGGATTTGCATTGAAATAGATACAGTGTCTTTTCCTGGATGTGCTCATGATGTCCTGCTGAAGCGAAAGCCGTGTCTACGCCTCGTCCCGCTGCAGTTTGTGGCGCAGGATCCTCAGGCGGGACATGACCTCGTCCCAGTCCAGGTAGCAGCCCTCCAGGAAGCGCGGCCGGTCCGGGTGACTGACGAACGCAGTGCGGGCGTGCAGCAGGCGCCAGTTATCAAAGGTCATGATGTCCCCTACAGGCCATGACAGGAACAGCAGATCAGGAAAGAAACCACAGCTACGTGAGGGAAACTAAACCCCAGACTTAAAAACAACACTCGGTATATTTACCTTTTGGTTTTGAGATATTCACCCTCATCGTTTTAACCATCACATGCAGTGGAGGTCAAAGAAGTACCGTATTTTCCGTTAGTGCGACTATGACTTTTTTTCATAGTTTGGCTCTTTTACTCCGGGACAACTATTCTGTGACTTCCTTTTTCTTTTTTTAAATGCAAATATATCATTTCATGCCACTAGAGGGCACTGCAGGCTAATCGAGCAGCAGAAAGAAAGTTTGGAGTGAACGAGAAACTTGCGAGGGACTGGCAAAAACAAAACAAAAAGCTAATGACGGTCTACAAGCTCGATGGCCAAAGCTTTAATTTATTTATTTATTTATTTATTTATTTGAACAGGGACAGTGTACAATCTACATTAGCCTCAGAAAGGAGAGATGCATTGTACCAGGTTATAGCACTCCACCTGCAGTCCCTGGGCCTATTGTACATGTTTTTAGTGGTAGGGGAAACCGGAGTACCCGGAGGAAACCTACGCAGACACGGGGAGAACATGCAAACTCCACACAGAGAGGCCCCGTCCAGGTGGGAATCGAACCCGGGACCTTCTAGCTGTGAAGCACGAGCGCTAACCGCTGTGGTACCGTGCAGGGATGCCCCGCCCACTGCTTCACGCACTCAAGTAATCCGATCCACACGTGCGTTCATTTACGCCTTGTTAACCAATCAGGGACTGGGCTCAAAGAGTGAGGTCACCTGTTACCTGCAGCACGGAGGACGAGTTGCGCTCGGCCTGAGTCGTAGGACACGCCTCCGAATTATGACTCTTGCAAAACTTTCTCGCGAGTGCGAAGCGGCCATGTTTGGCGTCCAACCAGAGGCGGACGGGGCGTGGACGCACGTTTGGTCTGAACGCACCTTTAGGCCTTTTTTGGCTGGTGCGTCTTATAGATTAGAGCTGAGCGATTCGTCTATTTTCTTATTAAAAAAAAGAAATCCTCCATTTACGATTCGATTTTTCCCCCCCCATTTAAAACAAAATAACTGCTGACTGTCAATATATTTTATTTATATATATATATATATATCATTATTGTTTTTAGAGTGCATCACCAAATCCCAAAAGAACAAAGGCAATCACTGTAAAAAACTGAAAAGTCAGTGTTACCAAAGATCCATCTATTAATACTAAAAAATCTATATATGAAAATATTAATCGCTGTGCCCACACAATCCTGCAGGGACCAGTCAAGGTTTTTTTTTTTAGAGCAAGAGCGTATTTGTGTGTTTTCTTGCCCATTTCACTTGATAACTTGCATATAATTCATAGCACGTCTTTGTGAAATGAAGTTTAAAAAAGCCACAGTTTGTGCCTGAAGGTCATTGATCATGTGTGGTCATTATTTCTGACCTGGCTCCATCCTGAGCGTCGCCATGTTCTCCTCTCGGTTCATCAGGTCCTCCAGGGCTCGCAGCGCTCTGTAGAACGGCTGCACCTGCTCCAGCGGCAGGTCCAGCACCGAGTCTCGCGTGGCGTTGTTCAGGTTGATCCTGGTCACGGTTCCCTCGGCGTTCACGCTGCCAAACACGGGACACGGTTTAGAACAAACATCAGGGAGATGTGGAGAACGTCAGAGTCGTCCTCGGATTTGAAACTTTTCTTGCAGATTAGGGGCACAACAAAGACTGGGTAACGACACTTTTTATTTCAATACTGGTGCTTTAATGATATTTGGATTTTGATACCAATAGCTGAGTCCAAAACCTATACGAAAACATTTGTCGTCTAGAACCAGAACAATAATGTAAAAGCTAAATAAATGAGGCAAGGAATAACATACTCAATAATCCTCCTGAAAACAAAACCAAACTACACGATATTTCAATACTTTGGTGATTGATTTGAATGTGAACAATAGGGTCACCTCTGGGTCAGGACTCGGAGATCTAGTCAATACGTTTTAATAGTTCAGATTTGTTTGTCTACATTATGATTTAAAACATTGCTGCTTATAACCTTGTGCTTTAGTGATATGAACCAGCAGAGGGCAGTGTTGCATCAGTAATGCTCTTGTTCTGCAGTCTGAGAGGCAGGAGTAGTTAGTGCCAGTGTCAGTGAAGTCTTCCATTTCATTTCTTTTGCATTTGTATCATTTGTCTGAGGTAAAACAACAAAGAAACTTAACTACAAAAGGGCAGAAAAACTAATTTCAAGTTTAAAAAAATGTTTCCCCTAAATTTCCCCCATTTTTTTTACACTTTTTCTCAATTTTCCCCCTTTTCATATTTTTTTTTTGTTCACTTTTTTGTTTCTTTGACACCAGTATTATCTAAACCTGTATTTCGATACCACACTGGTGCGCGGCCCTAATGGAGAGTGAGGAAAGTCTTCAGAAGGACAACCCGAGACTAAACGGCGTGTGCGGGGGTTAGTGCGAGCCCCTCACTCGATGACGCGGTGCTTGGCCTGCAGCCTGAAGGCGCAGTAGTCGGTGCCCGTGTCGGTGAAGTCGATGGCGAGGGAGGAGAGGCTGTGGAAGGCCTGGGGGTCCTCGGCCTTCAGCCTGTCCGCGATGTTGAAGCCGTCCACCAGGAGGTTCTCCCCACCGCGCGCCGCCTGCCGGATACAGTGGAGGAACTGCACCTGCGCCACAGCGTGAAGGTAAACAAATCTAATCGACTTCATCTGTTAAACTTTCACAGGTTTACAAAGCCACAAATGAAACAAATCCAGGCACTTATTGCTTCTACAGATCTGGGGCGACTGATCTTCCCTTTTCAACATTCAGTAACACCTCAGATTACAGCCCGCGAGTTCCAAGGCTGTGGGAACCCAGGGTGCTGAGGGCGCTGCAGCACCCCCTGGTGGATAGTTTGCAAATTGCAGGCAATATTATTAAATAGGAAATATGCACAGAAAAAAGTGGTTTTGGGGTCAACTTTATCCCTCAGCACCCCCTAATTAAAAGTTCTTCCCACGGCTCTGGCGAGTTCCACGTGTAGGTACAGGGAACAAGACGGTAATTACACATGTAAGTGCAGGTAATTACACGTTAAAGTGCAATGTTAAAGAAGTACAAGGCGTGTAACGTGTAATTGCAGGTCTTTTGTCCAAGCCACGAAGCTAAATCAGACAAAGACTGAGCTCTCAGGGTCACATTTTGCATAACACTGACTTTCAGATTGTAAACAACTGCACACACACACACTTTCAAATAAATAAATAAAATAAAATAAATACAAACTTTAACCTGATTGTAATTTTGTAAGGCGCATTGAGATGCTCGTGTACGAAATGCACGGTATAAATAAACTTGCCTTTAGGGCTCGGCAAGTTTTATAAATTGGAGAAAACTACTGTTGTGTAACTACATGTCGGCGCCGCGGGCTATAATCTAAAGTGAGACGCTATGTACACCTTTTATTAAATCTTTCACTTTAATGTATACCTGTGTGTGTAATTACTATCTTGTTACTTGTACCTACACATGGAACTGTAATCTAAAGTGTTGCCCAACATTCATGTGAAAATAATGCATTTAAAGTTTGTGTTTTGTGCGTCTTTGCCGTGAACTGAAAAGCTCGGGGATGTACAGCGGTAGAACTCACTCCAGGAGGGTAGTCCAGAGCGGGGTAGTCCGTGTGGAAGCTGCACTTGTCCGCGGTGTAGGCCACGTTATTGGCCATGGGCTTGTCCTGCACCTTAAACGTGTGCCTGTGGAGTCGACACACTCAGCGTTACTGTTTAAAGTATATCCGGACAGAAGTGGGGAGATCGTACCCGTAGAAGGTGAGCCGCAGGTAGCCGATGCGCTCCGCCAGTCGGGCCACCTGTCCGGGCTGAGTCGGCGCCCCCTGCAGGAGGACCAGGCCGACGCGGCGCAGAGCCAGGAGCCAGGCCAGGGCCGCCTCGTCGTCCTCCAGCACCTCCTGGAAGTGAGCCGTCGGGACGCGCAGGGAGGAGTCCCAGTGCAGGCGCTCTGCAACACACAGCGGAGGTCCTTTTATTACAGTGACGGGATCAGGACACTGGTGAAGAGAGACGGGGTGAAAACTGTTGCTTGAGGGCAGACAGTGCAGGCCAAAAGCTGTTTTAATATTTGAACAGAATCAACTTTCCTCCTTAGATTTATACAGGAATCTAATCTCAAAGAGCAAGGCAAAACTCAACAGCTTGTCTTATCCATTATCTAATATGTCAAAAAATAAACTCCATTGGAATCTAGCTCTAATGTTGTTCCCCATGAGTCTTTTTTCATGCATAAAATGTGTAAAAAATGTATAATCATAATTTGATATTTGCCATCTTAAGCTGGGTCGTAGTCGACAGATTTAAAATGGAACCGTCGTACGACCAAAGACGAGCTGCGACCAGGCAGCGTCGGATCATTTGGAAGGCTAGTCAGAGTGAGCCTCCTCTCGTTGTAAATGGGATCTCTGTAAGTGTCCAGTCAACAATGCACTGCTGCCAGTGTCACAAGCCGGGAAACGGGACTTTACCTGCACTTTCCCGCAAAACTACACCACGCTGGCTTCTTCTGCTAAGCACACACCGTCTGTAGCCTAAAAATGTCATGTCTCTGTCTCTTATGGTTCTGAAATTATATGTAAAAGTCTGTAACATAAAATATTTAAAATGGGTGTTTTTACCGGGGTGTTTCTTCGCTCCCCCGAGGAACTTGTGGGAGGGCCCATTTTAAAGCTCTGACTGAGCCCTTTCCAGTGCAAAAAGACATGAAGTCTCAATCACTTTCAGTCCCGGAGATATCGGCCGAGAGCCGACTTAGAAAATACCCAAATATCGGTAATAAAATCGGGTACAGGCAAATATCTCATTACTGGGACAATCTACATGAAACGAAAACGGTCCCAATGTTCAGTGTCCGCTCTGTCGATGTGTATAAACCAAGGTCAAGATATTTCTCATGAAGGTGTCCGTGAGTGGGTGGTGTTTGTCGGCAGAAACGATACAGGGACCTTCAGCGAATCAGGTCCGAGCATCCTTGTATCTTCAGAAGGAGGACAAGAACATCCATGAGAAGAACAAGACAGAACTTGTGACTGAGTGATCCGTGCTCTCGCCTCACAGCCAGCAGGCCTTAGGTTTAACTCGCGAACGGCGTTTGTCCCTGAACCTAAAAAAACATCCTTCTTCTCCAGCGCGGCCTCCGTGACTAAACCCCGGCTCACGATCTGAAGCGGGGTCCCCGGGCGCCGCACTGCAGTCGCCCACTGCTCCCGATACCCCGCGTGAAACTGGCACAAATGCAGAGGACACATTTCAAAGTGTCCCTCAACCTCGGCGCGTGGTTTGAAGAGAAAACCTTACATGGCTTTGCATTCATAACTGTGCCTTTTAGCGTGTCGAAAACTGAATTTTTTAAACCAAAATTTCACCCACGGAGACATTTTCCATATCCTCCGAAAAGGCCTGCTCCGTTTTAACCTGCAGCCGGCGATGGGACACAGTCAGAAGATTAATGGCTTGTGGCGAAGGCTCGGCAGCTCCTTGACAGAGCGCTGGAAAAAGAAGAGTCTTCCCGCTCCCGCTGGCCCTGCACTCGCCGCCGCGCCCCCCCTCCCCCCTCTCCGCCAGCTGCTAACGACATTAAACATGGGGCCGCGCGCTGTTAGCATTCTGCCGCTACCTGTCCCCCCTGCCTGCGCCACATCCTCGCGTCTGTGTGAGCATTTCTCAAACAGCGAGGCGCTAACAGGCTGGAAGAGAGGGGAAGGCGCGGCGGGGGAGCTCCAGGCATGCATAATTCCGAGCTACTTAGGACCGCAACAGCGAAGTCTGAGGGGAAGAGGGAATTCTGATTTTATACAATGTCGGAGAGCGAGGAGGCACCTGTGGCTTGATCATGAGGACAAAAGCAGCTTCATCTGGGGAGTTGGAAGGTGTTCAAGTGCACTTGATTGTCCCCGTAGGGAAATTCGTCCTCTGCATTGGACCAATTTTCGAACACCAGAAACTCATGGAGCATGTAGCGCGTTTATCAACCAAGCAGACGAGAACATCTACAAAATGTAAACCGTGTGCCAGAACTACAAGATGCAATAGGGAATAAATGAATAGATCTACAAAGCTTATAAGCTCTTCATCCAACATGAAACACCAGCTTATGTACCAGGGCATAAGGACACCTCAGGGTTCTTAAGCATCCATCCATCCATCCATCTTCTTCCACTTGTCCGTTGCGGGTCATGGAGGCAGCTGTTGGAGCTGCACCAGCACCAGGCTCTTCCTGCAGGTGGTGGGTCCACAGAAGGACGGCCTCATGGTTCCAAACGGGCCTGTTGGTCTCTCATAAGGGGCTTCACCCATTCACACTCTCATTCATACACCAGTGTACGCAGACACTGGAGACAAGGAGGGTGAAGTGTCTTGCCCAAGGACACAACGACAATGTACACCTTCAGGAGGCGGGATTCAAACCCCCGACCTTCCGATCATGAGACGACCCGCTCTACCATCTGCGCCACCAAGGTTCTTAAGCACTCTATTAAAAATAGAAGGTGAGACTGAGTGGTGTTAGAAAGTAACTTTTAATTATGTTCATGAGTAAAAGTAGAGATGATCCGATGCTGGTATTGAATATCGGAGCTGCAAAAAAATAAGGGATCAGGTGTCGATAGGTTGTGTTCACGTCAGTCTAAAGAGCCTATAGTTTAATCGAGGCAGTGCAGGTAAGAATTCCATGGTGGTGGTAACTATGGTAACTGAGTAAATGCAGAAGTTGTGTCTTGGTTTTTGGTCAGTGCGTACAAACTAACTATTGACAGAATCTTCCCCCGGAGACCGGACACTGGCGAGACCCAGTTGACGATGACGAGCAGAGCCGAGGAGAGGCCAGGCGGAGGAGGGTCACAGCACAGCCAGGAAACGGCCGAGCGATGGACGAGGGAGCTAAAGAAGGGGATCCTGGACAATGAATGGCTGAGGCAGGAACGAGCGGCTGCGGTGAATGGCTGTCGCGACTTGAGGTGGGACTGTGATTGGACGATTGGTGATGAGGCAATGCTGCAGGTAGGTCTTCCAGGTTGAATTAGCGCTGGAGCTTCATGAGAAAGGACTTTCCAAAAGATGAGTGTGGCCGGTTTGTCAATCCAATCGCTTCCAAATGATGAGCAATGTCAACATTTGTCCATTTCTTTCAGCTGATATCCGTAGACACTCAAGTATCGGTATCGGAAGTTTAAAAAAAAAAAAGCCCGAGTGGTGCATCTCTAAGGAAAAGGTCTGAATTTGAGAGTATTGAACACAGCACTGGACTAACTACAGAATAATGTGAGTTTAGTCGATCACGCAGACAAAAAAGCCACTGTTAACTGCTAGCTTCAAGTGTGGGGGAACTATAGTGTGACATGAGGGGCCACGAGTTGTCAGGAGCACATACACAGTCTATAGAACAGGCATAAATCAGGGCGAAATTAGGTTAACAAGCGGGGTGTGCTTGAGGTATTGTGAGAGCTAGAAATGAGCTGAAGTCGTAGCTAATAGTTTAACTCCTTTCACGGTTTGAAAATGGGACAAATCAGATGCCCAACATGTGGCATAATCCTTGAACATATCGCAAAACAAACTTGTCCTTGGATAGAGAACATTTATCAAACTTTAAGCCCTTCACCACCGCCTTAACTGAGCGCATGTTCTCCAGTTCAGCTTCACCCAAATCTAAAATGCGTTTTTGTCGCTTTTTTATCGAGTTACTATTGGCACATTTGTTACGCTTTTGTTGCTTTAGCCTCTGATGTTCCTCCACCTGATTTGAACTAACTGAACTCTACAGTGAGTTGTAACAATGTAGGGATTCTCCAAATGCCCAGTGATAATGTCTCTACATAAGCTGTAGATAAAATGAACGACCCACCCCTGATTCCACTTCTTCTTTTTTTTTAAAGGATCACATGGATTTGACGTTTGACTGAGCGAGTCCATTGTTTCATTCGCTAATCAAAACAAACTCCACTCAAGATATGACATGGAAAAAAGCTCCAAAAAGCAGGCGGCAGTTTTGTTAGTGGAAGTGTGATCTGGAGTCGTCTTTACTTTCTCCAGTCAGCTCCTTCCTCCTGTGTCGCTCACATAGTTTCCACTCGTGGTAAAGCAGAGCTCTCTTGTCGGGGGGATGTCCAGTGCTCACAGTACAAGAGCACTTGTTTGTCCAGGGGCCTGACAGGCCGTGGCCTCGGGGAACAGATCCTCACTCTGACAGGATGATGTGTGTCGGATCCCTCTGGTCCAGGGCTTTGAGCTGAGGGCCTCTCGTCGATTCACCACTCGCGTTCAAAATCAACCTGAATTTATTATATGGCCCACGCAGGGAAGTGGCCGGTGTGGCTCACGCCCGGACAAATGAGCGTTGTGACGGAGTACGGGCTGTGCTGGCCGGTCGTTACACGGGAGACGGCGAAACCCAACGCCTCCGAGGGGGAAAGTGTGACAGAATCAGACGGGCAAAGAATTTCCTCTCCTCAGATCGTTAGTTGGTCCATCAAACATGTAGTGCCAGGCGACAGCGGCGAAAGTTGAACCGTGATCCATAGAAAATGAATCAGAACGGAGCGACGTTGCCTCCTGTGCGTCGAGCCCATTGTGATCGTTTGAAATCTCAGAAACGGCTGCAGTTGTAATGGATCTATATCGACTTCTTTAAGCTTTTGACCATGGCATAAATTAATCTCCAAATATAACTGGAGTAATGTTTTTGTTTCATTCACACATGATTAAAGGGGCATTATGTAACTGTATATGTGTGTATTTGACCTTTTAGTGACTGTATGAGCCTGTCACAATAAAAAAAATTGAACATATTTTAATTTAGTTTTAGTTTTTTGACGAAAATGTAATTGAATTTTAGTCGAGTTTTAGTCAAAAAAATATCTTCAATTTTAGTCGAGATTTAGTCGACTAAAATTTAAAGTCAATTTAGTCGACTTTGTATTAATAATATTCATTATAATCATATTTAATCGAGGTCCTCTGCTTCATGGAGCTGCTCCCTCATGAACAAAGCTCAGAGCTGTTCCTTTGGCAGTGAAGTTACATGATATGAGGCTCTTTCAGACGGTCAATAGAAGTTTGGATGATTTTAGTCTCTCCTTTTCATTTTTATTTAGTCTCATTTTAGTCGACTAAAATATCTGGACATTTTAGTCATAGTTTTAGTCGCATGAAAAATGTTTAATTTAGTTTTAGTCCAATTTTAGTCGTCAGAAAAATCACTTTGACTAAAATTAAGACTAAATATTTCAGTCGACGAAATTAACACTGCGATAAACAATATTATTGAGGACTTGATGCCACTGAAACCAGCTTAAAAAATGGAAATCTCTTGCACCTTGTTCTAAACGCTTCTCCTTTCCGTTCAAAAGAAGAGCCGTCTGGGCAGCTGCTCGCAGTCGATCATTTCCAGATTTCACCCATATCAGACCACGGACCTAGAGGCGGGAGTTGTCGCCGCACCGCCAAAACATCAAAGATGGCGGCTGATACACCGTTTTCTTCTGCTCTTTTGTCTGTTTTAAATAATTTGGAAAATATAAAAACTCTTAAACCGTTGGAGAAAAGGCGCCATTCTAACCACCCATACTGGGCCACTGAAAAGTTACATAATGCTCCTTTAAGTAATCCTGCATATGTCCATGTCCCTCTTTCACACTCAAGACATGTAGGTTGTCCAGTCTTCGTCGCTGTTGGCACATCTATGAAGCTCCTCCATGGTTTTGAAATCCACATTGCCTTCATCAGATCTGTGGCCAGCTAGCCTTCCCTGCTGACCTTTTTTACGACAAGAAACATAAAGGCTAAGGTGTTCAAAGTCTAAAAGGTCTAACGTCTATTTCTCTGCTCTAAAAATGTGCAACCCTGAACATCTGCGTTTTCCTTCTCACTGTCTCAGGAAGATGCCACCAAATGGTACTTCACAGACGGTAGAAACCAGTCTGTATGCTCTCCAAGCAGCTTCTATGAGCAACTAAAAGTAGTAACCCGATATTTACCCTTGTTGAAATGAACCATCGATACCGTTTGTATAGTTTAGAGGGATCTAGGCAGGTTTTACACCACGGTGACGGGATATTTTGTTCTTTGCAGGTCATTATATTGCCTCAATGTAAGCCCATCTGCACAAGAGTTGGGGAAACTCTTTAAGACAAACACACCTTTCTTTGTGCGGCAGAGGTGAAGACAGGAGTCCGGCCCTCGGCACAGAGCACACACTGTTCCCTCTCTCTCCCCGTCAGCCACTTCCACAGTCCTGCACAGCTCACTGCTCCTCTGTCAGACCAGGCCTTCCTGCCAACTCCTGTTCACCTCTTTCGCTCTCACTCACAGCACCAGGCAGCGGCGCCGTGTGCCAGGAAAATGAACAAATCCAATCAGCACAGCCAACGCTTTCCAAGGCAGCAGCTGAAATATCCAGAATGAGGGAAGAGGATTATGGCTACAGTGTGAAATGAATTAACGCATTATTAATGGGAAAAGTTAGCAGATTGCACCAGGCCGCGCAGTAATTGTAACTGGCCAGTTGTGACCGTGTTCGGAGATTCCTCAGATGCCGTTCAGGATGATAAAGCAGCAGGAGCACATGAAGGCACACGTGAGGGGAAAGCACTTCTGGAAGAACAAGCACCCCGGACAGACCTCCGGCGAGAGGCTTCAGGAGCCCCTCTGTCAGCGGACAAACAGCGGCACAGCAGCTAATCCGCAGCACATGTGAACACAAGCTCTCGGCTCAGAGACTGTTTACACAGCAATGAGTTTTTAAAGTCTGCCATCATTTCTTTTACATGACGACACGCAACAGAGAGCTTTTAATTTGCACTGTTTAGAAAACGCTGGAAGAGGTCGTTTTCTTTGTTAGCTGTGAGCAAATGTGTGTACACAGCTTTACACAAATAAAATGTTTTTTCTTTACATCTCACCGTTTTAAATGCATGACTCAACAATGAAGGGTGTTGCTTGCTTTCGCATCTTATCACCCTTTGAATAAAGTTAGAGAAGCCCACAGGTGAACACTGGGGATAAATTCCGATTTTTGAGAGAGTTCATGAAGTTATTCAGCCCTAAAATCTGCCCGAACAGCCCCCACAGTGCAGTGTTTTAAATCTCGTCTTAAAACTCACTTTTATTCTCTGGCGTTTAGCTTGTGTGCTCTGTGTCTTTAATTTTTACATTTTGTTTTATCTGTTTTTATTTCTATTTATTGTTTTAAACTCATTTAGTGGTGGAGAGCATTTGTATTGTTTTGGTTTGATTGTTTTTATGATCTCACGTGCAGCACTTTGGAAACGTTTTGTTGTTTAAATGTGCTATATGAATAAAGTGGATTGGATTTCGAAGTTCCAATCACAACAAGTTGCAGGGAAGCTCAAAGTTTCACCTTAAATAACGTTTTCGTACCAGTTTGGCTTACGTGGGCTCACTGGACAAACGGGTCCAATGTGTAACTTTGATTTTATTGTAATTAACAGTGCAGGACGGCCTTTTAGAAGCCAGTGCTTAAACGTACACACTCCATTAGACAGAAAAGGGAACTACCCCTAATGAAGACTTGGAAACCCCGGGCCAAGCGTCTCGGTCTCTTTGGAAGCGTTACTTCTCCAGAGCAGTGACAGCAGGACCCGAGGCATGAAACACGTCTCCATTATGAAGACACTTACAGCGGGCAGCTGAGCGAGAGCCACAGAGGGACACCTCCAATGGACCATTCACACACAGTTGGCGGGGACCAGAGACGAGGGACAGACCGACTGAATGGGCGGGAACACAATCAGGACAGCTGCAGGAGGACAAACCTCGCTGCCTGCCGGGACTCATGGCTTTCTGTGTTTCAGGTATCGGGAGGACGGGCTGTTTAACAAAACACAAAACAACACGTTCCAAGCTGGCTCCACTTCCTATTACGAACTCCTATTTGAAAAGGAATTATTCTTTTACTACATTTACACAATTCAATACAAGTCATTTCAAAATAATTGCATGTATTGTAAAGACTTTACAATACCATTTATCTACGCGATGCATGTTATTAGCTTTGATATTGAGATAAAAATGTGGTGGCCTATTTGCAGATTTTAGGAGACTCTCATTAAAACTACAAGATCATTTATTGTCGATGTAAGGAAATCGGTTTGCAGTAAGTGAAAAATATTCAACAATCACTAGTCTTTCCCACTCAGGTTGAAAGGTTGAAAGTTGTCATCAATCAACCATTCAGCGAGCGGGGAGTTGGGTGTTGTAGGTGACGATTTGCTGGTAAACAGATCCAATCGTTTCAAAGCAGTTCACCCCTCCACATGAAAATGGAGCTCAATTGTGAAGTTCCAGACCCTCTGTACGAAATGAGTACGAGGGTCTGGCAAGACCAGGCTACGAGTTGCTATTTGTTTTATTCCAGAGTACAAATATACATCACTTTAATATTACGCAGAAGGTAAAAGTACTGTATGAAAAACTACTTGGTTACTTGCATGTACTTGAGTAAATTGTACTACCCACCTCTGGAACTGATGCACTGCCAATCTATCACTCATCAGTATTTTATGAACTAAATGCAACCAGTGAGCAATAAATATTATTTCTAGTTGTGTGACTCGATTAAAATGTGTAATAGTTTAATTATGGCCTTTGTAAATAATTAATCCCAATTAATCGCATTTAAGCATAATTTATTTAGAGGTTGTATTTATCGTTTAGAGGTATATTTCAGATGCTTTGTATTTTACTACTTATTTCAGTACATTAAGCCAGTGGTTCCCAAACCTTTCCCTTAGGCCTGCTGTAGTCGGTCCCACAGAGGCTGCACTGAGATCAAGTTGTTCATAAAAATCAGTGGATGCGAAACGAGAATCCTGATTTGGCAGCAATATCTGATCCAATGTCGATATCGGCGCAAATACCGTCATTCTGTGGAAACCTTTGGCCCCAGTTGTCGTACCATGGAAACCTCATATCGTCCCATCCCTGGATAAGACATTACGGGGTAATTCTCTTTGTACATCTGCTCATGATGTCCCAGCTGTCACTTTCAGACTGTTGGAAAGTCCCCCTCCGTCTGGTTATCAGGGCCATTACACTGGATTAGATCTCATTGTCCCATAAACTCACTTTGAAGACCCGTACGGCCCCCGGGACAGGGGGAATTTAATAACCCAAAAGCACACGAGTCACCAGGCAGGGAAAGGACACTGGCCGACAACAGTGGTATTTTTATCACGCTGGCACTCCTTCAGTGCCTTAGCATCGTCCCTAGAGTTGCGTTTGCCAAAGCCCAGTCAGAAGGTACAGAGAAGAGGCAAACTGGAACCATTTTAACTCCGGAGTCACTTCATTAATACGTCAAACACTAAAGGTCCCTGGGAAGTTCGATTGGAAGAGCATCAATCGACAACGAAGCAGGTTATAGTCAGACTAGAGCAGCCTGTAACAAAATACCTGAATTTAAGTGCACTGAAGTGGTTCTGCACATGCTGTCAATCAATCAGTCAACATTTATAGCGCCTTTCAACATCCAAAGTGCTTCACAGAACACAGTAAAAACAAAGATAAAAACAGACAGTATGAAACAGTTGATCCAATGAGTGTTTTCAGCCGTGATTTAAAGACAGTTCAGGATGGTGCACACTCTGTAGGTCAGAGAGGTATGACGGAGCAAGACCATGTATGGCCCTAAACATGAGAACGAGGACTTTCAACTCTGTCCTGAACTCAACAGGGGGCCAGTGGAGAGCCTGGAGAACAGGTGTAATGTGCCATGAAGTGTTTGAGAGAAGATGATCCAGCTGTATCCAACGTAAACGGGATTTATAAAGTCCATGGTAGAGGGCATTGGTCCAGTCTGGAGCTGATTAATGCATGAATAGCTTTCTCAAGATCGACTATGGATTAAAAGGGTGTCCTTGCCCCGGAAACTAAATGTCAGGAAGCCCAAAGGAATATCAACACAACCTCGTGTTAGCTACTTCAGAGACGTCGTCATCCAGCAAAGCCGCACACAACTAGTCCAAGGAGGATGAATAGCGAGCTAACTTTAATGGCTGAATCAGCGACGAGACGATTCCCATTGGAGCAGTAGCAATGGCACCAACAAAGTCAATAAAACCATCCGCATATAAAGCGGCCTTTGAAATGCCTGCACACTGAGCAGCGCTTGTTGAATTTTTAGTTTGTGACACACTCTCCATCAACAAATAGGGAAAGTGGTGTAGCCTAGCATAGTAGCATATAGCCAGTAGCCACTAGCAGTGAGCGCTAAAGTACAAATAATTGGCCTCTGTTCAAGAGTTTTGCAGACCAGGGGTGTATTGTTACAGATCCACGGACATTGCAGTTCGTAAAGAGGGACTTGTCAACTCCAAAACAGGAACAACAGGAGCAGGCAAAGGTAGGGTGACCAGATTTTCAGACTAATAAACTGGGACACTATTTGGGATTTTGTCACAGGGTCAACCAGGGAGCCATGTATTGACTGTTTTTCCTAAGCTAAATGGTAAATCTGCGTGTTACTATCTTACACCAGGCAACAATCAGCATTAACATGATAGGCTTTATATTTCTTATTGGTTTCTACCTGGTAATGGACATTTGCATGGCCCAAAGACATGGATTTTCAAGCAAAGTTTGTTACTTTGTGGATCATATTGGCCAAAAACTGGGACACTTGGGACAGATCCCGTGTAAAACTGGGACAAATTAATGGTTTTGGAGGAATGTGTGGGGACATGGGACAGAGGACTCAAAACTGGGACTGTCCCGGGTAAACTGGGATGTCTGGTCACCCTAGGCAAAGGTCAAAGATGAAATGATGCACATAATCAACAAGCCCCCTGCTGGCCGGGAGTTGCGCTTCCCCCAGGGGCCATTCGATTAAATACAGCTGTCATGTAGATTGAGCCGAGACTGGTTTGACTGGGGTTCTCGGAAAAGGATTTGGAGCGATACGTTTAGCGCACTCGGACTAGACTTTACCCGTAGACGTAACTGTGACTGCGAATCCTGCTCCTGGGCACCTCTGCATCGATTTCTCCCACTGTAATGTGACGAGAGTGCCAGAGTTCATCCACAGAGCGGCGAGGCGCGGTGAATGACTGACAGGCTTATCGGGCGGACGCTGAAGGAAGGTAATGTACGTGATGCAAATGTATGCGGGTGAGCGAGAGGCGACAGAACAAGACGTGGCACTACGGGGAGCAGAGGGGCCGGGTGTTATCAAGTCAATGAAGTAGGATTAACAGGGAGACACGAGATAAAGGTGTCACATCACTAATGACGATGAAGATAAGACGGATAACATGTGTTGGGACTGGAGTTGAGGGCAATGAGGACAAGTGCGCTGCGCCACAGGGAAAGATGGGAACATGCTTTGTTTGTGTCATTTATCCATGCTACAGCAACAACAATGAATACGTCTATACTTTGTGCTACATATACCACACAAATATCCAGTAGTAATGTTCTTAGGACCGTCTATCCAAGGGGCAATAAGCCTGTTTATGTCTTTTTAGACATTTTCAACACAAAAAAGTCAAAATCAGGTCCTTACGGATGTTTTGACACAGCATTTTGTCCATTACACGTAAAAATGGTACTCGAAGCTAGGCATTCGTTTGTAGCATGAAGTTGATTGTCATATATTGGGTTGTTGAACCACTTTGACCTTCACCGTGTCTCTGTATCAGGATTTGGTAGAAAATACATCCATAATTCAGCATTTGTTAAAGTAAGGATGGAGTAGAAGGTGATAGAGTAGTTCTTTTAACGCTTTGTTTTCCCTCTAGCAGTGAACGTGACCGTTAGCCGAAGATACCGTCCTGTATCTATGCGCTTCCCAGGTGTGGCCCGGTTCTGGATTTTGTGAGTGATCTTTGTAATGAAGTCTCGTGACGCCAATGATCAACACCGCTTGTGCTGAAGGAGGACGGTGCACAGGAACAGAAGCCTTTCGTATCCTTTGCCTTGGCCGTTCTTTGTGTGTGGATTAGTCCAAAACCCAATAGAGGAGCATATCTCACAAACATATAAACCAAAGTTATATGCCACTGGGAAAATGTTCTGTCTCTTCCAGTGTTGTGTTCGTCAACAAAGACTATAACGATATCATTACACCTTTTTTAATTACCATAACGTAACGATGATGTGCTAAAAATTGCTCTTTGACTAAAACATGATGAGAAGTTCACGAAAGTGGTTAGTCAGACCGTTTGAGCACGGAGCGGGAGAACACACCGCTCTCTCTCTTTCTGCACTACAGTCCGCGCCTATAGCTCCATGGTCTGAGCATGACTGCCAGTGATGTCACAGGGACTGGATCTTTTCTCAAGACAGTTTTTTCCCAAATTTCCACAATACCGTGGCGTATGAACACAGAGAGCGTGTTGATGAACGAATACGCAAACGGCGCTGTTAATAAAATTATCTCAACGCGATGATTTTGGGAAAAGTTTACAATGACACTTCTGCTGGTGCCTATTGTGGCGTAATCTGACTAGTGCAGACTGTGCAGTTGAGAGGCTGCACTAGGTCAAAAGTCAACCTTCCTACACATTTCCAATAATTATTTTCTTATTGAAGTGTATTTGTTGACATACTAATACTTCATTACTTTTTATAATTGACTGAAATGTGACTTAAACTAAAAGCATTTTCATCCAAAAGACTAAGTCGTGTTATAATACAAAAAGACGCGTCAGCACCATTTACACACATATTCCAGCAGACGCCATTACTACAATAAACTAGGTTAGAGAAATAATTGACCAGGACAGCCACACTAAAGCCTAATAGAATGTGTAAACATGACTTGAGAGCATATGCTGCGGGTAGACGGCCCTGAGAACAGGAAACGGTGACTTCACAGAGGCCTAGTGTTCAGCAGAACATGCACCGCTCCGTCCACTCTCCAAATGACTTTTCCACATGGTCCACTCCGTACAACGTTCACATTTCAAGTAACGTCAGCGGTTTGCGAGGCCATCGCATGGACGCTTCAATCGCACATTACTTACTCAAACGTCCTCACCGTTATAATAAAAAATTAACATCCGATTTAAGCACTCATAATGCCGTCCATCTGTGTGCCTTGGTAAAGCTTTATTGTTTTTAGCATAGTTTAAAAACACTCTCACTCTTCATTGGCAATTAGAAATGTCATGATTATTGTGTGGAAAAAGATTGCTACGATAATCGAAAATAAGGAAGTATTGTCTAAATGTTGACAAAAAGTAACAAGACATATATTAACCTTATTATATTTATTTGAAAACCTATTGAATATGGGGCGACAGATGAAAAAGCGGGTTGTTTCATGATCGGAAGGTCGGGGGTTCGAATCCCGCTTCCTGAAGGTGCACACTGTTGTGTCCTTGGGCAAGACACTTCACCCACCTTGCCTCCAGTGTGTACATTGGTGTATGAATGAGAGAGTGAATGGGTGAGTGCTTCCTTGTTGTAAAGCACTTTGAGTGCCTAACGTAGGTGGAAAAATATTCAGCCATTTTTATGCTTTTATAAAAAATAATAATAGGCCTAAAAATTATTATTTTAAAATAAGAAATAGGCAATAAAATATAATTATTAGCAATATCTAAAGGAAGCAAACTGGTGTGAATATTTTCAAAAGATATTCTACGAGGTATTCTCCCTCCGAGCAACTTAAACAAATGATAAAATTTACCTGAATATAGCGCTAACCTTCTTTAGGACAGTGTTAATTTCGTCGACTAAAATATTTAGTCTTCATTTTAGTCAAAGTGATTTTTTTGACGACTAAAATTGGACTAAACCTAAATTAAATGTTTTTCATGTGACTAAAACTATGACTAAAATGTCCAGATATTTTAGTCGACTAAAATAAGACTAAATAAAAATGGAAAGGAGAGACTAAAATCATCCAAACTTCTATTGACCGTCTGAAAGAGCCTCATATCATGTAACTTCACTGCCAAAGGAGCAGCTCTGAGCTTTGTTCATGAGGGAGCAGCTCCATGAAGCAGGACCTCCATTAAATATGATTATAATGAATATTATTAATACAAAGTCGACTAAATGTGTCTTAAATTTAGTCGACTAAATTGACTTGCAATTTCTTTGACTAAATCTCGACTAAAATTGAATTACATTTTCGTCAAAAGACTAAAACTAAATAAAAATATGTTGTCAAAATTAACACTTCTTTAGGCCTCCATTCATATTCTCATCCGTACACCAATGCCAGACACAGGAGGCCATGTGGGCGAAGTGTCTTGCCCAGGGACACAATGACAGTGTGCACCCAAGATGACCCGCGTCACTATCTGCGCCGCTGTCGATTGTTATGCCGGGCTGGATTTCACACTGGACGGAGTTTCTTCAGTCTTTTTCGATGAGTGCAAAGCTTTTTTGGCATAAATACGCCGAGGCTCATGAGACGTGACGCCGGGTTAACTTGGGTACTATAATTCTTACGATTAACCTACCGTAAGCTTTTATAATTTGAAAACCAGTTAATCTTGACATCCCAAATGGCAATGCGTAAGACGTCCGGATTGATGCCGCCTCGCCATCCGTTTAAAGTTACAAAGGCGGTAGCAGTTTAAAAACCCTGGATAAAGCATAATACAGGCTTTAACGTGGGAGAACGGCTAATATTCCCAGTGCGGCACTTATCATTCTCCCCGTGGCCATCTTTGCGCTCACCGCTCTTCACTGATCTGCGCTTTAACAGGCAGAGTAAAAAGCAAGGTGCCGAAAAAAACGAGGCCTGTGCTTCACCGAGCGGACATGACGGGCGCTGCACTCCGGGATACGAGCTGAAAAGTGCGGCCTTTCAAACTGCGGGGCAAAACGTGAATCGCGAAATCTTAATTAAATCCCCAAACCTGTCGGGGAAAATCGCAAATAGATACTTCACAATCATGCAGCCCTTGTGAAAAGCCAAACTAAAGCCTCTCTATCTCGCGCTGACAGTTTGCGGAGAGGAATTGGAGGCTGGCGCTCGGGCATAAGCTCACTTCACTTTCCATTATGATCTGCGCTGAGTTCTGATGAAATGCCCTTGGTTCTGAGCAGATGTGGATGTTACGGCAGCAGAGGAGGGGAGACGTGCCACGTGAGATGCCCGACATTAGGCCTGGTTTCTCTATTGATTTTCATTTCATGTATTATTCGTCTTTCCCGTTATTATGCCGTATTCTGACTTCACATGCAAGTACTTCGCCTTGGTACATTTAACTACTCAAAGTAATTTTCCCTCTGATTTTAAACAAGGAGAACAAAACAATCACTTATCATTCAAGTCACATCCATTTTCTCTTTGTACCTAATGAGAGAGTTACGAACCTTGAAGGCCATCCGCAAATATTTTGGTATTACAGTACAAAAGAGATTGTTGTGGACTTTCGAAGAGCACGGGTCCAGCATGCTCCTCTAACAATCAATGGTGCTGCAGTGGAGAGGGTGACCAGCACTAAGTTCCTGGGTGTGCACATCACAGAGAACCTTTCCTGGACCATGCACACTACATCTCTGGTCAAGAAAAGTAATCAGCGTCTCTACTTTCTCCATAACTTAAGAAGAGCTAGAGTCCCAGCCTCTGTTATGTGCAACTTCTACAGAGGGACTATAGAGAGCATCCTGACCAGCTCCATCACTGTGTGGTTCCTCTACAGAGGGACTATAGAGAGCATCCAGACCAGCTCCATCACTGTGTGGTTCTTCTACAGAAGGACTATAGAGAGCATCCTGACCAGCTCCATCACTGTGTGGTTCTTCTACAGAGGAACTATAGAGAGCATCCTGACCAGCTCCATCACTGTGTGGCTCTTCTACAGAAGGACTATAGAGAGCATCCTGACCAGCTCCATCACTGTGTGGTTCTTCTACAGAGGAACTATAGAGAGCATCCTGACCAGCTCCATCACTGTGTGGTTCTTCTACAGAGGAACTATAGAGAGCATCCTGACCAGCTCCATCACTGTGTGGTTCTTCTACAGAGGGACTATAGAGAGCATCCTGACCAGCTCCATCACTGTGTGGTTCTTCTACAGAGGGACTATAGAGAGCATCCTGACCAGCTCCATCACTGTGTGGTTCTTCTACAGAGGGACTATAGAGAGCATCCTGACCAGCTCCATCACTGTGTGGTTCTTCTACAGAGGGACTATAGAGAGCATCCTGACCAGCTCCATCACTGTGTGGTTCTTCTACAGAGGGACTATAGAGAGCATCCTGACCAGCTCCATCACTGTGTGGCTCTTCTACAGAGGGACTATAGAGAGCATCCTGACCAGCTCCATCACTGTGTGGTTCTTCTACAGAGGGACTATAGAGAGCATCCTGACCAGCTCCATCACTGTGTGGTTCTTCTACAGAGGGACTATAGAGAGCATCCTGACCAGCTCCATCACTGTGTGGCACGGCGCCAGCACTGCCTCCTGCCGAAGGAACCTCCAGCGCATCGTGAGAGCAGCGGAGAAGATCTGTGGAGCTCCTCTCCCCTCCATTAAGGACATGTACTCCACCCGTCTCACCCGCAAAGCCGTCAGAATCACCAGGGACCCTACGCACCATCACACAGTCTCTTCAGAGTAATGCCTTCAGGGAGGAGACTGCGGAATCTACGGGCCAGGTTGAGTCGACTAAAGAACAGTTTCATACACCAGGTTATCAGGAAGCTGAACTCCCTGCCTTCCCTGTGCTCCTACCCCTTACTGCCCACCCCCCGCTCAACAGTCAAGGACGAGAGAACAATCATTTTAATTCCTTGACAAATGAATCGACTAATAAAACTCTTTGAATCTTTGAATAAGAGGAAACTAATTTATTTGGCCCTTTTTGGGGGGGGTTCAGATAGAGATTGCATGCTTGAAACAAAATACTTCATGTACTCTACACATTGACAGGTTTAGAACAGTGTTTCCCAACCAGGGGTTCGGGGACTTTGCAGGGGGTACATGAAATTAGTTGTCTGATTAAATGAAGGTCAAACTTTGTAGAATTACTTTTAAGATCATTTTAATTATGCGTTTTAGTAAAGAGTTCGAATTTTAGAGTATTCCAGTTTTATTGATATTATTGAACACAATAATATTGGGAAGATCCTCGAGGTAGGGGGTAGGCTAAGTGTAAATGAGCGACTCAATGGGGCTGTTCAATGCCCTATTGTACATAACCCTTATTTACCCTATTTACTTGTTTGCACATTGTCGTGTTCTTCTTTGATTGCATATTATCTTGACTGTTTTCACCCCGAGTCTTTCTTTTTTTTTTTTTTTTGACCTTTATTTAACCAGGAAAGTCCCACTGAGATTAAGAATCTCTTTTTCAGGGGAGTATTTTACATGTTTTTAGTGAGTGTTTTCTTGAGAGCAGTGTAACAAGTGAATCAATTGTGAAATCAATAAAGGCTTATCTTATCTTAGAAGCAATAAACAAATAAACAATAAATAATAGAAAATAAATCAATGCAGAAGCTCCATGCAGTTAATCCCAAACCATTGGGTTTTGAATCTCGAGACCTCGCTTCCCCCGCGTTTACAATCCCACCATCTTCATTTCTCAAGGTAGTTCAGGCACAGCTTGGGCTTGTGTTTTGGGTCATTATCCTGCTGTAAGATGAACTCCTGACCAATTAGGCACATACCAGAGGGTTTTCCATGGCACTGCAGAATGCAGGGGGAGCCATTTTGGTTCAGGGGTTCAAAACATCCCCAAATAAAAAAAAAAACTCTGATTATTACGAAGAACTGACGTCTGTGTAAGTTCTCAGTCGTACAGGAGTTGTCCATCTTCAATGCAGGTACTTGATTCATCTTCTGTTTCGCCTCTCATCCAAAAGGCTTCGTCAGCGACAAACGTCCCACTCAGCTAAGAACTGATGTTATCCATCAAACTAGGTCATGGGAAAGAATTAAATGCACTTTAAATGCTTTTGACTTTTGTTTTTCTACTACTTGGTTCGAACATTGGCTACTGAGTGATTTTCATGAAGAAAATAATTGACAGAAAAGTTGTGCTGTTAATGTTCTAAAATGAAGTGAGACGGAAGAGGGCGAGTTCAAGGATAGAACTCGGACCCCAATCAGGAAGTGAACATTTTGACCGACTTAACCGAGCACAGTTCGGCTTTACCCAAATGTAAAAGCTTCTCGACTGGAGTTTACAGCCTATAGGCCAGAGTAACGCCTCTTTTGAAAGCTACAAAATTGATCTTTTTTCTCACATTGTTGATATTTTTTTTTACTTTTTTCATCATCACTCGTGTCATTTTTTTTGTCACGTTTCTGTCGCTCTATTGTTGCCTTTTAGTCACTTTTTTGTCGCTCCTGTTGGTTATTCATAAGTTTTCTTGTCACTTTTTAGTTGCGCTTTCATCACATTTTCGTCGCCCTTTCATTGCTTTTTTTTTGCCGTGTTTTCGTCACATTTTTCCCTCGTTCTTGTCGCTGTTTTGACGGGGTTGAGAGGTTTTAATGTAAAAAATAAAATAAAATAAAAACTTTATCTAAACCCCGTAACTGTATACATCTCACTGATCATTCTATTCACAGAACGTTAATTCGTCTAAATGAAGCCTCTTCCAAAGCAAACATGCAAAGAAAGTTCCCGAGCCTTTGAGGAAGAGGAAGCGTAGTCCGTAGCGAGTGGATTTAACTGTTTTTCCATGTCTTGTTTCCTCTCCCCAGAGCTGGAACACACTGCATCATATTCCATACTTTCCATCAGCTCACTCACTCACTCTCCCTCTCGGGCACCGCTCTGTTAATGAGAGCAGAGCCGCAGAGGCCCGTGGCTCCTGCAGGACCTCGTCGGCCCCCCCCCCCTTTTCCCCTCACTCCAAAAGAGCCTTACCTTGTTCTGCGCGTCTGGCACCGCCGCAAAGCAGCCGGGACTATTGTTAATGTGGTGGAAAAATCGCCGCGCTACACTTTTAACGGCCGCCATGTGATCATGACAAATGTGTGGAAAGAGAGGATTAAATCGCCGCGTTTTTATTTTCCCCCTCGGGCAGAGACGGGAGGAGAAGATCAGTGATTTTTTTTTTTTTTAAGACGAATACTTGGCCGATGAGGGACGCGGGGTCTTATGTAACGCATTCTTTTTCAATTGTGTTTCAGAAGGATGAATCTACAAGCGGCGGTGTAACTATCAAAAGGAGGGCTTTCGTCTGCGCTGTCGCTAATATTTGGACATTTCATCAGCCAGGCGTCGCTGGTCCTCACACAGAAGACGACACACGCGTGCTACACAAACTCCGAGCCTCCGGTAAACGCTTTCTGAAAGAATTCTCCAAAGAGGAAATCCACAAAACAAGAGCCTTCAAAGCCGCCCTACTTTGTTTTGTTTCTTATTTCACTTCCTCATTGGACATGGGCAGGAAGTGACAAACAAACAATGACTCGGGGAACTATTTCTTTATCCATTGCCGCGATCGTGTGGGCCTCGGGAACGGGGTAAAACATGTAGACTCTTGCTCAACGGGGCAACTCGGGTCAAAAGCTTCTGCGACTGACTGTGGAAATCAGCTGAATGATGTGTTGTTCAATCTTAAGTTTTGGTTAAACACTGCTGCTTTCTTGAGTTTAGTGTGAGCCGTCGTTGTCCTCGGAGCAACATAACTGTGAGAGAAATGCCCGACATTAATGCTGGCAAACAGAAAACGCGCGTGATATTGACGCCAACATTAAATTCTAATTATTGTTTGGTGAAATCAAAATCCCAACTCTTCGACATGAAACGCACATGAACACAAACCAACCTGGAGCAATGGCCTCACATCTGGGAAAACTAGCTCCCCAGTTCACATGAACGCTGCACATCCATCCATCCATCCTCTTCCACTTGTCCGTTGCCGGGTTGTGGGTCACATAGCACCAGGCTCCTATGGCTCCTCCTGCAGGTGGTGGGTCGGCCTCATGGTTCCAAACGGGCCTGTTGGTCTCTCATAGGGGACCCATGTTGGTCTCTCATAGGGGACCCATTCACTCTCTCATTCATACACCAGTGTACGCAGACACTGGAGGCAAGGAGGGTGTCTTGCCCAAGGACAGGAGGCGGGATTCGAACCCCCGACCTTCCGATCATGAGACGACCCGCTCTACCATCTGCGCCACCTTCGCTGCACAAAACTTTTCACCTAACTGTCTCACCTAACTTCATTAAATTGCCACTTTACTGGAATAAAATGATGAATACTTAGGGTTGGGAACTAAAACCCGGTATCATGACTAAAGGTCAAACAATACATCGGACGACATATCGGGCCGATATACGCATATTTAAAAAAAATCGGGTCCAATGATCCGGAGATATCGGGGTCATTTGGCCTGTAATCGGCCGATATCTCCAAACATTGGATTGCATTGGAAAGAGCTCAGCCACAGCCTTAAAATGAGCGCTCCAACAACTTCTTAGAAACATCATGGTGATGTCACGGCAGCAAAAAAGGGGCTGCTGTCGATCGAAATCCAAGAACGTTTTGAAGCAGTGAGCGCCGATATGATGGAATTACAACGGAAAGTAGCGAAAAGTGAGGAACTGAGATCTTTCTTCTCGTTTCAAGGAAGGATTACGGAAGATGGATTACATCTTGTCAGGGGTGATGTCTCGGGAGGTCTTGGGACAGATCTCGGGGCTTTGCAGAACTTTGGATGGACTGAGAAGGCCACTAGCTGCTGCGGATGTCTGAATAATGTTGAAGACCAATGAAAAGCACATTGATTTTAAAGTAAAAAAACTGAATAATGTTATCCTCCATGGAACACAGGGGAGCAGCTGGGCCGTTATCTTCCCTGTGCAATGTCAACATCCCACACCAAGGCCAAGCCACGGGTGAAAGGACTGATGGGACTGACGCCGGGCTCAGCTTGTTCATAACAATGGCAATAAAACCTATTCTGATTCTGAAAAACAAGTTTGTTCACCTCGGATCATATTTGATATATTCTATGTTGGAGACATTTGTTTATAATTTCAGGACCATAAGGGAAAGAGAAGTACCGTCTTTTGCTGATTTTTGTCTTTTAGGCAAGCTCCCTCTGAAGTATCAACTAAACATGAAAGTCCTGAATAAATCAGCCCTCTGCCTCTAATAACGCGCCCCCATCATAGGCAATTTAGAAATATGAGCGGCGCATATCGGCATCGACCTCTAATCATAACAGCCCCCTGTTGTGCTATGCTCAAGCCACACGTTTAACATTCAAAGCCCGAGCTACTGCTGCCACTAACCCGCTGGAACAAGCTTTGGAAAACAAAACCAGGTCCTCCTCGTGTGGGTCAGGCCGCGGTCACGGCTTGTATCGTTAAATCCAGAACGATACCATGGACTTTAAGATTTGCAAACAGTCCATCAGGAGGAAGAACAATATTCGAAAGCAAAATTGTAATAAGTAAACCAAGCGTAGTGGGGAACAGCGTGTGCTCGTGCTGACTGACCGTTGAGAAAGAGCTCCTCTTGGACCGCTCGTCTGGCCGCAGCAGCGAAACAGCGCCTCTTCAGCCAGTCACAGTCAAACACGCTGGAGTGCTGGTCCTGCCACGTGATGGACACCTGCGGACCAGAGAGTAGGGTCATCACGAGGGTTCATCACGAGCTACAGGAGGCGGATTCTCCTGGAGTTCTAGTTTGTATTTAATTGTAAGGCGTGCTACATTCTGCCTCGGTTGAGTTTGTTGGCATCGAGCGGACAATTGTAAAATAAAACTCCTATTTGACATATTTTCTGAATGAGAACATCCCTAACTGCTAAACAATGCAGTCTGGCTAAATGAAAAGGAAGACTTCATCAAATAAGGTAACGCGCTCATATTACGTTGGCTTGTCATTCTGGAATAAGCCTGTTCCATCAGAGAAGAAGAAATCCATCAATGGAATAACCTGGACATTATCGTAAGCTGACCACACAGTGTTGCTGAGCCTAGACTTGAACAATTGCTGCAACGCCAGATCCATGAATGCACGTGATGAGTTTTTTGGGGTTGAGGCAGGATGTGTGCAGCATTTTCCTGAAACATTGTTTGTAAATCAAAGTCACTGTCCCGTAAATGCTCTTACGCCAACCTGTCCTTTCTCCTCTCTCAGAAACGAACTCTAAATATTCTTCATCTGCTGCTCTGGAATCACAACATCCCCTTTAATCCGCTCATGTGCATCATCTGTCTGCTCACGGTCGGTCGGACGATCTAGTTTCTTGCTTTTTAAATGTTTTTATTTGTTTATTGCATTGTACAAATCTGCGCTTGCATCTGCACTAGAACAAATGTCCCCGAGAGGAACAATAAAGGTGAATTAATTAATTAATTCATAACTGTGGGCATCTTTCTCTTTACGTAGCCGGCGGCCAAATCATCCAGTGTGTGGTGCTTATTATGAATTATTTTTATTTACATTTTGATAGACTGAAATGTTCAAAGCAGTACCTACTTCAGCACTTGTTCATTTCCTGAACAGTAAAATGAAAGCTGAGCTCACACGGTGCCAGTTACTACCGTCCAGTGGATTGTAAAAGCGGCTGTAAGTGGTGCAGGAGTGTGTTGGGAAGCCCGTGAATTTTATTGGACATTTAAACGGTCACCTTGGGTGATAGTAAAACTTACATGAAGTTTATAAATGAATGTTGGAGCCTGGACTCGGTCTATACCATGAAGCTCGGCCTACTCTCATATTCATCTCAGGCAGCGGAGGTTTGATTCCAGAACAATGGCTCCTGTGAGGAGTTCATTTGCAAAAACAGACTCTTTACATGGATAACCAGGTCTGTTTCAAAGCCATGAAAATATAAAGTCAAGTAGTTCTTAATTAAATTTACACAACTTTAGTTTGTCATCTATAGACCACAGTAACAAATATCCCAAACTATTCTGAAACTGAGAAATCTGCTTTTGCAAATGAACTCTTCATTTACTCTCTGTTTGGAGTGACTTCAATATTGGTGCTTTGGTTTACCCATCTAAAAAATATATGAAAACTACCCAACAGACTAATCCTGCAGCTGGATACTCATGGCTCAGAGTCTCCAACCTATAACTCGCCAGCCCTTTCCAAAGAAACATTGTAATCTACATGAGCTTCAGAAGTCACATTGTAGGAAGTATAAAAAGGAAACACCTCAAGGTCTTTTCTTGAACTGTGTTGAAATACCATCTTGGCTTCAGGTGAACTGACCAAAAAACAAAAAGGTTGGAGACCCTGCACTAACTTAAGTACCCCTTGTGAATTTCGACTGAGAAAGAATAATATTGCTGATACTACTCCGCTTAAATATGAATCATTCTTTATCATCTACATGATTCAGTAAAATGGTAAATGGTCTCAACTTATATGCACTTTTCCACCTACACTAGGCACTCAAAGCGCTTTACAGCAAGGAACCGCTCACCCATTCATACACCGATGTACGCAGACACTGGAGGCAAGGTGGGTGAAGTGTCTTGCCCAAGGACACAACAACAGCATGCACCTTCAGGAGGCGGGATTCGAACCCCCGACCTTCTGATCATGAGACGACCCGCTCCCATCTGCACCACCATCGCTCCATTTCAGTTTTACAATCACTTACTAATTTACTTATTGAATTGTGTCCATTATAAACAGATAAATACCTGGTCTTAACCAAACCATTTGTTTTGGTGTTTTCCAAACCAGCTTTATGACATGTTAGTGTTTCCCTCGTACCATTTGTCCCAGTTTGATTAAAGTCTGTTAAAAGACACAAAGTCTGTGATTGTTGTGTTTCGATCTTCCAGAGCCTCCATGAGCTACTCCTTGATTATTGCACACGCTCTCCCCCGCGCCGCAGTTACGCTGCTCACCTTATTGTCCGCTGTGAGCTCCACAGAGCCCAGCCCGACGTTCACGTCCAGGTCCCCGATGAGCAGCTTGCGGGCCTGCGCCGACTGTAGCGTGCACGCGGGACACTGGCAGTTGTCCCGGAGCCAGGTGAAAGGGTACAGGCTGTGTCCGCCGTCCTCCCACTCCACCTGCAGGAGGCGCTCTTCCCGCAGGGCCCCGACGAACCTGCCGCTCCGGCCCGGCTCGGGGAGAGAGGCTGAGCCCAGTGTGTGCTGCTCGCGCCTCTGCGGACGGGACAGGAGGGAAGGTCTGCCACACGTCCTGGAAGAGCGCATGGACGGCACCGGCGGGCTCCTCCGTAGGGCCGGCAGGACGAAACGAGCACATCTGCTCATCCACATGTTTCAGGGCTGGAGTCTGTCGATCACAAACACCAAACAATGGAACAATTATTGGTTTGGACGTCAGTTTCATCTCAAAGGGTTTTTTCTTCCTGGTGAATAACGGCCAAAAAAAATCAATGAATCAATTCTGCCTCCAGGTAGAAGAAGAAGAGCTTTATTTGTATAGCGCCTTTCACAGACATGGTCACAAAGCGCTTTCTTTACAAGAGACGATTTGTTGACATTCACTCCACACTCGGTGGTGCTGCAACGTTTGGTCGGGCTCGGACACATCAGCGCGTTAAAACTAGGGATGGGACGATACACTTAAACTCACGATACGATGCACCTCGATATGTCAGAGTCACGAAACGATACGTCACGATACGATATCAAAAAAGAAAAAAATATTACTGTATAATAACAACTTGTTTATTTTTGTTTCAGTTGAACACAGGGAAACACAAGGGGAACCTTCCCTTAGTGCTGCTCTAACCCCAGGTTCACGTATCTCAGGACTGGTTCTTCTTCAAAATAACTAACATATCATTCCTGTGACTTGACGTGACGACGCTGCACCATTCCCCAGATATATATATATATTTTTCATTTAAAAAAAATAATAATAAACATCGAAAATGTATAGCGCTTTTTGGACACTCAAAGACGCTTTACATGAAATAAATAAATAAATAATTTAAAAAATTTAAAAATTTAAAAAAATCACGATTAAGCGTTCGTTTTGTGGAAAAAAATATACAGAAAAATCTATATAAGATAATGTTAAAATATAACCATTTGCGAGACATTTGTTTTGAGACGGCAATCGGCAAAATCTAAGATTAAAATGATGATAAAAGACTTTCTTTTCCGTTTGTAAAGGCCTTTCACATAAATAGAGAGGTGAAAGGCCTTATAGAGTTTGGGAAATTCTACGGTTACCATGGAGATGCGCCATCTTTGCAGCTGTTGGCATACATTTCCCATTGACTAACATTAGCTAAAACAGTAGAAAAAGTGGAGAAAAAAGCTGTGGAACAACGCCTGAGTTACTGCCGGTAAAGACAGCAGACACACTGTGGCTTTCAAGTGTTTTAATGTGAACAATAACTCCAGTATTTGAACTTTTAAAATCTCCATTAGTTTACAATTGCTGCTAATCCCATGATGCTTAGCGATATGACGTATTGGCCAATAGGCTGCGTTCACGTGACATCACAACCTTCTAAAGAGCCAATAGTTTACCATAGTAACGCTCAAAATGCAGATTCCTAGTCTTAAATCATTGCCAACTTCTCTGTAATTCCTAATTCACATGAAACAAAAGCGGTCACAAAGTTCAAAGTCATATCTTCCAGCAGATAGGAACATATGTCTAATTATTTCCTCACAAAGGCGTCCAGAAGTGGAGACGATATTCAAAAACATGTGCTCGATGTTGGCCAGGAGTGTTAATTTTGTCGACTAAAATATTTAGTCTTAATTTTAGTAAGTGATTTTTTGACGACTAAAATTGGACTAAACCTAAATTAAACGTTTTTCATGCGACTAAAACTATGACTAAAATGTCCAGATATTTTAGTCGACTAAAATGAGACTAAATAAAAATGAAAAGGAGAGACTAAAATCATCCAAACTTCTATTGATCGTCTGAAAGAGCCTCATATCATGTAGATTCACTGCCAAAGGAGCAGCTCTGAGCTTTGTTCATGAGGGAGCAGCTCCATGAAGCAGGACCTCCATTGAATATGATTATAATGAATATTATTAATACAAAGTCGACTAAATGTGTCTTAAATTTAGTCGACTGAATCTCGACTAAAATTGAATTACATTTTCGTCCAAAGACTAAAACTAAATTAAAATATGTTGTCAAAATTAACACTGTTTGTCAGTAGAAAGGACTTTCAGCCATAACATCCACATGTCAGGTTTGTGAATCCAATCACTGTCACATGATGATCAGAGAAAACATCTGGACATTTTCTTTGTGGAAATTTCTTTCAAAAACTGTTTCTCTCCCATAGAGTTGTATCGGCACCTGCCCTCACACTGAAAAACAATTCCATAACGTGAACGCAAACAATTGGCCTGGATCCAATGGGCCTGGATCGAGGCCAATAGTTGAGTTGGCACAGTGAACCGGCACAACCTGAAGATTAAACAGTAAAACATAAAACTATCCAACATTATTACCCCAGAGTGTAATGTTATTATGGTGTAATAACATTATTACACCATAAAAACATATAACGGACAGTAAGCTCACACTACCAGGATGAAAAGATATTCTGGATTCCCTAAGAGAATAACTGACTATAAAGGGCTAATTGTGAAGTTAATAACAGAGAATATCAGTGTTTGCCCAGATGTATCAAGTAGCATGTGCAGTGTTGTTACAGATAGCCAACACAGTAATTATAGTAAACTACATAAATAGAAAGCAAAAGAAATGCAGATTAACCACAGGCTGTAGGCTGCGGGGAAGGGCAATGAAAAGCAGGAACGGTGCAGTGTTTGACAACAACTGATGCCCAACGTGCCGCCGCGCTAGCTAACGCGTGCTAACTAGTTTAGGTTAGGACAATGTAAACAGCTTTACTTACTCCGTTCAGGGGCCTCTGATATAAAACAAGCGGGGCAGACTTACCGTAGTTGGTAAACAGAGACACTTCCTCGATGAGTACCGGCAGCGGCGGCGGCGGGTTCAGGAGTGCCTGCGGAAGTGGGTGAAAGGTGAACGCGGAGCGAGCGGAACGGAGCGCGGCGCAGGCGGAACGGAGCGCGGCGCAGGCGGAACGGAGCAGAGGACGAGTCACAAGTGCACGCTCTCTGCCCTATATATTACCTCAGCTCCAGGATTCAGTTAAGTGTCACGTCACAAACGATAACCACGCCACTTCAGGGTCCAAACACAGCAAAAACGGCACATTTACCAGAATCTTATAACAACAGATAAAAGCCAACAACTGTTTTACACCTAATTGGAATAACATTTTTTACTATTTCTCCAGGCAAAATGAACATATTTTTATATTTAAAATGATGCTTTGTCGTGTTTGAAACAACAACAAAAAGATGATTAATTATATATTTGACTATACTGTTAGTACAAAACATGCTCCTAATGACCAGCTCAACACAGAACATAATATTACTGCAGTGGGTCAAAGAATCAAAGAATGCATTTGGATGAAAAGTTCCTAATCTGTTTAAATCTCAAATTCTGCTGCCCTTAGTCACATCTCCATGGAGACGAGCTGGAGACGTACCCACTCCCGGTGAAGTTACCGTCATATCTTATGAGAGGTGAGCCACTCACAGTAAACGCGTGTGTTTGTTTGTACATTTATGATATATTTTTCAATTATAAAAATATCTGGCATAAAATAAGAGCTAGTATTTCAGTTTTTTTTTATTGGGTAAAATTTTACGCGGTGTGGCTTGAAGAATAAACAGTTTGGCTGCGTTAATGAGGATCCTTTCAATAAAAAACAGCAAACCAGTGCCAGGATACTCTTGAAAAAGACATTTTTAATCTCAGTGAGTTTTATCCTGAATAAATAAAGTACAAAGAAAAATAGAAGAAAAAAAGAAAAGAAAAATGTCAAGTAAATGTAATATTTCTGTGTGATCAAATGTTTATAAAGAGCATTCAGCTCTATGGCAGGTTAAAATCCCATTATAATTAATTGGGATAAAGTTACATTGGACTTTATTATGGAAGGGGGATCGGAGAGTGTGCTCCAATTACAGAGGGATCACATTCCTCAGCCTCCTGGTAAGGTCTATTCCAGGGTGCTGGAGAGGAGGATCCGGCCAATAGTCGAACCTCGGATCCAGGAGGAACAATGCGGTTTTCGTCCCGGTCGTGGAACACTGGACCAGCTCTATACCCTTCATCGGGTGCTCGAGGGTTTGTGGGAGTTCGTCCAACCAGTCCACATGTGTTTTGTGGAGAAAGCGTTCGACCGTGTCCCTCATGGTGCCCTGTGGGGGGTGCTCCGGGAGTATGGGGTCCGGGGCCCTCGTGGTGCCGTGTGGGGGGTGCTCCGGGAGTATGGGGTCCGGGGCCCTCGTGGTGCCCTGTGGGGGGTGCTCCGGGAGTATGGGGTCCGGGGCCCTCGTGGTGCCCTGTGGGGGGTGCTCCGGGAGTATGGGGTCCGGGGCCCTCTACTAAGGGCTGTCCGTTCCCTGTATGACCGCAGCAGGAGCTTGGTTCGCATTGCCAGCAGTAAGTCAGACCTGTTCCCGGTGCGTGTTGGTCTCCGCCAGGGCTGCCCTTTGTCACCGGTTCTATTCATTACCTATATGGACAGAATTTGTAGGCGCAGCCAGGGGCCGGAGGGTGTCCGGTTTGGGAACCTCAGAATCTCATCTCTGCTGTTTGCAGACGATGTTGTTCTGTTGGCTTCATCAAATCAGGACCTCCAGCTGCACTGGGGCGGTTTGCAGCCGAGTGTGAAGCGGCCGGGATGAGGATCAGCACCTCCAAATCTGAGGCCATGGTTCTCCACCGGAAAAAGGTGGTTTCCCCGCTTCAGGTCGGTGGGGAGTCCTTGCCTCAAGTGGAGGAGTTCAAGTATCTCGGGGTCCTGTTCACGAGTGAGGGACGGATGGAGCGTGAGATCGATAGACGGATCGGTGCGGCGTCAGCAGTGATGCGGTCGCTGTATCGGACTGTTGTGGTGAAGAGGGAGCTGAGCCAAGCGGCAAAGCTCTCGATTTACCGATCGATCTACGTTCCCACCCTCACCTATGGTCATGAGATTTGGGTAATGACCGAAAGGACAAGATCGCGAATACAAGCGGCCGAAATGAGTTTCCTCCGCAGGGTGGCTGGGCGCACCCTCCGAGATCGGGTGAGGAGCTCAGTTACCCGGGAGGAGCTCGGACTCGAGCCGCTACTCCTCCACGTCGAAAGGAGCCAGGTGAGGTGGCTAGGGCATCTGTTCCGGATGCCTCCTGGTCGCCTCCCTCGGGAGGTGCTCCAGGCATGTCCTATTGGGAGGAGGCCTCGTGGAAGGCCCAGGACACGCTGGTGGGACTATGTCTCCGAGCTGGCCTGGTGTCGCCTCGGGGTCCCCCCAGAACAGCTGGAGGAGGTGTGCGTGGATCGGGAAGTCTGGGCATCTCTGCTGAGTCTGCTGCCCCCGCGACCCGGCCCCGGATAAAGCGGAAGAAAATGGATAGATGGAAAGTTGCATTGGACCCAGAGGTAGACTGATTACATCATCACTTGAAAATCCTGTATGTTTGTGAAGTGATGTTGTCACTTTACTTCTGGATCCAACAGAGCTTTAGCCCTAATCACTATAATGGGATTTGGCTGATTTTAAAGCCGACTACAATGCTCTTCCTAAACATCTGATCACACAGAACGATCACATTTACTTTGGATTTCTTTAGTAAGTCTTTTCTGACATTAACTATCAAATTATTTTTTTCCATACACAATGAAGGCTTATTTTAAATATACAAATATGTTCATTTTGCCTGGAACAATGGTGTTATAATTGTTATAATTATGTGTAAAGTTTCAGTTGTTATTTCTGCAGGAGATTCACATAAAGTTGCTGTTTTTTTGCTGTGTGTGTTTATGGAACTCTCAACAGTTTGGACCTGGAAGAAGCTTATTATTTATTATTGTGTGTGTGATGTCACACTTAACAAACGTATAGAGCTCAGCAGTCCCACAGACCTTTGGTCACATGAATCCCATTCTTTTTTAGCATTTTTTTTTTTATTTGCCCGAGGAAGACCCTGAGTCGAAACGTTGCACATTAAATACATTTTCTCCAAGGATTGATGGCGTGCGGGAATTCCTTTATGTAACATTGATTTTTCGAAAAATTCAAATATTAAGAGTTTAAAAACACGCCGTTGGCTAATCAGCTAGAAAGAGGAATAAAGAAAGAGGAATAAAGAAATACTTATTCTAGTACCGTTACCCAACACTGGTCCTAATTCACGGTCTCTATCCTTCGATATAATATATCTGTTCGGTTTCTCTCTGCTGCAGCTTTTCCAATGTGGGCTAAAGGTGAACTCTCACATGCTCAAAGTTTATAGTGTCGAGTGACTCTATAATTATCCCGTTCAAAGTGTTTGTTTTCAGTGTTAAGTAAACCCGCTGACTTGGCCTTTCTTACATCATTCACTGTGCAGCGTCTGAGGACTTTGCATTTAAAAGGCAGGATGCAGAAAAACAACTTGTTTATGGCCCCGTGCCTCCCTTGTAAATACCGCGCAGCAGCGGCGACTTCCTTCAAAGCGCTCGTGATGAAGGAGCACCAGCTGCGTCTGTAATCCACACAGGGCTTTAAAAGCTTAACACAAATACACAGGGCAACTCTGTCATTCGCAGCAATTTCAGCGTTTGCTTATATACTAAGTCTGTAATAAACTTTATCACACCTGAGAAAAAGCTGCATGGTCTCTTCCCTCAGCCCAGACACTTCCTCCAGCTCCGTCCCTACGGTTTGACGGTTATATGGTCATCTAATATAATAATTATAATTAGCTCTGCCGGATTTGCCTTTAAATCGAGAAATTATGTTTATGTGACAAAAAAAATGCACTTGTAACATCACATATGGTCCAATAGCCGTGGGCACTGCTTCATTTGCAACTGGGTTTATGGCAGTTCTAATTTGATTGTTTTGAATACACTTTGAATGCCCAAATAGTAGATTTACACAATATAATGCCACAAACACACACAAAAGAAGATCTGTGTGTGATATTTATTTGCTTTTGATTTGCCAACATTCCATCGAGCCGAGGAAAGAGGGAGGATTGTGACATTTATCTGATGCACGGGAAACTTTTAAGCAAAAAAGAATTGTACTTTCAGCCAAAATTGCTGTTGTTAGTGATGCTTATTATAACTTCCTTATTGCACATGAGCAGGAAGTGACATACTTAGAATTGTATCTGTTCCCGTGCCAACCATGCTATACACTCAACAAAAATATAAACGCAACACCTTTGTTTCTGCTCCCATTTTTTATAAGATGTAAAAGATCTAAAATTCATTCCAGATACACAATATTCACAAATCAGTCCAAATGTGTGATAGTGAGCACTTCTGCTCTGCCGAGATAATCCATCCCACCTCACAGGTGCGCCACATCAAGATGCTGATCTGACATCATGATTAGTGCACAGGTGTAGCTTATACTGCCCACAATAAAAGGCCACCCTGAAATGTGCAGTTGTTTGCTTTATTGGGGGTCTGGGGACTCAGAAGTCCGTATCTGGTGTGGCCATTTGCCTCATGCAGTGCAACACATCTTCTTCGCATAGAGTTGATCAGATTGTGGCCTGTGGAATGTTGGTCCACTCCTCTTCAATGGCTGCGAAGCTGCTGGATATTAGTGGGAACTGGTACACGCTGTCGTATTCGCCGGTCAAGCACATCCCAAACATGCTCAATGGGTGACATGTCCGGTGAGTATGCTGGCCATGCAAGAACTGGGACATTTTCAGCTTCATTGTGTACAGATCCTTGCAACATGGGGCCGTGCATTATCTTGCTGAAACATGAGGTGATGTTCACCTAACCCTAACCGAGATTCATCCGTGAAGAGAACACGTCTCCAACGTGCCAGACGCCATTGAATGTGACCATTTGCCACTCAAGTCTGTTACGGCGACGAGCTGGAGTCGGGTCAAGACCCCGATGCAAATGGTGGTCACACCAGATACTGACTGGTTCTGAGTCCCCAGACCCCCAATAAAGCACATTTCAGGGTGGCCTTTTATTGTGGCCAGTATAAGGTACACCTGTGCACTAATCATGATGTCAGATCAGCATCTTGATGTGGCGCACCTGTGAGGTGGGAGGGATTATCTCAGCAGAGCAGAAGTGCTCACTATCACACATTTGGACTGATTTGTGAACAATGTTTGAGAGAAATGGTAATATTGTGTATCTGGAATGAATTTTAGATCTTTAAGTCCATCTCATGAAAAATGGGAGCAGAAACAAAGGTGTTGCGTTTATATTTTTGTTGAGTATATGAACAGTCCAGATGTTTCCAGCTGTTGTCTCCCATCGAGCAATTAGCTCAAAGCCTCCTTAGAAATCATTAATGAATGTACGGACCTTTTGAGATTTTACTTCAGATACAAATTAGAATCTACGTGTCCTCTGAGCTAAAACCTAATTCAGATTCTGCTTTTCGTGGAGCTACTAAACATCATCTTAATAATATGTTAACGATATCTACGCCACAGACATTTTCCCCCAACGTTTGTCTTATTAAAATGACCAGAAGAGCTGGAGTTCCTTAAACAGACTTTATTGGAGATTTGCATAAACACAATAACACCGTTAACTGCTCAGTATAAACCAAATAGAGCTGCCCGCACTCTTGATTCAAATATCCACAATACTCTTCTATATAAACATGAATACATTAGTTTGTTTTTTCTGTAGATATTGATGCTCACAGTATTTACTTTGGCCATAAAATACACTGTACACTGCCATGTTGAAATATAACAATTATAAAGGTACACAACAAATATTAAAGCAAATCATGTCCAAAGCTTTTAGTGGGGAAGCGCGCTGTGCAAAGTCTGCCTGCTCGGAATACGACGCGAGCTCCCAATACGCCGTTTTATGTACACATTTACACGAGATACGTACATCGAGAGATAGCCCTCAATATATTCAACACAAACGTTAAAGGATTTACATAATGACGCTAGTTTAACTTGAAGTACAATGTTACAGTACGTGAACAAAAAACACCTGTGGTTCTCAGATATACCGAAATGACACAATGACACAGTGAGGAAAAAAGAAAGTAAGTGGAAAAGTGTGAATAAAGTTTTAAAATGATTAATTTTACCCCTAAATGTCAAGGTTAAGAAAATCTATTAATTCTGTAGCAACTTGTCATTTTTCATGTCATACCAGCAGGGCCGGCCCAGGCCTTAATGGGGCCCTGAGCATTATTTGACTTGGGGCCCCCTCATAAAACCTGTGCTGATGAGGCTCAATAGTGAAGATTATGCTCTTAGTGTGAAAGTTATATTAAACTTCTCTGAGTTCTTGAAGGGAAGTGTCCGTTATCAACACATTTCCCACACATGAACAGTTCAAAAATAAAAGTAGGCAACATAAATTTAACTAGGCTTGACTAAATAAACAGATTTTCATTATGTTGTTAACGACTGAGCGTTGTACTGCAGTTTTATTTTTGAATATTTATTTTATTTTTGCAATAAAAATGTAGGGGGGCCCCGAGGCTGCTTAGTCTGCTTATGGACCGGCCCTGCTCACCAATGTATTAGAGCTGAACAAGAGTAAAAATGTAATTGCAATTTTTCACGTTATGTGACAGAAGCTAAACCGTGAAACACATGGTCCATTATGCAAAATAAATAAGGTCTTTACTGGTCACAGAGCTGCTCGAATCAGCGTAAGTTCTTCTTCCACTCTAAAGACTACACGAAGGCATCAATGACGTAATACATTTGTCTGCGATTATTAGGAGATTTTAGTGTCTGCATAGCCTACGCCAGTATTTACCAAGAAAATGTATAGAATTGACTAGAAATTCAGTATCGATATTGTATGAACAGAACGGAATGATATTTTTTTGTCCACACATGGAGTTGGAATATTCCGTCTTCTGCAGATGACATGACATGACACGACTTTCTCAATAACGATGAGCGATATTTTTGCTAAGCAACATTGCTTTGTCGCTCAAAAAGACAATTGTCCGGACAAGAAACAGAAAACCCTTTTTGATTTTCCGCCCCAAGTTTTTCACATTTTTTCCACTTTTAAAAATTGTTTTCACTATTATTTGCCATTTTTCCCACCTCCCATTTTTTTTAATTACCTTTCTAATAAGGCGGAATTATTACCATTCCGCCTGGAAATTGTTTTCCAAATTTTTCCCACATTTCATTGTAGATATAATCCATATTGTAAATTTGCATATCTTCCAAATAGCAATTTTTATTTTATCTTATGACGATTTATCGCCCACCTCTAGTTGTGATATGCTACTAACTAGGGTTGGGCCATATCGTATCGCATATCGTTATCGTGACATAATGTTTTGATATCGTTGTAATTTTTTATATAGTTGTGGACACAATATAATTTATGTTACGCTCCATCAGAGCAGCATAAACGGTGACTGTAGAACACGGGGACACGTGCTGAAAAAGTAAAATGAAATGAAGGATGTAAACTGCTTGAGTAGATCATATTTGGAAGACAATTGTGCCGTAAAAAAAAAAAAAAAGAATAAAATATCACTGAATGAATCTTCCCAATAGGCGTAAGGCTGGGATTTTGAAGTAATTCGTCCATTGTCAATTATATCGTCAAATATATCGTTATCGTGATATTTATTTTTTCATATCATGATATAGATTTTAGGCCATATCGCCCTGCCCTACTACTAACTACTACTATTGGGGCTCAATCCCTGCCAAGTCCTCTCGACTGAAAAGCATCCACTAGGTTGTCAGGAAGCTGAGCTCTCCTCTTCCCTTCCTCTGCTGCCCGCGATTGTACATATATTTTTATATATAACAAACCCCTTATAACAACCCTTTTTTTTCTGGTAACACAACTTTGATATTTACTCATTTCTTTAGCGCCTCTGTCTGTCGTGGAAAAGTTGACCTTATTTTTATTGTCGGTCCATTTATATAACATCCTGAAAGTTGACGTTCCACAGTGAATCCTTTTAGATTCTGCTGATGGTTTGATACACGACGCTACCGTCTTGCACAACAAACGTGGAGTTTAGCCTGGAGAGCCAAATCAAATATTTTAGTTTCCAAAGCAGCACGTCATTCGTACTTTGTCGATTACCCAAACATAAACCATCTGTCAGCATCTGGCCGCGTGGAAGCGTCTGAACCTCCAGCATCTCGAAAGCCAAACCAGGACACGTAACCTAAGCCATATTCCCGTGACTAAGTCCGACTGAACACGTTAAGCTCCGTTTTATCCTGATCAAAAGTGGAGTGGCACAAAGTCGAGCCTTTCTTTGGACATACAGTAGTGTTGTTGCTCAAAAACACTAAACAAGGAGGTCTAGAGGTCCTACCCCCGGGGAATTTGGCACAGGAATTGACTTTCAAGTATATTTTGAGTATTTAAACAGATGATGGGGCCGATCTCAGCACCTTTTTGGGTAACATTCCCTGCAGATAAGTAAATATCCCATCTCTGTGGAATCTTATCCACAGAGTAAAGCCCCCGCTGACCCTGTAGTTCACGCCTCATGTTAATGCTTCAAAATGTGGTTAACATGTGCACTGTGAACTGAAGCGTGCTTTAAAAGATGGGGTATTATGCAAAATTTGACTTCTTAAGAGATTTTTTTCTTTTTTTTTACCATCAAAAACATACCTCGAGCCTCTTTGAGTAATGTTTGGATATTCTCCCGTGGCTATTCAGGGTTTATTCAGACTTTTTAATGCTATATGGTCATTTCGATGAACTTATACAGTAAAAATGGTTGAGAAATGTCTGGATTTTAATGCCAGGTTGGAATCTAATCAATGTTTTTTAATGACACTTACCCCCCACTTTAACCAAGCGCATTTTCTCATGTTCAGCTTTACCCAAATCTAAAAGCGTCTCGACTGGATAGCCAGGGTGACGCTTCATTTGAAAGCTAAGACCAGCAAAACTGATTTGAAGCGTTTTTCTCATGTGTTCAAGGCCGTGGGAACCCAGGGTGCTGAGGGCGCTGCAGCACCCCCTGGTGGATAATTTGCGAACTGCATGCAATATTAATAAATGGGAAAAATGCACAGAAAAAGCGTTTTTGGGGGAAAATTTTGTCCCTCAGCAGCGCCTAACTAAAATGTCTTCCCACGGCTCTGCATGTGTTTGTCGCATTTTCGTCACGTTGTCGTCACGTTTTCTGTTGCTCTTTTGTGGCTTTTTCTTCTCTCTTTACTCATGTTTTTGCCGTTTGTTTATTGTGTTATTGTTGCTTTTCTGGTACGTTTTTGTCGCTCATTTTTTGTCACTTTTTTGTTGCGTTTTCATCCTCGACGTTTTTCCAAGAAGCTTTTAAATTTGGGTAAAGCCAGACTGGAGAAAATGTGCTCGGTTCAGGTGGGGGTTAAGAGGCCTTGATTTTGGCGACAGTTATTTAATGACTTGGAGATAAATAGTGAGTGTTTGACTTTATTATCAAATCTCTGCAAAAAGCATAATCCCCGCTCTTTAAAACTATTGCATTAATCGCTCAGTGGTGGAGTCTCGTACTCAGGACCCTGTTATTGACTTCTGCTGTTGTGACGTCAGTGACTAATACGTCACTCACTTCAGTAGGTAATTGAATAAAAGTATCAAAGTACTAACGGAGTCCGAATAACACTCAGATTTGGACGACTAACGAAGTAGTTAAATGTGAATGATAGAAACAAGACCACGTGAATACTGTAAATACTCAACAATTCCCTGAACTTTCAGATCCACTAAAACGAAGCGCCGCCGTCTCCGCTCAGAACTTGATGTAGTCGTTCTTGAGGCGGCTGAGCCGGGTGCCGTGGCTGCGGATGATGAGGGACAGCAGCTCGTGTTTGTCCCGCAGGCCCAGGGAGATGTCCAGCGTCTCCCTCAGGACGTCCCGCGTGTGGACCACCATCTGCAGGAAGTCGTCGCCCAGACGCTGCTCCTCCCGCAGCTCGCCCTCCTGGCTCTGCTTGAACTTCACCTCCAGCTCCAGCAGGGACTTCTCTGAGCTGGTGAAGGCCTCGGAGATCTGCGTGGTCTCCCTGCGCAGGTACTTGCCTGAAGGGGGGGAGAGCAGACGGGTTAAAGGAAGGGTATGAAGCATGTGCTATTGCAAAAAATCATTATTTATCCAAAATACGACCATATTAGTCCAGTGCTCCGGTCTCTGCACTGGCTTCCTGTCACTCAGAGAATAGAATTTAAGTCTTTTCATGGTTTAGCACCAAAGTACCGTATTTTCCGGACTATAAGTCGCAGTTTTTTTCATAGTTTCATAGTCTTATACTCCGGAGAGACTTGTATGTGATTTAAAAAAAACAACAACATTCAAATATATAATTCCACATGCCACTAGAGGGCACTGCAGGCTAATCGAGCAGCAGACAGAAAGCTTGGAGTGAGCGAGAAGTGGAGGATACAAAACAAAGCTAATCACGGGCTAAAAGCTCGATGGTCACAGCTAGAGGAACGCGTTCGCGAATGAGAGCTTCAAAAATGTGCTGCCGGGAGAGGCTTTTCAACGGTGCAGTTACGCCTCCCTGCCCAGGTCGTTGCCAAGGCGATTGCTCAAAAGTGACACAGAGGATAAAGATTTAGTGATTTGGAGTGAGATCGAGAGTTTGGTGTGTTCTTTATGCTATAGTTATCTGAACTGTTTATGTGGCATTAAAATACCAGACGCCTTTTAGTTCGTTGTTTATGCTTCATGTACCATCAATGTGTTACGTTAGCATAGCGTGCGCCTTCAGCCGGTTGTTTTTTTCTTCTATAGGCAATTTCTGGCTAGTGCGTTTTATACTCCAGAGTGACTTATAATCCGGAAAATATGGGACATCTCTGACATGTTAGAGTTGTATGAACCATCTTGGGCCCTGAGAACTTTAGGGAGGGGTCTCCTGGTGGTTCCTAGAGTCAATAATAAACACGGTGAGGCTAAAACTAAAATCTGGAACAGTCTTCATGAGGATGTGAGACAGGCCTCAACTCTGACAATGTTCAAATCCAGGCTGAAAACAGCTCTTTTTACCCGAGCATATGCAAACTGAAAGTATTTTATCTGCACTCTTGCCTTTTACTGTAATTAATTTGTCTTTATGTTGATGTTTTATGGATACATTTAATCTGTTTTCTTGTAATTTTATGCAACTGTGAAGCACTTTGAATTGACTTGTGTATGAATTGTGCTCTACAAACAAAAAACTTGCCTTGCCTATCAGTCACCTAGAGTCTCCCTCTTTCTGAAAAACGAAAAATCAGGTTAGAAATCAAGGAGTTACAGTTTTATGGACTCAGACCTGAGTTTTGGCTTTTATTGGCATTAGATTGGCCGATAGCCAATATTGTAAAATGTCTAAATATCGACCGGCTGATATATCTGTCGAAAAGATGATATTATGTAGGCAATGTTTATTGGATTAAACGTTGTTAAATCAATATTGTATAAAAGGTCTTAACTGTGTTCCTGCCCGACAGATCCTTACTTCAGTTGTGCTCTGGAAAGTGTTTAAAATGTGCCCCTCTAGCTCTAACAAGTCACTACTGTGAGTAACGTAAACGTCTCAGACAAGCTCAGTATTTCTTAAGTCTGTTTGCTGCGAACGTAAAGAGGGCTACACCAGGAACGAGCAAAAGGGATTAACCCTGGACCTGAACAAACAAATACTTGTAAACCTAAAGTAAACATGAACAAAGCTGGAAGTAAACCAACACTAAAGAGATCAGTAGGAACAGGATCAGTAGAACTAAAGGGTCTAAATTAGGGATCGAAACAGGGATCTATAGTTACCAAGCGCCAAACTAGGACCACGTAAAAACCAGGACTAACCAGGATTTAATAAAAGACATAAGAAACACCCGTCTAAACTAGAACTAAATGAGGGGTCTGACTCTAAACTAGACACCATAGGGCCATAAAGGTCTCAGCTGTCAGGACTAGGACTCTGGGGATTTGGACTCTGGGTCTAAAGAAAAGTATCTTAAGTGAAAAGGTCTGCAACAGCATTAATCTAGGACTTAACTAGGTCTAAACTGGGACTAAAAAATCAAAATCAATCAATAAAAGATCAATGTTAGAGAAATAACAATTGATGTTCGAGAGGACCGAAGAAGAGGCAGCAGTCAGGATGTCTTGTACAGGAGAAGTTTATTTACCATCGTTACGGGACCCGGAGACATGAACTCAAGACATTGCGCTAGTCCTTCCATTCAAGTCTGCCCATGCTTCCACCGAGGAGGGATAAATACCGTCTAGGAACGTCAGAGTGATACGCAAGCAAACATTCAGTGGCGCCAGCGCACCACAGTCAAGGCCGTGACAGAGATAGTACGACTGTACAGCTTGACCGACGGATAATACGAGTTTACAGCTTGACCCAGTATGATAGTGATTTAATATTATCCTTCAACAATCAACATAAAAATGTATCAATTACAGTAAAAGGCAAGAGTGCAGATAAAATACTTTCAGTTTTCATATGCACAGGTTTTCAGCCTAGATTTGAACATTGTCAGAGTTGAGGCCTGTCTTTTGTTTATTCTCCCGTCGATGTTTGGGATAGGTCCACTGATGAAAATTCGTATTGCCTCTTTAGCAGATAATCAAATCTCTCAAAAAGTTTATTAAACTTTTCTTTCAGGGCTTCTTATGTCAACAGCACCAACATGTAGAACAAGTTTATTAATCCCAGGGTTATTTGTAATTTCCTCGTTTAGAACGTCTGTGATGTCAGAAACCGTGGCACTCAGATCTCGTCATAATTCTATCGATGTTTATACTGTATTAGATATGGCTCCGTCTCCAAGCACCAGGATATCTCCGGCCTCGACACTTGGCACAGTTTTTTTCTCCATCTTTGGTTTGACTTCTTGTTCTCTGTTTCTCTGGGACTTTCTCTGTTCGTTATACTCATCCTCTGAGAGATGTGAAAATCTGTTTGTTAACTTTATTCCAGGTGCATTTTTACCAGCACGTTGTCTTTGCTTTGGCACCAAGTTGTCTGTTAAGTTTTGAGAACGTTACGGTATCGTTAAGCTTTAGGTTGCAAGTATCAGTTTTTCCAGTCTTCTTACCGGGTTCCACAGGGAGCGTGTCATTAGGTACTTTTTCCGTCTCTAAGGCAAAAATCTTGTCCCGTAGTAGGTGAATTTCTTGTTGATACATCCGACAGCATACCAGTTTGCTTATCAGTCCAACCACTCAACTGAAGATGCCATCTCCACTGCGCTTCATTCAGCCCTCACTCACCTTGAAACAAAGGACTCTTACGTTAGAATGCTGTTTTTAGACTTTAGCTCAGCATTCAACACTATAATCCCACAGCAGCTAATACACAAACTGCTCCACCTGGGGATCAACACATCACTGTGCAACTGGCTGCTGGACTTTGACGGGGAGACCACAGGCTGTACGTGTCGGCGGAGTGTCCTCCAGAACCATCACACTGAACACGGGGGCTCCCCAAGGCTGTGTGCTGAGCCCCCTCCTGTTCACTCTGCTGACCCATGACTGCGCTCCAAAGTACGACTCAAACCTCTTCATCAAGTTTGCAGACGACACAACAGTGGTGGGTCTCATCAACAACAGAGACGAGTCAAACTACAGGAGTGAGGTGAGCAGTCTGGCCATGTGGTGCACACAGAACAACCTCTCTCTAAATGTGGAGAAGACAAAAGAGATTGTTGTGGACTTTCGTAGAGCACGGGTCCAGCATGGTCCTCTAACAATCAACGGTGCTGCAGTGGAGAGGGTGACCAGCACTAAGTTCCTGGGCGTGCACAGGATAGAGAACCTTTCCTGGACCATGCACACTACATCTCTGGTCAAGAAAAGTAATCAGCGTCTCTACTTTCTCCGCAAGTTAAGAAGAGTCCCAGCCTCCCTTATGTGCAACTTCTACAGAGGGACTATAGAGAGCATCCTGACCAGCTCCATCACTGTGTGGTTCTTCTACAGAGGGACTTTAGAGAGCATCCTGACCAGCTCCATCACTGTGTGGTTCTTCTACAGAGGGACTATAGAGAGCATCCCGACCAGCTCCATCACTGTGTGGCACGGCGCCAGCACTGCTTCCTGCCGAAGGAGCCTCCAGCGCATCGTGAGAGCAGCGGAGAAGATCTGTGGAGCTCCTCTCCCCTCCATTAAGGACATGTACTCCACCCGTCTCACCCGCAAAGCCGTCAGAATCACCAGGGACCCTACGCACCCATCACACAGTCTCTTCAGAGTAATGCCTTCTGGGAGGAGACTGCGGAATCTCCAGGCCAGGTCCAGTCGACTTAAGAACAGTTTCATACACAGGGCCATCGGGAAGCTGATGAATGATGTCTCATGCTGGGATATAAGCAATCAGAAAAAACACCAAACTTTAACGCATTTCTGATTAAAATGAATGAAGTCTAAATTTGAAAATTAACCTGTAGATCAGTGGATCCCAAAGTGGGGGGTCGCAAGATGATTTCTACAATTTATAACAATTAATTTGATGTCTGTGTAAGCTCTCAGTCGTACAGGGGTTGTATATCAAATTAATTTCGTATATTTCCAATTGAAAACATATATTGATGGTGAAATTGAGCCAAATGTTAAAATATCCAATATATATATCCAAACAAACATTGCTAAACCAGATTTTATATTACATATTTATATTATATATATTTTGCACCTAACATTAAATGCTGGTTACATTTGACAGTAGGGAGGCCTCCAGGTGTTGGTCTAGTGGTAAAAGTCAATTGTGCTCGGTTCAGGCGGGGGTTAAGAGGTTAAACTAGAACTAAACCAGGTCTAAAGTAGAGCTGCATGATATTGAAAAAAAAATGTTGAGCAATATTGCAAAATTTTCCGATACCGTTTCAACACGGAATGTTTCACTCAGTTTAGACGCAAATCACAAGTAATTGTTTTTCAGCAAATTGTGTCAAAACAAAAACACTAAATCCGCTCCGAAACAAGGCAAAACTGGAATATAAGAAGGAAAATTATGCAGCCCAGTCTAAAGCAGAACTAAACCTGCCCTATAACAAACAGTGAAAGAGGAAGCCACAGAAGTAAAACGTTAGTTGTGGTCCGAACTCGTTTCCAACCCCGTTTATCGGCACATTTCACAACTTTTCAGGATCACTTTCACAGAAATGCTGGAAACCCTCGCCCGAGACTTCGTAAAAATGTTGCTTTATAATTAGAGGCACAGTGTTTTCCCCCAAAATGTCTGAGTTTACAATATACTAAAAAAAAAAAGGACCATTTAGTGTCTAGACCTTTGTCCCCCCGTCCCACCTGTTTAGACAATGTCCCACTAGTTTCAGAGTTTTCCTAGTCATTAAAGGGACTGTGCCAAAGTGAACTCGGGCCCGTCCTTTGCAGGTTGTTGTCATTGTTTGGATCTGTTTGTTGTGTTGTCTTTGAGTGCGTTTACAGGGGCTCGAAATTCCCGGTTATTGTCGGGAGTTTTTAATATTCCGGTTTTGTCTTTGATCATATTAACGCAGTTTCCCGTTTACAAAAACAGAAAATAGCAGTTTCCCGATTTTGAGAAACCCGGATTTTCCGTCAGTAACCGGGATATAACTTCATGTAAACGCTATTTTCCGGTTTTAAGACACTTCCCATTTCTGCTCAGTTAATCGTAAACAAACATGGCGGCGGCGGCGAGTCCGAAGAGCTCCTGTTTCTGGAGTCAAGAGGAGACGGAGTTTTATATTTTAACCATGAAAGAACTAAAACTAGTGAATATTTAAGATGGAAAAAAGCCTCGTAATGCGGATTTATGCGAAACTGTCGGCGACCGTTTCAAGGCGGCTGGTTTTCCTCCGGACGCAGAGAGGAGTCGACCACGACACAGAGACGGATTAAGTTTTTCATCCACAAACTATGAGTGAACTCCATCAGCTCCGCTCTCTCACACCGGCCCCGGCTTTAACCTTCTCCCAGAGCTCCCGGGTCCACGTCGGGGATAAAGACGGACCCAGGACGGGTAAAGGTCAGGAATTATCCACAATCTGCCGTCGCTGTCGTAGCTCAGGATCTAGAGGACGAGCGAAACATTGAGCCCAAAGTGACTCAAACGAACAAGCCCGCAATGAGCCACACATTTAGGCTTTTAATATTTTCCACCGTATTTTGCTCAAAGATTTAATGTTTGCGCCTGACGGACAGAGCTTAAATTCGAAAAGCCGGGTTTCCTTATTTGATCAAGTAAACAGGGAATTTGAGTTCCCCGATTTCTCAGTGTCATATAAACACCATATCCCGAAAACGGCCATAACCGGAATATAACTAATAACCGGGAATTTCGAGCCCTTGTAAACGCACTCTTTGTGTATTTTTCACTCTCTGCAAATGAATTTCCTCACGGGGACAATACATTTTCTACTACTCCTATAAGACTTTTGTGTGTCTTGAATCGCTCAACATGTAGTTATTAGACAAACTTGATTTAAAAAGGTCATGTTATTACATATCGCTAAACCTTAACCTTAGTTGTTTTCCTGTTTCTAAACTTAAGCGTTTTCAAACTCCTGGCCCTTCCCTTAAACGTAATCCAAGTTTGATTTCCTCATATATGTGTCGTTCTAATTTGTAAAGCTTCCATGTAACTTCATCATACGAGAATGAAGACTGAGGAAAATATGAATGTGAATCGCTTTGACTTGCCTGATAGACTGAAGTGCCTTTGCTTTAATTTATTTTATTTTATTTGTCAAATTTTGTTTTATTTAACTGTTATAATGTTATTCACGTATGTCTCCCTACGAGAGATTTTGTAAATTATATGTTGTAAATAAATTTGTGGAAAGAAAAATAGAAAAAAAAAGTTTGATTTCCTCATGTCTGTCTCTCCATATCCCAACACGTCACGTGACTTTAACTATTATTTCTTAACCTCTTACCTGCCTGAGTGCATTTTCTCCAGTTTGGCTTTACCCAAATCTAAAAGCGTCTTTGCCCGGAGCTCGGAGCCTATAGGCCAGTGTAACGCCTCATTTGAAAGCTAAGACTGAGAATTTTTTTTTTTTTTTTTTTTGCTCTTTTGTGGGGGGGTTTTCATCCTCATTGTTGTCACTATTTTGACGCTTTTTTTTTTCCCAAGACGCTTTTAGATTTGGGTAATGCCCCACTGGAGTAAAACGTGGTCGGTTCAGACGGAGGTTAAGAGGTTAACCAGGACAAACATTCACACATTAATTACACACCGTAGCTGTCCTCCCCGTCCAGGTCGAACGAGATGCTCTTCCCGATCCCCTCCAGCACCCGGGCCGAGTCCTCGATCTGCCGCTTCAGGATGGTGAAGTCGTCCCTGATGACCGCGTCCTGGTCCTCGTCGAGTCCGCACTTGCGCTCGTCCGTCATCTTGAAGAGCATCTGGCACTTCTCCGGGTCGTCGTTGTCCTCGTAGTCCCCGTCGGGCACGAAGTAGTGATGGAAAGTGCCGTTGGACATCTCCGGGTGCAACGGCCCGCGGTAGAAAGCTCCGCACAGCACGGGCAGCGCCAGGAGGAGCAGGTGAAAAGACGCCATGGTGTCCCGGAAAACTTTTAAACACTTTGCGACACTAGTTGTTCGGCTCCCCGGCACTATTTTATCCCGGTCAGGCGGAGCGACACGGGCATTTCAGGGTAGTTTCGATGAGCGCGCGCGCGATACGTAAACAAGCCGTTACGTGCTGCGTCTCAATGAGAAACTTGAGGGGGGAAAAAGGAGTAAAAAGTTCAATTAAAATCCTTTTAGTTGCATCCAAGGCGTATCCTCGAGGTGAATAAAGGGGGGAAACAGGTTGTTAGCGTCCGAACAGGCCGGTTGGTCCTCTCTGGGCGCCTCCGTCGGAACATCTGGAAGTGTAGAGTGGCGCGCTGGAGGTTTTTGGCTAATAATACCGCGGCGGCTGCCCCCTCTGCGCTCGGGTTACAACTACGTCACTTTTAAAGGCTCCACTGAGCTGAAAGTACAGAGGGCCGCGGGACAGGCTGACCTGAGGGGAGACAGAAAAGGGAAGACAAATAATCACCGGGTAACAAAAAAATATTTTTTGAAAATATTAAGGCAAGGCAAGTTTATTTGTAGAGCACAATTCATACACAAGGCGATTCAAAGTGCTTCACAGTTGCAGAAAATTACAAGAAAACAGATAAAATCAATCATTAAAACATCAACATAAAAATTAATCAATTACAGTAAAAGGCAAGAGTGCAGATAAAACACTTTCAGTTTCCATCTGCTCGGGTAAAAAGAGCTGTTTTCAGCCTGGATTTGAACATTGTCAGAGTTGAGGCCTGTCTCACATCCTCATGAAGACTGTTCCAGATTTTAGCTGCATGAAACTGAAACGCAGCCTCACCGTGTTTAGTCCTGACTCTGGGAACCACCAGGAGACCCCTCCCTGAAGCCCTCAGGGCCCGAGATGGTTCATACGGCTCTAACATGTCAGAGATGAACTTTGGTGCAAAAACATGAAACGACTTGTACACAAGCAGAGCTGTTTTAAATTCTATTCTCTGAGTGACAGGAAGCCAGTGCAGGGACCGGAGCACTGGACTAATATGGTGGTATTTCCTGGTTCTTGTCAGGACTCGAGCAGCAGCGTTCTGGATGTTCTGCAGCTCTAACAGCTCGTTTAGAAAGGCCAGTGAGCGTATAGCGCATAGTGTTACGTAATCCGTAACACTATGGCTGTATCTCAAAAAGTTGACCTGATACAGCAAAATGCACGTGATATTCGGACTCAGAACACCAACATTAGTCTAAATCAGTTGAGAAACCCCTGACCATTTTTTGGCTGTCAACTTGTGTAATCAGAGCCGGTGTTGGCCCTTCTGGGGCCCTAAGCAAAAATCCGCACGGGGGCCCTACAGTGCGCAGTGCGGTTATTCGACAAAGAGCGAACCCATTTACTGTCAAAAACAGTTCCACTGTGCAGCAGGGCAGAAGTGGAACAGAATGACCTCAATTCAGGCCCTGGCCCGTTGGGTGAGAACCACTAAGCCACCGTGAGAGTGGGATTCAGGACTAGTCTATTTCCCACGCTTTTTAAAATAGTAAATGGCAAATGGTCACATTCTCTCACCGCTGGTTCCCGACCCACAGTTTGGGAACCGCTGATTTAAATTTTTTTATGTCTTACCGCCGAGAATTAGCCTGTGAGTAGCCCAATTCGTTTTAGACTGTGCACATTCAGTGGGGCGACGGTGGCGCAAATGGTAGAGCGGGTCGTCTCATGATCGGAAGGTCGGGGGTCCGAATCCCGCCTCCTGAAGGTGCACATTGTCGTTGTGTCCTTGGGCAAGACACTTCACCCTCCTTGCCTCCAGTGTCTGCGTACACTGGTGTATGAATGAGAGTGTGAATGGGTGAAGCCCCTATGAGAGACCAACAGCTGCCCCCACGATCCGGCATCGGACAAGTGGGAGAAAATGGATGGATGGACATTCAGAGAACCAGAGTTACTGTAAGTAACTGTGCCCATGAAACCGTGTGGATGCAACTCCCCTTTGAGACAAAAAGGCCACGTAGAACGGCTTTACTCTCGTCTATTCGCCAAACTACTGTCCTGATGCTCCGCTAGAGACGATAAGAAGAGAGTTTAAATGAGTGTGTGGCGATGCAGCCCCGAGTCCGAGCAGAGAAAACACGAGAGCAGCGCCCGGGACACGAGTGTGCCCAGGAGCCGCTCATGGGGGGAACATGAGGCGAGCACTGGGAGACACAGCCAAGCGGGGACGCGAAGGGGAGAAGCACTCGCGCCTTGGGAGTGACAGGGTGAAGGCGATCCAGCCTGGTTCACACGGGACGATTTTAAAATTGTCGGCCGATTTTCCAAACCTGAGAGACCCCACACATGGCGATAACAAATCACGGGCCTAACAGTTTTGGTCGTACAGTGTGTGGTGCGCAGCCACACGGCAAAATCTCGCCACACACGAGGGGCAATCGGGCCAAAAAAATCCAACATGTTGGATATCCCCGATTTGAGGTCAGAGCACCTTGCGTAGTTTGCGTATAGGAAAAACTGGCTCTGCAGTGTAGTACTTACATTTCAGAATCAGAGTAGGTTTTATTGCCATTGTTAGTGAACAGGATCACAAACTTATAATTTTCTTTGGTGCAAACATGCAACATAAAACATTGACCATATGACTCTGTATAGGTAGCCTAAAAAAACTATGCAAACTTTAAACTAGCCACAAAGGGCATTCATAAAAGTAGCCGACATGCAGAGGCAAGTAGCTTTTGAGAGATGGTGAAAGACTGTTGTGAAGCGGAGGGAGGAAGAGAAGGTGGAGCTGACCAGTGCAGGACACCACGCTCTGAAACAGGGACAAACCCAGGAGGCGCTGCACCATTTCAGAGGATCAGAGGAGACAGGGGCAGCCAGCCAGGTTTCTTCCGAGTGCTACAGTTTCCCCGACCTCCAAGGTCATGCGGGTCAGGTGGACACAGTGGCAGCGCGGCTCAGCCGCAGCAGCTCAGGACTAACACCTGAACACTATTTCGTTGTACACTTGTACAATGACAATAAAGCACTTACTTACTTATTAGAGTAGCTATATCATTCAGTACTTTTTTACTTCAACTTGAGTAATAGGCTGTCGTTAGGAAGTATCTGTACTCTTACTTGAATACTTACTGAAATACATGTAGTTTGCGTTTCGTTCCTCTTTTTTCTTCAGAAGTATCTATTTGCAGTACATTTTTATGGTATTTTCTTTGCGACCTCGTGCACTGCCACCTTAACGTTGTTTCAGTGCCCAAATGATCTGAGGAGCTATGTTGTCTGGAGCTTATGCCCCCGACTGTCATGGCAAACGGGTGACGGGTCAGACTAAGACCAGTTCCAAAAGCTAACGTGTCATATGCCCTTTAATGAGGCAGAGGCATCTTTTAGTAAAGTATGCCTCTGCCTGTGATTTGGAGACGCTCAGACTTCCTGTGTCCACCTGTTCAGAGCCGGTCTGTCGGGTCTGTGTCTCAGATGAGTTCAAAGAGCTTTAAGAGCCACTCTAATGAACACTCACGGCAATGAGGGCCCTTAAAGACAACAAAGCCTGTGGTTATTTCTGCATGGTCGTCGTATGAATCACAAATGAGCCCTTTAAGCTGTAGCGTTTCCCTCTCTGTGCAGTACATGTTAGTAAAACCCAGGATTCTGTAACCGACCTGCTCACAAAAGGCTCTGTGCACAGAATGGCTTTCCTGCTCTAGGTTTATTCCTATGGAGCATTAGCTGTGTCTCACTGAAATAAATATTTAAACAGCTGTTGGATAACGGCTTTCAAAGTGTACACAGGACGTAAATACTTCACTGGAGGAGACTTCTGTGTTTTAGCAAAGGCCTTTAATAAAGACCTTTTACTAGATAGGACATCGCCATAGTAACACATTGGAACAAATGGCGATTCTGGCGGCCATATTGCGATTGTCCTTTTGAACCTAATGCAATGTAAACCTATAGGAAACATCACCCATTTTTGTGTCCTTTGAAAAAATAATAATGACCTTTTACTAAATACTACCTGCCCCTATGTTTACTGTAGAAAGGAAATTAGGTTACACTTAAAAAAAAACAGTATCACAGTTTTTGTTATTATATTTAGCTACATTTTACATAGATGTTCCTCTTGTAAACATGTATATTTACAGTTATATTTAACACGGCGCTTACATATATTTACATCATGTGCATACATTTGACCTTTTTACAATGGTATTGCATTTTATTACATACGCCAAGTGTATCTGTTCTTAAGTCACAGAAGGAAAAGAAAATGGTAGATTGACATTGCTCTTTCCCAAACAATCATTTAGTTTGTTTGACCACAGTCCTGGAAGAAGTAAATCGATAGAATTGGACCAACATTCAGCTCAAGAACTTAAGACAGTGAATACCCTGACTGTAGAACTTTTATTATTTAACGTGTTGCCGTTTTTAAGTGACTTGCTATTAGCATTAGCCTTACCGGCCAAGCACAAGATGGCCGCCACGTTTGCCACACCAACAAATGTTTTATGATACACACTCAGATTGAAGTTTTTTTAAGTTTTGTTCTGTTTTTTTTAATTTTTTTATCTGTTATTGTTAATTTAAGTTAAATAGTGGACAGGAAGTAGTCTTTACCCTACACTGGCCAACAGGAAGTTAGCCAATTAGGCCACGGAGCAATCCAGCGAGGCGTATTGTGCATTACTGCAATAATAATAATAATTCACGACAAACTATTCCCGTCTGCAATAAAAATCACTCTGAATACTGTGTACATTTATTTTTGGGGGGATTTTTCTGCATATAATTTGTGATTGACTGTCTTGATATCACTCACGCACTCACTCATTGCACCAGAGTACGTTTATTCGAAATGATGCGCACCCTCTGAAGAATGGAAACAATAGGCTTCAGTTGTAAATTGTGGTTTGTGTCAGCAGAACCACACAGACAGTGGAAAATGAAGTCATGAAGGAGGAGGCGTGTTTTGGCGGAGCTGTCGTGGCTCCCTGACTGTTACTGAAGAGGAGCTCCACCTCTGAGTCATGGAAAAGTCCAGCAAGGGGAGATACTCGACTCAAGAAGCTCCTCTGCAGCTGCCTCCAAACATGTTGTGAGTGCGGCTCTGCTCATCTTTAACAGACACCAGCGGATACTGTGCTCTGAATGAAATTGCCAGTTTAGCCGCTACATGTTCAGGTTTCTCGTGAAATAAGATGCTTCTACAGGTGCTCGTTTTACCCTTTACAGGCCAGTCCAAGAACATCTACAGCCTGGAAAATGCCAGGTCATTCCAGACACTGTCTTTACATTAAAAGGCACATAATGCAAAATTAACTTTTTCAATAACATTCTTTCCTCATTCAACTTTGGTTGTTTTTATTCCCTTTCCTACAACTACAGTACTTTAAAGAGGGGGTATTATACTTTTTTCAATCCCATAGCACCAGTCTATAGCACTACAATGATGACGTAACCTTCTGTTGGTCTGTATATGCAGTAAATTAAAATAACTGCCTTGAATAAAATTGCTCTCTCCAAATGGCTGTACTGAACGTCTTGAAATAGGCCTCTGTCTCTTTAAGAAGCTTTCCGACACGCCCCCTTCAGCACACTACTGTGGCATTGAAACAACAACACTGTGCGGGGAGGGGGCTCTGCTGAGCTGAGGAGCAGTGGTCGGTGGCTTGGCTGGTGATGAAAGGTCCAGAGGCGTCTCCAGGAGGTGGGGGCGTTCCTAGGAGGACTGAGGCATAGCTACACCTAAAATGGCCGCCGTCTAAGTTTTTACTGATTACTCAAAAATATGTGAATGAGCCGAGGCAACACTCCAGGCATGTGTTTAATGAGGGAATTACATAATAACAGGATATAAAGCTTGAAAAGGTCGATTTTACATAATACCCCCCCTTTAAACTGAAACTAAACACAACTGTAGAACCCAGAAGCTTCCCAAACTGTGGTTCACAGAGGTTAAGCAAAATGACTCAGGAGGTACATAAAGAAATGTTTAGAAATAAATAACCAAAAGAAATGTTGATAATATGGGAATTATATGAAAAAAACAACAAATACATCTTTACAGGTGCATTATACCCTACATAATGCACCTTTAAGGATGCATTATGTAGGGTCTTGTGTTCTTTAATATTTTAGAATTTGTTCTCTTCAGACAAGTCTAAATGTTATTTTAAAATGTGACGCTTATGCCTTTCATTTTTCATTTATCTTTATAGTATATCCTTCGGTTAAACGAAAAAAAAAACATTCTGACTATAATATTTAAAATAGATGTAATGAATGAAAAGCAGTAGAAGGAAGTAAAAAACGTATAATACATCTGCCCCTTTTTCTTGAGCTCATTTTCAATAATTAAATGAAATATATATTTAATTTGATGTGGGCCTCATTAAACAAACAGGGTTTTTAAGTATGTAGGAAACTAGGAATAGGGAGTACTTGCGTTTATTGTGCCACTGATGAAGCTTTGAAGTCATGGCAATTCCCGCAGGTGCCTTCAGAGGGAGCTCCAGATACACGATGAGATAAAAACCATCACACTTCAGACACATAAAGGGTCTTTTTCATACACAGACATTATTTGGAAAAAGTGGTTTGTCAGTTTGACTCTCACTGGCTTCTTTTCTCTCTTAAAGAATGTTTGCAAAGACGTTCATGCCCCGTCCTGCTGAAGGCAGAGGTTACTCACAGAGTTCCAAGCACTAAGACTCACTACTCACTCACTGAGTCACTGTGGAAATTTATCAGAGCCAACGAAAACTTCCCCCCTGGCAACGTCGAGTAGTCCAAGCTGCGTGATGTTGATCAAAATGAGAACATGAGGTCAACGTGTTGAAAGTAGTGCGTCTAAAAAGCAGCGGTGCAAAAACAAAACTTCAAAAGATACAGTTCAAACATACTTATCGGCGTGTGGATACGAGAGTCTGACAACACACAGGATCAGAACAAGTTTAGTGAATGTCTCTTAAAGTGATAGTAAGTTTAAATGTTTTACAATTTTTTTATTTTTTTTATAATTGACCACATGCGCCTGCAATTTGACGTAATGTAATTGAATAATAATAATTTTACGAAAGTCGCTCCCTTTGTTGATTTCAGTAAACAGAATCCTGCCTGGAGACGCTCAGACTTCCTGTGTCCACCTGTTCAGAGCCGGTCTGTCGGGTCTGTGTCTCAGATGAGTTCAAAGAGCTTCAAAGAGCCAGTCTAATGAACACTCACGGCAATGAGGGCCCTTAAAGACAACAAAGCCTGTGGTTATTTCTGCATGGTCATCGTATGTGCCGTCCACAGTATGTTGCAATTGAAGAGCGAATCACAAATGAGCCCTTTAAGCTGTAGCGTTTCCCTCTCTGTGCAGTACGTGTTAGTAAAACCCAGGATTCTGTAACCGACCTGCTCACAAAAGGCTCTGTGCACAGAATGGCTTTCCTGCTCTAGGTTTATTCCTATGGAGCATTAGCTGTGTCTCACTGAAATAAATATTTAAACAGCTGTTGGATAACGGCTTTCAAAGTGTACACAGGACGTAAATACTTCACTGGAGGAGACTTCTGTGTTTTAGCAAAGGCCTTTAATAAAGCCCTTTTACTAGATAGGACATCGCCATAGTAACACATTGGAACGAATGTCAATTCTGGCGGCCATATTGCGATTGTCCTTTTGAACCTAATGCAATGTAAACCAAGAGGATTATGTACTTTATAATGTACTTTACATGTGCCTGCGATTTGACGTAATGTAATTGAATAATAATAATTTCACGAAAGTCGCTCCCTTTGTTGATTTCAGTAAACAGACTTTAACTAATGAGATGAAATTACCTCTTTCTTAACCCTGATAAAACCGAGGTTATTATATTAGGTTGTCAAAAACTGAGAGAGTCTTTATCTCAGCAGATCATCTCCCTGGATAATGTTAGCCTATCGACGAGCTCTACAGTAAAAAACCTTGGAGTTCTGTTTGACCAAGACCTCTCTTTTAAAACACATATAAACCAGGCTTGTAAAAATGCGTTCTTTCATCTGCGCAACAATAATAATAACAATGTGTCGTCAGAGCGGAACGAAGTGCTCGATGTCTGTAATGTAATGCCTTACAGCCTGATTTTAATTTATAAAACCGCTCTTTCATTATTTTTGTTGTACGAGAGAAATAAATAACAAAAATAAAATTACATTTAAAAAAAGGAAGTCTCCGACGCGTCTGTGCTGGAGAGTAAACGAACACACCCCCGGAGGATCCGAACAGAAGTCTTGTTTGTGAAGACGGAGCTCTTTCTAACCGACTCGCCTGTTCTTTTTTCTTACTCAACGATAATGTCACGGATGCGCGTTTGGCTACGAGAGGAACAGGACTATTCAACCTTCCTAAAGAAGAGTGCACTCGCCAGAAGAATTTCTTTCCGGGATTCAGCTAAATCAACCGACCTGATAGATGTTTGGTGAACCTCGGCCAGAATCAAAGTGGATTCACTTTTATAACCAACGCGAGGGCCATAACGTAAACACCCGATGATGGGGAGGCCAGGCTGAGCGGTGAGTCAATCAAAACGCGTGTTAGCGTGTGTGTGTTAGCATGTGTGTGTTAGCATGTGTGTGTTAGCCATTTATGAAACTGTGTTGCACATGTCAACTCCTTATAACTTCATTATGTGAAGTAACTTTACTTTTTGCAGCGATATTTATATTTATAATACTGCAAATGTGGAATGAGTGGAGAGAGGGGGTTTGGAAAATACCCCCAGAAAATACTTTATATCAATCAATCAATCAATCAAGTTTTATTTCTAAAGCGCCTTACAACAACCAAAGTTGACCAAAGCGCTGCACACAATAAACATTAAAATAAAAATACAATATAAAAAGGAGTACAATTTCATTTAAAACAGACCATTTACAACAGTTGCCACAGAACTATGTGTCAAATGCCTCTTTAAACAGGTGAGTCTTTAGTTTTGCTTTGAACAGGGGCAGGTCTGAAACGGCACGCAACTCAAGTGGCAACGAGTTCCAGAGTTTTGGACCTGCCACAGCAAAAGCCCGATCACCCCACTCTTTATGATGTGACCTGGGCACCTCCAGCAGGTGGTGTTGGGCTGAACGTAGGGTTCTGCTGGGCTGGTAAGGGGTCAGAGTCTCACATAAATACACAGGTGCAAGGCCGTGGATGGAACTGAAAACAAAAAGTAAAAGTTTGTACTGGATTCTGAAAAGGACCGGGAGCCAATGCAGGGAGTAAAGGACGGGCGTGATGTGGTCATGTTTGCGAGAGTTGGTGAGGAGCCGGGCAGCAGCATTTTGCACAAGCTGTAATTTGTGAATGAAGGTTTGACTGAGTCCAATATACAGTGCATTGCAGTAATCCAATCGTGAGCTGATGAATGCGTGAATAGTTTTTTCCAGGTCGGAGCGGCTGAGGAAAGGCTTCACTTTTGCCAGAAGGCGAAGCTGGAAAAAACTTGCCTTAACTACAGAGTCAATTTGCTTGCGAAAATCCAGATTTGCATCCAGATTAACACCTAGGTTTTTGATGATGGTGTGGGGGACGAGAGACTGAAGACCAGGAACAGTGGCGCTGAGTGGATTTTGAGCACCAAAAAGAATGAGTTCAGATTTGCCCTCATTTAAACACAAAAAGTTCTGTGAGAGCCAGAGCTTAATGTCATCCAGACACCTGTGGATGGACTGAGGTGTGTCTGGGGAGTTTGGCGAAACCGGGAGGTAGATTTGTAGATCGTCTGCATACATGTGAAAGGACACGTTATGGCGAGAGATGATTGAACCCAGGGGCAACATGTAAAGTGAAAATAAAACCGGACCTAAAATGGAACCCTGTGGTACACCAGAGGACAGAGTGGCTGTAGAGGAGGAAACGTCATTGATGACCACGGAAAAAGACCTGTCCGTTAGGTAGGACATGAACCACTGCAGCACGGGTCCCTGAAGGCCCACCTGCTGGGATAGGCGGGTCAGGAGGATGGAGTGGTCCACTGTATCGAAGGCTGCAGTGAGGTCTAGCATCATCAACAATACTGGTTTTTTAGAGTCCAGAGACAACAGGATGTCATTTTGCACTTTCAGTAGTGCAGACTCAGTGCTGTGGCGTGTCCTGAAGCCCGACTGGAATTTTTCAAACATGCTATTTTGGTCTAGAAATAAATGTAGCTGTTTGAATACAAGTTTCTCGAGGATTTTAGAGAGAAAAGACAGATGGGACACAGGTCTAAAATTGGACAAAACTGCTGGGTCAAGGTTGGGTTTTTTAATCAGTGGCCTGACCACAGCCTGCTTAAACACAATTGGAACAAACCCCGACTTTAGGCAGCTGTTGAAGAATGGAAGTAAAACTGGCCCTACTGTGTCGAAAACCTGTTTAAGCATTTTGGATGGAATAATGTCGAGAGGACAGCTGGTGGGTCTCAACTTTTGGACAACCTCAGAAAGCTGAGAGAGTGACACTGGCTCAAACACCTTAAGGACAGCAGACTTATGGACAACCGGAGGAAGCATGTTGGCTACACTAGACGCAGCACTGCCTATACTTTGTCTTACTGCGGCCACTTTATCAACAAAGAAATTGAGGAAGTCTTCACAGGTTGAATTGGTCACATTTTTAAAAACACTGTCCGTGGGATTAGTAACTGATTGTATTGTACTGAACAACACACGGGGACGGTTGCAGCTAGTAGAGATGACATTTGATAGATATTTACATTTTGCCTCTTTGACTGCATTTTGATAGTCTGAAAAGCTGGCTCTAAGGATCCCTAGAGATACATGCAGCTTATCCTTTTTCCACCTGCGTTCTGCCTGCCTACAGCGCCTCCTCAGGGCACGAGTGGTGTCATTTAACCAGGGGTCTGGTTTTATATATATATATTTCTCTCAAAAATGAGTACTCCATAGTGATAGAGGTACAATATATCATATAAAGGCCTATAGTTTACTTTGGAATGGCTAAAATAGCATGATACAGATCCTTTAAAAGGTAAAATTCAGAGAAACTAGGAAAAAATCTCTGTGTGACTTCTACTGGAGTGTGGGCTGGCGTTTTGAATGCAAGGACTTAACACCAATGAAACAAAATCATTGGTGCGTAAACAATCTGAGTATGTTTTTGACAAGGATATTGTATAATCACAAACCTCATTGGCCTAAAATGTCAACCTTTTTAACAAACTTCCTGCACTTTTCCCATTTTTCAAAGTCAAATAAAGCTTTCCCAGTGGATTCCAACTCTGTACGAAACTGTGCTCTGGCATTATATACTCCCACCCGCTCCCTTTTATTCGAAAGCTCATAAAAAGAGGCCGTAGCGGCGCCGGAGTCGGGCTCCTAGTGCTGAGCTCGTTCATCATGTAAACATCACAACACGAGCCGCGCGCCGTCTTCTGATGCGCTTTTATTATCGCACTTTCTCACAGTCAGCAAGTCTCCTGTGTTTCCCAGAAGGCCGTGGGGCAGAGGAGTCAGATAACGAACAGTGCTGAAGATGCATGCGCTTGTCTCCGAGGCTTACATTTTGTATCTTTAAAGGAAAATCAAATCGACTGCTCAATGCCGGCTGTGTATAGAGCAAGCGCTCATCTGGCAGAATTCAAGCGAATGTGGAATTTCTCCTCGCAGAAAAATGGATTTTGGCTGCCGTCAGTGGAGTGCATCTACTTCATAACATTTGCTGCCGCAGGCGCCAACGCCTCTGTCCAGAGGTGTTAAAGGCTCCATCTTTCTCTACTGTCTGGGTCACAAGTTAACAAAGTCTTTAAAAAAAATGTTGTAAAGGATAAATGTACTTTTTAAAGCCTTCTACCCTGTTACACTGTTCCCTCATCTTATCTTATCAAAAACACATATCTGGAGTCATTCACTCGTGTTTGAGTGATCTCCTCCATGTTTGTGTGAGCACTCGGTTATACAGGAGTTTTCCATCCTCCTCCTCAGAGCAATGTGAGGCAAAAGCATCAGCAGAAGAATGAGCTGCAGCACCTACTACCGCTGATGTCCCACAGTAGCGACACCCACTGATCTAGAGGCAGCAGACTATGTTCTGGTGGGGACAGGGCCAGCCCCAGTCTATTTGGTGAATAAGGAGAGATTCAACCCCTCAGTCCTCCACTTAACCAACATCAGTCTATGTATCAAAGCTTTGGAACTAAATTCAGAAGAAGAAAAAAAACAATAAGTCTCCAATATTGGGCTCCTGATCAGTATCTGTAGCACTCGTAGCATTAAGCACATGGGCAAAGAATTTTCTTCAGGTTTTTTCCTCAAATTTAGCTCGATGTTTGTCCCGAAGATGTTTGCTACCATTCTTTATTCCACCATTAAGTAAATAAATGCTTTATTTGTCATTGTACAATTGTACAATCCGTGGACCAGATGTTGGCTTAGTCCTGAGCAATGGGCAGGGAAAGTCCTTCTCTTTGGTCCTCATGGCACCCCCGGTGGCCAGGGGCAACTCCAAAGGACACTTGGTAAACAGCGTTTGACCTCGTTTAAACTGCTTAAAAGCCTGGCTCCAAAGAGTTTTTTGTTTTCTAAGATTTGCTATGACCCACGTGACAACACTGGGGTAAGTATCATATTAACCACGCTGGTTTTTGTACATAAGAAACAAAAAGTGGAAGCCTAAGTCTATGATTGACAAGCTCTCGAGCTCTGTGGAGGCTCGTAGCCGGTCCACTGCCTTTTTCTATTTTTAAGGAACAGGCTTCGTAGGAGGATATTTAGCAGCCATGTTAATTTCACAGACCACTCAGGATCATTACTATGAATGGGGCTGAATGGAACACCAAGGCAAGGCAAGGCAACTTTATTTATACCGCGCATTTCGTACACAAGGCAACTCAATGCGCCTTACAAAAGAAAAAATGCTAAATTACAATCAGGTTAAGTTAAGGCAAAGCACATATATAGACACATCAAGACATGGGAAATACACAGCACACGAGGTCACGTGCGGAATTTTTTCTTGGGGAGGGGAAGGACGACCGGCCATTGACCGGGGGGGCGGGGCTGAAGAAACGTGTTGAGGCAGACGCAGAACGACGGGTGCGTGGTTAGGGAGAGGGTATGTGTGTGCGGTTGTTTACAGTCTGAAAGTCAGTGTTATGCAAAATATGACCCAGAGAGCTCAGTCCTTATCAGGTTCAGCTCCGTGGCTTGACCTTGAAGGGAAGTGTTGACGGCGTAGGAGAGATAAGCGCTCCAGCTGCTTCAAACCTCCTCTCAGGAGGACGAGAATTATTCCAGTAACAGTTTATACATTTATAATGAATTAGCTTTTTTCTTGGTCTCAGCTTTAGTTCAGTTCTCCAGAGCAGGTAGTTCCCTTCAACGTTCATCCCTTTTCATCCCAGAAATAAAGTCCATCTATTGTCCGTCTCCACAGCGAGCTGCCAGGTCGTACATAACAGTCCACGTTGTGCGTTACTTTCCGGTGTAATTCCATCACTCGGTCACTCCCTGCTCCAAAGTGCTTGTTAATTTCAATGGACAGCAGCGTGGTCCGATTGAAAACTGCTGTCTTTTCACATTTCCGATAATCCAGGGCAGTCCATCCAATAAGCAGGTGCCCTGTTATCAAGAGTCCAAATATGTAAATATCTTTGATGTCTCCGACCGACAGGACCGCGAGGCAAACGACATCCATCGCAAACCGAGCTGTGAAAATCCCGTCAGGGAAGACGACCTCCTCCGTGGCCTCACTTTGTGAAAAAAACGTATCAATTGCGATGAGATTCCAGTTAATCAATTCCATAGTTTAGCGGTTCGGGAGGACAGCGAGCAGGTGGTCCAAGAGGAAAAATAAAAGTCAAGACACTCGCAGAGGCAGGAAAAAGCACGAAAGCAGGAGAAGTGAGAAGACACGTCCACACTCGACAGAGACAGGAAGATACCAGTTATCTCTTCTATCTTCTATCTATGGTCCTGAGGCACCATTGTGGGCCAACATGTTTTTGGAGGTAGGAGAAACCGGTTACTGCCTTCAAACGTTGCAGCGCCTCCTGTGTTTGTCTCTGTTTCAGAGCGTGGTGTCCTGCACTGGTCTGCACCTCCTTCTTCCTCTTCCCCCTGAGCAGTTCCCTCCACCACACAACAGTCTTTCACCATCTTCTCCTCGCAACACCTCCTCTCGCTCCGTCTCATCTTCATCTCTGTCCTCCTCCTTCTCCCCTGGCTCTGACGCCATTCTTGGCTCCGCCACGAATATAAAAACACAACCGTCTTCAATCACAGACGGAGCATCGCTATTATCTGCCATAGACTGTAAAATGGGTCTGGGTTTTTTTGAGCCAACTCTATTATTTAGAATAGAGCGAAAATGGAAATAAAAACAGTGAAAGGAAAAAACTGGGACGATTTTGTGCATGTTAAGACAAACACACGGAGGTACGGATGAAAACCCTGTGGTTAATAATGACTTAAAGTTTATTATTTAAAGTCTGTAGGAGCCAGGAATTTTCAGAGCCAGCCACAATTTCCTTATGGTTTCAGGAAGAAGTCGGCCACAATAAGTCCATTCTTAGTTTTACAGTTGCCTAATAGGAAACGGGGGCAGGCTCCGGAAGTTTCTTGCTCTAATGGACTTTCCATCTAAACTGTTTTGTATATTGAACACGGGCTTTTCATTCTTGCCCTCTTCTACATATAGAATTCCATAAACCTTGTCAAATTGCTTCTGTTAGTCCATCGCTATTCTATACAGTCTACGGTTTGACGCGCTTTGAAGTTGGAAATGTCTAGTTTCATGAAGAGCAAGAAATACTTAAAGAGTCGGAACACATGCACAATTATAAAACGTGTCCCGCGCAGCAATTAGATTTTTTTTATGAGGAGTGAGACGCCTTTGATGTCAATATTCACACATTTCATCAAGATGTGTCTCAGCTCCAGCTCCTCGGAGGTTTAGAAACATCTTGTTTCCGACACAGAAATCCCAAGTCTAGCGCCTTCCTTTCCGAAGCTATGAAACAAAGTTAAAACGTGTGGAAACGGGAGTCAAACCGGGTGAAAGCGTTTTTTTTTTTAAACAAATGCGAAATAGGACAGATACCGATCCAATATTATTTCAACGGCTCAAACTCACATTTTTGTTTCAAGTACTGAAGTATTTGCCGTGGAAAATACGTAGAAAGTGCAAATCCAGTTAATAAGGGTTCCAAAAACGCTTGAACAATCCTCCTTCCTCGCTATGAGATAATGGCATTGACAGAACATCTGCACAGCGCCACCTACTGTACTGGAGTGTCTTACGCATAATAATAAGCAGCAACTTCCTTCTCTCCTGAGCATTGAGTTGCGTTGTGTACGAAATGCGCGGTATAAATAAAGTTGCCTTGCCTTACAACAGCAGCATTTGTAGTGTCCGTGTTCAACATTGTTTTACTGGATACTTTTGAACACCTTTACTGTGTTTTTGTAAGGTTCAATTAATTCTTTTTTTTTTAATGCAGAGTACAAGCCATCAAGGGCCCAGCTTTTTAAAAAGTAAAACAAACAGCTAGCTTATGAGCTAGCTTGAGACCTACAGATTTCTTCTTCTGAAACACTGGAGGAGACGAGCCCCCACACCTGCAGCACAATGGAGGCGTCACAGGAGGCGCTACAGGCAACAAGTAAGGGGCAAACGAGGAGGAGCTGACCAGTGCAGGACACCACGCTCCGAAACAGGGACAAACCCACGAGGCGGTGCACTGTTTTAGAGGAGCACTGAAGGCAACACTCCGGTTTCTCGCAATTTTGTTTTACAATTGAACAATGACAAAAACCACTTACTCACTGTTTACTTTAGAGGCTTTATAAGAATGTAGTGGAGTAAAAAAAAAAGAAGAAGACATGTATTTACATAGGCAATTTTACATTCACTCCATCCTTGGTGGTGTTCAGTTGCCCCTGGGGGAGACCGACTGCTCAGGTAAAGATCCTCAGACATTACTGAAGTAAATTTACTTTACTTCACCCTCTCTTAATGTTTGAACCTCAGAGACCGATGGAAAAAAATGGCAGAGAAAAGATTTAATTTCTTCTTCCCCGTGTCTTGCTCTGAAACTTGCTGCTTTTTAATTGGGCTATTACCTTCAAATCCCCGACCGGGTGTGTAAATATATTTTGATCTCGATACTGAGGGTGTGATGAGCTCCGTCAGACGGTTCAGGAGCGATAATTGCTGCCCTTTTCCACTCTTTACAGTCTTAATGGTGTGTTTTGGAAAAGCCGATTGAAACACTTCCCGTTGACTCATCTTCTCACAAAGCAGAAATGAAGTAGGCGGGCGAGTTCTTTCGATTTAACAGTGAGATGTCACAGTAGCTATTCATAAATAACGACTGTGTGTATTTTTAGTGGAACTGTTTGGGCGTAACAATCTCATTGACCTTTCACATTTGCAAGTGGATGAAAACTTGTTAGATTATTTTACCCAGTACCAATTCTTTGACAGTACCTAAACTGTACTTTCTTTAGTACTTATGCTGCATTATTCATGATCTACAACAAGAAAACACAATTCTTACAATCATAATTTCCATAAAAATATTTGTGCGTAACCAAACCAGTCGCTGATATCCTTTGTGTGAGCAGGGACCCTCAAGTAACTTTCTTTCATGCTTTCCCTTGACCCACCAAACATCCAAAAATGTGCGTCTGAAGATTTTTTTTCCTTCGGGACCAGCAGTAGCTTAACTTTTATATTTTTTATCTTTTAAGGCCCTAATAAGCGTAACAATCCCCCGAAAATAAACAGGCTCTGTGCACTGAATGTTTTTAGCTAACTTCCTGTTGGCCGGTGTAGGACAATGACTACTTCCTGTCCACATTTTAATGCAGATTAAAAATAAAAGATTTAAAAAAAACGAAATAAAACCTAAATAAAAGTCAAGCCGAGTGTGTTTCATCAAAAATATATCAGATGGTGGCGCTATTTTACCATTTGTTAGCATTAAATTAGCCTTTAGCGCGGAGAGTGAAGTTTCTAACATGGGAGTCGACCCGTTATTCCGACATTCCCCTTTTTTGCAGCATTTTTGCTCTATTGTGGTCTTTTTTGGGTCACTTTTTCACGCTTTTTCTTTGCTCCATTGTTATCTAACTCTTTTGCTGCACTTTCAACACTGTTTTGTCACTGTTTGTTACTTTTTGACGCGTTTTTTTTTTTTTTTTTTTTTGCGTCTTCCTCGTTTCGTTCTCGTTTTTGTCGCTACTTAGACATTTTTTTCAAGAAGCTTTTAGTTTTGGGTAAAGCCAAACTGGAGAAAAAGTGCTCAGGTCAGGTGGGGGTTAAGAGGTTAACATGTGCAATAACCCCTTTGCAGAACACATGCAATAATCCCCGTATTTACATCACTTTACCATCCACCTGCACTGCAAATACTGACAATAACATTTTTTGTTATAGTCAGTTTACTTCATTAATAATTACTGTTTACACTTTCTCTCCCCACAAAGTCCTTGGTAGTCATTGTATATACGACACCACTATTTACTATTTAATTTCACATTTCCTGCCTATTTGCACACCCTGAGTGTTTCAAGTACATTTCTCTATTGTGAGATCAATAAAACGTATCTTAAGGTTGGGGTTAGTTCTAGTAGGCCCACGTATTTTTTAATAATTATCTTGTGTGTCGGAATGGCGGGAGGTTGTACAAAAGATAAAAGCGTCACCACTACGACACAGGGGGGGGGGGGGAAAAAGGTCGGAGTGCCTGGAAAAAATGGAAACTCCGACATTTAGACCTCAATGTGGCAGTGGCGCGGGGCGTAACCTCTAACATGTAACTGATTATTCAACAGCTGCTTGTTTTTTGCCACATGCTTTTTAACACAGTGGTCCCTCGTTTATCGCGCTCTAAAAATAACCCGCAATAGGCGAAATCCGCGAAGCACTCAGCTTTATTTTGTTTTTTTACAGTTATTATACAGCCTATGTTTTAAGGCCGTAAAACCCCTCACCACGCACTTTATACACTAGTCTCATTAACATTTTCTCACCTTTCTCACTATAGTTCACACTCTGTGTTGCGAGGGAGAGAGCAACCATGGCTCTTTTTTGCAGGTTACCAGCGAGTTGGCGTCAGACACGAGTTTAACATGCACTGCCTGAAGCATGAGCCCTGGCGATGCTCACTCTCTTTCTCTTTCTCTGCGGCTTCTCTCGTCCCTCCCAGGAAAGTTTACTCTTTGTCTGTCAAATTGTAGTTCACAGGATCAAGTTTAAAGTGCAGCTAAACACTAAACTTTATGCCACAAAAGTTCAAATGAATAAATAATAATAATATGCTTAGAACTCCATACATTCAATCAGCAGAAAATATCTTAATGTTGTTCAGATGACGGACGTCTTGACCTACATCTACAACCGCAGCTGTTCGTCTCTTGTTCTCCAAGTTTTTTTTTTCCGTTTTTTTTAAGAAACCTCCCACGGCCAACAGACAGGAGACCCGCGGCATTAATCTCACATTGGCGCGGAGTCCGTGCACATGTTTGGCCCCGTTCACCTCCCACGTTCCCCTCTGGTCCTTATCTGAACTGACCCTGGCCCCGATTCAACAGGGAGACTGAGGTCCAGCGCTTCTCCAGATGTGCTGATAAAAATAACACGTCTTATTTGTGCGCTAATGTCGGGAACCCGGGGTAACAAGCAGGGCCGTTGACAGCTTTAAGCAAAGGCGGCACGAGCCAGGGTCGAAGGGGTCCTCGCACGAGAATTTAAGATATTGAATCCATCCATCCATCCATCCATCCATTTTCTTCCGCTTTATCCGGGGCCGGGTCGCGGGGGCAGCAGTCTCAGCAGAGATGCCCAGACTTCCCGATCCACGCACACCTCCTCCAGCTGTTCTGGGGGGACCCCGAGACGACACCAGGCCAGCTCGGAGACATAGTCCCACCAGCGTGTCCTTGGCCTTCCACGAGGCCTCCTCCCAATAGGACATGCCTGGAGCACGTCCCGAGGGAGGCGACCAGGAGGCATCCGGAACAGATGCCCTAGCCACCTCAGCTGACTCCTTTCGACGTGGAGGAGTAGCGACTCGAGTCTGAGCTCCTCCCGGGTAACTGAGCTCCTCACCCGATCTCGGAGGGAGCGCCCAGCCACCCTGCGAAGGAAACTCATTTCGGCCGCTTGTATTCGCGATCTTGTCCTTTCGGTCATTACCCAGATCTCATGACCATAGGTGAGGGTGGGAACGTAGATCGATCGGTAAATCGAGAGCTTTGAGATATTGAATGTTTCTTTTAAAGTTTGTTTCGAAGAGCTGCTGCCATCTTGAAACCCAACCCAAAGCTTGGATCATCTTCACCTACAGAACCGCGGTCAAAAGTTTGGAAACACTTTTTATGTATTAGCTTTTATTTTATTTTCAACACATTCTCAATGAAGGCCTTAAATTACGAATGAACATTTGGAATTATGCGGGAAACAAAAAATGTGAAATAACTCAAAATATGTTTTATATTATAAATCCTTCACGATCAGAACCCTTCATGCTTGGACTCGTCTCGATGAGCTTCATAAGGTCGTCCTTTGAAATGGTTTTGAAGTCAAACCCATTCCTGGTGGCTACATCGTGAAACCTTTGTTGTTGTTGTTTAAAACATAATTCCATATGTGTTAATTGATAAATGAAGGCCTTCAGTGAGAATCTACAATGTAAATGCTCTTGAAAAAAAAGAAAAACCAATACATAAAAAAGGAAAACGTTTCCAAAGTGTTGACCGGTACTGTACTTTTGGAAATGTCAAACATAGGGGGTCATTTCCCGAGCGTTTTCTCATGTTTTTACTCACGGAGAATTGTCTTATTTTTATATCAGATGTCAAAATGTTTTCATAACTTTTTATTTAATAATTAAAGTTTCATAAAATTGTGTCATTTTGCTTCCATCCTCCTTTATAGTTTTGACAGTGTTGTTCATCCTGGCAGAGTTGTGGCCACGCCGCCTTGAACAGAGTTTACACAGTTCTATTTGTGCCATGTCACTGTATGTCTCTCATGTCTAGAGCTATAACATTAAGGTTTTGTATCCCTTGTAAAACTAAGAATACTTACCACGGGCAATATCCCACCAAACTAAGTGATAATGGGAAAAACATAAACCTATCATTTGTTTTAACTACACTGGACTAAAACCAAGACGAAAGATGGGTTTAACCAAGACTAAACATCAGATCGACAAAGATTATTAAGGACTTAAGTATTCTAACAAATTCTGTGTACAGCTCTGGTATTAAAAAGCACTGGCCAAAAATGATTCAATAGCTTGTAAAGCGTGAGTGAGTGTGGCAATGAAATCTTTCCTTGAAACCAACTCTTTTATGACTCCCAGAATTCCCCGTTAAACGGGGTCGCTCTCCTCATTGAAACATTGTTAGCCTTCGGCTCCAGGCTCGTCTGCGTAAAGCCCACGGATTGTGGACTTCAATTTTTTATAATGCGGCAAAGTGTTTGACTTTAACGCTGCAGGTAACTGGCCAAATACAGGCTGATTATAGGATTGTCTTCAAGCTACTCACGAGACCTTACATTTCCTTACCTTATTTACATCTAAACTGCCAACCACCTTTTCTAAAGATGAACTATACAGGCACATTTAGTTATAGAGCACAATTCAACACAAGGGGCAAATCAAAGTGCTTCACAGTTACAGGAAGTTGCCCAGGGCACTCTTGTAAAAGCGATTTTTTTTATCTCAGTGAGGCTTCTCCTGGTTAAGTAAAGGTTTGAATGAATGAATGATAAAGAAGGCAGATGAAATCAATCCATAAAACATCACTATAATTCCTAATTAATTACTTTAAATGTGAACAGTGCAGATAAAATACTATGGTGTCATATGCGCCGCTAGAAAGAGCTGTTTTCAGCCCGTCTCACATCCTCATGAAGACTGTTCCAGGTTTGAGCAGAAACGTAGCCCCAGCACGTTAAGCCCTGACTCTGGGAACCACCAGGAGACCCCTCCCTGAAGTCCCTCATGGTTCATACGGCTCTAACTCTATTCTCTGAGTGACAGGAAGCCAGTGCAGAGACCGGAGCGCTGGACTAATATGGTGGTATTTCCTGGTTCTTGTCAGGACTCGAGCAGCAGCGTTCTGGATGTTCTGCAGCTCTAACAGCTCGTTTAGAAAGGCCAGTGAGCAGCCGTTACAGTCGTCTAACCTGCTGGAGACAAACGCATGGATGAGTGTCTCTAAGTCTGGTTTTGACACTATTCCTCTGATCTTAATGTTTTTCAGATGGTAAAAAGCTGAAGATGTCATTGCTTTGATGTGGCTGTTTAAGTTCAGGTCTGAGTCCATGATTACTCCTAGATTTCTAACCTGATTTTTCGGTTTTAGAGCGAGAGACTCAAGGTGACGGATAACACGTTCTCTTTCTTTCTGTGGGCCAAAAACAAAGACTTCAGTTTTGTCTGAGCTTAGCCGGAGAAAGTTGTTGATCTGTAAATTTCAACGTCGTACCTTTCCGCTGCCCCGTCGCTCTCATACCCGCGGATCCATAAACCCCCTCAGAGATCTGTCGTTACTGTAGATCCGCTTTCTGTAGCTACTCCTTTTGGAACAAACTCGACTCATTTCTGCTCCATTTCAACTGAGCGTTTTCTTAATTAGAAGCATCTGCTGTCGAAAGCCAGTCATTATTCTGTCCTCCCGCACTTGAAACAACACTTCCAGCTCATCGCCTCCTCCACTGAGCTTTTTCCTATCTGCGCGGCGTTCGTTTGGCGGAGTAATTAAACAGACGCGCGCTTTACTGATGGCTTCATCCACACCTCTGCGCCTTGTTGGGTTTAGCTACCAGCGCACTTATTCATCATCCGTGACTCCGATAATGGAGTAGATCTGTCACAGTAACACACTTTTCACACGTCGTCTTCAGAGGCCCCGCTCGGTGGGGCTCGTGAGCGCGTCCGATTGTTCTGATGGGCTCGACACACGGGTTCGATTCCCACCTGGACGGGGCCTTTCTGTGTGGAGTTTGCGTGTTCTCCCCGTGTCTGCGTAGGTTTCCTCCGGGCACTCCCTACCAATAAAAACATGTACAATAGGCCGGGATGAATGAGAGTGTGTTTGAGTGCGCATTGAGGTGATTAGGACTCGATCAATAGCAATAATGTAGTGCCCTCTAGTGGTCAGATACCCAAACTACCGTAAATACCCCAACACCACACGAAACTCGCTATAATAATCTAACTTAGTTACCTTCAAAACCAAGTAATCGGTAACGTAACTAAATAACTTTTTAAAAGAGTAATCAGTAGTCGGATTACTTTTCCGAGTAATCTGTGGTCACTCAAACGAGCCCGTGTAATCCGATTTGTTTATTTGCGGTCATGTGTTGTTGACGAGTAGCGTCAGTCTTGGGACGCGGAAGTCGCTTCAATGACAATCTGCGTGCGGCGCTCGGGAGCGCGAGGGCTTTTTCCCAATTGGCGGTAGATAGAGATGTGCGGGTCAGTTTATTTTCTGACCCGCACGAACCCGACCCGCTGGAAATCAAACTCGAACCACCCGATCCGAAGTAAAGTGTCTCAGTTTGCCGACCCGACCAGATCGGAACCCGCACACATTAAAAAACAGCGTCATTTATTTTTGAACAGGGACAGTGTACAATATACATTAGCCTCAGAAAGGAGAGATGCATTGTACCAGGTTATAGCACTTGTGCTAATTTCCACCTGCAGTCCCTGGGCCTCTTGTACATGTTTTTAGTGGTGGAGGAAACCTACGCAGACACGGGGAGAACACGCAAACTCCACACAGAAAGGCCCCGTCCAGGTGGGAATCGAACCCCGGACCTTCTAGCTGTGAAGCACGAGCGCTAACCGCTGTGCTACCGTGCAATGAGTCAGGCTGATGCTTTGTTTCAAGAAACGAGGAGCAGAAACTATCCTGAGGCTTTACTTCCACCACGTCATGGACGACTCTTTCTGTCAAACTAAACGGAGTTTGGACTAACGTGGAACAGCTTAACCTGACGATACAAGAAGTCGCTCTCCTCAGGTTAGTTAGACGCTGTGTCTTTGTTATTTTAGGTTTACCTGGCTTCTTGCTGATGCATTATTTTCACCACGTGTCGTATGTGCTTGGTGAGTTTTGTGGTTCATAATCCTGTTCAAACATTAACGCAGCACGGCTAATAACCCCGCTTCCTGTTTGCTCATGTATGCTCCGCTCTGGAAATGTAGTTGATTGACTCTTTTTCCAGGCAACATAGATTAGGCCGAAAACTCAGCACTTTTAATCACGTTTAACATCGACTGCTTGTTTTTGTGACGTAAGCACGACCCCTGGGTGGAGCCGTGACCGTAATGTCGATCCGTGACGCTCGTCTTTCTCTGCAAAATACAGGCCTGATTGTACATTGGCGGCGAAATAACAGGTTTGTGAGCAAGATCGGACATTTTCCAGCGGTAATGAGGCTGGTTTGGAGTATATTATTATTATATTATATTATTCCCAGATTGAAAAGATCCGAGAAGTTGTTCCCACCACCACTGCAGTACGATGAGTTGTTTGCGCCCGGAAAGAGGAGCGGACTTGGCACAACGAAAGTGTTGGCTGTCGCTCCTATTTATGAGAAGTACCCCAATGTAAACCGCTTGAATATCTCTGGCAGTGTGTTACCGGAGCCGTGTCTCCGCAGTAACAGCGCTGTGTAAACAGTGCGGCCATTTTGACCCCCGTTTGCGGAGTGAATGAACATATTTGTCTTGCTTTTACTGCCGGCCCTGGCCTCTCCTCTCACATATTTATAGTGCTTTATAGTAGCCTAGAGTTATGTTTTAATATGTCCACAAACATAAATACTCCTCCATATTTTATGCAAGGCGTCGGGCCAGTGAAGAACAGCCACTATACATTTTTCTTCCCTCCTAACATTAATCATCACAGTTAAAACGGACTTCGAACACTGAAAGTAGCTGCATACGTTTTACCTTTTCCATTGCGGCTAATTCTAACACCGTCTTTTGAGAGGTTTGTACATAATATAGGTTTAAGTTGCTTTTATATACATTTTTGTAGGCATTTAGTTATAATCCAAAACACACCTTGATCAGTGACTACGTTTACAATATTCGGGTTAAGAGATACTCAAGAACGCTGCTGCTCGAGTCCTGACAAGAACCAGGAAATACGACCATATTAGTCCAGTGCTCCGGTCTCTGCACTGGCTTCCTGTCACTCAGAGAATAGAATTTAAAACAGCTCTGCTTGTGTACAAGTCTTTTCATGGTTTAGCATCAAAGTCCATCTCTGACATGTTAGAGCCGTATGAACCATCTCGGGCCCTGAGAACTTCAGGGAGGGGTCTCCTGGTGGTTCCCAGAGTCAGGACTAAACACGGTGAAGCTGCGTTTCAGTTTCATGCAGCTAAAATCTGGAACAGTCTTCATGAGGATGTGAGACAGGCCTCAACTCTGACCATGTTCAAATCCAGGCTGAAAACAGCTCTTTTTACCCGAGCATATGAAAACTGAAAGTATTTTATCTGCGCTCTTGCCTTTTACTGTAATTGATTAATTTTTATGTTGATGTTTTAATGTTTGATTTTATCTGTTTTCTTGTAATTTTATGCAACTGTGAAGCACTTTGAATTGCCTTGTGTATGAATTGTGCTCTACAAATAAACTTGCCTTGCCTCCTGTTACCTGACATCCTGATGCAGATACGCGCCATTTCTGCTTTGTCTCCCTGTATAGAAAGAGCAGCATCACTTTTTCTTCTGAGACACTGAAGAGCCCCCACAGCTGCAGCACAGTCGAGGCGTCACAAGAGGAGCTACAGGAAACAAAGTGGACAAACGAGAGATGGTGAAAGACTGTTGTGGAGCGGAAGGAGGAGGTGGAGCTGACCAGTGCAGGACACCACGCTCTGAAACAGGAACAAACCCAGGAGGCGTTTTTTTAATTTTTTTATTTGATTTATTGGAGCTATTATTTACAATATTTACATCATACATTATCACCAAAAAAAAACCCAATAAAAATAAAAATAAATAATAACTCAAAAGGAGTAGGCCGAAGCAAGAAAGCTTATAAGTGCCTACCCCAATTTCTAAATACAATACAAATAGAAAAGTTTGTGATTTCTGAGTGTATTTACTTAGTTTTATAATTTTCTCTTATTTTTTTTATAATTGCTTATATTACCATTCTGTTCATTGACTTATTGTTTAAGTAGTCATAGTGTTTAAGATATACATATATATACACATACACATACATTACTAGCGCACATATTTATTATACATATATTATCCTCACCATAATGACAATGACAATAATGGGATTCTCAAATATATCATCTTCAAATTCATCATGTTTCTCATTTCTATCACACCTGCTTCCACTGTAATAATGTTGGTTAAGATTGTTCTGATCCAGTAGTTTCACTTCCTGATTCTCAGAACAGTCGGCATTCCACCCGCCCTGTCTCCCAAAGTGAAACTAAAACCTTTACACAACCCCTGTCATACTTCAAGCAGGAAAGAGAGACATGATTTTTTTTTTTTTCCTTCTTCTTCTTCTTCAGTTCCAAAACTTCCCAGAGAACAGTGGAACTCGTTTGACGTGGAGCGTCTTTCCCGGACCGGTGAGGAGTGACTCGCCTCGGCTCATTCAGTCAGACCCAGCAGTGCTTAGCTCCGAGATGCCCGGGAGGTTAATGGAAAATTGATTCTTTAAAGTAACTCCATCTGTCCCGAATGCGCCGTGGCCAGAATACCAACTGGAATGCAAGAAATGTCCCGCGCCCTCCTCCGGTACTTTGTTCTGCATCCGCCGAACTACAAAGACGTAATGGGTCATCTTTGAACTTCTGCTCCCTGGAGTTTAACAGAGGCTGGAATTCCATCAATTTCGGATGGGATTTTTTTTGTAACATATGTGAAACTGCAGCAGTATCAGAGGAAATATCAAGTGGCGCGTCAGTAGCGTCTCCACAGTAAATCGTGGATCAGTTAAAGTTTGTGGTCGTTTGTTGTGGATGACGTCACGGCGAACTCTGATTATTTAGGGATAAAGCATGTTTATCATATTGGCTCATACTGAACATTATTCCGTATTATGTAAAATCGACTTTTTTAAGCTTTATATCATGTTATTATGTCATTCCCTCATTAAACACGTGCCTGGAGTGTTGCCTTGGCTCATTCACATATTTTTGAGTAATCAGTAAAAACTTAGACGGCGGCCATTTTAGGTGTAGCTATGCCTCAGTCCTCCTAGGAACGCCCCCACCTCCTGGAGACGCCTCTGGACCTTTCGTCACCAGCCGAGCCCCCAACCACTGCTCCTCAGCTCAGCAGAGCCCCCTCCCCGCACAGTGTTGTTGTTTAAATGCCACAGTAGTGTGCTGAAGGGGGCGTGTCGGAAAGCTTCTTAAAGAGACAGAGGCCTATTTCAAGACGTTCAGTACGGCCATTTTGAGAGAGCAATTTTATTCAAGGCAGTTATTTTAATTTACTGCATATACAGACCAACAGAAGGTTACGTCATCATTGTAGTGCTATAGACTGGTGCTATGTGACTGAAAAAAGCATAATACCCCCCCTTTAACATCATCTGGGCTGAAGCTTTGGTTCTGAGATTTTATTTTTTATTTTATTAGTTTATTTAAACAGGGACAATGCACATTAATTAACATCACTGTAAATGTGCCAGTGTTAGCTCCAAAGCTAATTTTCAACTGTAGTCCCTGGGCGAGATGTAGATTGCCAACAATATAACAATAACAACCTAAAAATGATAAAACAATTCATTAGTATAATCTCACACGAAACCTATGTTAAAATTCGGCACAAACACTACACCATAGACAACTACACACACACAGAACCCTATTCTAACAATAACTGGCTGCAGCTGATTATCATTGGGGCACCTGTAGGTTTAGCTAGCGTTAGCTAACTTTAGCGGACCGAAGCAACGCTCTTATTTTGAACAATACTACCAAAATAAGAGAGTGCTTACTCGGCAGTGCAACCAGCACAGCTTTGGTCCACAAACCTGTGCTGGTTGCACTTAAGGAAGAGCACATGAGGTTTCTCTGATTTTGCTTTAGTCTCAATAGTTGTATTTATCCTTCGTTAGATAGTTTAGAATCTTGAATACAAATTTCCGCATGTAGTAAATGGTCTCAACTTATATAGCGCTTTTCCACCTACATTAGGCACTCAAAGCGCTTTTACAGTAAGGAACCACTCACCCATTCATACACCAGTGTACGCAGACACTGGAGGCAAGGTGGGTGAAGTGTCTTGCCCAAGGACACAACGACAGCGTACACCTTCAGGAGACGGGATTCGAACCCCCGACCTTCAGATCATGAGACGACCCACTCTACCATCTGCGCCACCGTCGCCCGTGTAATCCAGTAAAGAGTCTGGATTACAACCGCTCTGTCCTCTGTTAGATAATTTAATATCTTGAATATATCCCTATGTCCTCTTAGTGTAGTAGTAGTTTATTTTTCTTCGGTCATTATGAACATTTAGATCTTAGGTCACATGTTTTCCAAAGATCTTATACATTATACAGTACAAAAAGAAAAACGTATACTTTATGTATTTGATAAATGATACCTGACCGAAAGGGGTTTGGGCTGAAGTCGAGACTTATTCTGCCTAAACCCCTTTTACAATTGAGACACTATGTCCAAAGAGACACATTATACAGTTCCTCTAATACCAACGATGGAAACATGTAAGCACAAAACTTAAACGTCAACAATCAAAATTATGTTATGCATCCTCGATCAACTTCTTTTCTAGTAATCTTCATTCAAGTGTTCTATACTTCTCCACAATGTTTAACTTATACATTTTCTTAAATGCTTTAATAGTTTTGGAGCCCTTCAATTGAATAGATAAACCGTTCCATAGATCAACTCCTTTGACTGAGAAACACCTCCTCTTAGCATTACTGGGTTTTTGTAGCAGATCAGTTCCTCTGAGGTTGTATCTAGATTCTCTAGTTTGAAACATCTCTTGTAAACACTGAGGAAGCATGAGATTGTGAGCCTTGTACATCACAACTGCTGTGTATACATCAACAAGATCATGCAATTTTAAGATATTTAGTCTAATAAAAAGTGGATTTGTTGGAGCGAGGTATTCTGCATGGCTGATCACTCTAATTGCTTTCTTTTGTAATAAGAAAATGGGTTGTGTATTAGTTGTATAGGTATTCCCCCATATTTCCACACAATAGCTAAGTGTAATATCTTGATATCTAGTGTAATATTTTTTTTTAAAGTTTTCATCTCTTTTTATCACGTTTTTGTGTTGTGTTTTTATCATTTCAGAATTTTTGAGTGTTTTTTTGGGGGTTGTTTTCATCATTCTGTCACTTTTTTGTGGTGTTTTCGTCACGTTTTCATCATCTTTTTTTATTTTTGTAGCTTTTTCATCACTCTTTGGACGCCGCTTTCTCACTTTTTTGGCGTTTTCATGCTAGTTTCCGTTGCTATGGGGATACACACTGTACAACCAGATCACATTTTGTTTTTACTACACGGAGCTTGTTTATTCTTTTTTTCTCTCAAAGAGTAAACAAAGAGGCAACACTTTTTCTTTCCACGGCCGGTCAAACGACGAGTCCTTCGGCGGTTGTTTTCGTCCGACCGAAACCATCTGCTCATCGTGCGGGTGAATCACAGAGATGATTCAGCCGACCACGGTGTGACCACAGTCCAACGATGCGCTCACAGAACAAATCCTCCGGACACAAACACACGATTGCTGGCTCTCAAACACTGGCGGGGATCTCCGGGAAACGCCGTGCTCACGCTGGGCGGGATGAACGCGCCTTGGCGACGACACGAGCGATACTCCTCAGAGATCCTAGATTCCAGGGACCCCGGGTTGGGGCGACATGGATATCATGCGTGTGTGTGTTGGCTGCCGGGCTTGTTAGGAAACTAATGGACACGATTATGACTGCATTAGGGCTAACGTGCGCTAATCACACCAAGGTCATCAGGCTAATTATGGCGATTACAGTCGGTCCTTTGAACCGGCAGAGGCGGCGTAATGTTCTATGGATCGAGGAGCATTGTGTGAGCCTGACGTATGTTTTTGCAGATATATTCCTTTAAACTGACTTGGTACTTGTGATTTGGGGAAATGTAGGTAAACCATTAAAAACATGAAAATGGTTAAAGATAGAAACGCTTGGTTGACGTGATGCCTATGTGATGGAGAAACTGACTTGTGTGTTACGGGAGGAAACTGAAGGATTTGAGACTATGGGAGGGATTGTTGAATAATTATTAAACCAATGAGATCGGAGTTTGTTTGAGGAATGGTTATGAGGCTGTTCCATTGGTTTGTGCCACCAACTTTTGTTTGTTTTTCATTCTTTCTACTACTTTTATCAAGGCCGTGGGAACCCAGGGTGCTGAGGGCGCTGCAGCACCCCCTGGTGGATAGTTTGCGACCTGCATGCAATATTAATAAATAGTAAATATGCACAGAAAAAGCTTTTTTTGGGTACATTTTGTCCCTCAGCACCCCCTAACTAAAATGTCTTCCCACGGCTCTGACTTTTATTATTGACAGTTTAAAAGAAAGGACTTTGATCACAGAGAGAAGAAAATTATATATGGCGTTTACACTGGACAGTGTAGTTAGTTACTAGTTAGTTTTACTTCTACTTACTCCTTTTCGGATTATAATGTTTTATCTTATTTATTATTTATTGTATGTATCCACATAAAAAAAATAAAGACTACTACGACTACTACTATTGATCCTATACAATTCTTAAGAACATATTGTCGGGTAAATATAACAAAAGATATGCATGCCTATCTCAGTATATATCAGAGCAATGTTATCCAAGAAACGTTTCTGTATTTTTAATCTAAGTTACGTGCACTGTAAATTTGTCCACCGTAGCAGCTCACATTGTTTCACCTACAGATGGAGACCAGCACCCCCCATTGAAATGGTGTATCACAACATTTCTTAACAACTCCCTTCTTAAAGGTGCATAATGTAACTTTTTATAAAAAAAAAGAAAGCTGACATTAGTGCATACTTGACCTTTTTCTGACCAAGTGAGTGGTCAGCATTGCGCCTTTATTTTCAATCACAGTGGCCTCTTGGGTGCTCTAGGATCAACTTATTTTTTTTTGTCAGGTTTCAGGATAGATACACACTTATTTATCATATAAATATAGTCAAGTCTAAATCGGGTCACATATGGATGTTTGTTCACAGCAGATTGTTCAGTAGAAGTGAAAAAACGGCAGTCGTAGCTTGCGTTAGCACGATGCTGTTATTTATGTATTCATGAGCTGTTTAACCACTTTGCTCCTCTCCATGTCTTTGTATCCTTATTTAGTAGGTCACCATAATAGAAAGTAAAGGAGTCAACTTTTTTTAAATCTAAATTTCTTTCCAAATAGCAACATTGCTTGGACTTTGAGTGCATAAATTAATTAAAAATGCAAAATGTATGGTCCAAACATTCAACTGCATATTTTGCACATTATTGGTCCATTTAACCCTTTTTATTATTTTATTTTTTTTATACTCAAAAGTAAATTTGGCCCAATCTGTCAAAATTACTTTAAAATATCTAAATTTCAATTATGTCCTCTGCTTCATCTAAATATTGCAAGTAAATGCCTACATTCGTTGCATTTGTGGCAGAAAAAATCTAACATTGGGCAAGGAACTGTTTTTTCCCCCCAGGTTTCAGGATGGAATGTATGCGTAACCATGGAGATGGTTCCATCAGCAGAGAAAACCTACCAGAAATGCACTAATGTAAAAAAAAAGCCTGATAGGAACGCCACAAGTTTATAACTTTATTGGGTTGACTCCTTAAAGGCCTTGTGCATGTTGTTTTTTCCTAGTGGTGATGTAAGTTCTCCTTCATTATTGTTGGCATTAGCCTGACAGTCACCCTGGAAGTTGTGAAACTTTCTAATGAACTCATTCTGTGATGTTAAAAAAATTTGTTTGGAAAGTTAGGAATGAATCTGCACTCGTTCCCTCTTCCAGTGTTCGGGGAAAAAAAAGTGAAAATAAAAAGTGACAGGACCTTGGAGCAGTTTGACGCGCCAGAGCTTCATAAATGTGATCTGTAAAACGGTAATTCCTCCTTTTAGAAATGGCAGAGAAGTAAACCCCGCGTTCTCCGTTCATCTCGTTGATGTGCTCCAGATGGTTCTGAGGGAAGTGTTACCAGACAAACACGTGTAAACAGCCCGAGAGGATCAGCGCACGCCTCAGCTGTCACACGTTCACACACTCACGAATCCAAGCGCCGAGACCTGGGGCCGAGCAGATCTGTGGGTCCGGAGGAGAATCAAAGGAACAACTGTGAGCGCCGCCTTACTCATGGAACAAAAGCTCAAGGTGATGGACCGTCAGCGAGCAGGTGAGGCTGAGGTCATGTCTGAGGTCGACCGCGGACCGACAGTCCAGGGGTTTTCCTCCCACATGGCACGTTGGAACTTTTAAATTTCATTATTTTCATTTAGTTAAAGGAACGGGCTTTTCCACGCTGTGATGTGTTCTTACCTGAGCGTAGACGAGTTGATGCGCACCTGTCGGGGTCTTTGTGCCCGTGGTCGCTTCCAACTTCACCCCCGTTTGGAGCCATAGGAATGTGCTGGGAGAGGCCAAATGCTAACAACATCTTTGGTCGTTTTGCGTGACTGAGCGCAGACAGGCACGTATCAACTCGCCTAAGCTCAGGTAAGAACATATCTCAGTGTGGAAAAACGGTGGCCTGTTCCTTTAAAACTTGATATTAGTGCGTATTTGACCTTTTGGTGACCAGTGGCTGTATGGGTGGTGAGCATACTTTTAATTTAATTTGTTTCTTTTCAAGTGTTTTATACTTTTCCATAATGCCTTGGTTACTTAAAGTGCATACGACAGGTTTTAACGACTTATTTAGATGGATAGCTTCTTATGTAATTAATAATTATCATGTTTTTTTTTCAGGGAAGCAGCAATTTTGATTGAGAAATGTTGGGAATTATTTTTATTTGAATTTTTCAGCCGCTGACAGAAAGTGACATAGATAGAGGTGGGAGGCACATTTTCAAACAACCAAAGAAGCAAATAGGCCAACTCATTATGGTGCATTGCAGTAACGTGAATTCAGATAAAGCAAAACAATAAATAAACCGTAAACAAAGAGAATCATGGCACACGTGGGCTCATGGATGCCGCCGTCTGTCGGGGTCTGACCACAGGACCTCATCGACGTCGCAGGCAATGTCTTCTCCTGCTAAGCACCGGGGAAAATATCCCCTTTGCAAGTTGAAACCATCCATGTTTGCAAAATTGTTGAAATGGCTAAACTGAGGCTTTTTTCTGCAAGTAAGTGTCTTCAGGTGTGTATTTGAGTGGTTGCAATTTACCCGATGTGTTTTGTGTTTTGGACACATGTGTTTTCCAAATGGCTCCTGAGATTTCATTTTTTAACGAAGTGTCTTCTGTATGAAATAGAGTGTAGTGCAGGACCATAAAGGAGTAAGTGTGTTACAGGATTGTAACTAGAGAGCAAAGCAGCGCTTTTGTTTGCGGTATGGGTACATGTGTTTGAGGTATGGGTACATGTGTTTGAGGTGTAGGGGACATGTGTTTGAGGTGTGGGTACATGTGTTTGAGGTATGGGTACGTGTGTTTGAGGTATGGGTACGTGTGTTTGAGGTATGGGTACGTGTGTTTGAGGTATGGGTACGTGTGTTTGAGATATGGGTACATGTGTTTGAGGTATGGGTACTTGTGTTTGAGGTATGGGTACGTGTGTTTGAGGTATGGGTACGTGTGTTTGAGGTATAATAATAATAATAATGCATCGGTTTTATATAGCGCTTTTCTGGACACTCAAAGACGCTTTACATTGCACTATTCATTCATTCCATACTTGGTGGTGGTAAGCTACTATTGTAGCCACAGCTGCCCTGGGGTAGACTGACGGAAGCGAGGCAGCCAATCTGCGCCATCGGCCCCTCCGACCACCACCAACCACTCACTCACATCATTCATCCCGGCCTATTGTACATGTTTTTGGTGGTAGGGGAAACCGGAGTACCCGGAGGAAACCTACGCAGACACGGGGAGAACATGCAAACTCCACACAGAAAGGCCCTGTCCAGGTGGGAATCGAACCCGGGACCTTCTAGCTGTGAAGCGAGAGCACTAACCGCTGTGCCACCGTATGGGTACATGTGTTTAGTCTAAGCATGGCTCTGGACAGGACTATAGAGGAAGTTGTGGTGAACAGGTCTGGGCTCATTCTACACATTAGGACATGGCTGGAGCAAGTAGGGGGTAGAAAATACATCGTTTTAACATTTAACCTCCGTCTAGTCCCTTTAACTGTGCATTAGCAGAAATGTTGTCTAATGTGTCAATTGCACTTTAATCACAAAAAACTGTGTTGGAGAAATATGAACACAATACGGTGCACCGTTTCAGAGGATCAGAGGAGCGCTGAAGGCAGCCAGGTTTCCCCAACCTCCAAAAACATGCGGGTCAGGTTGACCCACAATGGCGGCCTGTCCTCTGCATTTGAACAACTCTCTCAGGTCTTGAGCAGGTGCGTGGTCAGAAGGTCTCAGCCTAATGTACTTTTTTTTATGTGGTGAGTAGGGGAAAAAAACTCCCATCTTCACATCAACATCTGGTCCCGAAATTGCACCCAGGACCTCGTTTGATCGGCTGTCCAATAAAGTGTTCGGGCCAAGATATGCAACGAAAAGATTTGAAAGACATTCTGATATTGAGCGAACCGAGTCGCTAAGGAGCTCTCACAATCTGTGTCCGCTTTTGTTATGGAATCAAAAATGCAAGGACCTTGGGTAAAAAGAAAAATATTGACTCAACCCGGACGGCTTAGCTTTCTCTATTTGCTAAACTTGAGTCACCACTGTGGGATGATCGATAAGACGTGTTCTCTCTGTAAAGTCAGTCCAAGGTTGCACATTTTGAGGACGGAGATTTTTGTAAGAAAATAACTGAATAGAAATGCACATACGATGAATATTGAGCCCAAAAATGTCGATATAGTAATTATTGTGACACATTTATTTTGATAATGTGTCATTTTATTGTTAATTATGTTTTAAAGAGGGGTGTTGTGCTTTTTGCAGGTATTTGGTAATCATCTCAAACACGTCTCTATCACAGTCTTACAACTTGTTGGTTAGAAAATGCAATATTGATGTAAAACAGTTCAAACAAAACATCTAATAGTTGAACTTCCTGATCCTCCAAGTGAGCTACCATAAGCCCCTCCCACCCTCCTCTTGCTCCACTTTGTTGCGCAGCTGTTCCGCCATTGTGGGCCAACCTGGAGGTCGGGGAAACCGGATACTGCCTTCAGTGCTCCTCTGAAACGGCGCAGCGCCTCCTGGGTTTGTCCCTGTTTCAGAGCGTGGTGTCCTGCACTGGTCAGCGCCTCCACCTCCTCCTTCCTCTTCCTCCTGCGCAGCTCCCTCCGCTCAACAACAGTCTTTCACCATTTTCTGGGAAGAGCGTAGCAGATGAGTATAATTCATCTTATTATCCAGTGAAATTTGCCAGAACAATAGTAGGGATGGAAGATTTGAGTGGCTTAGCTGTGAGTCTTGCCCGGATACCGCCTCCTTTAGCTCATAAGCCAGCTGTTTGTTTACTTTAAAAAATATGGGTCCTTCATGGCTAGTACAGACTCTCTGCATTAACAAAATCCCAAAAAACAATAGCCTCGACTGAGCAAACACACAAACCGTTACAGAGATCGGCCTTTCAAGATAAAAACGAACATGGCAACAATTTTTACGCCGTGTTATGCAAATGTTGATGCTGTTTTCCCCTTTGAAGTACATGCTCCTCCATTATCGTAATCTCCCTCTTAGCCGACGCTCACATGTCACGGGTTTTCACTGCACAGCGCTATATCGTCCCCTCTGACCCTCAGCATTGTACTACAGTTAAACGCCCTCCTTAAACCCTCTGTACGTGCGTTCACTAATTGCACCGGGATGATTAATACAGGCGCATGTGGAGCGAGGGTCCAAGTGAGAGCCTGATGTAACCCGGACAAACTCCACTCCGGCAGCTGTCGGCGCTCGGGGCGATGTGCCTCTGGGCGGCTGTTGCGAAGCATGAGGAAATAGTTCCTCGCTCTAATGTGGCGTTCATACAACCTCTGTTTTCCATTCACGGCGTTTCAGTGGAGGAAACTACTTCAAAGTTGGTGCAGTTTATTGAATTTGAAACCATTACTGGCAACGGTAATGGTTTCAAATGTTTTCATGAGCTTTCGTATGGGCGTCTGGAGCTGAAAAACATATTTTATTTGTCAAAAAGTAGAGAAAGACGACAGTTACTCAGGTGGCAGCGTCCTGGTCCTGGTCTGTTTATCTGGGACAGTCAAATTTGTGAACTCTTTGCTCTGTCTCAAGTGTACCCATTTTAATTTTTTTCATTAGATGGAGCCAGTGCAGCCACTGCCGTACCGGGCGCCGCCATCTTCCAGGACAATTAATGAAACAATTTACTTAAAACTCAACGCCAGGTTTTTGTCAGTTTATGTTTTTGTTTTCATCTGTAAACATCAATATTTTTACATTATAATACAGTCCCGATCAAACGTTTAAGACCAGTTGAAAAATGGCAAAAATTCACATTTTGCATAGTTAGATCTTAAGTTTCCAAGTGGAACTTCAATATAGAACAAGAAGACATAGGAGGGAGTCAAAAAATAAATTAAGTAAAGCTTTTATTGAAAACGTTTAGACCGTGTTTGGTTTGTTGAGCTGCAGAGCGTCTCACAGCTCGCCATCGCTGCTGAGGTGGGACGCAGTAAAACATTCATTTGGAATTTCTGAAAAAGATCCTGAGGATTATGGAACAAAAGTGGAGACTGTTTATTCTCTCCTGTGGTAAAAACTTGTTGACATTGTATTATCCACATTATCCCTTTCCCAGGGATGATTTATAGAGTCGCAGAGGGTCAAGCGTCAGTGGGCAGTGGGTCGTCTGCAGATCTCGCTCTCTGCGTCGGAGCGGCTGTGGTGTGAAGGCGGCCGACCTCTGGTGAACTATCCTCGCTTTGATGCCTCTTTTTTGGACGAAGAAAGAATGACTACTATGCATGAGGACGTTTGGTTTACTCTGACGAGGCAAAATGGATTAACTTTAAATCATCAAGGTCCGCCTCTCTTTCCTGTCTTCCCCTTCCTGCTGCAGTGAAACTTTCCTCTCCATGTGGTGATCCATGTGGCTGCAGAAAAGGACTCTTCTACCTGAAGTGCACTTTAGAAGCGCGCTACAGTTGAAAAGATCTTTACAAGTTGGACTAAAAATGTCTCTTAAATAAAGCTACGGCACAGAACAGCAAACAACCAGAGGAAGCTTGTTTTATTGGGAAATACGCTGCTGTGAAAGAAGACCGAAAACATGGGCATATCAAAAGGATGAAGTGAAGTCGGATTTTTCGTGACCGCGTCTCTTGTGAGTCAGTGAAGATAATAATGTTTCTGTTGTTGAATTATGTCTGTCACTTCCTGTCGGTGTCCAATAAGGAAGTGAAGCTATAAACATCACAAAAATGGCCAAACTAAAGAAAGCTGGGTACAATCTTTAGCAAAATCTTAAATATAAGTGTATTAACTATCTTTAATGAAGGTAGCTGAAGTCTTTATACGTTTCGCCTCTCATCCAAAAGGCTTCGTCAGCGACAAAAGTCCCACTCTGGCCGCAGCTGAATATATAGAACCAACGGGGAGGAGTTAGGGTAGGCCCGGCTCCTCCCCTCTAATCACAGCTACTCTCACCTGTGGGTAAACACCTTTGAAGTAGAGTGTCTCTAACGATCTGCTCACCTCAGTATCGGTCAGTCCTGTCCTATTCATAGATGATCACTGCCCAGTATCTGTCCTATTCATGTCTGATCACTGCTAATTACCTGCCCATTGTTCGTTTGTTGGCTGAGGTGCCGTCTCCTTGGACTGGCCGTGCCCTGTCGGTTTCTCCCGAAGGAGATTGGAGTAAAGTGACGGAAGATTAAATCTGAGCCACCATTCCGGTTCATGGCGGGGTTTTCTTTCCTGACGAAAATAGCTTCTTTAACTCCTCTTTCAAACCAACGTTCTTCTTTAGCTAAAATGTTGACCTCCCCGTCCTCAAAGGAGTGGTTGGAGGCTTTGAGGTGGAGGTGCACCGCCGACTGAGGGCCGCTTGTGCTTTCTTTTCGGTGTTGATAAAGTCTCTTCTGTAAAATTTATTTAGTTTCTCCAATATAATGTTCTTTGCATTCTTCTTCTTTGCATCGAATAGAATAAACTATGTTTTTATGTTAACTATGTTTTTGCAAAAATTAAATGTGCTAAGTCTGGAGTGGCAAGATCACAAAGTGCGCTCCTGCTAAGCGCAAAATGTTACGCTATAGTCTGCGTTTTGAAACACAAGATCAGGCCCATTAAGTTTCTGTGAATTCCTTCAGAAACCGGTATTAAATGTATAAAGTAAGGATAAGTATGTGAGTACCAGTTTTGGGACAGTACTACTGGAGAACATGTGGGGCCTTTGAGCGGCCCGCATGCCTTCCATATGCAGTAACAGTGTGGTGACTGCGGTGTGGCTGGCAGACACGTACAGCTGTGGGCCAGCCTCTGGATACTGTTACTTCCTGGACCCCCGGACTTTTCCACTGTCAGAGCTGCTCTACTCCAATCCTTAGTGCTGTTCAAATACAAACCCCCTTCCAGGACTTCTACTGTACGATCAGCATTTCATCCTCCGTCAAATGTGCACAGTGAACGGAAACCGGACTTTGACACAAAAATGCAGGAATCAGGAATGTTGAAGGTTGAAAATTATGGGCAGCGTTAATGTGCTGTGAGTTAAGGAATGTTTTAGAAATTTGAATTTGTCTTTGAGTCAGTACAATTATCTGAAGTGCACTTAAAATAAGACAAATGGTAAGTGGTTTCTTATATAGCGCTTTCCCACCTACATTAGGCACTCAAAGCCTCTCACCCATTCACACACCAGTGTTCAGTGATGGATGAAGTGTGAACAACAATGTACAGGTTCCAGGATTCTAACCCCCGACCGTCCGATCATGAGATAACCGGCTCTACCTGATCTTATTGCACTTCAGAAGTCAAATGTTTTGTTTTCTCATAAAGAGCAATACAAAACATGCTCCTAATGATCAGCTCGACAGAGAAAACCCTATTTTTGCAGTGGGTGATCAAAGAATGGATTTGGACGAAGACGTATCCTATTTAGATATTTGGTTGCCTTTAGTGAACATCTCCATAGAGACGAGTTACAGTCAAGACTTGTTTTGTTATTTATTACACTGGTTCCCAACTGGTGGGACCCACCATCACCCTGAGATGTCACCCTTCAGCATTAGCGTTCAACTTACAGTACGACACAACTCAGTTTACCGAGTAAACTGCACTTTTGCAGCTTCGACTCCCTCTTCCAGTCTCCTGTGTGTGGGAGTACGTTTCCATTTCATTCAGAGAAAGACATTGACTGAACGCTCTGCAGCTCGGGGTCCCATGGTGCAGAGCAGAGGATGTAAATCCTGGAGGTTTATGAGTCTACGCCGCAGAACTTACCTCATGCGCCCTGGCTCCTCTCGCAGACAGAGATCACCACACGGGCTTAATGTAACAACACAGTCCTGGCGTCGGCGGCCACGATTAACGCCGGCTTTAGCCAAATACACAGGCCTCAAATAGGAAGGTAGTGGAGGTGTTTAAAACATACCCATTGACCCATTTAAAAACCTCACGATGCACACTCCGTAACTGTAGGTGGCGCTGCGCAGATGTGCTGTCATTGCCACTAACTCACGACAAGGAAGAAGGTTTGTCCTCGCCGTGTTGCCGTACAGGGGGTCAATGTGGGCGCGATCTTCATGTTTTGGAAATGGTTATTTAGTTAAACGGATTTGTAGTTTTGACCACAAATAATAATTCGGTCAAGCATCTTGTACTTTCAGTAGTGGTGTAGGAGTGATAGTTAACCAGCTGTTGCGTACTTTTACTAAAGCAGTGAAATAGGTCGCAGTCACGTGACATCACAACCTTCTAAAGAGCCCATAGATACAGACGGCGTCCCTAGAATCGCACATTTATGGTCATGTTTGAAAACAGTTTAGGGGGGAAACAATTGAGAAGTTTAGTTTAGTTTAGTTTAGTTTATTTGTTTATTTGAGCAATACACATTGTGCTCAAAAGGAGTGGGCTGAAGCAAAAAGCTTATGAGCTTATGAGAAAAATCTAAACTTTCTCTAATTATTCAAAAACTACTTTAACAAATGAAATATTTATATAGTTTTCTGCTAAATAAAGATACAAAGACATGAAGCGGAGCAAAGTGGTTCAACAGCTCATAAATACATAAATAACGAGAATGCTAACATGATACTTCATGTTGGCATCGCACTAATGCTAACACTAGCTAGTGCTTTTGCTTCTACTGCACTATCTGCTGTGAATTAACATCCATATGGACCCGATTTAGACTTGACTATATTTATATGTGATAAATAAGTTTATAGAAACTTTTCCACTTAAGAGTGGAAAATTGTGACATTGTGACAAAAACACATAAAAAAAGAGATAAAAATGCAATAAAAAATCCACAAAAGTGACCAAAATACAAAAAATCTGAAAAAAATTACACACAAAAAAGCAGCAAAAGAGTGACAAAATAAGCGATGAAAAAGTGGGAAAAATCCGATGACAAGTAACTGTCAGAATGCAGATTATTTAGTTTTGGTTTTTGGCTGATATATCATCTAAACCATAAAATTGCAGCAAGGCAAAAAAAAAGATCTATTTTGATCAGTTTTGTTGGTCTTAATGTTCAAATGAGGCGTTAGACTGGCCTGTAGGCTGTACGTTTTAGATTTGGGTAAAACTGAACTGGAGAAACGGTGGGGGGTAAGAGTTGAGAACGAACTGTCGAGTGTTTGGGTAATTCACTGCCGATTAGAAAAGCTGTTAATTAGTATCTATTTCATCCAAAGCATTTTTGGCTCAAACTCCAACAGATCGGCGGGAGCGACACAAGATGGATTATACACGATAATTCCCTTTTTCCTTTTAAATTATCAATCAGTTCAATTAAAAAGTCGAATAATAATCAGCAACAAACAGGTAAAGTTGGCAACAGCCTCGAGGTTTTAACTGCAACCCGGCAAAGTGATCCAGGTTCACCGCTGGCCGTTTTATTCCCTGTAAACTCCACAGACGCTAATGCCTCTAATCCTCTGCGGTCGTAGCGCGCGTTAACAAAACGGAAACTACTCCTTTCCTCGTAAGCGCCGGTTTACTTCAGTAATTGCAAAGAAAGTTAGCGAGCGGCGGCGGCGAACCACGCAGGCGGTCGATGAAGAACGACGCGGCGTTAAAGAGGGTCATTTACACCGCGTACGGCGGTTAGTTCGGTTTATGAAGCTGAGTGGAAGTTAATTAATCTGCTGTCTGTCCCTCCCGTGATGGATTGGCTCAACTACAAAGCATAATTGCCAAGGACGTTCAGGAGAGAGGAGCAGTAAAAAAAAAAAAAGAGTCTGAATTATGCATGGCGGCAGATGGAGATGGTTACGGCGGCACTTGGAAACCCATTTGAGTTTCCTAACTAACTTCTCAAATACATAAACGGGCCTGTTTGGTTTTGCAAACAGGATTCAGGAACTCAGCGGGAGACGGCCAAGCGTGTCATTCAGCGATTTGATTTTAGATTTTTTTTATTGCCAGCTCAAGGGCTGAAACACATTTGAATCACGGTGACGTGTTCTACAGCACATCCTTCCTTCTGTCACTGTCGGCCAGTCACGTCTGAAACAAATCAAATAAATCTATATCTTTCCTTTTTCCTTCTGCCGTTTCAGCGCTAAACTTTCCGAACTGCATCTCTTTTCTGTTTGTTTTTCACAATCCTGTATCCAGTTTGTCCACCTCAGCAGCAGCACCGGCAGCCACCTCGGCCTCTCCACTGACTTCTCTTTCCCATGGGGAGAGATTATCCTGGCAAATCCAATGAGCAAATCCATTATTTCAACGAGTATTGATAAAAACGCTTGATGTTATCAGTGAATCAACAACCGTCCAGTCTCGGGAAAACTGCCACTCTCGTGACATCACAACATCCTAAAGAGTTTAAAACTGAGGTCCTGGGCAGGTAAGAGGTCCATGACAGTAACTACGGTAACTGTCAGAATGCAGATTATTTTGTTTTGGTTTTTAGCTGATATATCATCTAAAGCAGGGGTGTCAAACTCATTTTGGGTCGTGGGCCGAAATTCAGCTGCCACGGCGGGTTGTGGGCCACATATAATGTAAACAGGAAAATAAAACATTACAGCTTACACTTTACAAGTTTCTCAAAGTGCTACATAGTGTTCATTAGAGTGAATGGTCCTCTTTTAAACAGTCTTATTTTTTTCTTGCAAAAGAGATGTCAACATTTATCAATTATATCAATCGATAAAATAATGTAAAAACATTCAACAAGGATCACTGTATACATATAGGAAGAGGTCAATTTTTCTTGAAAAATCCGACACTCTTTGTCCAGTTTTCTCTTTTTTGACAAAGACATTTCACTGAAGAGGGCGCCAGAGTCAACAGAAAAAGCAGGTAAAGCGATAGAACTGACTTAAACACAGCGCCCTTAGCGGACAATATAAGAACTGCAAATTTGAAAGAAAATGAAGTTTATTCTTCTTTAATAATGCATATTTATCTTGTGGGCCGGACTGAACCCACTGGCTGGCCGGTTCTGGCCCGCGGGCCGTACGTTTGACACCCCTGATCTAAACCATAAGATAGAAGAGATAACCAGTGTTCCATTCATAGATACAAACGGCATCTCTGGAATCGCCCATATATGGTCATGTTTGAAAACAGTTAAGGGGGGAAAACAATTTGGAAAAAAATCTAAACTTTCTCTAATTATTCAAAAACTACTTTAACAAATGCTGAATAATATACTTTCTACCCAATACAGATACAAAAACATGGAGAAGAGCAAAGTGGTTCAGCAGCCCATAATTACATAAATAACGCTAACATGATGCTTCATGTTAGCGTCGTGCTAATGCTAACGCTAGCTAGCACTAGCTACGACTGCCGTTTTTTCGCTTCTACTGAACAATCTGCTGTGAAACATCCATATGGAGACTTGATTATATTTATATGTGGTAAATAAGTTTATATTTGACCAGAAAATGGTTAAAAAGAGTGGAAATTGTGTTTCCCAAAAGATTGTTTTCCCCCTCAGTGAAGCCACGCCCCCATCTATGTCATAGAAGGAGGCGTGGCCTGTCATTATTTATGTATTTAGGGGCTGTTGAACCACTTTGCTCTTCTTCATGTCTTTGTACCTTTTATTTAGTAGAAAACTATATAAATAATTCAGCTTTTGTTAAAGTAGTTTTTGAATAATTAGAGAAAGTTTAGATTTTTCTCCAAATTGTTTCCCCCTTAACGGTTTTCAAACATATATGGGCGATGCCAGAGATGCGTCTGTATCTATAGTAATGGTGCGTTCCAGGCAACTGGTACATTTCCCACTTCACACTTCAGAAATACCTTGGACGCCGCTCGAACTGCTAATTACAACTTGTAAACTCGGAAACCTCAAGACTGCTACGGGTTCGTATGCGAGATGAGGACAGTAATGGCGCCCCCCGGTGGAGGAGCAGCTAATGTTAAAACTGTAACAAAACCACTGCATCAGTGAAGTGGACGTTACTTTTGGTCACAGCTTTCAACATAACGTTATGTCGCATGTTTTTAATCGGGTTTGGGCAAACTCTCATATGAGGTTAGCATCGTATGAGCTAACTGTTGTAGCATTAGCCGTTTCGTAACATACGAGTTCATTCTCCTGGAACACCCTGAGGTCGTAAGTCGTATTTTCAAGTGGGAAAGATACCAGTTACCTCGAACGCACCATAATGATGCTGAGTGGTCTGTGAAATTAACATGGTCTCCTCCTAAGAAGCCTGTTCCTTAAAAGGGCAAGTAGGCGGGAAGAGCTTTTTTATTTCTAATATACAAAAAACAGCTAAATGTGATACATACCCCAGCGTTGTCACATGGGTCATAGCAATTTTTAGAAAAATAAAAACTCTTTGGAGCCAGGCTTTTAAGCCGTTTAAAAGATGCCCAAAGCTACACAGGAATCCTGTTTACCAAGTATCTTTTGGATTCGCCCCTGGCCACCAGGGGGTGGTATTACAGCAATGCCAGCTCCCCGCCATGAGGACCAAAGAGAAGCGCTTTCGTCGCCCATTGTTTCAGACCCTTCTCCCTCCAGCTGCTTCATCACCATATATGGATCTATCTAGAATTCCAGAATGTGATGTCCTCATGTCAGCTGGAGGAAGATGTTAAATACTCACCTTTTACGGTTTGTTGATTTAAAAAATAGAAGCACTTTTTCGGCATCTTTGAACGTCCTCAATAGTTCTTTGTTTTATTTTTATTTCAATGAGATTGACAAATGGACAACGTGGCCAGCGGAGTGGTTGCCACAAGAAGGATCTGCATGGTTTCTATTCCTTTGGCTTTTCATTTGTTGAGTTTGTGTGTTCTCTTGGTGTTTCTGGGTGTTCTACAGAAGCCACGGTTTTCTGCGTCAACTCAAAACATTTACAATAGGGTAAATCCTCCAGCTAGGTACCGCTCCGGATTCTGCCGCAGAGTGACTTGGATGTAATGCCCGCACCACTTCCCTGTTTCGATTTAACTTGAAGTTGAAGGGACATTGTGACCAAAACCGTAACTATATCCCGCTCAGTCCTTTCCATCATCCTCCCTCCAGGTAAACCCTCAGTCAGAGCTGAATGGACGTGCACACGAGCGACGTGCCCCAGCAGAGATGTTCAGGCTGGGTAAATGTCAGTGGGCGGTAGAGCCTTGTGGATCAGTGAGCAGGAAGTGCGGTGTTGCCGAGGGAACGTGACCTCTGACTGCGGAGGTGTTGGCCTGATTCTGAATACCTGATCCGCCCTATAGGGACATGAAGGGGAAATATAGCTGGGTCTGGTTCACTGTGTTTGGATTTGGAGAAGGTCGTGGGTTTGTATCCCAGCTCCCGCAAGTGCACATTGTCGTTGTGTCCTTGGGCAAGACACTTCACCCACCTTGCCTCCAGTGTCTGCGTACAGTGGTGTGTGAATGAGCGAGTGAATGGGTGACGGGTTCCTTACTGTAAAGCGCTTTGGGCTTGATAAAGGTAGAAAAACGCTGTGTAAGTTGAGTCCTTTTCCCATTTGTATGAAGTCAAATTTGGCGTGAACGGCCCATAGGGAATTGATATAACATTTATATGGGGAGTAAAACAACTTTGACAAAAATTCTATTTGGTCGTTCCAAAAAGGGGTGCGTACCTATGTTCCCCGGGTCCTATGTTCCCCGGGTCCTATGTTCCCCAGGTCCTATGTTCCCCGGGTCCTATGTTCCCCGGGTCCTATGTTGCCCGGGTCCAATGTTCCCCGGGTCCTATGTTCCCCGGGTCCTATGTTCCCCGGGTCCTATGTTCCCCGGGTGTGATGTTTTTTTTCCGTAGGTGAGTTGGTACTTCACCCAATCACAAGTCATGAGAGTGAAATGTCATACATATATCAATCAGCTTAACCCTGACCCTGCCCGAGCCACTAACCTTAAGGATAGTGGGCTGGTGCCTAATCTTAATCAATAGAAGTGGGGGAACATAGGTACCGGGGAAAATAGGGCTGACCCCCCAAAAAGTCAATGTAATAAATAAACACTTCAAATCAGTATTTCATTCTTACATCCAGCAGAAGTATGAAGACTTAGCAAGTACCAAGACTTCCTGAAGTTCAATGTGCCCTCAACCTTTTTATTGAGAATGAAGAGCACCCTGTGTTTAATGTAGGGCTGGGCAATTAATCGAATTTTAATCTAATCGCGATTTTAATAAAGGTCGATCTCGATAATCGCGTGGCGCATTTTAATCGACCGGAGAATTTGCCAATTCTGTCGCAGTCTGGAAACAAATCTGGACGGCACGATGCAGCAGCGCCTGTGAGGTCAGTCCCTGGGAATACTCGGCCCAAACAAACAGGAAGCCCAGGAGCATGGCCCACAGCACGAGGAGAGGACCTGGTGATTTTACTTGTGCTAACTCAAATAGAAACACATGAGGAGCCGTCAGAGGATCAGGACACTCACAGAGATGAAAAGTTTACCTCCGAAGAGGAAAACTATCGATCGCTATTTGGACCATGTGGACTGTTTTTAGGCTCCAGCCGTGGATTAGCTGGACTTCTGACAGTGAATTGTAAGTTTGAGTAAATGCGCTGTTGAAGTTGCAAGTCGTGGCCTTGTGAGGCTCTGCATGAACACAAATCGCTGTCTGCTTTGACATTCTTCAAACATGTTGTTTTGCGTCTCCTTTGCAGATGTTTGTGTGTTGTTGTGAGGGGATGTTGTGCTGTTGAGTTAGCTGCAGTCCGGCAACAGCATTAGTTCACTTGCTATAGTCCAGGAAAGACCACATTTACTGTTTTTTTTTCTCTAAAGGGGGGGTATTATGTAAAATCGACTTTTTCAAGCTTTACATCATGTTATTATGTCATTCCCTCATTAAACACATGCCTGGAGTGTTGCCTTGGCTCATTCACATATTTTTGAGTAATCAGTAAAAACTTAGACGGCGGCCATTTTAGGTGTAGCTATGCCTCAGTCCTCCTAGGAACGCCCCCACCTCCTGGAGACGCCTCTGGACCTTTCGTCACCAGCCAAGCCACCAACCACTGCTCCTCAGCTCAGCAGAGCCCCCTCCCCGCACAGTGTTGTTGTTTCAATGCCACAGTAGTGTGCTGAAGGGGGCGTGTCGGAAAGCTTCTTAAAGAGACAGAGGCCTATTTCAAGACGTTCAGTACGGCCATTTTGAGAGAGCAATTTTATTCAAGGCAGTTATTTTAATTTACTGCATATACAGACCAACAGAAGGTTACGTCATCATTGTAGTGCTATAGACTGGTGCTATGTGATTGAAAAAAGCATAATACCCCCTCTTTAAAACATACAAATCGAATCAATAATCGAGATCGATCAATATGGGGAAAATAATCGTGATAATTTTTTTGCTGAGGAGTTCTGGTCATCGCTACGGCAACACCATGAAAGATATGACATGGTCGTTTGGATCAGAACGACCAAAGGGAAAATGTTTTACTCCCCATATTAACGTTCATTCAGTTCTGAAGGGGCTGTCAAATTATGTTAGAGCGAATAGAATCATTTTGTTTTTCGTATTTAATAAAGTTCCCACAAGTGTATATGTAACCCCGTGAAGTTTGACCCAGGCTGCGATGACGAGAAGGTTTTGTGGCTTTTATATGAAGCTCTGGAATCACACATAGACAGGACGGGTGATTACAGGTGGTCTGACAGTGTCTTCTGCCCCTAAACGCACCAGATACAAGAGTACTATTACAAAGTATGAACTGTGCATTGTATCTATGGAGCTACGGCAGTTACTCCACTGACAAGCTAACTGACAAGCTAACTGACAAAGATCGACAACTTCTAAACTTGACCAAATGTCCATATAAATTCCCCAAAATTACTTCAATCACTTCAAACATAGATTTAACAGTGTTATGTTACAGATATAAAAAAATATATATAAATGTGAGTAAAATTACATACCGTTGTCAAATCACACAGCAGTCAAAGGGGAGGCGCAAAGTGCGTAGCCATGGAAACCACCTCTGCCAGGTAAAATACACTCACACAAATAAAAGGGGGCGTTAAAGCTACATTTTGATGAAATTCAGTAAACAAATTAACCTTGTTGCATATAGTTATAATAATCTGGCGAAACTACAGTGTGAACTTGACTATATGTTTCAAGTTTGCATCACAGTCACTGTTCCTTCCTTACTTGAATGAGTCCGACATCCTTTGGCTAAAAGTGGACATATCACGATACAGACGGACCAAACGTAACGGACATAACACATAACAGCACACGGGAGTAACTCGACACAAAACGTCCAAAACGATGGGTCACCTTTGGGCAGCGCCTGGAGCCTCCACGAGGGCGAAGGGGGGGAAGCGAGGACAGATCCGTCTGAGCCACGGGGAACAGCGCAAACACAGGAACGTTCCACGCCGCGGTTGTTCTGCATCTTCTCACCAGAGGCATTCTCTCGTTTCCTCCTCCCGCTGGTGCGTCGGTTTGAAGGCGCCGCTTTTCACATCGCCGCGGGGACATGCCGTCGGTAAGCTCGTTTCGTACCTCAGAAAATTCAGATTTCAGTTTAGCGTTCAGCCGTGGCCAGCTGTTCACATTTGAGGCGAGGAATTAGCTTAGGTTACGCTAAAAAGGCAGTTTATCAGCAGAAAACTAAATCGGTTTAGCTCCACATTAACCAAACAAACCCAGCCTAAGTCTAGTTCGACCGTTTATATCTAGAAATGTCCAGCGGTCTCGGTTTGTCAGACTCTACTTACCTACAGTAGTATTTCACTTCTATCCCGTAAGATACTTGATTTAGAAAAGGAGCACACCTGGACCCCTCCCCTGCAGGTGCTTAAGGGAGCGAAGCGATTAAATACGGCGTGCTTTTATCAGGAAATGCTTCGTAAATGATGCGGCGCGAGCATTGAAATGGGCAGAGCAAATGCTGCCTGGAGTTTAAAAAAACACCCAGATGAATGAACAAGCCACAGTTCGAGGTTTTGAAAAAAAGAAAGAAAGGGGCGTCTGTGTTGGTTTTGCTCACGTGAAACAGCCCGGTGTTTCAGGACAGGGATCTGAAAGGGGACGCTGTGTTTGGAGAGTCCGGAGTCCAGAGGCGACAGGTACAGGGCCATGAGGCTGAGCGTGTGGGGGGGGGGGGGGGGGGGGGTGAGGGCTGGAAATAAACAAGGACACACTCACGCTGAATGAAGGTGAGAGTATGATGATTTGATCTAATATATACTGTATGTACCATGTACATACAGTACCATGCTTCAAATACTATGGTACTTTGACTTTTCCAGTAACATTTTGCATCTGCCTATAATGACATAATGATTTTCAACAGGCCGTGGATTCATAACTCGGAGCATCAAGCTGACATATACAAAAAATTATAAATAAAATCACCCACAATAACAAATTATTCCCTTACCACTAAAAACATGCATAATAGGTGAATCCTCCAGCCAGGTGATCCTGACCATCAGCCTGACCCCACATCAACGGTGGCGCAGATGGTAGAGCAGGTCGTCTTGTGATCGGAAGGTCGCGGGTCCGATTCCCAGCTCCCGCAAATACACACTGTCGTCGTGTCCTTGGGCAAGACACTTCACCCGGCTTGCCTCCAGTGTCTGCGTACATTGGTGGGCCTGATAAAGGTAGAAAAGCGCTTTATAAGTTGAGTCCATTCACCATCATGGAGATGGGTCCCCGGGCGCGGCTCCTTACGGGTTCCCCCAGCGGCATCGAAGGATGGGTCAAATGCAGAGGACATTTGTCAAGTATACAAACAAACAAATGAACTGCTCTAGTCTACAATTAAGTTGATGTAGGCGCTGTACTTAAACCCACTGGTTGTCTCTGACCCATCAGTGGACGACCACAGTTGTGTGATGTGTATAGTGCGCATTATTAAATAATTTCTTCCTTCCTTTTTCCTGTTTGTCACCTAAGGGAGAAATATATTTTGGAACTTGCCTGGCCTGCCAAACTACATGCTTTTTCAAAGATGCTTTTTCAAAGATGGTCTGGAAGCGAGCGTGATCTTAGCGATTTCCCGATGGGTGTAATTGACAGACGGCATAAACAAAGTGGAGAAACTCATGGAGGAATGCATACAATTCAATGTTAGAAATGGTTAAATATTGTCTTGAAACCCCCACCTCACTTTGGATTCCCTTGCCTAATGCAATGGGGGGGGGGGTCTGTCTGTCCCCAGTTATTGATCTGGTAAACCCCTGCACTGCCATCACATTACAGTGTGACATGTTTAAATATAAAGCTAAAATACGCTTCCTTTGAGATAATATTGGAAATACTATTCAGTCGTAATCTGAAAAAAATCGGCGTCCCGAGGAGTTGATTTACACATGATCGAGCTAACGTTGACATTTAATTCCATCAGAAAACAATTACAACGACTCTGAAAGTAATCACACAACAAACATGTAATTGGATGAATTAGATCAAGGAAAATACCTCGAGCGTAACTCCTCAGGTCTAGCGAACAAGACTGAAAAGTGCCACAGAAGAGCGACACCTGCTGGAAGTGAGCGCAGCAGCATTTTCTCTTTATCTACATTAAATATGTCCTGTCCTGACGTACACATCTAGGAGATTTTCACTCACACAATATTTAAACACTATAGTCATTCTTCTGCCTTTTGCCTCGCTCTGCTTCCTTGTATCCTGTTGCACCAGTAGATGGCAGTGTTCCTCCACCAGAGCACAGGCCTCACTGTCCCGAAGGAAGTACAGTACAGTCGGCTTTTTCAAGTCTATTCCGGCTCATTTAGGCAACCACAGAGGAGCGAAGAATAAAATAATGCATCAGGAAAACAGATATGAAAAGAACTGACAAGTTACTGCATGTACTACTACTATTACTACAACTACAAGGTCTACAATTATTGTGTAAATCCACCCACTCACTACAGAAGTCAAATTTCCCATCTCCCTAACCTATCCAATACAAGATAAAGAATATTAAGTGTAACAGTATCGGAGATACTGTTCAAATATAAATATAAACAAAAGACTTTTGAAATATACAGACAAGAAGAAATGTGTTGCCACTAGGGGGAGCAGTGGGATCAATTATGTGTATTGTTTCCTCTATAATCTGGAAGAGTGTTGCTGCTTGGAACGGTTGTCATTCTATTGCTCAAATTCACAAATGGAGAATTAGGGTTGGCAGGTTATGGATCTGTTGAGAGGGACCCTCCCAACGGGCTCTAAACCTTGTCTTTTAATGCACCACTCAGCATAGGAACATATTCTACAAAATCAGCTGTTAGGGCAGCTGTGTGGGGGTTTGTTGATTGGGAGTTACTGCTCTCTTCAAATGGCCCGCTCTACACTCTGGCTTTTTAATGCACCACACTATGCAGGGCTACAGCATACTTCACATATAACTCAATTAAATAAATATATAATAATAATGATTATGAAAATTACACCCAAATTAAAATTATACTGAGAATGGTAATGACAACTGGGAAGTATCAAGATCTCGAAGTATAATACCTATTAATGTACCTTCATAACATAAAAGTAACTCTCGGTTATCAAGGGTAAAAATCTGAAAGAAATATATTAAGGATCACATTTTTATTTTATTTTGACTGCTTTGAACTAGACAGCGTACATGAAAAAAGATTGTTGTTGTAGCTGTGCGTTGTTTCAATTAATTGTATAAACAGTTCATATATTTTTTTTGTAAGTTTGTAAGTTGGTCTGTACGAATGTAGCTGCTTGAAATGTTTTGTAATGTTCTTTTTTTATTTATTTTATTGCACTTGGGGGTGGGCACTCATAAGCTTTGCTTCAGCCCACTCCTTTTGAGCACTATGTGTACTGCTCAAATAAACAAATAAACTAAACTAAACGAAGTAGCTTAACCTCTTAACCCCCGCCTCAACCGAGCACATTTTCTTCAGTTCGACTTTACTCAAATCTAAAATCTTCTCAACAGTGTAATTTTTTTATTTTTTTTATTTGACCTTTATTTAACCAGGAAAGTCCCACTGAGATTAAGAATCTCTTTTTCAGGGGAGTCCTGGCCCCAGAGGGGAACCTATTGTACATGTTTTTGGTGGCAGGGGAAACCGGAGTACCCGGAGGAAACCTACGCAGACACGGGGAGAACATGCAAACTCCACACAGAAAGGCCCCGTCCAGGTGGGAATCGAACCCGGGACCTTCTAGCTGTGAAGCACGAGCGCTAACCGCTGCGCTACAGTGCTTTCATTTGAAAGCTAAGACCTACAAAACGGATCAAAAGATTTTCCTTGTGTTATTGCCATGTTGTCGTAACTTTTCTGTTGTATTTTTGACATTTTTTAGTCGATTTTTTTTGTCACGTTTTAGTTTTTTGTTGTTGTCGCTTTTTTTTTTAAATGTCCCAAAAAATGTCAAAAAACAAAAATGTGTTGTTAGTGCCAGTCCCTATGGCTCCTCCTGCAGGTGATGGGTCCACGGAAGGACGGCCTCAGTGCTTAATTTGATCCCTTGTTTGGGGGAACGCATTCCCCCAATTCTCAGTTTTCAAGGGTAAAGGATCCGGGAAATATTTAGGAGGATCCGGCAAAGACTTGATCTGATATAATGGTGTTTAATGAGAGTGTTCCGGCAAATGTTTTGGCCTGTTCCCCCGAATCCATCACATCAGACCAAAAGTGTTCCTGAAAATACTAATTTACAAATTAAGCACTGGACGGCCTCATGGTTCTAACCGGGCCTGTTGGTCTCTCATAAGGGGCTTCTGAACCGCTCTTAGTCTAGGACCTGTTTGCTATGGGAGACCCTACCAGGGAAACGAAGCCCACGAAAACAGAGCTCCCAGTATCATTTGGGCGCTCAAACCCCTCCACCACGTTAAGGTGGCGGTTCCAGGAGGGAAGCCTTCTCCATCACATTCCAAAGATTCTCAATGGGGTTAAGGTCTGGACTCTGCAACGTCCAATCCATGTGAGAAAATAATGTCTCGTGCTCCTTGAACCGCTCTTTCACAATGTGAGCCTCGTGAATTTTGGCATTGTCCCGTGACATCAGGTAAGACGAAATCCATTGCTGGAATAACCATTAATCATTCAGGATGTTCAGGTTGTCAGATTGTGACCGGGTGGAAGTTTTAGCTCAGCACAATTAGATATTAAAAAGGACCCCAGGTTCGTTCATTGAAAAGAGGCAAGTCGTTCCATTAGTTTTTCTATAATTTATTTCCAGGTTAATTTTTTCAAAAAGTTTCAAATGCAGAGACGAATTTCTCTACAGCGATTAATAAAGAATAACTTAACTTAATAAGTTTGATGGACCAAAAATATTATAATCAATCGATAGTTTTGCATAGCCCAATGTCATAACAGAAGTTGCCTTACAGGGCTGCACCAAACATTAAAATAATGAAACAAAACAACGTAATGTTCGGGCAAATGTAGTGTCAAGGCAAACACGATGTCCAACAGTGGTAAAGTCCAAAAGCTTCAGCAGCAGATGGAAACATGCCCGGGGCGTCCCGCGTCCTTAGACCCTCTTAAACAGCAAGGACAAACTCAAAAACCCAGTGGGAGAAAAGAGACAGGACAGAAAGAGAGATCCACTCCCATGGCAGATAGACCCAGGGCAGATGGGAGTCCCTCTGCAGACAGGGCCAAGATGTTGAACCAATAGAAGCTCTAATGTTGGCGTCACAGAAGCATGTTGGCTTTGCTTTAATTTGAAGGAATGTTGTCTCTTTCTGAACACACTTCAAAACACGAGGTTTCAACTCTAAATGTAAGTCAATAAAAGCCCTTGTGAGACTTATTATTATGATCTTTCCATCTCTTTATTTGCCTTCATTTGTCTGTTCGCTTAGTCTGTTAAAATGTGCTGGATTCGAGGCCAGTATGAAGCAGTCTTGTGCCGCTGCATGACGAAGCTTCCTGGGTGTGAGGCGAAACATCCAAACTACAGAGTAGAGATGACTGCACAAGAGACTTTCTCCACGATGGGAAATCCTGCACGACTGAGAGCTTACAGCTAATGCTATAACAGTGTCCAAAAAAACGAGAACTATACACATTACTTTACACAAGTCAACGGTTCCATGAAATCAGACTTGGATCATCCCAGGGGTTCGAAAGTGGGAATTATGAGTTAAAACGCCGTTCCAGCGCCTTTTTTCTTAGTCGAAGGTCGGAAAAGTCAGGATTCCCAGTTGGAACGCAGCATTACTCACTCTGTCAGACTGAAAATGCTGTAACCGAGCAAAGCAATGGCAAAGCAAAGGCGTCCCATATGGGCAAAGTACGTCAAAACCCATAATAAGCCGCGATGTAAAGTTAAACCTTACGCTATAAGCTATGAGCTGTACCGTGACTGTATTCTTTCTGATGTATTGTCAGAGGAGCCTGTTATTGTGCGGAGGCCCATCTGTCAGTCAGCTGTCAGCGTTCCCCGGAGTGACTGACAGCTCCTGCCTCTGCAATCTGCTTTTGAAGGGACTACAAAGTCTACAGTAATATATGGACCCTGTCTGTTTCTCTGAATCATTCTTTATGGCTGTTTGTGTCTGTGGGGAAAAGACGTAAACACATAATCTGTAATGAAATGGTGTCAGCTCGATTAGTTTGAGACTGTTGTCTCCCTGGATACACTAAGTATTATAGAATGACGGCTCATTTATGTGCATTTGCAAACACGGACGTAATCCTGTCCGTCCGTTGTTTGGATGCACTGATCATTGTGTGAGGAATTAGCAGAGCCGGTTTTTCCTATACGCAGATTACGCAAGGTGCGTAGGGCCCCCACTGCTGCAAGGGCCCCACATCTCAGTCACATCACGGTGTAGTTTCACTGATTAATGAGCGCTGTTATGGTGACAGGCTGTTTGACAGGCAGCGCTCACTCATTCTCCGCCTCCTTGGCCACATACAACACCGAAATGGAGCAGGAGGGATCTACCGCCTTCCCCCTGTCACTTCCAACGCGTGAGTGCGTCTCCGCTCGCGTCTCCGCTCGGTCCGTCTCCCGGAGTTCGCCTCATGCTCACATCCCGCGCGGGTTTCTCCCGTCTCCCGGCCCGGGCGCTGCTCGCCTAATGTTTACTCTGCTCGGACCGGGCAACTATCTTCCTGTTTCCAGTACTGTAGAGCATCAGGCCAGTAGTTTGGTTTCTCAAGACAGCACCCAAAGTCTTCCCTCATTCGACACGAAGAGTTCACTGGCACTTGTCCATCAGGTTTTTTTTTAAATACAATTCTCAATGCATGCAACTGTAAGTTTCTGGAAACTGCACTTTCTATAATTCACCCACAGATGTACGATGTACAGAGGTGAGCAGTAGGCTTGAAACAGAGCTAGTTTCACCGTTACAGAGCAGGAGGAGAATTTCCGAGACAGAATGTTCGCTTGTGCATAACATCCGGCACTGACGGTAAATGCCTCATCTGTTAAACGATCAGTTATGATGTAGCCAAGGTACATGACATCATCACAAACATTCAAGATGTTCCCCGAGAGCTTAAACTGATCTGTCCTCTTTTGTCCGACATATCATAATCACACTTTTAATTTGTATTTCACATCCTGCAGTGAATAGAGGAGAGAAAAAGCCAAAAAGCATTTTGTCTCAAATGGGAGTTGAATCCACACGGTTCTCATGAGTACAGTTACTTTCAGTAACTCTAGTTCTCGGAATGTGCACGGTCTAAGACAAATTACTGTCAGGCTGATTCTCAGTGGTAAACATTTAACCAGTGGTGTGGGCCAAATGAAGAAATAAAAGTGTAAAATAGTATATTTAATTTCTAATTTATTTATATAATGCACAGTTGAGTCGTTTATATTGGTTTTGTTGATGTGTAACTGTAATTTCCTACTCAAAAAGTGAATTATTCTGATTCAATGATTTGACCCCTGCCATCACGTCAAAACGTTTGATGGGATATTGGCCAACTCCGGGTATTGTGAGGACAAAGCTCAACATTGAGGAAGCCATCGAGAGAGCCACAGTTGGGCAAACTAAGAATGACTTATGGTAATAATACATGCAAGGATCGATTGATTTCATGTGTACTAAAAGTCATTAGTGACTAGCTCTTTCTTGACTGTGACTAACTGTGGGCTAGTGCCACTTTTAACAGTATTTACAGCCAAGTTTGAGTGGAAATTATCTCTATTGTTAAATTGGATGTACAATATCCCTCTCTCCCTTTTGTCTTTTCTGTCAGTGTAGTATTTACTCTCACGGACAATTAATGAGTAAAAAACCACAACATGCTACGACCCCTGCAGTGGCGCTTATGGCCTCTAGGGGGCATTAGTAACTTAGTACTGCTTAAAGTATAATTGTGTTAACTATGTTTTAGCAAAAATTGTGTCTAATGTGTCATACTGTATGCACTATATAATATTCCCTAGCGACAGAACCCACAACAATGACATTGCTCCGCATTTTTATGGCACACATTGGCCCATCGGGTCCAATTTAGTTTGGAAGATCAAACTTCCCTTCACTCCCCTGTTAAATGGAATGTTTACAAATCTTCTGAAATTACATATGCTGAGATTTTGTGCATTTGTGGCGTTAAAACTAAAGTATTTAGTCATTAAAAGGCATTACGTTTGACTTCTATCGCCTTTAGAAACCCTGGAGTCAAGCAGGGATGGAAACACTGGTACGCACAGAAGTTAAAAACAGTTCAAACACTAAAGAAGACGGGGTGAATTTCTATGCAAAGCGACAGGTGAAAATGACTGACATCCCCAGGCATCTTTCCAGACTTTGCCCTGGTCTACCCTGTTGTGCGTTGTTCCTGTTCTAAAAAAGCACCGACCATCAAAGGAACAACATATTTCATTGATCGCAGCAATTATTTAGATTACAGTTAAAGACTATGGGAGAGAATAGACTGTGACGCATATGCCTACCATGTGCCTCGCCCTGCAATACCAACAGTATTAACAAACAATGCCCACAGACGAAGCAGGTCAAGCCTCTTCCTGTTTACGTCATCCATCATGATTAAAGAAGACGATTATGTGAGTACAAAAACATGGCAATGGCAGTGGGCGTTGTAATACTGTATGTGAATGTGGACGAGAGACTGTACGGGAACACCTTATGGAAAGAACTACTGACGGAAGGATCCGGGAACCCAAACGTGTGGGGCTTCAGCTTTCTGAATAGATAATTAGCCTGTGAACTAAAGCTAAGAAAGTCAACATAATGTAAAATGTTTTTGTAACTCAATATTTGTGCCCTGTTATCCAGACTTATGTGTCGATAAAGGTCGGCGAGTTTGTCTAAGCTATAGTCTCCATAGGAAATGAATGGGAACAGGAAGTGCTGGCACTCACAACTCTAGGTTAGCAGAAGTAGCGTAGCCACATCATGCAATGGGCTAATTAGCACTGGGTTTTCTTTGGCGATTCCATTTTTGGACTACACTTTCAAGTACCTGGGTGTTCACCTCAACAATAAGCTGGACTGGTCCCACAACACCAACAAGTACAAGAAGGGCCAAAGTCGTCTCCACCTTCTGAGGAGACTGAGGTCCTTCGGAGTGAGCAGAGAGAAAGTCAGGACTTTTTATGACTCTCTAGTGTCCACTACGCTGCCGTGTGCTGGGCCCCCGGCAGCACAGAGCGGGACAAGAACAGACTGACCAAGCTCCTCCGTCCTGGGCTGCCCCCTGGACTCTGGAGGAAGTGAGAGACAGGAGGGTATTAGCCAAGCTCACCTCCATCATGGACAACACCTCCCACCCACTACACGGGCTGTAGAAATCATCAGTGCATACTTTTTAATTGTTTGCACATTTCCTGTCTGTTTTGCACACCTTGTTTTCTTGAGAGCTGACGTGACAAGTGCATTTCTCCATTGTGAGATCAATATAGGCTTATCTTATCTTTTAAGGTAAAATAAAAAGGTGCTATGAATTTGAAACTTGTGATATACACTACTGGAAGAGTAAAATAAATCGTATGTTTTCACGTGGATATGAGACCAGCACAACATTTCCCATATTTTCTATAAACTGAGTACTGGTTTAAAATTCTGGGTTTATTTAGTTGACAGAAACTAGGTAGAAGCCAGATTACAAATAACATTAGCACTACAGTCTCAATCTCTCTTTGTAGCTAAACAACAAAGCGCTAAAGCAATTTAACAGCTTCATAGGTGTTTGGAAGTACCTCATGCCTTTGTCGTCTTGGGAATTTGTGTCGTTTGTTGTTGTCGTTGGCTAATGTAAAACCTGCCCACTCACTGAACCTTGATTCCAGTTTTTTAAAATATGTATTTTTGTGAGATTGTGATTTTGAATCTTGTGACAGTCCATCTTGCGGTGAGGATTTTAGATATCTTATTTAGTCACTTGTATAGTTAAAATGCCTTTTTTTTTTTTATTAAAGCTCAAATCAGGCGAGGAATTAGAGCAACACATCCTTCAAAAATAATAATCAAACACTGGTGTCTGTAGGCGCTACTTGGAGATGATCATCACAATGTGAGAAGAATGCTACTTCAGAAAATAACCTTGGAAGTTTCACGCGTAGGCTACAGGTGAAACTGTAAAATTAGAATATTGTTCAAGAGTTTATTTATTTCTGTAAATCAACTTAAAATGTGAAACTATAGACTCATTACATACAAAGTGACATATGTGAAGCCTTTATTTATTATAATTTTGATGATCATGGCCTCCAGTCAATTTTATAGTCCACATCTATGGCAAAATAGCAAAACACTTAAACAAACAACTTTTTGTATACGTTTTGGCAATTTTATAGGATAGCACACCAAAAGTTGTAGTAGTAGTAGTAGTAGAAGAAGAAGAAGCGCTTTATTTGTATAGCGCCTTTCACAGACATGGTCACAAAGCGTTTACATGAGACAATTAAAGATTCGCTCCACACTCGGCTGTGGGAAACTGACACAAGCTCTGTCACATCTGCGCCAACTCTGACCACCATAAACAAAACACCTTAAACAAAAGCGCTGCTTTGCTCTCTAGTTGCAATCCTGTAACACACTTACTCCTTTATGCAACACACTTGGTCCTGCACGACACTATTTTATACATAAGACACTTCGTTCAAAAATGAATTTGGAAAACACATGTATCCAAAATACAAAACACATCGGGTAATTACAAGAAAACAAAACAAAACGTTTTTTTGTTAATATATTTCATCCCAAAATAATTATTTTTCTCCCAAAAAATGTTTTTGTCTGATGTCACTTCCAGAATCAAAGACTACAGTGTTTTATATAAAGTAGACTTTTCATAGTAGTGTTTAGGTTTTTCATAGTAGAGTTTAAGTTTTTCATAGTAGACTTTAGGTTTTCATAGTAGAGTTTAGGTTTTTCATAGTAGAGTTTAGGTTTTTCATAATAGAGTTTAGGTTTTTCATAGTAGAGTTTAGGTTTTTCATAATAGAGTTTAGGTTTTCATAGTAGAGTTTAGGTTTTTCATAATAGAGTTTAGGTTTTCATAGTAGAGTTTAGGTTTTGATAGTAGAGTTTTGGTTTTGATAGTAGAGTTTTGGTTTTTCATAGCAGAGTTTAGGTTTTTCATAGTAGAGTTTAGGTTTTCATAGTAGAGTTTAGGTTTTCATAGTAGAGTTTAGGTTTTCATAGTAGAGTTTAGGTTTTTCATAGTAGAGTTTAGGTTTTGATAGTAGAATTTAGGTTTTCATAGTAGAGTTTAGGTTTTTCATAGTAGAGTTTAGGTTTTTCATAGCAGAGTTTAGGTTTTTCATAGTAGAGTTTAGGTTTTCATAGTATAGTTTAGGTTTTTATAGTAGAATAGTAGAGTTTAGGTTTTCCATAGTAGAGTTTAGGTTTTTCATAGTAGAGTTTAGGTTTTTGATAGCAGAGTTTAGGTTTTTCATAGCAGAGTTTAGGTTTTGATAGTAGAGTTTAGGTTTTCATAGTAGAGTTTAGGTTTTCATAGTAGAGTTTAGGTTTTTCATAATAGAGTTTAGGTTTTCATAGTAGAGTTTAGGTTTTTCATAGTAGAGTTTAGGTTTTTGATAGCAGAGTTTAGGTTTTTCATAGCAGAGTTTAGGTTTTGATAGTAGAGTTTAGGTTTTTCATAGTAGAGTTTAGGTTTTTCATAGCAGAGTTTAGGTTTTGATAGTAGAGTTTAGGTTTTCATAGTAGAGTTTAGGTTTTCATAGTAGAGTTTAGGTTTTTCATAATAGAGTTTAGGTTTTCATAGTAGAGTTTAGGTTTTGATAGTAGAGTTTTGGTTTTGATAGTAGAGTTTTGGTTTTTCATAGCAGAGTTTAGGTTTTTTATAGTAGAGTTTAGGTTTTCATAGTAGAGTTTAGGTTTTCATAGTAGAGTTTAGGTTTTCATAGTAGAGTTTAGGTTTTTCATAGTAGAGTTTAGGTTTTGATAGTAGAATTTAGGTTTTCATAGTAGAGTTTAGGTTTTTCATAGTAGAGTTCAGGTTTTTCATAGCAGAGTTTAGGTTTTTCATAGTAGAGTTTAGGTTTTCATAGTAGAGTTTAGGTTTGTATAGTAGAATAGTAGAGTTTAGGTTTTCCATAGTAGAGTTTAGGTTTTTCATAGCAGAGTTTAGGTTTTTCATAGCAGAGTTTAGTTTTTTCATTGCAGAGTTTAGGTTTTTCATAGTAGAGTTTCAGTTTGACACAGATGTGAATGGTATATTTCCCCGTCTCGTGTCATGTTTACTTGTGTGTAGAGTTTTGGCAAAATGCGCTCAAGCAACGGGCAAAAACTGCAAGAGTTTTTGGGATCCATTAATTTAAAGGAGCAATTCAAAAGACTGGCTCGTTTTATTACTTTTCCTTTTTTATTCACTCGCCGGCCATAAAACCCACGCTGTTGAAGAGCTAATGTGCTCAGAGGTTCGCATTTTGATTGAAATTACCAGCGCTTACAGTGGGATTTATTGCAACCTTTGAAATGTGCGCCAAGTAAATAAAACTTTGTGCCACAAAATAAATGAAAAGCGGCTCCGACTGCCTCACCGAGCGTGTGTGAAACGGCATTAAAAACAGACAGGGAAAGATGTTACGTGTGTCATAAACGTGATTTGATCCGTTGTTAATGAAAACAAAGGCAATATTTCTCTTTGAACATATGGAAATAAATCAGCTTTTCCCGTAAGCTTCCAAAGGCAAATATGCTCGAGGACAGGTGTGTGTGTGTGTGTGTGAATCCATTTCCTAAAATAGAAGCTTTGTGGTAATCAGGCGTGCCCTCACCGCGGAGAGTATGAATAGTATGAGAGTGAGTGAAAGTAGCACAGAAGTCCCTGCTGCTCCTGCCGAGTCTGAGAACAGGTTCATGAATAATCGCGCTTCCCTCTGAGCGAGCACCTGCTCCGCTCTGCTCGCCGCCGCCGCCACCACCGCACACAAGACACGCCGGGAAGGACCGCGCGCCTTTTTATGAGCTTCACAAGAGGAATATTACACCTCCATCTTAAAGGGAGGGTGTGTAGCGTGGGCTCTGACTGGTGTAAAAAAAAAAGGCAGCGCAGTCACAGCTCAACCTGGGCCTCTTGCTGCCCGTGGAGGAGTGATTGATTTCAGCCAACGGGCTTTAACTAGTGGAGGCTTACACTAGTGCTGGGATTTTGGAAGTGGATGTTTTGATTTAGGTTTACTGCGTGTTACTGGTTTACTTAGAAAAATGATCCGGCAACCTGGAAGTCCACACAAACCGCTTTGACGTAATTCGTCTGGTTCGCTGTGTCATTTTGCCGGATTTTTGTGGAGGGGATCAAAACGACACATTTTTTGAAAACTTTATTAAATAAGCAATTGGAAAGACAATGTTTCCATTTGCTCTGATCGGTAAGAAAAAAATAAAAATAAATTATGTCTGAAAGTCCTTTCTATTGGCCAACATCACGCTCATGTTGTCGAATATTAAATTAAGGAGGAAAGACACGCACATCCGACGTACTAAACCAGTGTGCTGGATCCAAAAAGTACAATGAAAAGAGGAAAAAAGGGATACTTTTTTCCTCTTTTCATGTTTTCGAATATTGTCACCACTTTCGGACGCCTTTCAGAGAAAATAATTGGACATTAGTTCATATGCGCTGATAGAGGAGACGATGAACTTTGGTACAGTTTTTGTTTCATGTGTATTCTTCCAGTAATGACTAAGATATTTGGCAAAAACGAATAAAAAAAAAAATCAGCCGTTCACTAATTAACCATAGTTACCCTCATGGAATTTTCAGCTGCTCCACCTCAATTTTAAACTATACAAATACAGATATATATATATATGGCATCGCGTCATAGAAGGGGGCATGGTTTCGCTGAGGGGGAAAATAGAATCTGTTGGGAAACACAATTTAGGTTTAGGTTTAGGTTTTTCTTTAAAATGTTTTCCCCTTAACTGTTTTCAAACATGACCATATATGGGCGATTCCAGAGTTGCCGTCTGTATTTATGGGCTCTTTATAAGGTTGTGATGTCACATGAACGCTACCTATTCCATTTGGTCGTTCCAATCAAATAAGTCATATTATGTTTCATGGAGTTACCGTAGCGATAACCAGAACTCCCCTGCAAAAACGAATATGTAAACGCAACAAACCCAGCCACAAAAAAGCAACAAAATAGCAATGAAAATGAGACAAAATGTGACATAATGTTTAAAAAAAAGCTATATCATTGTTACACAAGAAGGCGACAAAACCGCAACAATAAAGCTACGAAAATGGCACAAAAAAAGTGTATTGAGAAATTGCACTTGGGTGTTACGGAAAATCAACCTTTTTTGAGCTATTATCCATCATCAAAAACAGACCTGGAGCTGTGTTTGGAGCCACTCGCACATTTTTGGGTAATCTTTGGATCTTCACCGGTACTTACTCTTTGCGGTGCGGCGACTGCTCCCAAAAAGCTCCTTCTAAGCATAACCCTTTCATCGCTCAGTGAAAAGCACTCGCCTTAGCTTCACTATTGCAACAACTTATATGTGTTTTAGATGATTACCAAATACCTTCAAAAACCATTATACTCCCTCTTTCAGATTGTGACCTGAGGGGAAAAATAAAGAGATATTCGTGGCCCTGAAATAAGCTGTAAATTTCTCCTGCTATACGAATTACCATATCCCAGAGCTGTTGTTCCTGTCCCGGCAATTTAATAAAGACATAACCGAGACGTACCTCAGATCCGCGGCAGTTCCCCTCAGCTGCAGGCTCTCTCCCTACAGTCCCACCCTCTCCTCAGTCAGCGCTCCAGCCCGGCCCCCCAGGCCCGGCCCTCCAGCGCTGGATCACAGTGCCACGAGGGGGGAGAAACAAAATGGCGGCGGGAGGCAGAAAGAGAGGAATTTGGTGAAGCGATGGGTAAAGTTGGATGGTGAAAGTATGTGATACGAACCAGCAAGGACGGTCACAAATCCAATGTTCGTTGAGGCTCCCGGTCGTCAAGGAGTGGAAGTTTCCAAAGGCGTCAACTGGACTGGGTTCTTTGACAAAACAAAAACTACCTTTGCCCGAGACAATTGGATCGAGAGCAGAAAGTCGTTGACGAGGGGAAACGTCTTCAACTCAAACAACCCAGTCCGGTTGACGTACGCAACATGAGGAAACTCGTGACAAACTCCTCGGGCTCCCTCTTCCAAGCTATTTCCGATTACAGTTTTTGCCCATTGCTTGAACACTATAGACCCATGCTTAGACTAAAGTAACACAACTTGAAGCTTTTGTTAACATTCCTCAAACACATGTACCCATACCTTAAACACATGTACCCATACCTCAAACACATGTACCCATACCTTAAACACATGTACCCATATCTCAAACACATGTACCCATATCTCAAACACATGTACCCATACCTCAAACACATGTACCCGTACCTCAAACACGTGTACCCATACCTTAAACACATGTACCCATATCTCAAACACATGTACCCATACCTCAAACACGTGTACCCATACCTTAAACACATGTACCCATATCTCAAACACATGTACCCATACCTCAAACACGTGTACCCATACCTTAAACACATGTACCCATATCTCAAACACATGTAGCCATATCTCAAACACATGTACCCATACCTCAAACACATGTACCCGTACCTTAAACACATGTACCCAAATCTCAAACACATGTACCCATACCTTAAACACATGTACCCATATCTCAAACACATGTACCCATACCTCAAACACGTGTACCCATACCTCAAACACATGTACCCGTACCTCAAACACATGTACCCATACCTTAAACACATGTACCCATACCTCAAACACATGTACCCATACCTTAAACACATGTACCCATACCTTAAACACATGTACCCATATCTCAAACACATGTACCCATATCTCAAACACATGTACCCATACCTTAAACACATGTACCCATACCTTAAACACATGTACCCATACCTTAAACACATGTACCCATATCTCAAACACATGTACCCATATCTCAAACACATGTGCCCATACCTCAAACACATGTACCCATATCTCAAACACATGTACCCATATCTCAAACACATGTACCCATACCTCAAACACATGTACCCATACCTCAAACACATGTACCCGTACCTCAAACACATGTACCCGTACCTCAAACACATGTACCCGTACCTCAAACACATGTACCCATACCTCAAACACATGTACCCATACCTCAAACACATGTACCCATACCTCAAACACATGTACCCGTACCTTAAACACATGTACCCATATCTCAAACACATGTACCCGTACCTCAAACACATGTACCCGTACCTCAAACACATGTACCCGTACCTCAAACACATGTACCCATATCTCAAACACATGTACCCATACCTTAAACACATGTACCCGTACCTCAAACACATGTACCCATATCTCAAACACATGTACCCGTACCTCAAACACATGTACCCATATCTCAAACACATGTACCCGTACCTTAAACACATGTACCCATATCTCAAACACATGTACCCATACCTCAAACACATGTACCCATACCTTAAACACATGTACCCATACCTCAAACACATGTACCCGTACTTTAAACAAAAGTGCTAACCCTTTATGCAACACACTTGGTCCTGCACTACACTCTATTTCATACAGAAGACACTTATCAGGAGCCACTTGGAAAACACATGTATCCAAAATACAAAACACAGCGGGTAATTGCAAACACTCAAATACGCACCTGAAGGCACTGACTTGCAAAACTGAACCCCAAACAGCTACACAATTTCTCAGTTTAGCCATTTCAAGCATGGATGGAGGGAGAGCGAGAGGCTACAGAGCCCTGGAAGTGACATCAGACACAAACGGTTTGGGGGGTGAAAAAATAGCTGTTAGCCTCCCCACAAATTCCAAATTTGGAACAATGCCTGCATTCTATATAAAAACAAATCGATTTTTTTCTCAAACTGGTATAATAATAATTTAATTTTTGTCAAGCAACTTTTCAATCCTGAGGGGTTCCTGATGTCATACTTCCTGTAACTCCTAAGGAGTATGCTATTGTTATGGACGCTATTTCCTCAAGGTGTGCTCATGCTATTTCGGGGTGGGGTTCATTCACTTATAGAGAGGCCGATTGCTTCTTTGTCAATTTTTGAGACTTTTGTGGGCAAAATCTGTTTTGCCTCCAGCCCTTCCATGAGTAACAAAAAAATTAAAGCTTTACTTCCAAAAGATATTGCTACTGTGCCTTATGTCATTCATTACTGGGGGCAGTTTGTACCTGATATCAAATGGACTACTGTATGGACTTTACCTTCTAAATATCTAGTTACAAACAAATTTCAGGATGTGTGTTTTAAACTTCTCCACAGGTGCTACCCAGCAAAGCAATCTCTACACAAGGACATTGACTGTTCCTTTTGTCATCAGGACAATGAAACTGTCATCCATCTATTCTGGAAATGCCCCTTCACTGTGGCTTTTTGAAAAGACATTATTCGTTATATACAAACTAATATCCTCAGTATTTTTTCGCTTTCATATTCTGATGTGCTTTTTGGTTTTTACAATCCCTGTAGAATTCTACGTGATGAATTTTTAAATTATTTTTGCAAAATTTCATATTCATAAATGTACATTTTCTGGTAAAAAGACCCTTTTTAAACTCTACTTGCTCGAAATAATACAATATAAAGAATCAATACATTCCTCTTCAAACCCCAAAGCTATTAAGACTCTTGACGCCTTAACCTGTCTTTAAGTGCTGCTGCTAAGGGCTACCGCTGTTATTTTTTTATGTTATTAGTAATTTTTTATTTACCTTGTTTTTTTGTGTGTGTGATTTTTTTGTTTATATATTTTTTTGTAACCCCTGGCATAAGTGTTTGTAACGCTATTATTACTGTTCAATAAAAAAAATAATAAAATAGCTTCTTCTTTGTGATTCCATTAGTGTGTATTGGTCAAGTTGCCAATGTGGTTTTCTGGCACTATGAAAAGGATTTATTAAGGTAAACACGTTACTTATTACTGCTTTTAAAAAAATCGACGTTTAATTGTGTGTAACTAGACTTGGATCGTGTAACTTTTCACGTAACTGTATTTAAATAGGGAAAATGGAAAAACAGCTTAGTACCTCTAACTTCACCCCAGTTTGGAGGTGTATATACGTTTGCTGGGAACATATCTCAGTATGTAAAAACAGTGGCCTGTTCCTTTAAAAAAATAAAACTAATCACAATGTGAACGCAAAGGAGAAATGCGGAAGTTAGAATGATTTTGAGTCCAAATCAGGCTTTATGTTGTAATGGTCAATTACCAACAGATTGAAACTCTAGATGGGCCTCCGGGAACCTTTACTGAGCAACGCCCCCTTTTGGGGTAATCAAGAGTTAAAAATTGCATTAGTGTGTACATGTAAATATAAAATATTCCAAACCAGTGACCAGAACCACAGGAAGTTATTACGGACACATTAACTCACTGTCAGAAGACGATTGGAAGATTTTTTATTTTTTGTGGAACCTTATATGAGCCAGTTTATCGATTGCTAGCATCTGCCAAGGCCATGTCAGGGCTCATTACTGAGGAAACAGTAGTACAGTCCACATTGTGGCCGTGTATTATGCACTTTGTGTAACGTCTTTAATCGGTAATTATTCAAACTTATCAAACATGTTCAGTGTTAGGCCTAATTAATGATTCTCTCGGTTTAAAACGCACATTAACGTTAGCATTAGCAGCTAGTAGGTTAGCTGCTGAATGAACCATGTACCATTTGCTCTCATAAGCTACAAAACTACATCGTGGGCTGTGTGATTTTAATTTAATGATAAATTAAAAGCGACAGACTAAAATCTGAAGCAGTAGTGACATCCAACCATCCAGCGAAAAGGTTACACAGGCAAATGTCAGAGACAAATCATAATCACAGTGGGTTTAGCAGCTCAGTTTTAAAACGTTAACCATCTTCTCTGTGAATTATCTGAAGCAACAGGTCACTTCCATGGCTTCCTTATCACGTTTGATAATTAAATAAAACAAAGAAAATGTTTTTTCATGTGTAAATTAAATGTCTCAGATGATCTTTCCTCATTCATTCCAATGTACGGAGCTTCTGTTTGCCCCGGTAAATGGGCGTTAACCTTTTGGCGTCTATTTTTGGTCCCTTAACAAAGCCATACACTGTAAACAGTGGAAGGCACTAGGCAACGTCAGGCGCAAGAAGTGAAGTCCGCACCCCCCTTTGTTATAACGTTATATAACAAAAGCAAATATACACGTGGTTCCCTGAAATGTTTTAGGTAATAACTCGGGTGTAACTTTGGCCCATTACAACTTTTATGCTGCTGCAGCTGCACTCTGTGTTGTTGTAAAAAAAAAACAATGGTGTCCAAGAGGATAGATGAAAGATAGGCAGGAGTCTGGATGTCTTATGCAGGAGAAGTTCATTCACCATCAATGTGGGACCCGGAGACATGAACTCGAGACGTTGCACTAGTCTTACCATTGAAGTCCGCCTATGCTTCCACAGAAGAGAGATAAATACCCTCTGTTGAGCGTCATACTGACACGTGAGCAAAACATTCAGTGCCTGAAGGCGCCTGAGATCCACAGTAACGGCTATCCGACAGCATGACTCAATATGATAACTAGCAATTTGGCTGGATAATGTTTTCTTTTTTGGTGGATAAAATCACCAGTTTCAGATGTAAAAAGGCCGTAACATCTGCTATTACGTGTTACAAGAAAGTAACAGGCTGACTGTGTTTTAGTTGTCGGTCTGGCAGCACTACAATGGGAAACAAAAGGCCCTGATGTCCCAGGGCACTTGGTATAATTGGACAGACATTACACTTTTCCTGGGTGACTCTGTTGAATGTCTCCCTCTGTGCTGCAAGTTTTGGGTTGGCCACTATAGCTGCACTTTGCCGTCAGCATTAACCCATTATGATCTAGAGTGGGAACACAGTCTTGCACATCAGGGTAAATATTTTGGACAAGACGACCCACCGTTGCCTGATTGGATTTTGTTTTGTTTCGATGCCATGTTATTACGAAAATTACCATTGAGCAGAAATGGACTCCTGCCTGAACCTAACTTTCGGAAGGACAATTTCAGTTTGTACATATACATTTTTCGTGAGACGTCGGACTAATGGGTTGTTGGACTAATGGGCCGACCCCGGTTCGTTCATCCCTTTTGTTCACTCGTGTATTATGGGAGCTTTACAAAAGAGATTTACGAGCTCATCTCCTCACTTTATGGAACAGTATTTGTGAAATGACATCAGTCCTGTCAGGCTCTGCCAAAGCGAGTTTGCTTTTCGAGCGTTAATGAAAACACTTTCACATGGTCACATTGTGCCGTTTCATAATGTTGTTTATCAGGGGAACAAAACAATGTATTGCCTCTGACTTAGTGACAATGTAGCAGGCTGTGAACGCCACCGTGTCATTCAGAAACACTAGAAAATGCTGCCCTCTTGTAGTCACTAATAAAGCTCCGTTTACAGCTTTTTACTTTGAACTAACTTGCAAAGTGACCCGTTACAAGCTTTTCCCCCCCCGTCATGTTTTGTTCTCGATGTGAATAAATGTCAAATGAACCACTGCTAGATTGTTGTTTCGCTCCAACAGGTGTGATTTCTTTTTTTTGTTTTGTTTTAACCACACAGGTTTACGCTCTGTAGATGTTTGTTTGTACTAGGGGTGTCACGATTTCAATTTTTTGAGTCACGATTATTGTGAAAGAAAATATTGCGATTTTACGATTATTCACGATTATTGACCGAATGAAAGGAAAGAACTGATATTTTTAGTTTTTGTCTTTAAAAAGCTTTTTAATACTTTTTAAACTTGTAAACATTCACTGTTTCTAAAAATGAAAAATGCTTTAAGATTGTTTTGCATTCAAATAAATAGGCCTACATAGAACAATACAAAACAATGTCAACTTTACTTCTTTATGACCATAATTATCATAATTACGTTACTACCTATTATTAGGCCACAAGCTATGGCTAGGTTTTATGTTCTAAAAGTTATGCTGCTGTTTAATTATTTGTCAGATGTTTTGATGAACAGAGAATGAAACGTGTTTACAAAGTGACTAAAGATACGCTAATGTTTTCATTCAGTGCGTTTACGTATTCCAGTTATTAGCCATAATCCGGTTGTGGCAGTTTTCAGGATTTGGCGTTTATATGAAACTGAGAAATCGGGACTCTCAAATCCCCTGTTTACATGATCAAATAAAGGACGACATCCGCACAGGCGCATTTAAATGTTTTGAGCATTATATGGAAAATATTAAAAGCATAAAATACGCGACTGCTGTGGCTTATTGTGGGTCTAGTTCTTGTGAATGCTACTTTGGGCTAAATGTTATATCATCCATTACATCCTGAGCTATGGCAGACGACAGCGGCAGAGGATTGTGAGTAATTTGTTACCTTTACTCGTCCTGGGTCTGACTTTGCACCGACCAGGGAGCAGTGGGTGAAGGTTCAAAGTCAGGTCCGGAGCTGACGGAAGTCTCTAGGTATTGTTTTTCCATCGTAAACAGGAGCCCCTGTTCGACAGCCAACAGCCTTCAAATGATCGGCAACAGTAAATACACATTTCACAAACCAGGTTTCTCGTTACCGGAAAAACTGCTTTTTTCAGGTTCTAAAATAGGTTGTGTTCACGTGACATCACGCCTCCTGTGCGGCGCGTTTTGAAGCTTTTCGTGCGTGGCTTTTCACGCACATCCAGCGCCTCGAAAGCGTCCGACGCTAGAGTTGGAATTGTTGAACTTTTTGGAGAAATTTGGCGAGAATTTGTCGACCAACCAGGAGCTTTCCCCGACAGTGACGTGCGTTGGAGCTGAGCCACCGGGGCAGATCCTATGCCAGATGTAAACAGTCAGAGTCACGGAGGTTAGCTTCACCGTGTTGTGGGACTTTTACAAAGACACACATAAGGGTTTCATTTACCTAAACCCAGGATTAAAAGCGGCGACAAGAAAACTTACTTGAGTGGCTGGATCTGCGCTGGGAATGTGTCTGGGCCTTGATGATGCACAGAGCAATCCCAAAGCTGCTACAAGCTAAATCTCCAATCGATGTGAAAACGAGAAATATGCACGAATAAAGTCTATTAAGCCCCATCTACATAAAGCAACTGTTTAAAGGACCTGTATCATGCTATTTTAGCCATTCCAAAGTAAAGTATAGGCATTTATATGATATATTGTACCTCTACCACTACGGAGCACTCATTTTTGTGATAAATATAAGTATTTTCTGGAGGTATTTTTCCAACCCGGAAGACAAAACGCTTGGATTCAGTTAACTCCGCCCCCTCTCGCCGCTCATACAACTTTAGCAGTAGTAAAAATATATATATCACAGCAATAAGTGAAGTTATTTCATGATGCTGTTATAAGGAGTTAGCTTCATGACTAAATGGCTAACACACACGCTAACATGCATTTTGATCGACTCACCACTCTGATGTTTCCATTATGGGACTTGCGTTGGTTATAAAAGTTAATCCACTTTGATTCTGGCCAAGGTTCTTTAAACATCCATCAGCGACAGGCACAGACAAACACTATTGTGGCTGATAGTCGCTGAATCCCGGAGGGAAATTCCAACTTCTATGGCCTCTTCTTTGGGAAGGTTGAATAAAGTCCAGTCCTCGCAGCCAAACGCGGTTTTCTCCGTGACATTATCGTGAGGTAAGAAAAAAAGAACAGGTGTCCAGACTCCAGAGTAGGTTAGAAAAAGCTCCCTCTTCACAACTTTCGGTGCAACATGACATGACCATCTGTTCAGACCGTTCGGACGCTCAGGGGGAGCGTTTGTTTTCTGTACAGGGGCAGCGCAGCGTCAGGCACTTCCTCTTTTATTTTATTTTTTTTCATTTATTTTTTTTATTTATTTTTTCTTACGACAGAAATAATGAAAAGAGCAGTTTTACAAATGAAAATCATGCTGTAAGGCATTAGATTACAGACGTCGAGCACTTCCGTTCCGCTGTGACGACACAACTGAACATGCCAGTCGTTTACCAGGAGAGGGCGGATCAGCTGGTCAGAGCGCAGGATTCAGGAGGATTACTGAGAACTGCGTGAATGAAGCCAAACACCACTCTGGGGGTGTTTTTGAGAAGAAAATAGCATAACAACATGGTTAAAAGCTCAAAAAAGTCGATTTTGCATGATATAGGACCTTTAACAATGATCACACACTGATTGTTGATTTTTAAGTTTATTGCTCACATTTTTATCTACAACGGGCCGTAGTCAATCTGTTTTCTCGCGGAGTTAGCTGCGCATAGACGCGAAGAGATGGCTCGCATTGACCCCATGAAAACAAGTATTATGCACTAATAACATCAATAAAGCCCTTAACTAGACAGAGCAGCCTTTATGATGGTCTCACACTGAGCTGGGCTTGACACATTTGTGGTTTATTGCAGACTTTTTTTTAACAACAATGAGCTGTAGGCGATTGTAACAAGCTAACTGGGCTAACCTAGCCTATAGCCACTTGCCACCAATGTCCCTTCAACCGTATGGGCTGGATATGAGCTTAAATACTGGGGAGATCCTGCGTAGACCATGGGGGTATGATTAAAGATCCATAGGACATGGCAGGAGCAAAGAGGGAGACTAGTTAGCCTCCAAACAACTGTAGTTTTCAGGGAAGAGCTGCTTCCAAGATGGCTACGAACGCACTCTGAGCTGATGCGCGGCCAGGGCGTCTTGACACTCGGTGACATTCATGACAAGCGTCTAACTAGGGGCTTTAGGCGTGTTTTTGAAGCCGAGAAGCGTGCGGTCTGAATGCAGCGTTAAGACATTTCTTTATGGAAATTTCTTTCAGAAACTGTTCCTCTCCCATAGAGTTGTATTGGAACCTGCTCAAACTATAACGTTACGCAATAAGTAATTCAACTTATTGGGAAACTGCATTTATATGATCAAAGACAAAACCGAAATATTTGAAAACTCCTGATAATAACCGGAAAACGTGAATTACACTCATTTAGTAATTTGCTCGTAATTCACCGGGAGGTTAAAGTTGCTGATTTTTTTTTACCGCGTCTGCCTTGAAAACGTCAACAGTTTGGACCCAGAAGCAGCTCGGTTATCATGAATGATGCCACAATTAAAGAGGGGGTATTATGCTCTTTTCAATCACACAGCACCAGTCTATAGCACTACAATGACGACGTAACCTTCTGTCGGTCTGTACATGCAGCAAATTAAAATAACTGCCTTGAATAAAATTGCTCTCTCAAAATGGCTGTACTGAACGTCTTGAAATAGGCCTCTGTCTCTTTAAGAAGCTTTCCGACACGCCCCCTTCAGCACACTACTGTGGCATTGAAACAACAACACTGTGCGGGGAGGGGGCTCTGCTGAGCTGAGGAGCAGTGGTTGGGGGCTTGGCTGGTGACGAAAGGTCCAGAGGCGTCTCCAGGAGGTGGGGGCGTTCCTAGGAGGACTGAGGCATAGCTACACCTAAAATGGCCGCCGTCTAAGTTTTTACTGATTACTCAAAAATATGTGAATGAGCCGAGGCAACACTCCAGGCACGTGTTTAATGAGGGAATAACATAATAACAGGATATAAAGCTTGAAAAAGTCGATTTTACATAATACCCCCCCTTTAACAACCTTCTTGGAGAAAGAAGTGCACTTTGCATCTCTGGTCCAACACGCAAACCATTCACTCACAATCTTTTCGCCGCACAAGCAGACGGTCTACAGTGCGAGGTACACACCCCGAGTGCCGGCAGCAACACCCGCACTCCATTGAAACGCCGCGACTCACCGACGGCATTAAACTCAGAGTCTAAATGAAAACGCCGCTTATTCCACCGGTGAGTCGCGGCGGCGCACACACACACCGCAGTCCCCACGGAAACGCACTTGGCTGTGATTACCGACTGTTACCTCAGACGTGTGCTTCCCGTGGAGGCAATTTTCCTCCCCAAATTTAATTTCCAAACTCCAAATCAGAACCCATTTGCAACTCCGGGGACAATCTGGCAGGATGCAACTCGCGCGGAATTAACCACTTTAATGATCGTCGGAGGAAATCAGCCCGAACTATAGCGCCGTTTAGGCTTTTTAAATTTCTGTATTCATTTTCTTGAACGCGTTTCTAAAGATTTGCATAAAGACTGTCGGTGCTTTGGGGACGACCGATCATACCTTATGTGTCTCCGAGAGCCTCATTTGGAGACGATACCGCCTAATAAGCATTCTCACCTTCGCAAATACGCCGTTAATTGCGGATGATGCCGGATGAAACCGCTGCGGAATCGGCACGGATCGCTGTTAAAGGCATCGAGAGACAGTTTTCTAATGAATCCATCAAGAAAATGGGAGAAAAACCACATATTTTTTCTCACCGCCTTCCAAATGTACTCACCGCGTCTCGTTTTCCGTGTGCCGTGCTGAAAAGCGGAGATGCTCACCGCTGTTTGGGGCGAAACCCGGGGAAGAGAGCGTCCTTAATGGCTCGGAAGCTATTACGGCACAGACTATCACCATTTTCTCAAATCGACGCCGGCGAAGAACGGAGACGTGTCATAATATTCTGAAAAATAGCTGCAAATAGCGGCCCATGATGTCTTCTTAAGAAAGTGAGGAAAAACAAGACAAATGGGCTGAGGACTGGCCGCGGTTAGGCAAATGTGGAAACTTTAGCGCTCGGCTCACATTGAACAGAAAGAGCTCATATTGTGTGATGACTGACCTCACTGCAGACTTGTCACAACAATAGGTTTTTAAAAGTGTCTGCCTTTAATACTCCATCCATCCATCCATTCATCCATCTCCATAGTATTAAAGAGGGGGTATTATGCTTTTTTCAATCACATAGCACCAGTCTATAGCACTACAATGATGACGTAACCTTCTGTTGGTCTGTATATGCAGTAAATTAAAATAACTGCCTTGAATAAAATCGCTCTCTCAAAATGGCTGTACTGAACGTCTTGAAATAGGCCTCTGTCTCTTTAAGAAGCTTTCCGACACGCCCCCTTCAGCACACTACTGTGGCATTGAAACAACAACACTGTGCGGGGAGGGGGCTCTGCTGAGCTGAGGAGCAGTGGTTGGTGGCTCGGCTGGTGACGAAAGGTCCAGAGGCGTCTCCAGGAGGTGGGGGCGTTCCTAGGAGGACTGAGGCATAGCTACACCTAAAATGGCCGCCGTCTAAGTTTTTACTGATTGCTCAAAAATATGTGAATGAGCCGAGGCAACACTCCAGGCATGTGTTTAATGAGGGAATGACATAATAACATGATATAAAGCTTGAAAAAGTCGATTTTACATAATACCCCCCCTTTAACTGAAGTATTACTGGGAGACGGCGCCCCAGCCAACAAAAGAACAATAGGCAGGTAATTAGTGATCAGCCATGAATAGGACAAGACTGACCGATACTGAGGTGAGCAGGTTGTTAGAGACGCTCTACTTCAAAGGTTGTTTACCCACAGGTGAGAGTAGCTGTGATTAGAGGGGAGGAGCCGGGCCAACCCCAACTCCGCCCCGTTGGTCTATATCTGAGTGGGACTTGTCGCTTGACGAAGCCTTTTGGATGAGAGGCGAAATGTTCGAAGACTTCAACTACTGAGTACAGAAGATGACTCAAATACCGTCACTGAAGTTATTACTTCACAAAAACATCAGGTAACCAGCCGCCTGCGCGTCATACCCACCTACCGGCAACATCCCACTAGCCCAGTACTAGGCTGGCTAGTATCGTCTGTCAGTGACTTCATTTACACCACAGTTCTATTTAAAAAGTAATAAATCAACCCCAAATTAATCTTCTTTATAATTATAAAAAGTAAGTAATTTATTTGTGTGACAGTGTTTGGTCCAAGTGCTTATAACTAGTGCTGCCCCCTGCTGGTCTCACTGAATTCTTGATCATTGTTGGCCTCTATGAAACAGTGGAGCACCGCTGCCTTTTTGACCAAAAGGACAAGATCATGGATATAAGAAGTCAACTGAAGAGAGTGGGTGAAGAGCTCAGAGTTGAGTCGCTTCTCCTCCACGTTGGGAGGAGCCTGCTGAGGGGAGGAGGAGCCTGGGGATTTTGGGAAAGTTCTGAGAAATGTTGAGGGGACTGCGCTGACAGGCCGAGGTGCTCCCTGAGAGGAGTTTGGGGTGAGGAATGTTCCAGCGCAGCGCAGCGCAAACACATGATTTATCCATTCATCATAAGTAAATTAAGACGGGTACAAGAGAGAGGACAAATGTCGCTCTTTTCTGCAGGTTAATAGCGAGTTGGCGACAGATGGACACGTCAGGGCTCACGGGGTCAGCCCTATGTTCCCCGGTACCTATGTTCCCCCACTTCTATTGATTAAGATTAGGCACCAGCCCACTATCCTTAAGGTTAGTGGCTAACGGGGGTCGAGCGTCACCGCATACCCTAATGCTGATACACATTTCACGCGGAAACAACATGGAAATATGGTTAAAATGCAAAGGAAAAAACGTGTTCTACATAATACGCCAAATAAGAGACAATAGATGAGTCGTAGTCAGTCAGCGTGCTCCAGTTGGACTGATGTAATCGGGCAATTGAAGAACGTGTTTGTACAAAAGCCACAAACTTTTGATTAAAAGTGTAGTGAAGCTCTCATAATGGAGTGCACATAACCATTAGCAGGAATAAAAAAAGGCAGTCATTTTGTGTTAATGAACTCATTTATCACGAGAGAAATTGCCTTTCTTTACAGTTTATTGGTTACGTGTAATTACAGCGTCTGATTGAAAAAAAACAAAAAACTATTTGCTCGAATCTATGTGGTAAAGTAATGTGACAGTGTAGAGTTTAATCACAGTAAAGCCATTAACAGCTTTTTGTTCAAGATCCGTTTCACGTTTGCCCTGTCCTTTAGAAAACAGAACGGACTTTTTTGAGACAATGGTCAGAGAAAGATGCAAAACACTTCCCCCACATATTACCGCTTTTCCACCGGCACTTCCTGCACAGGTGCACCAGTCGAGTGTTTCCACCGGTCAACCAGGTGCAAGTTTTGGGACTGAGCTCAAGATTCCCTTGGCCGAATCGACTGGAAGTCATACTAACGTGACGAGGAGAGACTTCTGACCTCTGACTGACCAGCCCTCACTAAAACCAGTATGTGCGACAAGATTTCATATTTCACAACATCATACTACTCTTGAACGGTGATTTTAACGAGGATAGCAGTTAGCCTCTGTAAGGTCCTATATCATGCAAAATCGACTTTTTTGAGCTTTTAACCATGTTGTTATGCTATTTCCTTATCAAAAACCCTCCCAAAGTGGTGTTTGGATTCATTCACGCAGTTCTCAGTAATCCTCCTGAATCCTGCGCTCTGAGCAGCTGCTCCGCCCTCTCCTGGTAAACGACTGGCATGTTCAGTTGTGTCGTCACAGCGGAATGGAAGTGCTCGACGTCTGTAATCTAATCAATCTAATGCCTTACGGCCTGATTTTCATTTGTAAAACTGCTTTTTTCATTATTTCTGTCGTAAGAAAAAAAATGAAAAATGTCCCCTGTACAGAAAACAAACGCTCCCCCTGAGCGTCCGAACGGTCTGAACAGATGGTCATGTCATGTTGCACCGAAAGTTGTGAAGAGGGAGCTTTTTCTAACCTACTCTGGAGTCTGGACACCTGTTCTTTTTTCTTACCTCACGATAATGTCACGGAGAAAAGCGCGTTTGGCTGCGAGGACAGGACTTTATTCAACCTTCCTAAAGAAGAGGCCATAGAAGTTGGAATTTCCCTCCGGGATTCAGCGACTATCAGCCACAATAGTGTTTGTCTGTGCCTGTACTGATGGATGTTTGGTGAACCTCGGCCAGAATCAAAGTGGATTAACTTTTATAACCAACGCAAGTCCCATAATGGAAACATCAGAGTGGTGAGTCGATCAAAATGCATGTTAGCGTGTGTGTTAGCCATTTAGCCATGAAGCTAACTCATTATAACAGCATCATGAAGTAACTTCACTTTTTGCTGTGATATATATATATATATTTCTACTACTGCTAAAGTTGTATGAGCGGCGAGAGGGGGCGGAGTTAACTGAATCCAAGCGTTTTGTCTTCCGGGTTGGAAAAATACCTCCAGAAAATACTTATATTTATCACAAAAATTAGTGCTCCGTAGTGGTAGAGGTACAATATATCATATAAATGCCTATACTTTACTTTGGAATGGCTAAAATAGCATGATACAGGTCCTTTAAGCTAGTGTTAGCGCAACATCTGCACGTAGCTTACCTTCATAGTCCGTCTTTTAGCAGCTTCTTTCCTCTAGTTTTTGTCTTGGCTCCTCTGAATAATTCCATAAACTCCATCAAAAGGCAGTATTTGTTCATAGTGTTTTCATCACGGCGCACTAAACCTTTCTGTTGTTCCTTCAGTCGCCGTCAACAACTTCTACGCTCCATTTATAACTGAAAATGGAGCGTATTCAATACACATGAATAAAGTCAAGTCTAAGTCGGGTCCATATGGAGGTTTAACCACAGCAGGTTGTTCAGAAGAAGCAAAACAATGGCAGTTGTAGCATTAGCATGATGCAAACACGAAGCATCATGTTAGCATTCTCCCTTATTTATGTATTTATGGGCTGTCGAACAACTTTGCTCTTCCCCGTGTCTTTGTATCTTTATTTAGTAGAAAGCTACATTCATAATTTAGCATTTGTTAAAGTTGTTTATGAATAATTAGAGAAAGTTCAGATTTTCTGCACTTTGTTTTCCCCCTTAACTGCGTCAAAACATGACCATATATGTGCGATTCCAGAGATGCCGTCTGTATCTATTGTACTTGAAGCAATTATTTTTTTTCTTTCTTTGAAAAAGTACTAATTTGGACTGGACAACGGATGTCTTTTTTTTAAAAACTTTTGCTACGTTGTTAAGCTCCTGGTCGATAAGTTTCTCAAAGTGTGTGTTAGTGGACGTCATCCATTCACTTCAGGACACAGCCATTCAATGTCAACAGCTGCTCCAGCAACACATTCGAAAAGACAAGGTTGGCCCAGTATCCAGCTCAAGGACACAACAACAGGAACAGCAACAACATATGCAGTGCCAGCAGCAGGGATGGAACCACAAACTGGAGTTTAAAGGTGAGTCTTTGCCATTTTTTCGACTCTACTGAACAATTTGTTGTGAAAACACATCAACATGGACCCGATTTTGGCTTGACTTTATCTGTGTGTGATAAAAAATATTATGTTTATTGTGCGCTAGAAAATGGCACAAAAAAAAAGGGGGAAAAAATAATAATAATCAAGCTACTTCCTGAGGGCTCTTTCATAAAACTCGCTCAGTAAAGCTCGGCTTAGGCTCCATTTCCTGGTTTACGTGAGGCACAACAATTCAAGCTGCGATTACTGGGTTTCACCAAAGGGGCTAATCTCACTAATTCAAGAGCGGTTCAACTAATTAGCACTTGCCGCGTACATAAGCAGACCACACCAACGATCAGCGTTCATGAAGAAATCATGGCCGCCAGCTTTGTTCCGCTACGTTAGCTCCATAGGTAGAGTGCAGCGCTCCTGTCCAAGAGGCTGCCAGATCGATCTCAGCCTTGACTTTTTTTTTTTTTTGGACTGGGCACCCACTGGGAAGATAAATAACATAAATCGGCGCTTGATGAATTGAAACACTTTTCTTTTCCCCCCTGGAATTTAAACACATTCTAGAAAAAAAAGAAAACACTATTGACACAGGTCATGAGGGCGGGTCCTGTGGGATAAGGTTCCTTTTTGATGACACATAATGTCATTAATAATCATGTCACACAACTTTCTATTTCACAGATGAGAGACTAAGACAATGGTGGTGTATATTTATAATTTATTGCATAAAGTAATTGATCTTGATGATGGCGCTAATACCCTGCTTGTATCATTTACGTTGCCCATTGGTGTTGGATTCCACGAAGAAGAAACATAGCCTGTGCTCAGTCTCGTCTTATGCTCCATCTGAAACCAGTAAATTGGTAAGAGGTCTTACACCAAACCGGGTGTGCGTCAGCCTCCGCCATGATAAGAAGTATCCGAATTGGGTTGTCGGTTAGGAAGGAGTTAGGGAAAGTGGCCTGTATGCTAATTTTCATAGCCACTTTAGCATAGGGACCTCTGATGCTAACTCACTGGCCATCCCATAAGCCACTGCGCCAATCTCCGCACCCCCCTCGCCCCCACCCTCGAGTGATTCATGCGCAACCACTGTTGATTGACAGATGCACATTTAATAATAAAAATATATTTAAAAAAACACAAGATTCTGCACAAGCCAAACTTTATAAAAGTGACCAAATACATGTTAGAGTCACCACAGCACAGGCACATGGTTTTAAAGAACTTAAGCCACTTGGCTAATTAGCATACTGTAGCTTTATGAAACTGCTGTTGAGATAAAATAAAGGGAAATGTGAAAGATCATTTGGATGTTTATATTTTTTTTCCGCCTTAAATATCTTTATTTGGACACTATGTTGTTGTTGGACAATATACTGTAGGTGGCGGTATGCGCTTTTGTTTGGCCTGCACTGAACTTTAAAAAAGAAGAAGAACAGCTGTTGGTGATGTCACTTCCCCTTCCCCTGTGTAAGGACGGTCGAATTGGGCAAACGCTGCTAAAGCTCTAGTTCACTAACTGCATAGAGATCTAACAGTTGACCCCATGAAAGGTTAAGGATTAGTTGCTAGTGTTAATACTTAGAGGATACAATGTAATGGTTTTGGATGCAGCCTTAGTCTGGTCCGGACCAGGCTAAGTTCTCTGACTATATTTCCATAGTAGCTGAGCCAGACTTAGAGTGAAGAAGAAGAAGATCTTTATTTATATAGCGCCTTTCACAGACATGGTCACAAAGCGCTTTACAACCATACTTTCACCCACACACATCATTCATCTTGGCCTATTGTACATGTTTTTGGTGGTAGGGGAAACCAGAGTACCCGGAGGAAACCTACGCAGACACGGGGAGAACATGCAAACTCCACACAGAAAGGCCCCGTCCATGGTGGGAATCAAACCCGGGACCTTCTAGCTGTGAGGCGAGAGCACTAACCGCTGTGCTACTGCGCAATAACAACAGATAAAATCCCCAAAACTGTTTTACACCCAGTTAGAATAATATAGCTCACCATTTCTGCGGGAAAAATTAAGATATGTGTATATTTGAAACAAGCCTTCATTGTGTATTGTGAAATTATTACTATACATATTTTTGTCATATTAGGCTTTAGTGATTATATATAAAACTGTGTTGATGTAACTGACCAGCCATTGCATTAGCACAGCGGTTAGAGCTCGTGCTTCACAGCTAGAAGGTCCAGGTTCGATTCCCACCTGGGACGGGCCCTTTCTTTGTGGAGTTTGCATGTTCTCCCCGTGTCTGTGTAGGTTTCCTCCGGGTACTCCGGTTTCCCCTACCACTAAAAACATGTACAATAGGTTCCCCTCTGGGGCCAGGACTCCCCTGAAAAAGAGATTCTTAATCTCAGTGGGACTTTCCTGGTTAAATAAAGGTCAAATAAAATAAATAAATACTGCCCCATTGTTGTATTTACGGTTGATCCACTGGGGGGCAGTGTGTTAAAAGGAGGAGTCAGATTGTGCTGAAGAAGTGACGATAAGAACATTCCAAGAGCAGTGATTGGTTCGACAAGGACACGCCTACTTCCTGATGTGTAGCCCCCCCCCCCCCCCCCCCCCTCTCTCTCCTACCCTCACTGGATCGACCAAGATCTAGCTCACCATGACTTGTGCTTTAGTTTTGAAGAGATATAATATTTTTATACGCTGTTTTGTTCCTTTGGCTATTTAGCAAACTAACCGAAAGTTGTCATTGAGTTTGTATAAGGTGTGGTTTCCCAAAGTCCTTTGTTTCAGAGAAGAGGAGACGCAGCAACCCCCACCCAGTCCGCTGACCACATGGTCAATAAAGGGGTCAAAGTACAGCGGAGCTGAATGGACAGCTTTGGGGGAACCAATGAAACGATGGAAACCACGACATGTGGTCTTAGACTCATAAATCTTGTAAACAATGGAATGTGTAAAAAACTGTGGTTCCCCAGGAAGAGTCAGTCTGCCCATGGGAACGGCTGGAGGCAGACTCACAATGGATAGGGAAAACAGAATTCTGTATTAAGATGACATGTTAGGGAAATAAAACTTCTAATTTTAACTCCTTGATTTTGTCATCAATCCTGGTATTTAATTATTAGTTTATGTAGAGTAGTTTTTGACGACTCTCAACTCCTCCTCCAGTTTGAATGCGCGGTGTTGTCAATTAAAGGTAATGTTAAATAGGGAAAAAGTAAACTCCGTCGTAGTGATTCTATTTTATTGTGTACAACGACAACACAGGAAAACCGGCTGTTTTCTTCAGTTTGTAATATAGGGAATAAAATAATGTCCTGTGTCCATATAGTAAAGAATACGTCAACAGTATGTACAAAATAAAATTGCTAATTAATGCCAGAAAAGCATCACTAAAGAAAATCCAGAGTGAATGTAATAATTGTGTTTAATCAGATGTTTAAAAAGAGCCTCATAATGGACTCTAGAGCAGGTTAAACTCAGCACAATCCTATTACAGGGGTCCCTCGCTATAACAGGGTTCACCTTTTGTGGCCTCGCCGTCTCGCTGATTTTTTTTGTCCCATCTCTTGTCCCGACTGAAAGCTGCACGATTACCGGCGGGGAATCACGTACTGGAAAACAAACTTGCATCACCTGCCTAGAAACCCACGCTCATAACTCCCCCCGTCCCGGTAGACCCAGGGTTGCCAGGTCGGGGCTCCTTCTCGTCTGTCCCGGTAAAGCGGTCGCCGTGGTAACGCCGGCTGAGAGGCCGGAGCTCGGGTTTCGTCCACGCCTTTGTGCCTTTGAGCTGCGCACTGGCACGTCCTTTTGTTTTGCTGGTTCGGAGTGACTCATTTCGACGCACGAGAGCCACGGCTTTTGTGTGGATCCGGCCAGTTCTGTTTTACTAATGATGTGGGGATTTATTATTGTCACTGTTTTAAGAGTGTAGGGATTTAAGACCCTGCAGGTGAATCGTGTGGGTTTTTTTATGAATAGATTTCAATTTGAAACCTTTGCTGTAGATTATGGATATAAATATGAGGGGAAAAGATTATTGCAGGTTTTCTGTCGTTTTCTGTTTTCATTAGGGTCGGGACCTTTTCCTATTCATTCATTTAATGCGATTAAAAATATGAATCAAAATGAATCACACTTTACTTTAGCGGCACAGACACTTTTTAGTTTGACTTTTTCCTGCAGACGTTGCTTAGGGACAAACACGGCGTAAAGCCAAAAACAATTTTACCGTCAAACTTGTTTATTGTCTTTGAAGAGTTTGAAATGATCACACACATCTCGAAAATACGTTCATATTCAGGAAAATAGAAAGAAGCATCTAAGACAGTGTTTTTCAACCTTTTTTGAGCCAAGGCACATTTTTTTCATTGAAAAAATCATGAGGCACACCACTAGCACAAAATGTAACTCTGTAGCCTTGAGTAGGATCACTGTATAGTCTCGCTAGCCACCTGTTGCATCCATGCATCACTAATTCTCCTGTCTCAAAGAAAGTAGCTTCCTGATATGGAAGAGTTTTACACGGTTACTCTGCCTCTCACATTATTTGCAAATAATAAATAATTTGTTTTCAAAACATATTTTTTAGACCCACTAGGTGAAATTGGATAATTTCCCACAGCACAATATAATAATAATTATTATTATTATAATAATTATAATAATTATTATAATTTCCCACAGCACAATATCTCACAGCACACTAGTGTGATTGAAAAACACTGATTTAAAATTCAACCTGGATAGACTCACACAGACGAAAACAGAGATTAGGGAGATTTATTGACATGTGTATTAGTTTTGGCGATCAGACCCCGGCGGTGACATCGATGTACAAGTCAGTGTAGGTGAACAGCTTGGAGTTAGGGATGTTTTTCCCCCGGAGCCTGGACACTAGGGGTGGTATAGGAGATCGTCGGGAAAGCTCGGGTAGAGTCGAGGATGAATGAGGCGGAGATGGGGTGGAGACGGGTCGCAGCGCAGCTGGGAAGCAAACAGGTCATGATTGCTGTGGCTTAAAAGCGGGATCGATGGCGATGATTGGCTGCTACGGAGGTGCGGCTCCGACGCTGATGTGGAGGTGTGGACCTTTCAGGAGCGATCATTGGCTGGAGGTTGATGATGCTGCGTTTATCTACCAGGCTGAATTATACCAAGGCCAAACCGCCTTTGCTCTGCCTGATCCCAACAGAACAGATTGAAGCGAAGCAGGAAGGGCCTGGTCGGTGCTTGGATTGGAGACCGTTTGGAAACACCAGGAAGCGGGTGGGTGGATGTAGTGAGTGAGTGGTTGGTGGTGGTCGGAGGGACCAAAGGCACAGACTGGTTGCCTCGCTTCCGTCAGTCTATTCCAGGGCAGCTCTGGCTACAACAGTAGCTTACCACCACTGAGTATGGAGTGAATGAATAATGACAACAGTGTCACGCTTTGAGAAACTTGGTAATACAGGCTTGTAAAGGGCAATACAAGTGTAAGCCATTATTATTTTTATACCTCTAAAAAATAAATACAACCCCTAAATAAATCATGCGATTAATTAAAGTGATAGTCTGGAAGTCTAAACGTTTTATACATTTTACAAATGTGCAAAATCGGTTTTGCATTTTGGTGTAAAGTAAGTAAAGGTAAAATGGTAAATGGTTTTATATAGCGCTTTTCCACCTACATTAGGCACTCAAAGCGCTTTAATAGTATATTATACATTTTATTTTTTCACACAGTCTAGTATCCTCCCTCCTGTGAACCGGCCTGACAGGTCCAATCAGGAGAATTGCAAACTTACAGACTATCACTTTAAGTGCAGTCGGCCCCTGGTGTAACGTAAGCACAAAGGTATTTGCAGATCACTGCTCTTTCAACCCTGACCAATAAAGGTGTTTTGCATAGCGAGCATATTTTACTGTCTGGAGCTCAGCCCGGGTATATTGACAATGACCAACTCCACTCATTATCAACATTCATCCAGAACCCGCTCAATTTCAACTTCAAAGGCTGTTTTCTCAAAGTCTGGATTCCAGATCTTTGCTTTAAAAGCGAGACGTGAGACACAGAGTTTCAGGATTTCACAGGATTAGTTTGATCCTTCTACTAGACTGATTTGTTAAACTTTTTAACCTTACAAACTAATAATTTATTCAACTAAACCATTCAGTATTGATGCAATGTCCAATTTGTATAAAACAGAGTCACATGAAAGATATTTTAATAGTCGTTTTCATCCCTTCTGTCTGATAAGTCCCATGTTGTGATAAATGAACCACTCCAGACACATTCAGTGTATCTTTGAGGAGCTGGCCGACATATATGTTTATATGTGGGCGGCGTTGGTTCTTGTAAACGTGCTCTCATCTCGCTCTCTCTTGGGGACAGGTGGAAAAGACCAGTGGCTTCAGAGTGAGCGAATGAGACTTGGTGAACTCTGGTGAGTTTATTTGTGCTACAAATGTAGAAACATTGATGAAATGCTTTTTTGTTTGTTTGTTTCAGGTACACAAATACAAGCACTTACTCCAACTGCTGACCTTGAGTCCAGGGCCAGGATGAAGAGACAGCTGCTACTGGAGAATGCAATGACCATAACCTGGCCCCGGACAGGCCAGATATTAGACTCGGACTATATCCACACGAAGACAAAACGCTTATATTTTAAGAAACTTTCTTTGTAAGCACGAAGTCAGCTTAGTGAAAACGGCGTGATTCATCTGCCAGGCCTGTGTGGGGCGCTGTGACGCTAACACAGACAATAGAACAAGATGTAGAGGGCGCATGCGCAGTAAACGTTTGTGGAATGTAAACAGTGAAAATGAAACGGATTCAATGATTTATGATTTACAGAAGAGACGAGGAGGCGAGTTTATACTTCAGATGTAAAGGGACTAAAGCAGAAAAACCTGTCAGTGACCGGACTTTGACTGTTTTCTACTTATCACCTGTGGCCTGCGGATTACAGTGGAGTAAAACTATTATAGATCCATAAGTAAAACTCATTCTAAGGTCAGTAGATTATGGATAACAGAGATCTTTCCACTCTGGGACCAAGTTTGGAAACTGTTCGTTTCCAGACCCCCATAACGCCGGGCTCGTATGGACGATACACTGGATTGATAAAACATCTTTGCGTCTGGTCCTCAGCTTGACTTCGTATGGACAGGGCCTTGGACTGAAGCACATCCCTGGACCTTCTCCGGACTGCCTGAATGTCCTTGTAATATTAACACGGACATTTTATCTTTCGTGTGTACACTTCACTCATTGAATCCATCCTCACAGACAACGTCTCTTCCTGGTTAAACTTTCTCACCCTCAAACACAAAACAAAACTCAACAGAATAGTAAACCAGGCCAGCAAGATCCCCCGAACCCCTCAGACCCTACTCTGTACAGGCGATGAGGAAACCAACCCCCTCATCACAGAAGACGCCATCAGGCAGAAGATACACAACCCCACTGGCCCATAAAAACATCTACAAGAAATCCTTCATTCCATCTGCAGTCGCTGTCCTACATATGAATGAGTTTCAATGAGCCGTGTTGAACAGACTATAAACATTTGTCAATTTTCCTTATGGAGATTTATTTCAAAAACAGCGTTGTATTGGCCCCTGCCCTCCATCTGACATTATGACATCATTAAATTGAAGAACGTGAACGCCGCCATCTTGGTACAACTGAGAGCAGGAGAAAAAAGACTTCGCCGTCATGTCCACGATCTGAATACACCGTAACCAAAGTAGTTCTAAACAAGGACTAACCCAGAAACAGCAGCAGGACCCAAAAGCTGTCTCTAAATGAAACAACACTAGAATAGCCACGCGGTTAAACCCGTGCACCACCCGCGGTTTGAGTTGGAGAAACACTGGTCTCTGTGGCAAAAGGATTATGCAAGTCTCAGGCTCCGCGGCTTTTGTTTGCATCAAAAACAATCATATGAAAGAGTCAGAGACGCATTGATCTGAACAAAATGGAGCCGTGAACTGGTGGGTTGGGACCTGAAAGTGGGTCGAGAACCATTCCCAGAAATCTATCCACGGATGAAGTAAAAATGACTGTTGTAGTGTTAATCATTAATGTGTCTTGTTTCATGACAAGATTCAATCAACTTGGATTTAAACCTTGAATTTACCTTTCAATAATTAATTTGTTATATCATTTTTCATTATGTAGCAAATTAAATTCTTATTTGGCTCACGGCTTGTCATCCTGGGACGGGCAGAGGTAACCACGATCTCTAAACCACATGTGAAGCGTCTGGTTTGAACTAAAAATGAACCCTTACAGCTCAGAACCGTTTTCCCAGGAAATATTTATTTTAATATTAATATTAAAGTTTAGAATCAGTACTCGAGTCTGTTTAAATGACTGTTATCGGGATGTTTCGATCATAGTTTCAGCTTTTTTTGGCTTATTCAATGACAATATTCAACCTCGTAACCCCCACCTGAACCGGGCACATTTTCTCCAGTTTGACTTTACCCAAATCTAAAAGCTTCTTGAACAAAGCGTTAAAACAGCGACGAAAACAAGGATGAAAAAATACAACAAAGAAGCGACAAAAACGTGCTGGAAAAACAATAACACATTTAAAAATCAGCAAAAACACAACTAAAAAGTTACAATCAGTTTTGTAGAGCTTAGCTTTCAAATGAAACGTTACTCTGGCCTATAGGCTGTAAGCTCCAGTCGAGAAGCTTTTAGATTTGGGTAAAGCTTAACAGGAGAAAATAAGTGCTTAAGGGAAAGACATTATTCCACATGATATTTTTTGAATCTCAGTTTTAATTTATTTCATTCAAAAGTGACATCACACAATCACAACAAAACCGCCAAGCCAATACAGTATGAAACGGAGCAGAGGAGAAGAACGTGTCTTATAAATATATTTTTGTATTCTATATTCAGGTATTTACAATATATAACATACACCGTCGTATTTGTGAATGTTTACAAATGGTCAAAAACAAACACACTATCGTATTCATGTTTGTTCAAATCAAATATCCCACATTATTCATGTCCAAGTACTTCATACTTCTTTAACATTGTAGCTTTTATGTGTTTTTTTTTTTTAACTCCAGGAAAGATTCTGACTCTTTCACTTTTTTCTGAAGTTTATTCCATAAACTAATTCCTGTCGCTGTAACAGTTTGTTCCATTGCTTTAGAATTGATCCTGGGTTTTTCAGATTATAGTGACTGATTCATTTAATAACCAAACGATTCTTGGTTTGAAATGGGTTGAAGAGATTTTTTTTTTATGTTTAATGTCGCAGACTGGTGGGTCCTGATGAGTTGAGAACCACAAGGTTATTTAAAAAGTTAACACTAGCAGAAAGTTGAAAACAGTTAGATAAAGGTTTTCTGAAGGTTGAAGTAAACTAGCTTTAGACGAATGTTCACAGAACCAAGATAAAGCAAACGTCGGGAGAACGTTCCCAGAAGGCTGCCTTAACGCCAACGGGAGAACGTTCAAAGACCTTTCCATAGCAACCAGAAATAACATTCACACAACGTCCTTGTAACTTAAAAATAAAAATGCTGGTGAAGCCGGTGGTCGAGTGGTTTAGGTAAAGCTAATGCCATGTCGGTGAAACAATGTTCCAACCTCAGCGTCGTGGGTTCAAGTCCCAGTTCTGACCATTTGAATTCTGAATGTCTCTCCCCGCTCTTCACCCTGAACTGTCCCGTCTAATAAAGCATATTAACATAAAAACTGAAGACAATGTTACCTGGGTTGTAGACTCGTAGTCGGAACAATGTGACTAGAACAAGAGGCACAAGTCGGTTCTGGGGCATTTTGAGATTTTCGCAGATTGTTAAAGTGTCGTCTCCAACAATGTGTAACACATGGAAATCTGATCATATTTGGAGACGTAGCGGCGATTTGAAGTTAACAATTCCAAAAAGGCCAATGGGCTGTGTTATAACCGCCAGCCTCTCGTTTGTTTGTAACAAAATCACCCTTTATTATCTTCATTTTTCACTTACTGTATAAGCTTTGCATCGTGACTGTAGCCTGGAGGGCAGTTGGTTAGACCCAACAAGGGCATTGCTATGTGCGATCTAGCATTCATTATATGATCATTTATTCCTATACACTGAACATAATATAATCTTGTGAATTGTATTAACCTGTGTTTGGCTATTAAAGGCATCTTAGTTTCTGCCTTAACCAGCGCTGGAAGAGTGACAGGCTACACCTCTTCATACGTCTATGACAGCGGGACTGGCCCGCCGACCGTGACCTCCGTCTGCGGCCGGACATTGGTTTCAGTCTGTCTGCAGTTCCTGATCCAAGTTTAGTCAAACGGACACCAGTTCCTTATCTAAATATCCGCAGATGCCCCAAGGGGTTGTACGTGTGTGACGTATAGAAACTGTAAAGGCTTCTGTAAATCGTATATAATGTGAGCGTGGTAAAGGCTGCTCGTCTCGCTGCCGGCGTGCCTGAGTTCGGACAGCTCAGAGCGATCTGTCGTATACTGAAAACCAATTTCTTTCTATCGGTCACGAATTCTCCATGTAGTGGCCACTCCTAAGTCTGGAGCCGATCGAGAACCAATTGCCAGTCACGCTTAGCAGCTGTGGCCTCTCACTAGAACATACAGTATCTGATCGTGAGACTCCAAGACCATGGTCTGTAGCACGAGAGCCGCACGACCGTGACCTTTTGGGATACTCACTACCCAGGCAATAAAGGCTGATCAGGGGGATCTTTTCCTTTCACAAATCTATCAATAAAGACCCACGAAAGACAACTTTTGGTGAGTAAGACTCTTCTTTGATTTAATTGAGTAGAAACTTGGTGGTGCAGGTTTTAACCGGTGGAACTGCCCCTGGGAGCGGGACTGAACAGGGCACAGGTTTTTTGTAAGGTAATCATCCTAAGTAATGCTGCGTTTACACATAAGCACGATGCGTTACGAATGCCACAAATGCACATTCGTGGCCAAGGATCACGAATTTGATGATTCGGGGCAGAGGTTTCACGCGCCGCCACTAACTGTTGCGACTTGTTACTATGCGTTACGATTAATGGCACGAATTATTACGCACGGTCACGAATATGCGTCCCGCGCTGCTGCGTGGTGTTGCGCGCTGCTGCGTGGTGTTGCGCGCTGCTGCGTGGTGTTGCGCGCTGCCACGGGCTGTTACGGGTCACTAGGAATATTCGCGTTCTGTCCGAAATCTGTCAAGAATTGGGCGAAAGTGGAGTGATCTTCTGCCGCCGGGTTGGAGGCGGAGCAGAGGCCGTGCTCTCCCCTGAGTCATTGGGCTCGTCTGGCTCCAACTCCCGAACATCAGGTACGACCACAGGAGGAAGAAACACTTTCAGCACCCCGAGGAGCGGCAGTGGCTCGGGGTGCTGAAAGTGTTTCTTCAGGTGCTGTCCGTGGCTTGGAGCGCGGATTGGCCGACTTTTTTTGTGACACTTTTCCTTGGCATAGCGACTGCAGGTACCAACATTTACTTTGGGCGTAGCGTGTGTTTCTGTCAATTTTGAGCGTAAAAACAGTGATTCTGCTCCACGAACGCTCTCACGCTGAATTACGAAGCGCCACTACTCCTCACGAAAGGACACGCTCCGTTACGAACTCCACGAACAGAGGGTGATACGTGACATTCGTGGAAGATTTTTTGACAGACAAAAACTTTCTCCACGAACGTCACGAATGTCACGAACTGATGCGTTCTGTTAAGAATCCCATTGAGATGCGTTAAGTCACGTCACGAACGTCACGAATGACGGAAAAATGCCATTCGTAACGCATCGTGCTTATGTGTAAACGCAGCATAAGGAGGCAGTTCTCACCTCTTTCTGCTGTTGAGAATAACAATAGGGCTCATTTGACTACGCAAACCAAACCAGCTGTGTGGCTCCTCCTCCTCCTCCTCCGCAGTGTTTACCCCAGTATGTAAAAACTCAGAGACAAAGTCACGCTCCCACAGCAAGCGCTGAAATGAACCCAAACTAGTCGGTTTGAACCTAAAAGTTTACGCTTTTAAATATACCAATACTGGTAGCTTAAACATGGAGAGGCTTCTTCGTTACTTCAACTGAAGGATTCTGGAAAAAAAAGTGAAAATCACCAATAAAAAAACAACAACGTTGTTTACGTTTTTCTCGAGACACGGGCTGCCGACTTGTGTCCCTGGAAACCAGGGCGGGTCACAAATGTTCTCACACATGCGCAAAACTTAAGGGCGGCTTTTCTCTAAATTAGGTTTTTGCTCCACTTATGCAACGTCCGCAACACTTTAGTAGCTCCTACAGACTCCAAACTTTCCAGTCTGGGATTAAACGACATTTTGAAGAGGGATTTTTAAATATCTAATTCCTAGCCTGACTTATTGAACTTTGAACACAAAACACTAGGCAGAATTTGTTTTTGTTTTTACAGCTTCTTTCCACTTATGTTTTGCTTATTTAGGGGCCCAAATCCCCTCTGAAACAATCTTAGTAACTGATTTGCAAACAAAATAATACAATCAATATAAGATAATATAATCCTTTATTGATCCCACAATGGAGAAATTAACTTGTTACATTTTGGCTCTCAATAACTCAGGGTGTGCAAAGTAGACAGGAAATGTGCAAATGGTTAAATAGTAGAAAGAGGTATCTTGTGTACAATGAGTAAAAGCAAAAATCTTAAGGGGCAGTAATATAAACAATAAAAAATAGAAAAATAAAAAAATAAAAATTAGAACAGACTATAAAAGGTAGAACATCAAGGTCAGCATTAGCACTGCAAAGTTTACAGTCCTAGTGCAGGTTGTCAATAAGTGACGCTGATACAGGGAATAAAGTGGCGCACAGAGGGTGTCTCAGTCTGCCACTGAAGGAGCTGCTCAGCTCCTCTACCGTGCAGTGGGTGGGAGGTGTTGTCCAGGCTCAGCTGGGCCCAACTTGGACCCAGCTGAGCCTGCAATTATAGGCCCATATCGAAATTACCCTTTCTCTCCAAAGTTGTGGAAACGGTGGTAGTAGAACAGCTGTCTGCTTTTCTCCATAATGATGAAATGTTTGATACATTTCAATCGGGCTTTCGTAAGATGCACTCTACTGAGACTGCCCTTCTAAAAGTGTCCAGTGACATCCGAATGGCTGCTGACTCTGGTCCGTTTTCTGGATTGATCCTGCTTGATCTCTCTGCAGCTTTTGATACTGTGGATCATAAATTACTGCTACAGAGACTTAATACTGACTTTAGTATTTCTGGAACTGTCCTTAAATGGTTATCGTCCTACTTGACCAACAGAACATTCTCTGTGTGTATAAATAACATTATGTCTGAAGCTACTCCTTTGTTGCACGGGGTTCCTCAGGGATCCGTCTTGGGGCCTATTTTGTTTTTGTTGTACATCAGCCCTCTTGGAAAAACCATTAGCTGCTTTAAACATGTTTCTTACCATCTCTATGCTGATGATATTCAACTGTACTTTTTGTTTAAGGAGTCAGAGATGCACAGACTGTCAGAGTTAATGGATTTGTCTTTCAAGTGTAAAGTCGTGGCTTCGTGGAAACTGCCTTCAGTTTAATTCTAAAAAGACTGAGACTTTGATAATTGCTCCTGAGCAAAAAATCCCCTCGATTGTAAACCACCTTGGTTCTCTGGGCTCCTCGGTTCAGTCGAGGATCAGAAATCTTGGTGTTTGGTTTAACCAGTCTCTGTCTCTTGACATCCACTCAAGACACTGAAAACTGTTTTTTCCATTTGAGAAACATTGCCAAGTTGAGGCCAGTTTTATCCAACTCTGATCTAGAATTGGTGATTCATACTTTTATCTCGTCTCGTTTAGATTATTGTAACTCCCTTCTTTTAATACATTTGCGTTGAATCGTCTTCAAATTGTGGCAGGGTGGTGTAGAGCTAGGTAGCTTTAGCCATGTAAAACTAAAAACCTCACATTACCAAGGTGACTGCGACAACGCCACCAGGTGGTCAGCCCGGAAAATGACCATGAAACAGAACTACCAGTAAGGTCACACCGGTTTGTTTAAATTGAGGACAGACACTTGTTCCATGTTGAAAATATAATAAGTTAATTTTTTTTACATTGTTTGGTAAACAGTTTTAGTTACTATTTAATTTCGTTGTAGGGTCCAGATTTCCTTTTAGTTTAGAAACCGTAAAGCAGTCCGGGATCATCCAGTAACCAAACAGGTCCAAATTAAACAGGGGTAAAACATAAAAAAACAGAGCTAGAGCAGAGCATTGCTCAGGGTTACACAGAGTCCAACCATCAGAGCAACCGTGGGTTCGCAGTGTCTCTGGGCTCCAAGTAGCCGGGGACAAATGACCTGCCTCGGTGGTCCAGAGCTTAACGCTTTTAAGTGATCGGAGGCCTTAAAAGAGCGGGTCCGGCCTAGAAAAACTGGGCACTCAAGTTTCCACAGCATCACTGGACTGACTGCCAACGCAACACTACAGCTTCACACATAGCTTTGAGGGCATGAAGGTAACAGAGGAGCCAGCATCTAATGCACTCTACAGGGGCACTCAGCTGGGAGTGGTGGCGCACCGGAGCAGGAAGTGCTTGAGGTCAGGGAACAGGAAGCTAATTGATGGGCTATTTATACACAGGGCGCCGCCAACAGGCGGGAGGGAGCACAACAGGCGCCATGTCACAAAATGTTTCAAAATGCTGCAGCGCGGCTTTTACCAGGCTCTAGCAGACGGTCACACATTACTCTCATTTTATCCTCTCTGCACTGGCTGCCCATCAAATTTCGAATTGAATTCAAAATTTTAGTTTTCACTTTTAGAGCGTCGCATGGTCTGGCTCCCAAATACGTGTCCGACCTGCTGTGCCCTTACTCCTCCAGTCGCACCCTCAGGTCCTCGGGCCAGAGCCTCCTCACTGTCACTTTAAAACCAGAGGAGACCTGTCCTCTGAAGCTGTTGCTCCTAAACTGTGGAATGACCTTCCTCTGTCGCCACGTGTGACCGACACGGTCGATTCCTTTAAAAAACAGCTGAAGACATGGCTGTTGGGACGAGCTTTTAGTTGAAAAGGCTGGGATCGTTTCAATTGTTAATTTTTCTGTAACCATTGTTATATTTGTGCCCCTGTGAAGCACTTTGTGATTTCATCTGTGAAAGGTGCTCTATAAATAAAGTTTCTTCTTCTTCATGATGGAGGTGAGCTCGGCTAATACCCTCCTGTCCCACACCTCCCACAGAGTCTAGGGGGCAGCCCTCCTGACCAGCTTTTTCAGTCTGTTCTTGTCCCGCTCTGTGCTGCCCGGGGCCAAGTCAGGTGCATTACAATTACCATAGCAACATTAAGTTTCGAGTTTGGAAATGTGAAGAAAGACAACAATAAACACCCACTGGATTTAATAACCTTAGTGTGTGCGTGCCAATAACAATCTGATCCAGCACTGTTGCATAGAGGGCGTGTGCGTCCGAGACAACAGGTGAACGGAGCAGGTTAGACAGGTTTTGGCGTTTCAGCTGCTGGCCCCGCCCCCTTTCCCCTGCTCGCTCTCATGCTCTCCCCCATCCCCCCCCCCCCCCCGCGGTGAGCCGGGACAAGGCTGGCCCTCAGTGCTGATTCACTCTCACAGGTAGAAGGTTACATCCCAAAGCTCCACTTACACCTGCTCTACTCAAGGTAAGGCTGGACTTTTTTTTTTAACATTTAACGGCGCATTTCTGGTGAAGATTAGGTGCCATAACTGTGTAAAGTGAACATTTAATGTACGTTCTAAACAGGGTAAGTTTCTTATGTCAGAGGATTTGCATTACTATAGTGTAATCTGATAGTCTGGCCACAATGCCCTGAACCGGTGACTGGTTCTTTACGCTCTGAGAAAACGTTTTTAGCATTTCCTTCATTTTTTCTCTCAAATATTTTGTCATATTTGGGCTTTTTACAGCTTTATTCACCTATATGATTTGTAATGTGCTTTGGCTAGCTATTTTGAGATGTGTGTTTAGTTCAATTCTGTGTATTGCTCGCAAAATCTAGCTCTTTTTCCATTTTAAAATCAAAACTGACATTTTCCTCACACCAGGAAATGAATAGGGCAGAGTAGAATATGGCAAGATAAGAAAATAAGCTAAAATCTCAATATGTAGCGTGAAAAACAAAAGATTGAAACCCAGGTACAGATATCTGTGTTTTGGATTGTTAATTTAGAAATGATGAACAGGCCTAGTTTAATAATGAATGTGTGCGCCAACGGGTAAACAAATTAGAAAGAAATAACATAAAATATAATCATAATTACATTGTAAACAAACCATAACGTATTAAAGGAACTACCTGATACCTGTTTTGTCCCCTTTTAAACTCAGACGTTTGTGGGAAAAACACTGTACTGTATCTATCTTCAATGAAGGTACTGTATCTAATTTGAAAGCATTTTGTATCAATTTGATGACGTTTCAGGCCTGTTTTGTAGCATTTCTGTGACAGTGAGCCTGAAAAGTGGGCCTGTACAAAAATAAAAGGTCAAATTTTTTTTCATTTACAAACAATATGAAATGTATACAAATGCGATAGATGTATAGTACTTTAGTGTTTAACTTTTGTAAAAGAGAAATTGTCAAATGTAAATCGTATCTATAAAGTAAAATGACTGATTTAGTGCGACTATAATGAAAGGAAGTATATATATAGCTATGGGGAACATAACTCCCTCGTTGCCAATCTGATGAATGTTAACAGCTGTTTGAATGGCTTAATTGTGGGAAACAAGTATCCTAATTTGTCTTCATACGTATTTTGTACTTAAGTATGTTAAATATCAGGATTTTCTCAGTCCATAATGGAATTGTGCCAACATTAATGCCTAAAATGCCAGAAAACAAACATTTTAATCGATTCAAATTGGCATTTCATCTACATATCTTGAAAAATATTGATATTGCTCAACTGTTTTATTGCATAAGTTTGTCAAAAATACAAAAAAGGATTGTCTAAACTATATTCCACTGCAGTTTTCGCTGAAATTACACACTTTTCAACCAACACACGTTGCCTGTTGTGTCCAATGTTAAATTGAATATTGTATATAACGTTTTTCAGCATTAAAAATACTTTTTAAGCCTGAATTGTATACAACATTTATACAGTATTCTGTACTAAATTTGTATGACTTCAATATTGAAAATAAGAAGTAAACCATAAAGGGAACAGGAATATTACAGTAACCATTACTAAGAACAATAAGACCATATTCAAAGAACAAAAGTAATCAGTACTAGGAATGAGCTCTACTCTACTCTACTCTACAAGGCGCATTGAGTTGCCTTGTGTACGAAATGCGCGGTATAAATAAAGTTGCCTTGCCTTGCCTTACTGGGCTGGGTACTGTTAACCATATAAGTCTGTTATTGGAAAAAAAAAGTTTAAGTCCTACTGAACTGAAAAATTATTATTATATATTTAGATCAAGTTTTGATGCCGTTGGTCCAGGGTCAGCATTAAAAGGAAGTGACTTGTTTGTTTTTTTCCAAATTAATTTTTTGCCTTATTTTTGCCCCAATTTATTCTTGTTTTCACAATTCCCCCATTGATATATTTGTTATAACAACTATTACCCCAATTTCCCCCCATTCTTTTGTATTTTTCCCCCTCAATTTATTCCCCATCTTGTCCCTATTTTTGCACATTTCCCCCCTAAATTTTTCCTCATTTTAGCCACAACTTCTCCCATTTCCCCCAAAATTATTCCCAAAATTCCACACATTTCTTGACATCGGAGACATTTCTTCCACACGTTATTGTCATTGTTTTCTGGTTCTAGGTAAATATTTGAGCATAGGTATCGGACAAAGTATCGTACAGGTATCGGTATCGAAAACCAAGTATCGTTAATGTACAGGTATCTAGAATAATGCAATGGCATCCAAAATATCCCAATAAGATATTACAGACTTATGCTTCAATTTTAGCCCCACTGTTTCCAAAGTTCATATCAGTTTTTAGGGTCAGCTCAGGATTCCAAGTAAACACTGCTTTGCCGTGTTTTATAATAACAGTTTACGGCTAATTTGGCGACAGAGCGGGCTGAAACCGATTTAATTATTCTCAAAAACAAACGTCCCGCTGCGTCGTCGTCGGCCTGTGGAGAAAATCACCGCTTCTAATATCCCCCCAAAACTCCTCTATGTGTGACCAGTGTGCGGATTATTACTGTGCTCATTTTCATTTTATTTTTTCACAGTAATTAGGCTCAGCAGACGCTCGCTTTCTCGCCGGTACAAAAAGCCACTGCTATTGCGTTTTTTTTTAGCGCTCAGGTCACGGTCACTTTTGGGCCACTTGAAGCGAATTCAAGTGGGGAAATTTGCTGTGCTCGTTCAAACTGACTTGCGCCTCAACGATTCTGGAAAAAAAACAAGAACCAACAGGAGAAAATACACTAAAAATTGCTGTTTATAAAAGGAGTAAGAGCCATAAATGTAACAGGAATGAGTTGGTGAACAACGGAGTGGATAAAGCCTGGGTTTACGCCTTCCTTTATCGCTAACGTCACATCAACAAAGTCAAACATCACCGACAGAACAAAGATGTCGAATAAATCTCCGGAGAGTGTCCCCTCGTCGACATCACTGCGCTTTACTTTACACTTGATTCATTATTTGTGAAAGTCGGCCGTAATCCGGTTGTAATTTTGAGGTCCACTTCTGTGTTTCCGTCCAATATTGACACACTGCCCCCTGCTGGCGAGCACTGTTACTGCACCATGTGAACACAACCCCGAACAATGACTGACGTGGATAAACTAAGGGTGAACATGCCCTAAAGTCTGTGGCTAATCTGGTGCCGGTGCTGATTTAGTCCTACTTTAATCCAAGTGTTGTCTTGATTTAACTCAGGTTCAGTTATTTACATAAACTACTTAAAATGAGCTTACCTTAGCAGATAAGAATTTAGTGGGGTTTTTTATTGGATTTTTTGGTTCAGTGTCTTTGGGGCCTATTTAGAAAGGAGGATGTATTAAAGTATGTAATTAATGGACATATACTATATAGATGTAAGAGTAGCCTGGGTGCCCAATATGGCTAATCAAATCAATGTTCCAATATATACCAATATGTTCATATAGCCAGACCTGCGTGTTATTTCATACCTGACAGTTTCAGCTGAAACTGTAGCCTTCCTCAGAGGTGTCACTTGGTGTTGCTGTGACGTGTCTGGTCAGCTGATTTAAGTAGTTTTGTCTTCCTGCTTGTAGTAGCAGGCTGACAGCGCCATCTGCAGTCCGACACCGGTCTGGCTATACAGTAAGAACATATCCTATAAGCTGATTGGACCGTTCCCTGTATGACCGCAGCAGGAGCTTGGTTCGCATTGCCGGCAGTAAGTCAGACCTGCTTCTGGTGCGTGTTGGTTTCCGCCAGGGCTGCCCTTTGTCACCGGTTCTGTTCATTACCTTCATGGACAGAATTTCTTGACGCAGCCTGGGGCCGGAGGGTGTCCGGTTTGGGAACCTCAGGATCTCCTTTCTGCTGTTTGCAGACGATGTTGTTCTGTTGGCTTCATCATATCAGGACCTTCAGCGCGCACTGAAGAAGAAGATCTTTATTTATATAGCGCCTTTCACAGACATGTTCACAAAGCGCTTTACATGAGAGCATTTTACATTCACTCCATACTCGCTGCTGGTAAACTACGTTAGTAGCTTCAGTTTCCCCTGGGGGAGACTGACAGAAGCGCTGTCGTGACTGCACACATCTATTTACATGAAACAAAAACATGCCACAAGTTTCAATGTCTTCTGTGTCAGTAAAAATCGAAAGATTTTGTGCATATACTATCAAATATTATGATACCCAAACACCAGCACAACATATGGGGAAATTTGTGTTTGGATATTTTAAAATATGCTTTAACTACACAGTAATACCGTTCTTGCCCTCTATCTATGTCCGTATTACAATAGCATATATACAACCTATTTACATGTCAAAATTGAATCGCCTTATTGACCCTATTGGCTGAGCGTATAAATTATGAATGTAATGTTTACTGGTGCAACGCTGTTGCCAGGGAACATCTTCAGTTGTGCAACTTTTATGCAAATCCCCGGATACCTGCACACAGTTCACTGGAAATGTTTTTGTACTCACAACACGGAGAGCTCTTCCTCTCCGGATAACACCCCTGACAACATTCTGTCGTATGAGTAAATTATTAAGTGCAAAAATCTGTATATAGCTATAGCCAAACACACTTTATCCACAGCATTTGTGCATTAACAGGGTTATATCACTCCAAATGTACTTTTTTGAGGTTTTAACGATGTTTATGTGTTCCCTCATTAATAACGCATGTTTGATTAACGTCTCTTCTTCCCTGCGCATTTTTAAAACCCCTAATCCATCAGCAGACACACTGACAGCAGGTTTGTGCTCAAAGCGTCATAAGTGTCATATTGATTTGTTAGCATGCTGTCTCTTTACATGCAGAGACATTACTTCAGATTTTAAAGGGTAAATATCAATGCTGAGGCTCGAAGGGGCAATAATAAAAAAGATGGCCAATTTGTGCTAAATTTATTCGAAAGCATGACGCTAACATTAGCATATATATCTTACAAATGAGGGCCGTTGAACCACTTTGTCTTTCTCCATGTCTCTGTATCTTTATTTGGTTTAATATTTGATCATAAATCAGCATTTCTTTTGGAGTAGAAGGTGATAGAGTAGTTCTTTTCACCCTCTGTCTTTATCAGCCAATCAGAATTCGATGTCCATTGACAGTACGCCCTCCAGGGCCTTCAGTAGCTCAGAAACTTCCCCTATGTTTTGTTCGCCTGGGAAAACCGCTAATGTAACCGCGGATGGGCAAGACGTTCCAGTCAGAAGCAAACCGGATAAACAGATATTACTCTTGGAAATACCCGAATGAAGTGGATTTATTGGTCACAGATTTTTGGGGCCCCTTCCTCATGAAGAGCTTCAATAGCAAAGCAGCGGGACGTAAACGTTCGGCTCCCCGGACAGGAGAAGAGTTTCCCCGCGTCAGCTGCGCTGGGACTCGGGCAGGGAACAGGTACAGGACTCCGCCTGTTGTCAATCAGTTTTAATGCGTTTGACTGCGTTAACCCATGTTGCTATTGAAGGCCCTGACTGAAACTCCACGGCCCTCCACTGCTTTCACCCATTACTCCAACACAACATATTTTCTCTACCAAAAGAAAAGAGCCCTAATACATAAATAACGGAGAATGCTAACCATGTGGCTAAAGTTAGCGTCATGCTACATAGGCTAACGCTAGCAACAAAGGCTGTTTTTTTGTTGTTGCTTCGACTGGACGTTACACTGTGAAAAACATCCACATGGACCCGATTCTGACTTGACTTTATTTATATGTGACAAATATGTTTATGACGCCCGTCTGTATCTGTTAAGATCTCAACCATAAAACTCTATAAATAATGTTATAAATAATGTCAAATATCATATTGTGTTATGGTTGATTGAAACAATGGTCTAGTTGGTCTATAAAGCTGTAAAAAATCATAGCTCTTTTTAATTTGAGTATTTTGTACAATTCTACAGATGAATATTTGTGAACGACTGCTCTCGTGGAAAGACTTGCCACCCACTGAAATTAGTTCTGCAACCCACTTTTGTGTCCAGATCCACCAGTTGATAAACACTGATCTATATCATAAAAATTGCTTGTTTTTCCCTCAACTTTTCCACATAAAATTCACACTTCTCTTGTAAAACTATGAATAACAGTCAGCATAGGCTTTATCTCGTCAAATATATAAGCAAACATCAAAACCTGTCTAAGGCACTTGTAATCCATCAAAATACAGCGAAACACTAAAAATACAAACCCCCCCAGTGCCTCGAGTGACTGGTGAGGCGACGCAAGAAGAAAAACTACCTATTAGCGAGAAAGGACTAGCCTCAAATGACTGTATTTTGTCTGACTGAAGTGACTTTGTGTGTTTGTCGGTGAAATGTCCCACCTCCCAAGTGCTCCTTGAACCTCTCGTTTCACCCAGTGTCGCCATGGCGTTTGTCGTAAACAGCTCTTAGCAGGGACAAGCCAATCATCTGCTTTTTGTTTTGATTGAGTCTGAGGAGCGGAAGGGGATAATTCTGCCCCTGTTATCTTTATGAAAATGTCGCCGGCAAATGTCAGCGTAAACACACACACGTCACGCTTTAATCATTTGAAACGGCTACAAAACCTTTTGAGCCGAAACTCGGTTGATGTTTGAAGTCGATGCCTTTGCTTTCCGTCCCGGTGGCCTCAAGGACGCTCCGGGATCAGGTTTTTCGGGTTCCTGGTAGGTTCTTCTCGGCTGATGGGACTGTCTCCATGGTTACGTATGCACTCCATCCATCCAGAAACAGTTTTTGAAAGAAATTTCCAAAAAGACATGTTTTCCCTGATCATTATTTGATAGCCCCCTGACTACCAGCAATGCAAATTTGTCCTCTGTTCAGGACATTTCTAAACCTGAATGTCTCCCACCCAATACATAGTACCGAGCTAACTCCTTTTGGCCCCTACAGAGGACGTTTAGAGCTTTTCAATGATTCCAGATGTGAAGGTGTGGGGCTTTGGTAACTTTCTTTTTTTCCATCGAGGAATATGGTGGCTCTCAATGCGAGCACATTTTATGGTGTAACGGACATTTGTAGTTATTTCCTTCATTTTGATGGAGAATAAAGATAGAAGAAAATAACTACACACCCCCACCTCAAAAGTGGAAACCTCAGCTAAATGAAGCTCTGAGACACTTTGGTGCTTCCATCTTCCAGAGATGGTGAAAAAACCCTGCATCAAGGTCAAGATGCAAGAGCAAAACCTGTGCACGAAGTCCCAAAGCATTTCTCTGCGTTTCCAAGAAGAGGAAGGACTTTCTGACGTATCATTCCAACAAAGCAAAACATATGAAGTGATGATGGACAGTTCTGATGCTGACCTTTTGGTATTTTCTTTGAGACTAACTTTGCCAGCATGGTTCAGTTTCACACGTATGGCCTTCCGATGTCCATTGTAGTGGACACATGATATCTTAATAATGCATCGGTTTTATATAGCGCTTTTCTGGACACTCAACATTGCATTATTCATTCCATACTTGGTAGTGGTGGGGTAGACTCACTCACTCACTCACTCACTCACTCACTCACTCACTACATTCACTCACTCACTCACTCACTCACTCACTACATTCACTCACTCACTCACTCACTACATTCACTCACTCACTCACTACATTCACTCACTCACTCACTCACTACATTCACTCACTCACTCACTCACTCCATTCACTCACTCATTCACTCACTCACTCACTCACTACATTCACTCACTACACTCACTCACTACATTCACTACATTCACTCACTCACTACATTCACTCACTCACTCACTACATTCACTACACTCACTCACTACATTCACTCACTCACTCACTACATTCACTCACTCACTCACTCACTCACTCACTACATTCACTCACTCACTCACTCACTCACTCACTACATTCACTCACTCACTCACTCACTCACTCACTACATTCACTCACTCACTCACTACATTCACTCACTCACTCACTCACTCACTCACTACATTCACTCACTCACTCACTCACTCACTCACTACATTCACTCACTCACTCACTACATTCACTCACTCACTCACTACATTCACTCACTCACTCACTCCATTCACTCACTCATTCACTCACTCACTCACTCACTACATTCACTCACTACACTCACTCACTACATTCACTACACTCACTCACTACATTCACTCACTCACTACATTCACTCACTCACTACATTCACTCACTCACTCACTACATTCACTCACTCACTCACTACATTCACTCACTCACTCACTCACTACATTCACTCACTACACTCACTCACTACATTCACTACACTCACTCACTACATTCACTCACTCACTCACTACATTCACTCACTCACTCACTCACTACACTCACTCACTCACTACATTCACTACACTCACTCACTACATTCACTCACTCACTACATTCACTCACTCACTACATTCACTCACTCACTCACTACATTCACTCACTACACTCACTCACTACATTCACTCACTCACTCACTACATTCACTCACTCACTCACTCACTCACTACATTCATTCACTCACTCACTCACTACACTCACTCCACTCACTCACTCACTCACTACACTCACTCACTACACTCACTACACTCACTACACTCACTCACTACACTCACTCACTACACTCACTACACTCACTACACTCACTCACTCACTCACTCACTACACTCACTACACTCACTACACTCACTCACTACATTCACTACACTCACTCACTACATTCGTTAGGCTTCCTGGTGTTCCCAAACGGTCTACCATCCAAGTACCGACCAGGCCCTTCCCTGCTTAGCTTCCAAGGTCTGACGGGATCAGGCAGAGCAAAGGGGGTATGGCCACAAACATCTAAAAATAAAAACGTGATTGGGCAACATTTTGTTTGTGGGTGTGGCTATGTTGTAGCGACGTCACACATAATCCGAAGTCGACAAAACAATTTAAAATTAGCATATCGAAGAATGAGTTTGGGCTGATTTTTTACTTTGACACTAAGGGACAAAACTAAAGCCAGAAATGTCCAAATAGATCATTTAATGAATAATCGATGATCCATCTGCCGCGTCTCCCGTCAAATACAGAGATATCAGGTGAGTCTGACTAATCCATGGATATATTTAGGTTGAAGGTGTGGTTGTAGATGGCTGAATCATTCGGCTGCCATTCGGGAAATGTGATGCACAATACTCATACTGGCTGGACGCGTTGTTGAGATCATCATGGGCTTTGGAGATTTTTTTTTAAACTACAATGAGTGGCATGTATTTACCAGTTGTGACTCAGTTATTCCACGGCTTTTAATTGCACTTTTTACATTGTTCATAACTAAGGTCGGTCTATGGAAGATGTTTGCTAGTACCCACAAATATGGCAGATCTCCATGGCAACAGACATATTTAACGTCATAGCGCTGAGTCAGACCATGAATACTGTTGTTCTGTAGGACAGCTGCACTACAACAAAATAATATCTTAAGTTAAAATGAATCAAATGAGTATTAAGTAAATTGAGTTGAATGCCTTTTCTTAATGTAAGTGCAGCAATACCTACTTTCTACATTTCTTGATTACATTTGCTTTTCCTAACATTAACCATTCATGTCTCGTGCTAACCTTAAATGCATCAAAGCCGTCATTTGCAAAAAAAACAACACAGCATTATAACTCATACAACTCAAAGACACATCACACCCTTAAATGTACATTTGGACAGTTCCTGAATAGCATTAGTGAAAACATGTTTCGAACAAGCGCATCACACTAGCAGAGAAGAGATAAGGCTAAGTGGACGACAGATTAGTATTTCTTTGGTGACAGATACAATCTTTGAATCTGAAGACGACTGTCTTGTTGGTGTGGGATGGATTGACAGCCAGCGTGTAACGGTTTTTAAAGAGAAATTTGTCCAAAATGCCGTGAAAAGTATTGGAAGGAAAGAGTATCCATCTTTACAAACCATTTTTGAATCCTCTGTCCGGGCACAGGCACAAAACATTCTCAAACAGCCTTCTTGTGTGCTCTTTAATGAAATATGAGCTTCCACCATCGGGGAAACAATATCGGGCCATAAGAGCCAATACAAACACTCTTTTATTCTCTGTGTTTGGGGATTGTATGTTCTCTTTATTGTCTTGAGAAACTTAAGCGCAACATCGTGACATCAATGTGTGATTCATTCAAATTATGCAGAATGAGCTGGCTGTTGTCCTTTTGTGTTTTGTGTTTAATGTCATATATAATATCATAATATAATATATATAATCTCTTATAATGTGAACCACAGCATGGCAAGTCCAAGACAAATTTCCCTACTGGACAATTATGTTTAACCTTAACTTAGTCCCGTAAAATACACTTTTTATAATAGGTAAACAGATATTCTTTATGCCTTGTTTCTCTTTTTGAAACATGCTTTAAAACCGTATTAACCTTGAAGGAACTGTGAACTAATGACTGATAGAGGGTCAAGAACTTGAACCTGAGACCGTCTTTACTTTACTTTTTACTTTACTTTTTACTCCTACTCATCTGTAAATATAATCCCACTGTTGTTCGAAGTCTATTGGTGTCATCTCACCATATTTTACCTTTTACTTTTTATTTTGTATCTTATTTATTAATTCCTTATGCATGCCCCCTTAAGCCTTATAGTTTAAAGTTTTATAGCTTAATTTTATATAGATTCTGTGTTATATGTTTTATGTTGCACGTCCGCATCAAGAAAAATTCCTAGCTTGTGAACTTGTTCTCAAACATTGGCAAACAAAATCTATTCTGATTCTGATTTTGATTCTAAAACTACTCCACCCAATTCCCCTGTTAAAGCTTAAGTGGCGTTTCGTCTCGAAGGCAACAGCAGAAGAAGTCAGTCATTATGTACATGTTTCTGAGCGCTGAGCCGGCATGACCGGTTCGACCAGAGGAAATAGAATCCGGTTATGTGAATACGGACTCCGAGGGCACGGCGCTGGCACGCTGTGATCAGAACGAGAATCTGCTCATTACGTCTCGCCGGGGACCTGAGCCTTCGGGGGCTGAGCGGGGAGAGCGAGGAGAACCGGCAGAGCGACGGGGCCTAGCGCTGATGTGTTGGGCTGGGCGACGATGGGCGGGTGAATGGGCTCAAACGCAGTGGCCTCGTAGTTATTACACTGTGGGACTGGTGGGCTACAACTGGGGGAGGAGTAAAACATATAAAGACATATTATGCTTTTTTATGGCACTTTGTGATAATCTATTACACGCACACAACATTATTTACACTTTAAACCTTGCAAGAGGCAATATCGATCTAAAACGACTTACATAGGGAAACAAGTCCTTTATTTCCGGTCCAAAGCTGCAGAATTGATTCAGACCAGCCCTGAAGCAAACGTCACTATAGTCGTCACCAAAGCATGGTGTCTCTCCCTTTGATACAACCAGTTTCCATGAATGTAAAACATGAAGAAAACAGATTTACTTGTTTAGATGAACCCAGATGGGACATATCCATGTAAACACGCCTGGCATGCAACCCGGGACCTTCTAGCAGTGAAAAGGACTAGAAGGTCCCCTAGAAGGCTGAAGGGCCTAACTCAGCGGCCCGGAGACAAGCTGGAGTCTAGAGTAGCTGCTGGTCACAGAGATGTCTCCGAGACGCCCCCTGGACATGAGGCAAGTCGAATACCAAGGCTGTCTCAAAGAGTCGCACGGAGTCTCCTTGAGATCTCGTTGGAATCCGACAGGTCTCGGAGACATTACCGGGAGGTCACAGAAACGTCTCACGGGCTGAAGACGACAAAGAGTATTCGCGACACAACTGCTTGAGACTGGTGAGACCTCTCGGAGACAATTCAAAGACTTCATGGAGACTTTTTTTTTTATTGGTTTATTTGGTAGGGACAGTGCAAGTTAATGAACATACCACATTGATTGAAGCCATGGGCTAATTTCAAGATTCAAGATTTTCAAGATTTTTTATTTGCCAAACCATGTGAATGATTTGAAATTATAGTTCTCTCATCCTTGATTGTGGAGGGGAAGATGGGTAGGAGGGAGGGCAGGGAGTTCAGCTTCCCGATGGCCTTGTGTATTTGCATCCGTTGTCCCACAGTCGCACTCTTAAACACACTCTAATTTATTCTGGCCTATTGTACATGTTTTTAGTGGAAACAAGAACATGCAAACTCCATAAAGAAAGACCCCATCCAGGTGGGAATCGAACCCAGGACTTTCTAGCTGTGCAGCACACGCACTAACCACTGTGCCACTATGCTAGCATGTTGAACAAAGCATGCACTGAGTAAATACCGATATGAGGAGAGTTTTGTCGCGATTGTGTTGGTTATGAGACATATATCGTTAGTCACAGTCAGGCTGAGCGTATTTATATGATGAGAAGTCATCACCCAAATGGAACCATTTTGACGTCTTATATCTTGGGACGGCGCTAGGTTTGCCACAAACATTTTTATATTTATATACAAGCATATTTCTTCTTCTTCTTCTCATGAAGCACTCCCGTGTTTAATTCCTAAATGTTGTTATGTAATTAGATGACACATGGAAATGCATCTGCGTTTATAAAGCCCATAAGCCGTTACCAGACCTGTTCTGCACCCAAACTGTGCCCTTTGTGTTATGGTTAGCAAAAGAAGGAGCTCCAACTTCACTTTGAGAGTCACACTAACATAGTCCATTACACATTATCTGAAGTCTGGAAACATAAAAAGTGGATTTTTTATATATATATTTTTTGCTACTGTGCCGTAACTTGCTCCTAATTTGTCAGTTCGTATCATGTGATTAAATCTTCACGGTTTCAAGATGATTAGTGCTCGATTTTCTGCTCGGGTGGGACAGTCTGCTGTGAAAAGTTGATATTTTATGAGAAATACCAGGAAGCACTAACCATACCTTCGGCATCAGTGATGTCAGGAAGTAAAGTGAATGTTATCACGTGATAGGAATTGACGAATTAGGAGTAAGTTACAGCACAATAGTGTAAACGGTCCTGGCTAAATATTCACTGCCTAAAAACAATGTTTCTGAACCACAATTCTGGTACTAGAGTCTGAGCAAAAGATACTGTTTGACTGGATAGACCTTGTTATTATCCACTTGAGTCGGGATTATCCATTGTTTTCAACATATATACGTGATGAGTCGAGTCTTGAAGGACAAAAAAACCCCATCACTACAAAGCCCGTCCGTGCCCTGAATCCGAACGCCGAGGCGGGAGGAAGAAAAGCGTGGTCTCAGGGTGTTAGCAAACATACTCAAAAGTGCATCTTTGAAATGAAAAGCTCACGCGGCCATTCCCTCTGGACGCCCGTATGGAGGAAATCAATATGTAACGCCGTATGACATGCATATACATAAGGCTTTCTGAGAGACGGGCTATGGAAATCGAAATGCCCACAGTGACCCAGAACGCTCTCGGCGCAGACGTGTTTCTTATCTGCAATTTCGTCATTTTCCTCGCACGTGGCTCGACATTGCGTGCGGTTATTTCTTTCCAGGAGTCATTCGGCATCCGCGCAGTGATATCCTCCCTTTACCGTGCGGATGCCGAATTACTCCTGGTATTATTACGCCTTACAATATAGTTCCCCTTTTTATCCGCTTAGAAAATCCACATTGTTTAATTGTGTGTAATTATACTTTATAGTGTAACACTTCACGTAACCATATTTAATTAGGGAAAAGTGCTGTGTTTACGTTACACATGGAGACCAGACAGGTACAAATGAACTCGTCAAAGCTCAGGTAAGAACATACAGTGCCTTGCGAAAGTATTCGGCCCCCTTGAACTTTTCGACCTTTTGCCACATTTCAGGCTTCAAACATAAAGATATAAAACTAATTTTTTGTGAAGAACCAACAACAAGTGGGACACAATCATGAAGTGAAACGAAATGTATTGGATATTTCAAACATTTTTAACAAATAAACAACTGAAAAATTGGGCGTGCAAAATTATTCAGCCCCTTTACTTTCAGTGCAGCAAACTCTCTCCAGAAGTCCAGTGAGGATCTCTAAATTATCCAATGTTGACCTAAATGACTAATGATGATAAATAGAATCCACCTGTGTGTAAACAAGTCTCCGTATAAATGCACCTGCTCTGTGATCGTCTCAGAGGTCAGTTTAAAGCGCAGAGAGCATCATGAAGAACAAGGAACACACCAGGCAGGTCCGAGATACTGTTGTGGAGAAGTTTAAAGCCGGATTTGGATACAAAAAGATTTCCCAAGCGTTAAACATCCCAAGGAGCACTGTGCAAGCGATAATATTGAAATGGAAGGAGTATCAGACCACTGCAAATCTACAAAGACCCGGCCGTCCCTCTAAACTTTCAGCTCATACAAGGAGAAAACTGATCAGAGATGCTGCCAAGAGGCCCATGATCACTCTGGATGAACTGCAGAAATGTACAGCTGAGGTGGGAGACTGTCCATAGGACAACAATCAGTCGTATACTGCACAACTCTGGCCTTTATGGAAGAGTGGCAAGAAGAAAGCCATTTCTTAAAGATATCCATAAAAAGTGTTGTTTAAAGTTTGCCACAAGCCACCTGGGAGACGCACCAAACATGTGGAAGAAGGTGCTCTGGTCAGATGAAACCAAAATCAGTTGTTTATTTGTTAAAAATGTTTGAAATATCCAATAAATTTCGTTTCACTTCATGATTGTGTCCCACTTGTTGTTGGTTCTTCACCAAAAATTACAGTTTTATATCTTTATGTTTGAAACCTGAAATGTGGCAAAAGGTCGAAAAGTTCAAGGGGGCCGAATACTTTTGTAAGGCACTGTATCTCAGTATGTAAAAACGGTGGCCTAGTCCTTTAAAAGAGCGAGAATCTGAAAAAGAGAGACATTGAAGTTGAAGGAAATGTGTGCAAACCATGAAGTGTTTTCAAGGTTTTGACAAAATTGCTGTGTTTTATCTGTTCAATTAATTGGTGGCTTGGTGCAGTCAGTCTTCTTGAGGAAAACGGATAATGACACACTTGAGAACATTTTCCCATTGAAAATAACTTCACATTCTCCTTTGTCTTACAGATTTTCGTCCTCACTGGGGAAGATGGGTCTGTTTTTAAAAATCGCCACCACGACCGTTCTCATGCTGGTCCTCGCCCTCCAGCCGGTGCGTCTACAGAACACACAGACCACAGATGCTCCCGGCCAAGGCCGGACTATCGACAAAACATGGCTCAGAGAAAAGCTTCCGTTAAAGAGTGTGGACCCCACAACGTCGATGAATGATCAGCCCTCTGCAGACTATCCATCGATGGAGGAGAGCGGAGGGGATTTGGGCATGGAGTCCAGCGGAGGCGTGGCTTCAGGCGGCTTTTTACTGGAACAAATGGAAGAGAAAAGCAATGAAACTACGGCTAACCCAAACCAACTTCCTATTTCTCCGACTGCAACCGTGGCACCAGAAGACCAAGACAGCAACGTTTCGACGCAGTTGCCCGACGGTGACGCCCGAAACAACGAGACCGTTTCGGAAGACGCTGCTGAAGAGAGTCTACAGAACGCCACAGTGGCTTTGAACGTCACGGAAGCACCAACCGCAACAACCGCAACCCCGGTTTCGGAGAACAATGTGACGACCGCGATGGATGTTGATTCAGGAGAGGGGATTCCCAATGAGACGGAAAGGAACGTGACGACAACCCCGGCGCCGCCTGGACCGGAAACGACAGCGCAAGCGGAGTCCGAGGGGCCGACAGTAATTGGTTCAACCACGGTTACTTCGCCTGAGACCACCACTTATGATCCTTTTACCACGGGACGGGCCAACCTGTCCGACAAGGGGGCCGCGGCGTCCGGCGGGACAGCAGAGAGAGGTAAGGACATTCAGCTACTTTCAGTTTAAGGCGAGACACATTCAGTCCCTCCAGGATTTTGCGGGCATGTTTTTTGATTTTACAAAGCCTGATATCGTGGACCGCTTCCCCAAAAGGTGGGATTTTTTTTTATATATATATCAAAATCAAACTTATATTTGCTTTTTTTTTTGTTTTTAGTTATCCCATTCATTCAACAGAAAAATAACAGTTCAGTCTTACAAATGCACTTTTTTGTTAAAATGTAATTCTTAAAAGCCATGTGATTGTATAACTATCTTTGCATTTTTCACCAGTTTAAAAGAGACTGAGAAATAAGAAAATACTTAAAATGGGCGTTATTTTAAACGGTTGCATCATCTAAAAAACAGAACCACGCTGTGCATGTAGTCTAACGCCAAATAATTTTACAGTAGCAGAGAAATGAAACTCGGACAGAGAGTGGAAGGCGCATACATTGGGGCGACGGTGGCGCAGATGGTAGATCGTGTCGTCTCATGATTCGAAGGTCAGGGGTTCAAACCCCTGACGTTGTGTCCTTGGGCAAGACACTTCACCCAATGCCTATGTGTGAGTGGTTGGTGGTGGTCGGAGGGACTGTTGGCGCAGATGTGTGCAGCCTCGCTTCTGTCAGTCTACCCCAGGGGAAACTGTGGCTACAAATGTCGCTCACCACCATCAGCATGGCGTGAATGAACCCCCCTCCCTTTCATGTGTGAAGCGCTTTGGGTGTGACTTGTGTCATATGAAAAGCGCTATACAAATAAGATTCCCTTCCCTACAGTGGCGCACTCTGTAAAATCGGTGCCATGCCATTAGTCCGACATCTCTAACCCAGTTGTGTTATGGATTAGAGAGCCGTATATGACCATTGGCCCTCACCTTAAGGCAAGTGGACTCTTGCCTGAACCTAATTTTATGTTTTAACCCCTACTCAATGGGACATTTTCGGACTAATGGGCCGACCCCGTAAAATCAGACTGAGACGAGTGAGTTGAGGGCGAGGAGGGGATTAGGTCCTCGCTTCAGAAACTCACTTTATTAATAGTTACGAATAAAATTGTGGATTATTGGAATAGTTGTGGGAGAAAGTTGCAAAAGTCTGCGAGGGGAATAGCACACGTGAACAAAAGTGTTGGGCTTGTTTTAGAAAATAAGAATTGTCTTTAAAAGTTAAAGTTCTTCAATAAGACAAAATACAAAAAAAAAGGCTACCAAGAAGTCAATAGGTGAGCGGGAAAAGGTGTGAAAAAGTTTAGCTTCTGAATCGATATGGAAAAAGGTAGAAATAAAGTTCTACTATTTTCTTTCCGAGCCTTGAGCTACTTATGAAGTTGATTTTAAGATATTCATTAAGGGGTGCTTGTGTTTGGCGTATTCATTCAGCTCCATCAATGTGCGACAACACCAGATGAAAGATTTAATATAGTATGTCCTTACATGACAGATTTTGCTAAAGAAATATAAGACTGCATACTTTTGTACTTTATTTCTCTCTACAACAGGAACAGTTGCCATGGGCCAAACCATAAGGCTTTATTAAATCATACACAGTACATATCCGAACACCCCAGTCCCTCAACATTGGAGAGCCCAAGTATTTTTCAACACAATTATTTTAACTTACCGTTTTGGAGATCAAGTAAAGTAAAAACACCCTGAAGTATGGGGAAGCTTAAAATGAAATGACACTCTACATAAGCAGCATTATTCAAACTGACATGAATGAAACAACTGATCAAAACAGCTTCTTTTAAGCCAGGAAGATCCAGCTACTTCGATTGGAGCTGGAGAGAATTGGACTCAATGGGAGAGACACAGTTTGGAAAAAAAAATCTCCAAACAGAAAATCTCCTAATGAATTTGGAAGTGATTGAACTCACAAACCTGCCACATTCACCTTATGGCTGAAAGTCCTTAAATCTGACCAACATTAAAGCAGTACTAAGTAACTTACCTTACTTAATAAATCCTTTCCGTCGTCCCTCTGCGGGTCATACAAGTGTTAATGGGATGATTGGGGGGGTCTTTCATCTCCCCCTGGAGTCTCTGGTCAGAAAACCACAATTGTAACTTTGCCTGCGCCGGATCGGAGCAGCAATACACACTAATGGAATCATGAAGAAGAAGCTAACAGGCTAAGGGGCAAAGCTAACTGTGGGCTAGCGCCACTTAAACAGTATTTACAGCAATGTTTGAGTGAAAAAAAATATCTCCATTGTGTAATTGGACAATATCCCTCTCTCCCTTTGTCTTTCCTGTCAGCGCAGTATTTACTCTCACGGACAATTAAAAAAAAGTTACTTACATGAGTTACTTAGTACTGCTTTAAGCACATCACTTTAAATATTGTAACCACTTTTGGAAGGTTTTGTGTGGCAGTAATTTGAGCTCAGTTCATGTGTGCTGAGAGATATGACTTTGAACTTTGTAATGGATGGACCTATCCACATGAAACTGTCACTCAGGGATTTGGACTGGCACCTTTTTTCGTGACGGACCGCCATCACAACAAGGTTAAAAGCGCCAAAGTCGATTTAGCCTAATATGTGCTCCTAAAAACACAATCTATCGAAGCAAAACAACAGGATTCGGTTCATTCTTCGCCGCTGGACTGTGTGAAGCAGCCCAGTCATTGCGGGCTCGCCTCCTGAAAGTCTACCTCCCCTCTGTAATCGCACACCAGCGCTCCGAGCACACACACAAACACACTCGCACTCTTTTATTGTTGTGTCTCCCCTACACCCTTTCCCTGACCCACATTTTCTCCCCCCGTCGGTTCCCATTGGCACCGTACGAATGGCCCCTTCTGTTAATGGAAAGGTTGTCTTGAGTTTCGGGCTGCTATCAACGCGTCAGTCGTGAGCGAAGGGCCGCCTTACCGCCGGCGACTTCTCCGCGGGACAATGGAAGGCCTGTTTTTTTTTCTTTTGGTCAAGGGGGCCGGTGGAAAGTGCGGTTCCAGGATAGGTCAACGATACGGGGGTTTCTCTGAGAGCGGGGGCGTGAGATACTTCTGTACAATCGACATGTAGAATCTCGGTGGCTGGAAAAGGCCAGATAGGCAGCTAGCTGTGAAAACGGTTACAAATTCGCCCGACCGAAAGCGACAATGGCCAGGACGTCTCGAATGCGGAGACAGACTTTGAGAATGAGGCGGACCCGGGTTAGCAGATGTTCAAAGGCCTTCGGGCTGCGGATCGTTAGGTGTAATTTGATTAGGTCAACTGCTGCTGACACCGTACCACAGCGGTTTAATCGAGGTCACTGACAAAAGGATCTCAAGCGTTTGCAAACACGGATATGAGCAGTCAGTTTCTAAAAGAGAAAGGGAGTGGGAGATTTACGGACGTACATTGTTTCCGTGATATTTACAATGCTGTGTATTTTGGGAAAGACCTACTTAGAAGCAAAGAGGGTTAGGTTACATGCAGGAGGTTCCCTTGGTTTCATGCATGTGTCTCTAGGTTCACATTCACACCTGGAACTCAGTTCAATTGGGGACCAAAGTGCAACATTGTTTCTTTATTTTGTCTATCGAATTAGCATTTTAGATCAGTCAGTTTTTGCCACAATATCGAAATCGAATCGAGTTTTATTTTCAGCATCGAAATCGAGTTTGAAACTTTACACTAGAACTAACAGAGTTAATACGCAGTTTACTCCACATCTCTAGTATCTGGTTTTGATTCAGCGCCAGCACAGCTCGAACAGCCTGTTGCTGTGATCACCAGGCTCTGACTGGTGACTGAGAATCTGAGATCAGCCCACAGGGCGAAGGTCTGTTTATTTCACTCATCGACATTGAGCTTCGGCTCCGGTTATACAGAACTGTGACTCCTAAAGTTCGCGCAGTAAAACCACCAGCCCTTCACACAAACGTGAAGCGTCTTATTGCACACGCAGCGTTTATCTGTCAGATAAAGCCTTTATTGCCAAATAAAGAACCAGGAGCAGAGAAGTGGAACTTGGACAGAGTAGGAGCACAGCGGCAGGCGCTATAAAGACCCAATGAGAGTGAGGCAGATGCAAAGTCCTCGCTGTAGTCTGAGACTTCCTGGATTTAACTGATCAGAAACTCACTTTAGGTTGCGGAGGCAAGGAATGGTTGCGAAGGAAATCGCAGATTATTGGAAATGTTGCAGGCTTTTGGAGTTAGTGGAGTTTACTTGATTTTGTGGTAATAGTTGCGATTGCAACATCGCGAAATCCTGGAGGGACTGATCTAAAATGCTAATTCGGTAGACAAAAAAAAAAAACAATGTTGCACTTTGGTCCCCAATTGAACCGAGTTTCAGGTGTGAATGTGATCCTAGAGACACATTTATGAAACCAAGGGAACCTCCTGCATGTAACCTAACCCTCTTTGCTTCCAAGCTCACCCCAGTATCGATCAGTGGTGGGTTCAGATTTAATCAACCCCAACTCCTCCTCATGGTCCTTATCTAAGCTGCGGGCTGAGCGGGATGAGAGGTGAAATGTTTGAGACTTCAACTACAGTAGTTGTACAGTAGTACAGAAGATGACTCAAGTACCTTCATTGAAGATATAACTTTCAATGTTTGTATCTACCTGGATGAGCTCAATCGTCTTTGGAATTTAATCAGAGTTTGGCAAGTCTTGCCTGGTGACGGTGCAATATACAACACCTGTGCGCTTGGAGTATGTCACCACACCCAATCTAACGTCTGATGGAACCTAACATCTTTGGCCCTTTGAAGAAGAGAACTGAATGGTTCTCGCAACGTCGGGCAACTATGTTTGTAAAAATGTCCAGTTTATAAGTTTCAATCAGTATTTCGATTTTTGTACCCGACAGCCACAGTTGCAGCCGAAACCGTCAGGTACAAAAATCTACGTCTGGCTATAAAAACCAAAACAGCATGTCTTCGCTCTTCTGGCCGATGCATCGTAAAACCACTAACTTCTTCGCATGCCGTCATGTCCAGCTTTTCTGTGATTGGTTTATATGGTCAGGCCCATCGGGAATTAGAAGAAATCTCCCCTGATCCCAGACTACACGTCCTTTTAAAGAATAGGAACAGCGTGTATTCTGGCTGGAAAATTCCCACCACTGCCTGAAGATTTGCATACATAGAAGTATGACCAAGTGAACTTCAGGACACGAACGCAACCTACTTTACGAAGTTTTGAAAAGACTTCTGAATAGGTTTCTCTGAAAATGTCTCACGGTAACACTCTCAGTCCGGTGCCTTCAGTTCCTTTACGATACAGAACTCCCGAGCGCTGCGTATCGTTTGCGATGAGTTATGTTTTTTTCCTTGAAATGTATAAGCTGTTACGTATGTTTTCCTGGTTATATGACGGCGGAACATAACGGTAACAGATGGTCGCAGTAAAAAGTGGAACTCAAAAGCACAATAACGCTCTCAACACACGGGGTAATCTCGAAGGCAATGTGCAGTGCAATAGCCGTGCTCTATAGGGGGACAGTATTGGTTTCACAGAACTGCCAGGGGCTCTTTCATATGTCGGCAGATTGGACGTTGGAGGGGCATTGGAAAGTTTTTGTGTGAATACTCCAGGTGTTTTCAGAGAAGAACATAAAAGCTTCGGCGGACAAAAGGCGTTAGAGAATATCCTACAATGGAATTTGCCTCTGTGACTTTTGCTGGTCCGGGAAATGCACCATTCAGGGCTCAAAAGCTCAAAACAAGTTTAGCTTAATATGGACGCTTTAAAGTAACAATATTTGTCTATATTGTTTAAATACCCATCTCCATATGTCCTGGATACCCGTGTCTGCCAGTGTTAGACATCGACCCGGAGACGATCCTAGTGCAGAGAAACAAGCCATTGATTTGTTCCACTCCTAAATTTAAAAACTGAAATTCAAACATAGGCTTAAAAGATACAAAGTGATTCTCCTCGAGGGTAAAATTGCCAGTCTAAATCCCAAATGAAGGGTGTAATTCCGTAAAAGAAATGAAAATCCAGTAATCCGTAGGCAGAGGGCACTGAGGTCAGGAGTAAAGAGATCCTGACATGTTTACAGAGACACAAAGAGGGTGAATAATTCATGTGGGAGACCTGTAGGAGCCGGTGCACTGTGTTTACCTGTTTAAAAGCAGTTTTTATCTGGAGCCGCACAACAGATCTGTGCGTTATTACTTCTACTTGCAGCAAAAAATGAGTTAAAATTGGACTGTTGGGCCAAATCCGGTTTTGTGGACATTTTGACTTCTTCACTGGCGTTTGTGGTTGCAGCTGGTGTTCAGGTCTATTAAGCTTTTTGGCAGGGTATAGTCTGAACAGGAGCCACTTCATTACACTCTCCAAAAAGAGGCATGTCGGGGCAGTAAAAATACAATGATAAAAAGATAAAAAATCTACAACTCAAAGTAACAGAGAGGACGTGATGACAGGAGACTCCAACCAGTGGCTCAGATGCTACTTTTTTATGTCCATCGTAGACCAGCATCATGTTTTATTGTATTCCTATTCAATTCTTTGGCCCTAAAGGTACATAATGAAACTTTTTATATGAAAAATGTATTTTGATATTTGTGCGTATTTGACCTTGACCATATATTGACCTATACCCAGTGATGAGTGGTCAGCATGGCGCCTTTACTTTCCATCGCGGTGGTCTCTTCAATGCTCCAGGATAAGTAATGTTTTCACTTATGACGGACCCTCTCACCAGAAAACCAACAAAACAAGTGATCCTGGAGCGTCCTAGAGACCACTGTAATGGACAGTAAAGGTGCCCTGCTGACCACTCATACAGCAGCTGGGTCACTACAAGGCCAAATACACACAAATACACGGTTTCTTTGCATAAGTAGTTGTATAATGCATCTCTAAGGACTTTTATTCTAAATAGTAGGTAATATGGTGCAAAAGTGAACCGCAGTTAATGGTGACCTGTGTGAAGTTAGCCCCTCATGGTGTCAGATTCAATGCAAATTGGTCTCATTTGTTAGTGCTTTGTCAGTGCACCGGGGGACCTTTCTCTAAATGTTTAGCCAGGCTAATTGTCAGAATAATCTGGCTGGAGGATTAACCTGTTGTGCATGTTTTTAGTGGAAGGGGAAGACAGAGCACCCATACGGAAACAGGAAGAACATGTAACTCCACATAAAAAGGCCTCATCTGGCCAGGGAGTGCTAACCATTGTGCCACTCAATAAACACAGAATGCCCAACAGTGTCCCATTGGTGTGAATGGGACACTGTGGGGGCTAACTTCACACAGGAGAAATATATTTGATCTCAAGGGTGAATTCTTAAAGGCACACTGTGCAATGTTTTGGATTATACTGGTGCCAGCAATACAAAACTTAATGACCATCTAGACATAAAACCTGTTCTACCACATTCAATAACTACAATAGGGTCACCACCTAAAGTGAATTGCTGCCACTCCCTAAAATGGGCCCACACCAACGGCCAAATGACAAAAACAACACACACTAAATCTTTAATAGACGGCAACCAGCACTGTGCCAATACAAACACAGTGGTACACATGAAACATTACCTATTCACAATGTATTCACAGCATGCCTTCACGACTGGACTTTTAGGATCCATTAAAAGGGACAATATCTAAACATGAGGTAGAAGGAAAGCATGTTAAAACGTTTAATAACTGTGTGTCAACCAATTTTGTTTGCATGACGCCTCACAAGAATGTACCTCAGTCATAGCAGAGATGGGGAAGGCTCCAATTATCAGAGCCATGTTTGTTTATGCACGAGCCTATATATTGAGAGCAGAAACCACGTTCGGAGTTCTCCATTAGCGTTTTGATGGGGCTAAACTGGGATAAACACATCTGCTGAATATTCGGATCCGCACACGACGCCTGTTTGTCGCGCTAATGGCATTAATTATCGGAGTAAATCCCGCACACGAGTTTGTTTATCTGCCGCGCTCATTGCAGAAACAGGCATTTCTACTTTAATTATTGCACAATGAACCCACAAATCAAGCCGCTGATGACTTTTGACTGTGTGGAAGATTTTGTAACTCCGTAATATCAGACTGGCAAAATCTCAAATGAGAAATGTATAGTAAAAACGGACTAATTTTAAACGTGACTAATGTGGAATAGCCAAATCTATTACCTAAAAAATTGGAAATAAAAATGTAAATGAAGACGTTTTGTATTTAAGGGCACTTTTTTAGGATCTACTTTACTTGAGTGGTATTTTTGTTGAGAGTTTATTACAATTACTCCACTTCATTTGAAAGCGAAATATGATTCTTTCCTCTCCATTTATAAAAACCTTCAAAGTGATGAGTATAAAGTTGACTACCTATTTAAGTCTTGGACCCTCCAGAACAGTAGGTGGCAGTATGCAGATGTTCTGTCAGTCAATACCATGGTCAAGGTGAAGAAGAAGTATCGTTCGTGATGGAATTTGCGCAATCGTAATGTTACTCTTTATTATTCTTGTTAAAAATTATTTGCACTTTCCATTTTGATTATTGTAAATATTTTCCCCGGCAAATACTGACAGTATTTAAACTGGTGTTACCGGATCTGCATAAATTGAGCGCTCTCCCCATACAAATGAATGGTCCTTATGGAAAAATATGCCAAAGTATGACATGTTCGTTTCGTGGTATTTATATATTATATGTGCTTTCTTTATCATTAACACATAATCTGATGATGTGTTTCCGACCACACTAATTTATTGGAATATGAGTTAGCATTTAGCTCAGAGGCCACTTTTAGATGCTAACCCCTATCTAAAGTAAAATCTGTAAAGGTCTGTACATTCATTAATGATTCTTAATGAGGCTTTAGCCTGAATGTGGTTGATGTGTTGACAACAGCTGAAAACATCTGGATCCTTCATAAATTACGATGTTTGGCGGCTAATGCTAACGGCTGTAGGGGAAATACATTGAGCAGGCTAATGCTAACGGACTCTGGAAAGTAGCTAACTGTCCACATGCGTTAGGATCGAACGTCGCTTCTCGTTGGTATTTCTATGTTTGTTCTCAAGTAGTTTCGTCGCATGCTTTGACCACCACCGATAAAATATTACTCAAGTTGCAGCAACATTTTGAAAAGCTAAGGAAACTAACTAGGCATTCAGAGGAAGAAATTACTTATCTAACAAGTTTTAAATCCTAATTATGTAAATCTTGATATCAAAGGTCAACAAGTGCTTTATTGTCAATTCTACTTTATATTAAGCACATAGAGAGAACCTAAACTGTGTTTCTATAAAACCCTTTGAGTCGGCAAAAACTGTAAATATGTAGCTCTAAAAATGAACTCTTACATGGTGTCATGGCGACGTGAAAACAGGAAACGACCTCGCTCTCTCCTTGTGCAGCTGAGTTTTTTGCCTTTTTCTTCGAACTGCATTTGTGGTTTCTGTGTTCCACATTGTTTTTCTGGATACTTTTGTACGTCTTTCCCGTGTTTTTGTGGAGGTTTGGTGGATTCATTTACTTTGAGAGTCTAAAATGGTCCTGAAGAAAGCAGCTTTTTAAAGGTAAACAAAATGCTAGCTTATGAGCTAAAGACATTTGAGACCTACACATTTCTTCTTCTGAGACACTGAAGAGGCTCCAAGAGCTGCAGCACAGAGGAGGCGTCACAAGAGGAGCTACAGGAAACAAAAAAGGACAAACGAGAGATGGTGAACGACTGTTGTGAAGCGGAGGGAGGAAGAGGAAGGAGGAGGTGGAGCTGACCAGTGCAGGACACCACGCTCTGAAACAGGGACAAACCCAGGAGGCGCGGCACCATTTCAGAGGATCAGAGGAGACAGAGGGCAGCCAGCCAGGTTTCTTCCGAGTGCTACAGTTTCCCCGACCTCCAAGGTCATGCGGATCAGGTTGACACACAGTGGCAGCGCGGCTCAGCCACAGCAGCTCAGGACTAACACCTGAACACTATTTCATTGTACGCTTGTACAACGACAATAAAGCACTTACTTACTTACAAAGTTAAACCAAACTACTCTTCCTTTCAGCTTTACTAACATACAAATGTGCTTTTTCAGACATTTTTCAGTTGCTAGAAGAATATTTTAAGTGGCCTTATGTCACGCCTGTAAGATAATCATAGTTGCTAATCCTTCGTTAGCATTTTGAGGATTAGCATTTTCTAATCCCAATCCTAATCCGACGGTAAAGAGATAGATCGCAGAGCAGCCAGTGCCTCACGACTTTAGGTCTGACATTTGTTTACCTTAGCGACAGCAGGTGGCGTTTTCGTGACGTGAATCATAAAAACAATCAGCGTCCTTGAGGCTCTACGGAGGAGCAGAGTTTCTGAAGGCAGAGAGAGCAGGGAAGGTAGAGAGTTCAGCTTCCAGACGGGCTGGTCAGTCAGTCAGTGATGGTCAAAGAACTTGATTTCATTACTTGAGGAAACTGCAGATTCTAGATTCTGACTCACACATTTCTCATTGATATGAAATGGTTGGCACGGCAACAGTTTACAATTGATTAACTCTATCTATGTCACTTCCTGTTTACAGAAATAAAGAGGAGAAGCACATTTAGGTCAGAGCCTTGTTAGAAATGATGAAAGAATGCACAGACCTTTGGAGATTTTACTTGGGATTGTCTCTACCGTGTTATATGGACTTAAAGTACTCAAAGATGAAAGTACAGATCAGTTAAAAAATGTTGTGAAAATAACTTTGTGGCTTCAAAAACACAAAAATTGCGCCCGAATTCCCCCTCTGTGCGACAACACGAACAAATGTACTTTTGAGCCTTTATATACTGTAAATGTATTTGTGTAGAAAGCATTATCTTAAACGTTGAAAGGTCTCCACAAAAATACTCAAGTAAAGTACAGACCCTCAAAAACTTAATTTAAGTGCACTATTTAAATAAATGTACTTCCTGGAGACAGTTCAATAACAGTAAAAAGTAACTAATGACTACTTGTTTCTGTACTTTCTGTAGGGTTTGAGTCGGACACAGGGAAGCACCGGAGGAACAGTCAGTGGGGCGCGGTGCTCGGGACCTTTGTGGCCATAGCGGTGGTGGGTCTGGTGGCCTACGTCATCCTGAAGAAGAAGCACGACAAGGCCTTCTCCCACCGCAAACTGGACGAGGAATTCCCGTCAGATCCCGGTCAGTAACACTTCATCTAGACCGGGCTGCCCAAACGTTTTCTCTCCGAGGGCCAAAATGAAAAAGTGCCTGTGGGTCGCGGGCCAACCACAGCGATGTCACGCGTGAAACACATACAACTGCATATAATAATACTTTATTTTATTTTTCTGTATATATTTGCAAATGTTAACTATGGCAAAAGCCTAGTTTTAGTAAAACAAAATCAACTATTGCAGTAATATAGTGCAAATGTAAACAACACCTGTATCTACAGCACTTACAGTGATTCTACCTCATTCATTTGTTAACTCAAAGAAAATGCCACATTAGATAATTTTAACCCTAACCCTCAGCATAAATTATTTTATTCAAGTACATTTTTAACATGACCTTTGTTGATGTCAACACATTTTGCAATAAAAGTTGGAAAACTGGGAAAGTTGACGCTACGACGCTCTGTGATAAACACCAAGACACAACAGCAGTGTTTCCTTAACTTTGCGAAAGGAGTGAAACAGCGCCCCCAATTTGACGCAGGTGGCCAAAAAGTGTACTGCATCCATATTTACCATTGACGTTGAATGGGAGAGAGTTAGTATTAACCATACGGCGCAAAAGTAGGTCACTCTATGGCCCGAAACAATTCTGCGGGCCTGATCTAGACGCAGGGATTCAACATTTCATCAAATAAGGTCCGATAAATTGAAACAGATGGATTTGTGACCGTTTTGAGATGTTAGTGACTGAAGAATATCCCACAAGAGGTTGAAACGTTTGTGTAAGTGCGCTTGGGAAAGGGATCCAAATTGCAAAAAAAGCAGCAAATCCAGGCACTACAAACAAATACCAACAGCTCTGCTCGTATTTGTTTGGAGTGCCTCGGCTCAAAAGTTTTGCATGGTTGAATCCCAACAAGGTTCCAAGTAGAACTTCAATATGGAACAAGAAGAAATGGTAGTGAGACAACAAATAAACTGAAATAGGCTGATCAAAAGTTTAGGACCACATGTCTCTTAACCCCCACCGAGTGCATTTTCTCCAGTTTGGCTTTACCCAAATCTAAAAGCTTCTTGGTAAAAAAGCATCAAACTAGCAACACAATGAGACCAAACCAGAATGAAAACAAGGGAGACAAAAACGTGACGCACGTTGAGAATGCGAGGAAACAGATCAGTTTAGATGAGTTTTGGAGGTTTTAGGCTTCAAATGAGGTGTGACACTGGCCTTTTAGATTTGGGTAAAGCTGAACTGGAGAAAACACTTGGTTAAGGCTGGGGTTAAGAGGTTAAAAGGCTAAATCTGTGGAAAAAAATGTGGATTCAGTGGATCCAGTAAAACAGCCTATTTCAGTTCAATTGTTGCTTTTAATACAAACAATTTTTTGTCTCACTCCCTTTTCTTCTTGTTGTATAGAAGTTCTTCTTGGAACCTCGTTAAAGTGATAGTCTGTAAATTAGCAAAGTGAGGAGAGAGAGTGAAACTTGAAAGTAAACAATCAAATTCATCCCCTCTTGTACCAGAAAGCCCCTCTTTTCAAAATGAGGAGAACAGGAACAGAATTTTCGAAAGTAAACAATCAAGCTCCTCCCCCTCCCTCCTGATTGGACCTGACAGGCCAAAAGCTCGTCTCATTGGTCAACGCGGGAGGATACCAGACTAGATTATTCTCTACAAGGCTCCTGGATCACTTGTTTTGTAGGTTTTCTGGTGAGACGGTGAAAACCTTCCAAACAATTGATCCCGGAGCCTTGTAGAGACCACTGTGATGGAGAGTAAAGGCGCCATGCTGACCACACATACAGCCGCTGAGTCACTACACGGTCAAACACGCACAAATATCAGCCTCTTTTTCCGCATTAAAAGTTGCATAATGCGCCTTTAAGATTCAACCGTGTAAAATGTGATTTTGGTTGTTGTTGCCATCTTTCAAATGGTCTTAAACTTTTGATCAGGGCTGTATTTTTTGGCAAATCACCCACCGCTACTTTCTGTGTTCCATTTATATTCATAATTTTTTACTTTCTTTGTCCGTGAGCGAAATGTCCGGGTTTTATAACATGTAGAATCCATGTTATAAAACCTTAAATATAAAATCCTAGACAGTTTTGTTTAGCAGTGTGAAATTAACTAAAATGGCATCTAGAGCTTGTGCTGTATTTAGGATCACGCGCTTTTAATATGGAAGTGTGTTTTTTTTTTAATGAATTTCTAATTTATTTTTTTGTTGTACAGTCTCGAAAAACAAAAATAGGTGGTGTTTGCAAATGTCAGATGGAGATTGGAGATGGTATTTGGAAATGCTAATGCTTCTGTCTGACATTTGCTTTGCAGGAGCTATAAATATAACAGGGGGACTCTTGGGGAGAAAAGAAAAAAAAAATCAATGGTCATTTATTGCATGCCACTCATTGTTATCCTCACAAAGCAAAATCGGCTAATCCTCCAGCTAGGTACTCTTTTAATCAATATGTCCGTCGCTGACTGATGTCAAACAATTCTCCATCTACAGCTTTTTTTGTGGCTTTTTTTCAATATAATCATGTAACCGTCAAAAATATAAATATGTCAAAAAGTAACATTATGTCGAATGAAAGTCTTGCCATTGGGTCAAATGCAATAGAAATAACAGACTCCGCTTTATATACAAGCTTTAAAAAGGAATAGACATTTTTATTAGGCATATTATAGCGGTACTATACTCTGCTGCCCTCTGCTGGCGATTCAGCCCATTTCTGAATCGCCCATTTTCGCCCATTTCTGTTCAGAAATTACAAAATAGAAACACTTAAAGGCTCTATATCTTATTATTTGTCTTTTTTTTCTATTATCATGGCAAAAAATTTAAGAGGAACCCACAATTTAAAATGTTCGTTTGCTGACGTCAGTGTTAATTTCGTCGACTAAAATGTTTAGTCTTAATTTTAGTCAAAGTGATTTTATTGACGACTAAAATTGGACTAAAACTAAATTTAAAGTTTTTCATGCGACTAAAACTATGACTAAAATGTCCAGATATTTTAGTCGACTAAAATGAGACTAAATAAAAATGAAAAGGAGAGACTAAAATCATCCAAACTTCTATTGAGAGTCTGAAAGAGCCTCATATCATGTACATTCACTGCCAAAGGAGCAGCTCTGAGCTTTGTTCATGAGGGAGCAGCTCCATGAAGCAGGACCTCGATTAAATATGATTATAATGAATATTATAAATACAAAGTCGACTAAAAAAAGATATTTTTTTGACTAAAACTCGACTAAAATTGAATTACATTTTCGTCAAAAGACTAAGACTAAAATTAAATTAAAATATGTTGTCAAAATTAACACTGGCTGACGTCTTCTTTCTTGTCTTCAGTTCTGCGCCTGGACAACAGCGAGCCCCTGGACCTAAACTACGGCAGAGCGGCCTACTACAACCCAGCCCTGCAGGGGGACAACATTCAGATGTCTCCCTTCCCCAAAAAATGAGCCCCGTATCCCCCCCCCCCCCCCCCCCCCCCTGTGGACAAACCCTGTCGGCCGGTGTGGAGTCCTACAAAAACTGTAAAACTTTGAGAGTGGGAAACCACAGAAGAAGACAACGCTGTGCAATGCTCGCGAAAGCAGAAGGTCTATTGTTGATTTAATGAGTTAAAATGAGTTTAATTCTGAATGTTGATTTCGTAGCTTCGACCTAATCTTACCTGTTTTTTCTATACATTCGCTAAACATCTCAGAGCTCCTGTGCCTGAACTTGTTTTATTTCTTGCTTTTTTCTTATAAAACGTTGCTAGAAGCCTCCACTTATGTGCTGGGATTTGTTGGGTATTGATGTGACGGTGAAGTCGGTCAAGCAGTCTTAAAGTTATAACATGGAGTGCGTTTACAAGGGCTCGAAATTCCCGGTTATTGTCGGGAGTTTTTAATATTCCGGTTTTGTCTTTGATCATATAAACGCAGTTTCCCGATTTTGAGAAACCCGGATTTTCTGGCTGGGATTTTCCATCAGTAACCGGGAAATAACTTCATGTAAACGCTATTTTCCGGTTTTAAGAAACTTCCCATTTCTTGCGCATGCGCAGTTAATCGTAAACAAACATGGCGGCTCCTGTTTCTGGAGTCAAGAGGAGACGGAGTTTTATATTTTAACCATGAAAGAACTAAAACTAGTGAATATTTAAGATGGAAAGAAGCCTCGTAATGTGGATTTATGCAAAACTGTCGGCGACCGTTTCAAGGCGTCTGGTTTTCCTCCGGACGCAGAGACGAGTCGACCACAACAGAGAAAAATAAAGTTTTTCATCCACTAACTATGGGTGAACTCCATCAGCTCCACTCTCTCACACCGGCCCCGGCATTAACCTTCTCCCAGAGCTCCCGGGTCCACGTCGGTGATAAAGACCCAGGACGGGTAAAGGTCAGGAATTATCCACAATCTGCCGTCACTGTCGTAGCTCAGGATGTCGAGGACGAGCAAAACATTGAGCCCAAAGTGCCCATTCAAACGAACAAGCCCCGCAATGAGCCACACATTTATGCTTTTAATAATGTTTGCGCCTGCGCGGACAGAGTTTAAATTCGAAAAGCCGGGTTTCCTTATTTGATCATGTAAACAAGGAATTTGAGTTTCCTGATTTCTCAGTGTCATATAAACACCATATCCCGAAAACTGCCATAACCGGAATATAACTAATAACCGGGAATTTCGAGCCCTTGTAAACGCACTCATGAAGAATTGCGAATCCAGCTCGTTTCCCCCGACTTTGTTTGAGAATATACCCAAAATCAGGTACAGGAGTTTTGAGAAAAATTGACTGCCAACGTGGAATTGTTTGTGTGTTTCTTACTTCTTTTCTAACTTGTGGTTTGGAATAAGAAGTGCGTTAAACCCAGACTAATAGGACCGGCAAGGAAATGAATGTAAGCTCCTCAAAACGATACCGAAGTCAAGAATCTAAGCCATTTAACTGTGGCTGAAGTCTCTCTCTCCTTTCGCAGTGTGAGAAATCCTCCTGAACGTTATAAGCCAAAGTGAACCGTCTGTCATTTGAGTGTCTTGCCAAAGGGTCAGTTCTTTTGAAACATCTAAATATTTATGTATATATTAATACTTAATGAGCACGCCTTAATATAAAGCGATACCAAATGTTGCCCTGCTGCTCTGTTCGGTGGAAAGGGAGAAGTGCACCCTCTGCTGGTGTTATTTGTAACCACATGTGATAACGTTGTCAGACAAAGGGGAATTTTCTCAATCGTTATAAGTTGCACTAGAAAGATTACGAGGATAATGTGCGTGAAGTTGTTGTTTAACCTCTTAACCCCCACGTGAACCGAGCGTTTCCCAAATCTAAAAGCTTCTCGAACAAAGTGAAAACGAGGATGAAAATAGGATCAAAAGAAGCAACAAGAGCGGGAAAAATATGATAAACAAGGGACAAAAAACGCGTTTAAAAAGTGATGAAAAGGCAAAAAAAAAAGGGCCTCGAAAGAGCGACAAAAACATGCCAGAAAAGCAACAATAGCACGATAAAAAAGCGACAGGAAAACACGTCTCAAAAATGACAAAAAGGTGACAGAAGCACGACCAAAAAACCAGACAAAACAAGAGACAAAAACGCGGCTAGAATGTAACAAAATGTCACGATCGGTTTTGTTGTCTTAGCTTTCAAATGAGGCGTTAATCTGGCCTTAAGGCTGTAAAGTCCAGTCGAGAAGCTTTTAGATTTGGGTAATATGAAGCCTAGGCGCTAATTCAACCTGCCTCCAGCCAATCATCGCCCTCGGTCCCGCTCTTCGAAGCCCCAGCAATCATGGTCCGTTTGTTCCCAGCTGTGCTGCGACCCACCTCCGCCGTGTCTCCACCTCCTCTGCCCACGGCTTCTCCCTGCTGCTTTCTTCACAGATCTCCTACACCACCACCAGTGTCCATTCTCCGGGGGACGGACTCACATATATGCATCTATGTCTATCGCCGGGGTCTGATCAACAAAACTAATATACCTGTCAATAAATCTTCCTAATTGGTGCTTTTGTCTGTTTGAGTCTATCCAGGTTGAATACAGGCTGGAGGAAATGTGCCCGGTTAAGGTGGGGGTTAAGAGGTTAACCTAATCGTATTCTGCCAGAGAAGACATCCAAGTCTTTGCCACTTGTGTTTTCATCCCGGAAATTGCGCAGATCCGCCGCGTGAAAGCAACCCAATTATCTGCGCGGCGCCGCAATTTTCTTTCCGACGGCCGACGAACTCCTTCTCCCGCGAGACGTAACAGTGCAATATGAAGGAATAAGCAGACGCCGCACTACAGCCACAATGAGCAATTCTCTCCCATATTCAATGCAACACAAAGGGGGAACGGAGTAAAAAAAAGTCAAATTCAACGCGGCGCCGGTGAATGAAAGCAGCACAACAGAGTTCATGTTTTTGTTTTTTTCGTTATTGTTTTTTTTTTTTTTTTTTTTTGCGGTGCGGAGAAAAAGTCACTGCTGTTTTGTTATTCATAGACAACGGATTTGGTATTCAGGAACGTCGTCGCAAAAGACGGGGTCCCGGCGTAAACAAGGAGTGTGACCCAGATCCACAGATGTTGTAACAATGTTTGCTGTTGTTTGGAAAGTTGGGTTTTGAAAGTTGGATGTGACTTTGACGATAAATCACGCGCTCTTTCCGGAGGATCTTTGCCTTGTCTCCGTTTGCTCTTTAAAGCGGATTCACGTCGCCGCCGAGAACAGACGATCATTAGCGATCGCTGTCATTAGCCTCAGCTGAAGGTCGGTAACCACGGCGACACGGCGTAGACAGTCGCAGAGAAAAGTTGGTAGACGCTCGACGACTCCGGAGAAAAACCCGGGTAAGAGACAAAACTATAGATACTGCGGGAACTATTTTTGTCATAGAAATCCCAGAAATGCCTTTTAGCTTTTGTTAGCCGTCGAACCCCAGACCCGATTTAAATTGAACGTCCCATCCCCATACAAAGGGATAGGGAGGCAACGGAGCAGCACTAAAGTATGGCGAGGTATGTTTTGTCCTTTTCATGGCATTTATATAATTTCTGTGGTTTCTTTATCATTAACATATTATAAGATGACGTTTAGTGGCCATTTGTTGTGTATCCAGCCCCACAAAAAGCAAAAACTTTGGGTTAGCATTTAGCTCAGACGACACTTGTATACGCTAATTTGTATCTAAAATAAAATCACAAAAAGGTCTGACAATTCATTAATGATTTCTTACCCTGCTTTGACCTAAATGTGGTCGATGGTTTGACAACAGCACTCATAATTGGCAATGTTTGGTCGCTAATGCTAACACCTATAGGAAAAATACATTGAGTAGGCTAGCTGACTTGCTAATTACATTAAAAAGGATAAACAGCGTTCGACATATGTGGGCAGTTCGCAAAGCTAGTCCAGGAAACTTTTCAGCGTTAGCGTTAGTGTGTCTTTCCGGGGTCACGCCTATGTATGATGTTTCACTCTCATGACTTGTGACTGGTTGATGTACCAACTTACCTATGAAAAAAAAAAAAAAGGCACCCGAGGAACATAGGTACACACCCTATTTTTTCTATAGCCGTTAGCGTTAGCCATCAAATCCCATCCCAAATTATGAACGAACAGCTGTCGTTAACCCATCGACCACATTTAGGTCAAAGCCTAATTAATGAATTAATGAATATACAGGCCATTTGGCATTTTATTTTAGATACGAATTAGCATATAAATCACGTCGCTGCCGAGAACAGACGAGAGTTCAGTGTCTTCAGTGCGCTTATTTTTCTGAGCTGCTTCATTAGCGATCGCTGTCATTAGCCTCAGCTGAGGGTCGGTAACCACGGCGACACGGCGTAGACAGTCGCAGAGAAAAGTTGGTAGACGCTCGACGACTCCAGAGAAAAACCCCGGGTAAGAGACAAAACTATAGATACTGCGGGAACTATTTTTGCCATAGAAATCACAGAAATGCCACAAAAAGCAAAAACGTAGGATTTAGCTCAGATGACTCTTGTATACGTAAAACACACAAAAAGGTCTGTTCATCTGTTAATGATTTCTTACCCTGCTTTGACCTAAATGTGGTCGATGGATTGACAACAGCACTCATAATTGGCAATGTTTGGTCGCTAATGCTAACGGCTATAGGAAAAAATACATTGAGCAGGCTAGCGGACTCTGAAAACGGACTAGCCGACTTGCTAATCACATTAAAAAGGATAAACAGTGTTTATCCTTTTAGCTAGTCCAGGAAACCTTTCAGCGTTAGCGTTAGCGTGTCTTTCCGGGGTCACGCCTATGTATGACGTTTCACTCTCATGACTTGTGACTGGTTGATGTACCAACTTAACTACGGGGAAAAAAAGGCACCCGAGGAACATAGGTACGCACCCTATTTTTCCTATAGCCGTTAGCGTTAGCCATCAAATCCCATCCCAAATTATGAACAATCCAGATGTTTTCAGCTGTCGTCAACCCATCGTCAACCCATCAACCCATAAATAATGAATATACAGGCCATGTGTGATTTTATTTTAGAATTAGCATATAAAATAATGCAAGGATAGAACACTCAATTCAAAAGGTCCGGGAGGCCGTCGGCTGCAGAATCTGTCTGGTGTGAATAAACGAAGCCCAGACTTTTGATCATCATAAGTAAATAGTGCTTTAAACAAGCCGCGACGCAAATCTGACTTGGGCCAGTAAAGTATAATGTAAAATATTGCCTATTCCTCAAAAGTTGTTTAATAAGCATAAGGCAAAACATATGATTATAAAAAAATTCTGGGTGTGTGTTTTTTGCTCATAAATATTAAAAGAAATGTTGTCTGGAAAAGGTTTACAGCCCACCAGTTGAGAACCACAGCTTTAAACAATGAAGAAATGTTAGCTTGTTAGCATCCAGCATTGTTAACACAGGAAGAATATAGGATTTTTATGTCTTGGAAGGGATTAACAAATGATAACAAATCAAATGAATGGAAATTGGAGCATATTAATATCTATTTTTGCCATATCAATCTAACTCAAACTAACCTTTTGAGATAATAAAACTAATTAAACCAGAAATAGTCACAGTGTCGTCTAACTTAATTACTATCAATATGTATCTTTGTCTCTTACTGGCAGTTTGAGCGGAGGTGTTTTGGAAATGGCAATTACAGAAGCATTTGAAGTGTGCTGTATATAAACGTATCTAAACAAAACAAATCTCCCTTTTTCTTTAAGTGTAAAACCGTTTGACGTCTGACAAATGTCCGTTTCTGATGATTGTTATTGTCGCTTTTGCGTGTGTGCGTGTAGACTGTAAATGTGGAGGTGGACTGATATTTAAAAACAGAGGAACTCGACAGGTTATCATTTCTGTACATACACGTGACATAATGCAGTACGACGGAATGGTATATTCATAGAGAACAAATGCCTTTTTATGATAGTTAATGTGCAAATTAAAATGCTTTGTAGAAAATAATGAAACTGAAACAATAATTTATCCTATTGTTACGGGAGTTTATGTCAGACGCGGAAATTCTTGTAAATTATCTCAATTAATAAACTGCTACACAACTAATACGGCCTGAAGAGAAAACTGTTATTATGCGAAAGTGACTGTTCCGGAGCTCATTAGTTTTGTGTGTGTGCTAAAAAGCGAATGCATGCTATATATATATATAAATCGCTATTGCACCTTATTTAAAGGAACAGGCCACCGTTTTTACATACGGAGATATGTTCTTACCTGAGCTTAGACGAGTTGATGCGTACCTGTCTGGTCTTTGTGTGAGATGTTGTTAGCATTTGGCCTCTCCCAGCATATTCCTATAGCTCCAAACGGGGTGAAGTTAAAAGCGACCGAGCTCTTCCACGGCACAAAGACCAGACGTGTACGTATCATTAACATTTGAAGAGGAAGTAGTGTACGTAGTTACTTACTTAATACCATGCTTTATCAATTGTGTGTGTTGATAGGCTAATATCAGCACCCTCCACAATGGTTGTTTTTTTGACCGGTTGGCATCTTTCTGTACTGTATATTCTTTAAATAAAACTTTTCAAATCACAAGTTTAGAACCTAAAGAAGAGCCTTATTAAGACCGTGGATTGTGTCGGCTGGATCTGCAAATAGCGAGGTTTGCCTAACACAATAAACTGTGGGGCATTTCATTCATCCAAACCATTGTGCACGCTGTACGTGAGCTCGGGTTCTGTGAAGGATGAAGAGGTCAGTTTTTGGATGAGGTGAAGTCAGTGTCCTGGTCCGAGGAGGGAGGGAGCCGTGGAGCTGGTCCCGGTGCGTGAAGACGGCATCGTGCCTTAGGGGCATGTGCCCCGAGCTTTGGACCTAAACCCAGTTGTTCAGACTTACATACTGTGTGTCCAGAGTTCATTAAAGCACAACGTTGGTAGCCTACAGCGGGATCATTCCTGTTTAAAGCAGTACTAAGTAACTTGTTTACCTTAATAAATCCTTTCCATAGTGCCTCTGGGGGTAATACAAGTGTTAATGATCCCTCTGGGCGTAATACAAGTGTTAATAGGATGATTAACACTAATTGTAGCTTTGCCTGCACCAGCTCGGAGCCACCAATACACACCAATGGAATCACGAAGAAGAAGCTAACAGGCTAACGGGCAAAGCGAACTGCTGGCTAGCACCACTTAAACATTAATTGGATGTACAATATCCCTCTGTCCCTTTGTCTTTACTATCGGCGTAGTATTTACTCTCACGGACAATTAATGAGTAAAAAAACGCAACATGCTACGACACCTGCAGTGGCGTTTATGGCCACTAGGGGCATGAGTTACTCAGTACTGGTTTAAAAGGCTTCAGTGCACGTTTATACGCACCAATAACCACTTTGTAAAAGTACACAGACAAGTCATATGTTTTGCAAATATCATGTTACTCATGCTCAGTTCAGATAAGTAAGTGCTTTATCTGTCATTGTACAACAACATTGTGTTCAGGTGTTAGTCCTGAGCCGCGCCACCATTTCTGAAGAAAATAAAGTGAAAATGAGCTATTTCAAAAGTGACCAAACATGACTTCCTCAAACTGGCTTCCCTTCGCTGCTTTCCTCGCCTCTCCTCGTCTCTGCAGTGTTTCTGAAAAGTGCGCACCTCGTTGTCATGGCCTAGAAGCCTGTGGGCGGAGGTCAGTCTGTCTCCAGAGTTGCTCCTCCCTTTTCCTTCAGCGAGCATGGAGACACCTGTGCGCTGCTGCCTGCTCTGCGCCTCTCTGTCTCCCAGTGATTTGAACCATTTGCAAAACAAACCATCGCTGCTTTACCTCATTTTCTTGACTAATACTCAGGAAGTGTGGTCTCAGCTCTTCAACTCCTGTTTCTCCAGCGCCCTCTGGTGGTAACTTTGGACAACACATGCTGGACATTATAAACGTGTGGAGGCATAAAGTGACAGTAACTACGCTTGGAACGCACAGCTCTATTTACGTATGAAATGTGAACATAAATGAGCCTGAAGAAGGGCCCATCTGTGGCAGAAGAAAAGAGGTTGTATACTTTCTGAACAACACCAAAAAAGCTGAACGCATCTAAAGCAGGGCGCGACTATTTGCAAAGATTGGATTATGTTTAATACAACGCGGCTCTTTGCAAAAGAATTGGTACATATTTCCCATAAACTGTAACAGTCTTTAAGAATATTTACCAAAAATTATAGGTTAAAAAACAGTCCGGCAGATCGTGGCACTGGGATCAGCTTCTGTGCGTTTCAAATTTCTGATTAGCCTACTCTTTATTTGATGATATTTGGCCACATATTCACAGAAAGATATAAAAATTAGGAAATGGAAAAAATGTGAGAGTGCGTTCTCTGCACAGTCCAGTCGGGACCAGGCTGCGGGCACTGAGCGCACGGGCCAGGGGCGAACCAGAGGAGGGGGCTCTGTGGGCAGGGGCCCCTCACACTAACACACTCAGGCATTAAAAATCAAAAAAATCTAATCCTGTCCCGGTCAGAGCAGAACAGCACAAAATGTCAGTTTATTTAATATACATTTATTTCAATCTTGGTCATGAGTAAAACCATTAAATCTAATACAATGATTGAAAATAAAATAAAAAGGCCAGGCATATAGTTTATTGTGATTAAATATTATGGTCACATTACATTGAATCAGTTTAAACTACCGCCCCTGGATCTCGTGAATGATCGGTGCCTTTGTGGCTCTTCAAAGGATCAGGGTTGAACATTTGGCTCGTTGGCCACCCCTGATCTAAAGCGTCCTACAGTTTCATTCTGCAACAGCCTCGCTTAAACGCCTTTATTCTTTCCCTTCATATTTGACCCATTGTCCTCAAAGCTGAAGCCAAGTTCTTGTAAGTGGTTTAAGATTACTTTGGATAAGCCGAGGCCAGTAGTGTCAAGTGCTCCTTTTATTTCGGAAGTTATGAACTATCACTCACTATTCTCACAGGCATCTGCTCTCGGTGACTCTAATCAGGAGCCCAGTCCAAGATCATCGAGTGATATTTTTAATCTTTTATTTCACTGATCATCTTGTGGAGGATTTTTCTAATATATATTTTTACCGAGGTTTGTTGTGTGATTCTCGCCTGCTGTGATGCACCGAACATGTTCCTTGAGAACTGGGTCAAACAAAACAAGGAGCTCAACTTTCTTCAAGAAGTTCCCATTGTTCGGGGTATTGAGTTTACCTTCATAATGGAGCCCCTCACTCCCACGTTTCTTTCAACTAAGGACTGAATTATGGCAACTGAAATGGCGCCTCTTTCCACCTGTTTTATCAAGTGTTTTTCCAGCTTTTATTTTTATTCCCAAATCCTTCCATGTCATTAAGTTTTATCTGTTTTTGCAAGCTGGACGAGATGTATAAGAATAAATAACACTTCTGTTTGAGGGTGACTTTTGAAAGTCTCTGCCGATCTGAAATGTCATAAATGTTTGATCACTTCTTTTAAAATAACAGTGTAAACAATATGCATATTTCACTTTTATTAACTAAACAACAATCACCAATTTTAAATCCTGGTACACACAAAATAGAATAATAATAAACACACTAGCGGTGGCATCTTTATAGGTTATAGTATGTCCTGTATGTTGTATTGCTTACCTTGAAACTTTTTTTCTTTTTTAGGTTTTCCCACTTTTTAGAAGCTCGTTGAATAGTGATCTCCACTTCTAGCCCAATGTTCTTTATGAATTTCCTAATCAAAAAGAACAACATGTCATTATTAACACGATATAATACAGGCGAAACTCGGAAGATTAGAATATCGTGAAAAAGTTCATTTATTTCTAAGTAATACAACTTAAAATGTGAAACCAATATATGATAATATCATATATATATATATATATATATATATATATATAGACTCATGACACGCAAAGTGACACATGTCAAGCCTTTGTTTGTTTTCATTTTGTAAAATTATGGCTTACAGCTTGTAAAAACCCCACAATGAAAATCTCAGAAGATTAGAATATTACATGAAATCAATAAACACATGATTTTAAAACGTAGAAATGTGGGCCCTCTAAAAACTATAATCATGCATATGTACTTTTGGTTTGGGCCCCTTTAGCTTGAATGACGGCCTTAATGCGGTTGCGCGGCATGAACGCCATCAGCCTGTGGCACTGCTGAGGTGTTATGGAAGACCAGGATGCTTCATATATATATATATATATATATATATATATATATATATATATATATATATATATAGGATCCGTCTGTGTGTGGAGGCTCTTGATGCACTGACTCCAGCCTCAGTCCACTCCTTGTGAAGGTCCCCCACACTTTTGAATGTCCTTTTCCTGACAGTCCTCTCCAGACTGCGCTCATTCCTGCAGCTTGTGCACCTTTTTTTTTTTTGGTAACTTTTTTGTCACGTTTTTGGTTGTGTTTTTTTCCTTGTTTACGTCAGATTTTTGCAGCAATTTTGACTCTGTTTTGGATTTTGGGTAAAGCCAAACTGGAGAAAATGGCGGGGGTTAAGAAAAATAAAGAATTGTTTTCCCCAGCTTTTATTAATTGTTTCCCCTATTTTTTTAAATTAATTTCTTGCCACAATTACTCCCAATTGCCCTACATTTTTTTTTTTTTCACGCATTTCTTTACATTGGAGACAAACCCGATACTGTAACTTTGCAGATCTTCCACACATCATAGCTCTGTTTCTAGTTCTAGACGACAAATAATTTAGTGTAGGTATTGGAAAAAGTCTCGGTACCCGGCCCTAGTTTTGAAGCGCCAGTTCTTTTCTCGTCCACGTACGTTTGTGCCGTTTCCCACAGAACCGCACGCTCACAAGGCGCTGGAGCGGGGCCCGGCCTGGATCATCCCGCCATCTCTTATCAGCGCTCCATTTTCATTTAGTCTGGGGGTTTCAGATGTAATTGTCTGGCACGGCGCTGAAACCAATTAACAGATCCGGCCCAAGAACACCCTGCACGTATTATTACAGCGGAGAGGGGAGGGGGGGGGGGGGCAGCGGGGACAAATACCGCCAAATGAAAGAGCAGATTCCAATCAACCGCAGGCCTCCGCTATATTGATATTAGCTATGTTTAATTTCTTAAAGCGTGCTCGGTGGAAATGAGTTTAACCTGAGCAGATTGGGTTATCAGATGGCAGCAAACGAACAGGCAGACCCGGGGTTTAATTAACTGGAGATAAAGCTGAAGAAAACACAAAGATAACAGTGTGTTGTTTTTTTACCGCGCTCCCGTTTCGATAGCCGGGGCGATGTTAACGTCTGATTGGATAAATATGAGAGATGGGTCGAAAAATAGCGGGGACCGCGGGAGGAAAATAATGTAGCCTTCGAAATAAAGCAGCGGTGATCTCATCGAAAGGTGGGCACTCAGACGGGGCTGCGTTTTGAGTGCCGCTGGTGGGAGGCCAGACACACCTCCGCCGGCCGTGGGAGTGCGGTGAAAGGATGTGTCTCGAGAGCGTCTGGGGGCCACGAGAGGACGTGCTGACTCAGCCAGGTACGAGCAGCTGGTCTACACACAAGGAATCAGAGCTTCTTTGTGGGGATGGCATCATATATACCGTATAAAGCTACAAAATGCATACATTAAAGTGACCTATCCCGCACATGGGGCTTAATATAGACTTTTGCATTGATATTTTACGTTTTATAATTTTATTTTGTGTCTCTGTAAGAATTTAATTGTAACAATGAAACACAGGCAAAAGAGCTGGGGAAGACTTTGCCTGGAGCTCCCCCCGCAGGCAGCAATGGGAATAACTCAGTTTTAGTTGTGATTTACAGCACGGCTAACAACTTTCACATGGTCGAAAAAGGTCCGTCATGGGCTGTCTGCACAGTTCCCCCACGTGATTTAATAAAAGCGCCGCCGCCCATCCTCTCCCCTAGCTCTTATATTCACGATCAGCAGGGTCCTACACAAATGAAGAGACGAGTCCAGATTGTGTAAAGGGCAGCAAGTAAAAGCTAGGATGTGGCCGGAGCAGGTTCGAAACATTTCAACCTGAAAAGACTCCCGGAGCCCGGACCCTGGTAGAGGTAGAGAATGAGACCCGGGGGGGGCGGCCAGTTTACATCGACGAGCAGAGCCGAGGAGAGGCCCGAGGCGGAGGAGGGGCGCAGCACAGCTGGGAAACATCTGAGTGATGGACGAGGGAGCTTAAGACGGGGATCCTGGGCAACGAATGGCTGAAGCAGGAATGAGCAGCTGCAGTGACGGGCTGTGGCGAAGGTGCGGCCTGCCATGCGACGATGATGGGATGGTTGGTGAAGGGCTGCCGGTGATGAGGCTGCAGGTGGGTCTTCCAGGTTGAATTTGCGCTGAGGCTTCATTACGTGAGATGTAACTTAAACCACTCGGAAATCACAGTTTACCTTTCACTCCACATACGCAGGGTAATTCTATATCCATAAAACAGAAAATATGAGGCGGATTATTGCCAAATATGGATTAGTTTCAGTTTGTGCTGATCTTCATTGTGTGTGAACTGCAGGTTTATTCGCTGTGCACAGGCGGCAACTGCAGTTTTTTTCACTTCCTCTCTTGGCTCTCAAGCGCTGGCTCTTTGTGCCGACTCGTTCGCCTCCGACCCGTCACATCGGGACTGGAACGTTAATCCGCGCCAGACCCTTCGCGACCTCCACACCACCACCATTGCACTGAGGCACTGCCCCCCGGATAGTTTCAGACCCCTGACTCCGGATCGAAGCAAGGTTTTAAAGTTTTAGCCTCGGATCTACCTGTGGAAATATTGCTCCAAACGCAGGAGGACTGCACGGAGGAACGGAGACCAGAAGCGAAGCAAAGACAGGTGTGACCTTTTAACCATCACATAAACATTAACAATGTGCACGGAGCAGGGGTACTCAAAGTCTCACACTCAGGTCAGGGGAAGTTTAGCAAAAGCTGCGGGGAGTTTGATAAACCCCACGTACGGTGCAAAGGGAACCCCAGGCCGTGCATTGTGCGTAAACCAGCTTTCACGAATGAAGCCTCAGGCGATAACGGCAAACGGAAGGGAGGAGCTCTCTCTTCAGGCTGGTTCCATGTCCTGCATGTGCTGATAAGTGCCTCTCTGGCTGTGAAGAAGACGACGCTGGGAGCCGGGAACACTCTAACTCACTCATTTAGACATAATGACAGAAGAGAGAGGAGCAGATGGAGACACAATGCCATGAGGCATCCTTCACCACCGCAGCTGTCCTCTCGTTTCATAACCTCTTAAGGACACCTAATTAAAAGTGAGACCCTTACTTTTGAAATTTGAAGAGTGTCTGAACAGTTAAAGGGCAACTTGAAAGAATAACTTCGACAGGACAGTTGAGCGTAATCCAGCAAAAATGTTTCCCGAAAGGAACAAGTCAAAGTCGTAACGTGTTTGCTGCAGAAAATACTAAGTAGGAGTTGGTAACTTTGCAGCTTGATAAATTGTCCGTGACATTGACAAAACTGCACTTGCGTCATCAGGCTTTATACTTTTGACTGGAGCAAATTCTCTTGTGGACTAGACAGAATTCTACAGTCAAAAGATCAGTTCAGAGATCTTGTATTGATTATGGGAGAGTGCGACCACTGTTAAAATAAATAAATAGTAGTTATAATACGATGACTTGCCAAATGAATGCAACCGTACATTTCCTTTTAGCTTCAGTAAAAGAGCCAGTGCAGAAGCCTTCAGAAGATTAACCTTCACTTGCAAAGAAAGGACTGAGCTCTTGCAGATCTATTTGGACAGACGTTTTCTCTTCAGAAAGGTCAGGACTCATTTATGTCTCCAATTCATCAAACACAGACTGAATTAAGGCACTGAGAGGCATAGACTGTTAATGCTGTCGCCATCCAACATAACATGATCGTCTTGGGGGCTCTGTACTGGGACACATGCATATCTCGAGGTTGTTGGCAACACCCAGCCCGAGTGGGTCGTGTCCTACCTCGAGAACAGAGGCTGGAAACTGTCTCAGACCAAATGGAGGCGGCCTGTGGGTTCCCCCAGAGATCGACCCGTCCTGTTCAATATGTGGACGCTTCCATTGTGTCTGCTTATACACAGCAATGATGTGTCCGTCCACGACCATCCAGATGTCTCATATTTACACCGGGCAAAATCACAAATGCCACACTTTTGTTTTTGCTCTCACTTTTCAAGAGCTGAACTCAAAGATATACTGTCGCCGTGTCCTCGGGCAAGACACTTCACCCTCCTCGCTTTCAGTGTCTGCGTTCACGTGGTGTGAATGGGTGACTGGTTCCTTGATGCAAAGCGCTTTGAGTGCATAAAGCAAGTAGAATAACCCCCCCCCCCCCCTCACAGCAGATCAAGGTGCTAATTGGACAGCATGAAGAGTGCACAGGTGTGGCTTAGGCTGGCCACAATAAAAGGACACTCTGAAATTTTCAGCAGATTAGCTTTGGATTTAAATCACATGCACACTCAAACAGACAAAAGCAGCGATTTGGAAGATTTCTTGACATATATAATTGTTTTGGCGATCAGACCCCGGCAGTAAACATCCGTAGATGAATCAAAGTCAGTATGGATGAGCAGATTGTAGTTAGGGAGGTCTTCCCCCAGAGCCTGGACACTGGTGGTGGTATAGGAGACCTGTGAAGGATGCAGCAGGGAGAAGCCGTGGGCAGAAGAGGTGGTGACGGGGCGGAGGTGGGTCGCAGCGCAGCTGGGAAGCGAACGAACCATGATTGCTGGATTGGCTGCTACGGAGGTGCGGCTCTTACGCTGATGACTGAGGTGGAGGTGTGGCCCTCACGGAAGCGGTCATTGGCTGGAGGCAGGTGATGCTGACATTAGTCACCCGGTTTGAATTAACGCCTAGGCTTCATTTGTCATCAACTGGGAAATCCTGATTCAAACTGTGACGCACGTTGCTCTTGCTCATCCTCAAAGCCGACATCAAACCCGCTGCTTTCAGCCATACTGATGGGATTTCCCCTCAAAATCCATCCATCGAACTGGGGAAGGACGATGGGTCCGACCCGCTTCGTACCGTTCTGCTTCTTCGCCCTGTAGTACAACTTTTTCAGCATCTTCCAGCGGTGCTTGATTTGGTCGGGCGATCCTGTAGATCTCGCCATCTCAGGGCTTTCCACCTTCCACAAAAGAAAAAGCCTTTCACCACACTAAAAAGAGTAATCGGGTTCCTCCTCGCTCCGAAAGTGTGGTGCTGTGCTGCGTATGGGTTCTGCCATGTTTAACTCTTCTTCATGTGTATTTCTGGTAGGCTGCGCTCCAGACAGACATGTACTTCCTGTACTCAAAAGATCAAGATGATTATGTTCCTTTCGATGGGATATTCCGATACGCGTATGAGCTAATATGCTGGTTAGTGAAGGAGTAGTGTTTATGAAAGGGTTATTGACTGCATGTATTCTGTGTTTTGTTCGAGTTGTGGAGTAAATAATAATATTGCCTTGCCATTCGTCTTGGATTCATTTTTCTTCCATCTATTCTACTACCAGCCTTTTGGATATTCCCCGTTCCACTGTCTTCTAAAGCCATCACTCCTAGAAAACAAATTGAAGCTAAAACCATGAGAGGAACCACAGAGGAGTTTACAACGACGCAGCAACAGGAAACGCAGATGCAGCTCCGCAGATGGAAACGACAGGGAAGGAAAGATAAAGTTGGTGAGATTTAAAAGCCCACCTCCGGCAGCGGGGGAGATGTTTACCTCTCTCAGCTGTGGCCTGCGGCGGCGGGGCAGATAAGAGCAGCTCCGATTGGTCGAACACTTTCATGTCCACACACTGTTTATGGGGCACGCGTGCTCCTGCATTCTGTATCGTCGCCTGAACCTTCAAACGGGGAGGCCGGCAGGTATTCATGTGACCTCGAGGAACACATCCCTGAGCTCACATTTCATGGACGAATTAATGGCACAACGCTTTATGCGCGAGGATGAGCTCATGCGGCGGTAAAAAATTTGTTTTTGTGTTCTGGTGTAGGAATCTGCTTTTAGATGGAAAGAAGCCACTATTTCTGGATTGCATTATTGCCTCATTATCACTGAAAATAATGTAATTGTATGGAAAGGACACTTAAGAACTGTGTTGGTCTTTATATCACTGTGAAGTTGAGCAATAACAATTAATTAAAACCTGATACAAGCTTTAATTTTTGCCAATATCGGGCTGAAAAATCTAATACGCCTTAATAAACACAATTTACAGTGCAGACCTGCTCGGAACAGGTCCAATGAAGACTTATAGACTTTCAAAATGCGGAAGAAACTTAACATTTTTATCCGAGATGCAGAGATCCAGCTTTTCTGCTTCCTCCACCGATACTGGGGGTTTGAGTATCTGCTGATATGAACCGATACCAGGAGACCAAAACGTGAAAACATGAATGGGCCTCTTTTCTCCATTTTAAACTCAATAAAGTCAATATAGACAGACTATTTAGGTTACATTAATATAACAGCTCGCACAAAGTGATCGGTTCATTACAGCTTGTGCATTAAAAACATGTTAACAGCATTTCATAAACTAAAATACAAACTCTTGGCCCCTCCGGCAGTGGAGTGGTAAGATGAGTACAGTTCTGAGCATCTTGATAAGTAATATTATAAATCCAACTGTCACTGTTGTGGTGAAAGAACGTTGCCAGGGTCAGGGTCCAATATTCAGCTTCATTTATCCAAACACACCACAAAATATTATTTTCAACAAAGCATTAATCCTTCTCTCCGTCTTTACAGCGACAATGACCGTTCTTGACCTAAGTACCAAAGTCTATCTACCAAATGAACCTCGCTCGGTGTCTGTTTAAGCCTCTCCTGAGTGAGTTAACAGAATAATTAACACCTTTTCAGTCCTGTGCAGTGTGTGAGTGATTGCAAACTGTCCAAAAAGCAAAGTAATGTGGGATTAAGAACAAGCCATGCGTCTCCTCTTTGTGCCAGAAATCAATCTCTACATCAGCAATAAAGATATAGATCCAAAAGCTGTGCCCAACTTGGAACAGTGTAAATGTATGCTTAGCTCTTTGGATGCAATCATTTCCAATTAGGGGGACTTTATTCTTCAATCTTTTCACGTTTGGACATTGATTCCTAACTCTCTGTCAGCCCGCCCTTTTCTCAAAATCTAATTCTGCCCATTTTCAACAATCTTCGCTGGCTCACAGAAGCACATGAAATACAGAAATACATGCTATGTTTTAAAACAAAGATCTAAGTCTATTAAAGAAAAGTAGTTTATAGTAGTAGTTTAGTAGTAGTAGTTTAATTGGAAAATGAACAACAGTAGTTTTCATCCAAAACAGTCCTTTTTAGGCCCAAAGTGTTGAAAAACACCAGGGCCGCTGCAAGCCAAGCCATTTTGGTTGGATAAATTGCACCAGCCAAAAAATGCAAAATGAAGAATAAAAAAACGTATATAAGTCACTCCGGGGTAAACAGTAAGTCGCACCAGCCGTGGTGACGACCTGGGCACGGAGGCGTAACTGCACAGTTGACAAGCCTCTCCCGGCAGCACGTTGTTCAAGCACCAACCACCTTTTTAGCTTAGCTTTTAACTGACATCTATTTTACCTGTTTGTCTGTTTGTTATCTGTAAACCTTTTGGTATGAAAAGCGCTTTATAAATAAAGTTTGATTTGATTTGATTTGATTTGCGAACTTGTTCCTCTAGCTGTGGCCATCTAGCTTTTAGCCCATGATTAGCTTCTTTTTTTAATTTTTTTTTTATTGCAGTTTTTTGCCAGTCCCTCACCAGCTTCGTGTTGACTCCAAACTTATTATTATTATTGTTTTTTTTTCGTGGTACAGTAAGTAAGTGCTTTATTTGTCATTGTACAACCATACAGGTGTAGCAGATACTGGTACACAAGCATATAGCGCCCTCTAGGGGCTGCCAGTGTGAAAATAACAAACATGTGAGCGTATATATTTTGTCGTACCCCAGTCAAACTATGAAAAAAAATGCGACTTGTAGTCCCGAAAATACGGTATTTAAAACATCCCAATAACCCATGTGATAAATTGAACTGTGATCAACTGTAAAAACATCTGACACAAATATTTTATAGGTAAAAAGGCACCCATTTTTCATAGAATTTTTTTCCCGGCATTTCTCTGCCCAGTTTCGCTTACTTGTCTTTGGTGTGATGTATTGGCGCAGCCCCTTTTTGAATCTTACCCGGCGTCTCGCGCTCGTCCGCTTCCTCAAACTGATCTGACACTGATCTGGTCTGATTGAGTCTTCATTTGGGATTTTCTGCTGGACCATGTATGTTTTGGTTTGAGTCGCGGTCACGCTCTTCCCCCGTTCGGCGTGGAGCCAGAGGACCAGCGTGTGTTTTCTTGGCTTCCGCAACATGTCTACTAGTGTCCACCTCCCATGGTCAGAAGTCATCTCAAGGTTAGTTACTGGCGCTAATGTAAAAGTATAACAGATGCTGCGCTATTCTTTCATATTTAAAAGTCTAAAGGACGAGAACATTTCCGTCGGTGGCAGTCAAAGAGTTCATCGTTCATGTCTTCTGAATGATTGAATGATGATTTTCATTTTTATGGACAATGCCTGAAAAAGGTCCGCGACTCCCTCTGCTGGCGACAGAGGAGAGCGAATCGCAAAAAGAGTGAAAGCAGACAAGCTATTTGCAACATGTTGCTAACAGTCTGTAGTTAAGGGAGTGCATCTGAGTGAAGAAGCAGTAACATTTACTTGGTGCACACGGTCAAGTAAAAGTACTTGATTTTATTACTCGTTGAGTGAAAGTACAACTCATACTACTACTACATTTCATTTCATTTTATTTATTCTTTTTTCATGGTAATGCAATATAAAATTAGTACAATAATCCAACAAACACAACAATAATACATTCCAAGAAAAGAAGAAGAAAAAATCTTATAAGCTCCTACCCCATTCTAAAAAAAAAAAAACTTTACAAATTAGACGGCCTCACCGATGCCCAAAAATAACAACAGCCCAGACCAGATGTCATCAACTTTCGATTTGAACAATTTTCTTTTCTTTTTTTCTTTTTCTGTATATATTTGTTCAATTATTAATAATTTTGCAAAAAAAAAACTGTGATGCAATGTGGACGACAGCGGCGACGGAAACAACGACGAGGCGAATCAAACTACACAACGCACACCCACGTACACACACAGGCACACCCACATGTACACACACAAAAAGATGAAGAGGATCTATTGATGTATTTGTGATGAGCCCTATGCTGTGTGGTGTATTAAAAAAGCAAGGTTTGTATGGGCGGCTGTTGAGAGACCTATGACCTCCCACAGCGGCCCAACACCTGCTTACCCTGCACTGAGAATTCATTTATTTTTTCCCCTCTTTTTTTTAAAGTTTTTAAATAATTTTTTCTATGCGTACTGTGAGCATCCCCGTATGCACCCATACACCCACACCCAGGTACCCACCACACAACCAGACATACTCCTCGTTGATCGGCCAAATGATTACTTAAGTTAAAGTGGTGAAGTATTTAAAGTGTCTGGCCACGGACAAACAGCATCTGACTATTCCTTCCACTTTTCCGGGAAAGTAAACGCTGCTAGCAAGCATTAAGTTTAGAAGCCGATTGCTCCGACAGACTTCGCTCAAAGCTACGATTTGTCTCCTGAACCAATGTGTACAATGTGAATGTAAAATATGGCTTACAATTTTACATTCCCCACACAGTCACCAAACTGGATGCACATAAGTAAATGCTAATAGACGAGACTGAGGTGGCTCCTAAAGCCTACAATACCTTTTGCTTCATAAACATATGTTATACTGATAAAATACCTGCAACAGGAACACGATAGATGATGAAGATGTAGAATGTTGTCATAGATAGTTGCAGAAGTTGTGTATTTCCTCGAGCGTCTTTCGTCTCTCCTCGGCTCCCACATAATCCTTCGTCAGGCCAAGGAGCTCACCCACAGGTGGCTCTGCTGCCGTGACAGCGAGAACAGCCTGCAGCTCCTCCTCAACCTGACAACGTTGTCTGCTTAGCCACTCCACTGCTGACATCATATATAAATGAGTTCTCAGAATGACGTAATCCGGTGTTACACAACAAACAAACGACGTGCGAAAGATAATGCTGCAACTATAACCCCCGGCTCACACTGAATCCGGTTAAGGTCCGGTACGGCGTCCGCAAACTTATAAAGTCATTAAAACCAATGTTGCCACACTCACACTGCTCCGCGACCTTTTGTTTCGCATAGCCCTCAAGTGCACCCTTGTCGAGATCGTAGCCAATTATTTAAAAAAAGACCTAAAGCTCAGCTTGATTGTAAAATAACAAAGTTGCAGCTGCTTTCCTTTGAACTGAAGGAGGAGGTGTGAGGGCCTGTGCCGTTGGGGTGGGGGTGGGGGGGGACCCTGTGTCTGCGGTTGCTCCTCCCTCTGCTCTCCTCTCCAGGTGCGTGTGCGGTGCAGCTCCAGATTGGTCAGCCGTCGGGCCTGGCCCTTTAAGGACTACCAAGCTGCACCTATGGGAGGCCGCTCGGCTTTCTGTCTGTGCCCTCGCGGCAGCACCTCTGTCTCGTACAGCGTCGACATGACGTGCGCTTTCAATTCGTCTTTTAACAACTCCTTCCGAAAATCGATCTCGTAATTCCCCGCAATTACCACCAACTGTTCCCTTGTGCACGAGCCTAATGTTGCCGCATTAGGCTTTGACAACCAGGTCTACCACCCAGACCAGAACTCCCCCCCTAACTCTTCCCGCACTTCACGGTGGGACTTACACATACGGCCCAGCAGGACGTCAGCTCTCTGCTACGCAGACCACCACACGCTACCCGTCAGCCGAACCCCCGGTCCACTAAACAGTCAACCTGCCGCGGGTCGTGCCTAACCACCCACACTGACACCACCCCCTATTGGGAATGAGCCGACAGCCCCCAGGAGACCCCAGAGGACATACACCGACAACAGAGCCCAATGTAGCACCCCGCGTAACAAACAAAACAACGAACATGAACTACTCACATATGGACGAGCCCCCACCTGTCACGACAGGACACAGACAGACGGTTCACGCTTTCTTTATTACTAACAGAATGGAGGGGTATGTACAGAGTCCACCAGAGGTGCTGCCGCAGGGGGGCACAGACTGGTGGAAAGCCGAGCAGCCTCCCATAGGTGCAGCTTGGTAGTCCTTAAAGGGCCAGGCCCGACAGCTGACCCCCCCCTACCCCAACGGCACAGGCCGTCACAGAGGTGTTATGCCAATGTTTCACTTAGCAGAATGAGTTAATTTAATATTACTTTCAAAGTCCTTGCTTTTCTGTATATTGTTAAGTGGAGGTTAGTGGAGAGAAGAAACTATGATTATCAGCCGCAAACTCAGCCCAGAAGAAAGTCAATAGTCCAAGGCCTGAACACTCCACATAAAAAACCCTTCTTTCAGCAGAGTACTCAACAAAAGGACCATGTGGTGCAGTTTCAGGTTGGCCACACTGACACCGTGTGGATGCTTTCCTGTTAAGTTATGTACGCCGCAAACCCACAATGCCCCGTCTATTTAGTTATCTTCACTTGATTAATCTGACGGGATGTAAACAGGAGCCCATTATTGTGACCTGAGAAGTTGACTACTAAAGAACACCTCCCCTTTGCCACTGTTAATGCACAGCTTTCTACTGCAGTTGTTCCCAAAGTGGGGTCTATAATGCAGTGGCGCTGCATGAGGAAGAATATTTGTGGCAGTGTTTCCTCAACATTAAATTGTAACGACCGTAAACTAACCCTAATCCAAATAACCCTAATTCAAATCCCAACGACCCGAACCTAAAACATAATATATGTTAACAAACGATCCCGTTGTGGGTCCGCTCGTACCAGCAGGGGGCGCACTATCACGGCGAATCCGCTTCACCGCCGTGGATCTACTTCACCTCCGGCCTGCATCGCTGGCTCGTTGTTTCGTTTTTATTCAGCACAAAACATAAAATTCATTCCATTAGACCTGATGTGAAATAACCAGAAAACGTGCCTACATCATTTCACGTTTTGTTTCTCATCATGCGCGTCGCGACCTTGTGTATGAAATAAACGTGCCTCGCCATAATGTGAAAACAACATTACACCCCTGGAAGCAGATGAAAATATGCTTCTGTGACCTTTTTTAAAACCATGATTCATGCTGCAGTGAGTCCGGGGCCCAGTGGGAGCCGGGCCCGGTCGAGTTGAAGAGATTATAAGAAGAGAAGACGCCTGGAGTGGAATTTTAAAAGACCCATTATCTCAAACTGGTCTGATTTAATAAAGCGGCGGAGGACACTGGAAATACCTGACATTAATGAAACATCCCAACTCAATAACGCCGTTTCCCCGCTTTCCTCCAGGAGACGGTCGGCATAATTTCAGCATAAATGATTGCCACGAAAAGGCCCGATCTCAGCTGACTCAGCCTCTGACACCGACGGCCTCACAAAGGAATGTTTCGCCCGCACAGAGTTTGGCAGCCGCTCCAGCGTTGGCAAGCCATGATGGAAATGCTTATGCGATTCTGAATAGGTGAAAAGTTCATTTCGACCGACATTATGTGGGAATTGTGGGTTCCAGGAAATGAATGATCTTTCGTAGCTGAAAACAGGGTCGACGACTGGAGGAGCTCGGAGGAAATTGGAGTATTAAAATAAAATACTCACAATGGAGAAATCGACTTGTTTATATCTCAACTGTATTGTTTATCTCATTCTTAGTTTTATGAACTCGCACTGACATGCCCCAGTGTCCTCTACTGCCCCCTCTGTCCTATGAGGGGAACTTGACACTTATGGCTCATTTCCACCTACTCTACCTGCGTTTAAAGTGCATGTGATTGGTTTTAATGCTTTTGAAAAAATGACTTATTTTGATGGATAACATCTGTTGTAAGTCCATCCATCCATTTTCTTCCACTTGTCCGTTGCCGAGTTGTGGGGGCAGCTGTTGGAGCTGCACCAGCCCCTATGGCTCCTCCTGCAGGTGATGGGTCCACAGAAGGACGGCCTCATGGTTCTACCCGGGCTTCTTTGTCTGACCCGTCACCTAGGACCTGTTTGCCCTGGGAGACCCTACCAGGGGCACGACGCCCCCGACAACAGAGCTCCCAGGATCATTCGGGCACTCAAACCCCTCCACCACGTCACGGTGGCGGCTCCAGGAGGGGATCTGTTGTAAGTAATAATTATAATTTTATTTCAGTGAAGCCATTTTAATGAAGACAAGTTATTTGTATTTGAATTTTTAAGCTACTGACAGGAAGTGACATAAGTTCCATACGTTTGTTAAGTTATGATGTCATCGCTCTACTTCCGGGTCCAATGGAACTTTAGTCCTATTCACTATAATGGGATGTAGCTGATTTTAACCTGCTGTAGAAACGACTTCGAGGCTCTTTTTAAACATTTGATCAAACAGAAATATCACATTTACTCTTAAGTAATAATTTTCTGGCATTAATTATCTCTTTTACACACAGTCTCTTCAGAGTAATGCCTTCTGGGAGGAGACTGCGGAATCTATACGGGCCAGGTCGAGTTAAGAACAGTTTCATACACAGGGCCATCGGGAAGCTGAACTCCCTGCCCTCCCTCCCACCCCTCTTCCCCCACCCCCCGCTCCACAATCAAGGATGAGAGAAATATAATTTCAACTCAGTCACATGGTTTGACAAATAAAACAATCTTGAATCTTGAATCTTTTTTTCGTACACAATCAATGCTTTCCTTGAAGCGCGCCCCCACTGTCCAAAACTGTGGCCATGAAAACATGACAATAGTTGCTAATAGGTATGTATTTACAACAAATAAACTGGTGTTGGATGCTGAATTATAAATATAGTTTTCTACCCAATAAAGATACAAAGACATGGAGAGGAGCAAAGTGGTTCCAAAACCCATAAATTAATAAATAACATCAACCTACATGCTAATGCTAACATTAGCTAGCGCTAGCTACGACTGCCGTTTTTTTACTTGTACTGAACAATCTGCTGTGAAAAAACATCCATATGGGCCCGATTTAGACTTGACTTTATTTGTGTGACAAATAAGTTTATTTGCCAGAAAACGGGTAAGTTAGAAAATTGTGTTTTCCAAAACATACTTCCTTCCCCCCTCGGTGAGGCCACGCCCCCTTGTATGACACAATGCCGTCTGTATCTGTGTCACTTCCTGTCAGTGGCCAATAAGGAAGTTAAATTAAACATCACAAAAATGGTCAAACTGAAGAAAGCTAGATGTCTGTGTAAGTTCTCAGTCGTACAGGAGTTGTCCATCTTCTATGAAGGTACTTGAGTCATCTTCTGTACTTCTGAAGATGACTCAAGTACCTTCATTGAAGATAAAGAAAGCTAGGTAAAAATAAAACGAAATAAAATCCCAAATATGTTAACTATGTTTTTGCAATAATTATGTCTCATGTGTTATATCCACTTCACAGTTAACTGGTAGTTTTTAGTACCTGTTTAGTACCTGTGCTTGGCTCTGGTTCTAACCAGGCCAAGCAGGCACTGTTTCCATGGACACGGCCAAACGCAAAGCCATATCCATGGATACACCCTGGTAACCATGGATACAGTACAAGATTTTACCGAGTAATGAAAAAACAACCAACCCAAGTGGAGTAGAGTCGGGCTGGTGGAAACGAGCCAAGCTATAACTAATGTTGCCCGGGATGTGGTGCATATGTCACATGTGCAGAATAAGCCAATCAGATTGCACCAAACTGTTTTGAATTCAGGAGGGAAGTGTCAGTGGATCATCGTGGAGGAAACAGCCTAAAAACAGGAAGTTTCCTGTTTTTTAATTTCTCATTGATCGACTAAAGGTAAGTGTGGATAGTCAGACTGAGGACTCCTGACGAGACTGGAGCTGAACACATGACGTGGGACAGGACTCAAACGTTTGCCTTTACTCCCAAACCGCTGCGGCGTCGTCTTCAACACGGCACAACAAGCAGCCGACAAACGATAAATGAATGATGATGTGAGGAATGAACAGAAGAGCGCGACGCGGAAGCCAAGAAATTACGGGTTGAGGCGCATGAGTTATGCACAAACACAAAGCCGTACAGGATCTTTTAAGAGCTACATTTGCCTGGGAGCTAATTAGTGAGGAAAAGTGCCAGTGTTGATGGAGTGTGACTAATTCTATTTCATTAGCTGCGTCACAGCTGTTCTCTGTTGATTAATATACAGACCGCAGAAACAGGAAGTAGGACACACCTGGAGGTCCTAATGAAGATTCATCACAGGAGAGCTGACAGTATTTAGACGTTTAGTTACGGCGTATTTGTATGTGAAAAACAGCAGTTAGAACTTAGACCGTTACTTTTAAGTTGACGCCAACGCCGCTGTTCTGTTCAGTGCGACTCGCTCAGTCGGCAGCATTGGTTTGTACATCGACTGGACAGAAGTTGGACTTTAAATATCTTTTATTTGTACGAGGCCTTTGTTCAGTTCAAAATGCTCACAGCTAGGGCTGGGCGATATGGACCAAAAGTCATATCCCGATATATTTAGGTTGAATATCGATATACGATATATATCCCGATATTTTTTCCACAAAGTGAGAGCTGTGAAATGAAATGTTAAGTCAAAGTCACTGCCAAATAGGAGTGTTTTAATATTTAATATTGCAATTTTTATTTTATTTATTTATTTATTTTTCTTCTACCCCATTTGCTGTTAATAACTTTATGTTGCATATAACTAAACTAAAGCCTAAACTGAGACAATGAAATATGACTTATTAAAGTATTACTTACTTTTTAGTCCTTAATAATCATGAAATATAATAAATAAATAAATAGCCCAAATAATTTCTTGATATTTGCTCTTGATTTAACAGTGTTTTAGTCAGTGGTTTTGAGATAAGTTCGTATCTTTATCCAAAGCATTCCCAAACATAAGCTCCTAAACTGAGCCACAAACGACTCTTTACTCTTTACAAGCAGCACAGGCTCAGCATCTCTGCTCATCATCAGAGCTCAGCGAGGGACTGGAGGGATTAGCGTTGCGGCTAACGCAATGCTAACGGGGGAAAAGCACTAGTCCTTCGCGGTGGCAGCATTACAAACGCTGATATTTTCACAGTACATCCACGAGCTACCGCAAACCTTAATTAGACTGAGAAGTAAACAAAAGCACATGGCGCAGCGCACGTAAACAAAAGCACATGGCGCAGCGCACGTAAACAAAAGCACATGGCGCAGCGCACGTAAACAAAAGCACATGGCGCAGCGCACGTAAACAAAAGCACATGGGGCAGCGCACGTAAACAAAAGCACATGGGGCAGCGCACGTAAACAAAAGCACATGGCGCAGCGCACGTCGCCGCCATATCTCGTTGCTACATTCACTTCTGTCCAAACCATCTCCAAATGATTGAGCCACTGGTTTTTGTTTTACCAACCAAGGGGCTCTCCTCCGCACGCTTCACAGACATTGTTGCTTTCTTCATGTTTGTTGAAGAGTGCCGGCTGCCCCCCCTCTCCCCTCGACAAGGGGCGGGGCCGGGGCGCTGGGACCAGTGCAGAGCTCCGTTCAGCGGGTTGCCTGAAGCAAGTATTACAGCGCAAATTTGGACTATATCGATATATACGATATGGTCTAATTCCATATCTCTTTTTAAAATATATCGATATATCTTAAATATCGATATATCGCCCAGCCCTACTCACAGCTTCGCACAGTTCGATCGTTTGTAGGAGAGTCGATCCATTATAAAGTTGTAGTAAGAAGAAGAACGGGAGGAGTGCCCGTTATTATGAATTGCAATAAATAAATAAACCTAACAAAACTAGATGGTCCCTGGAACGGGCTATGACAGCACACCAAGCTGAAAACACACTGGTATTAACATCTGATCTATTAACGTTATATTGAAGGCTGTGATCAATAACAGACGTTCTCTGCTCATCTCTCAGAATCACATCATACAAGAATAACCCTTAAGATTGAGGCCACAGAGTGTGATTTTTAATTACTTTTTCTATACAGGAATCGCTTCCACTATTTCATCCAATAAAAAAGTGAAATCTCTCCACATCAATCCCCTGCCATCTTCATTTGGATTAAACTGAAGACTATTTGTGGGTAAAGGCATTCATTTTCATTTGAACCATGGTTAATTGAAGGCCCTTAAAAAGCTCATCAAATTCTCAAAGCAGTGAGTGTGTTAGGAAATAGACTTCTCTCGTTTAATCGGGAACACTTTGAGCAGTATATTCCCTTCAAAATAACAAAGCGGTCTGAACAGATCCACCGGGAATAAACAGGCAATTTATGACTGTGGTGCGCAAAAACAATCAATAAAGTCGTGTTTTCTCCTCCACTTATTTTAATGATCTAAGGATGAGCCTATGTAGTTTGTGTCCCTGGTGTTTTATCCCCAGACTACACCGCGATCATATAAAGCATTATCAATGTACTTCATTATTTGTCAAAGTCATTCCTTTGTGTTAGACTTTTACGTGAGGATAATTGAATCTCTGTAACAAGCAGCTGAATTATGGAAATGTTTTAATGTTTTAAAGGTCCCGTATTATGTTTGATCTGGGATATTTGAACAACTTTTAAGACCCCTCGGACCATATATTTTCATAGTATAACTTAAAATAATGTACAGTATGTGTCTAGAACATTTATTTAGCGCCTTTCTACCTGCTTTAGGCACTCAGAGTTCATAAGGGCATAAGGGCGGGATCTTCACTGGAGACTCGGCCCCTGCGTGACGTGTAGCTCGCGCAGCTCCAATGCTAACAGTCCGGCCCTCATTAGTACGAGATTTCTAAAAACATTTCTTACAAAAACCAGCCTGTTTTTTCCCCCATTGTGACTAACCCAGCGTTATTACAGGAGGAATATCTAGCTTTAGAAAGGAAAACAAAACAAAAATTGAAACCAGGCTTTAAAGTTGTTTTTAACGTGTCTAAAGTGCAATGCATTCCAATGGGGCACTAGCGGCTATATGGAGGCACTACAGCAATGGTGGAGCAATGGCAGCCCCCAGTGTCGTCGTCAAAAAGCAGAGCAGCCAGCGGCCATTGGTGTGAACCTGCAGGATTCGAACCACCGACCCTCTGGTCATACTGCTCTCTGCGCCACTGTTGCAAAAATAAATAATAATTACATAACCGAACCGAACAGGAATGTCATTTTAATGTACCGTTAACTCGGAGAAACTTTATAAATTCAATTGTTATGGTAAATAGTCTTATTCTTCTCACTCTTCATTAGATCGTACTTGAATCAGAAGAAGAAGATGGATGTAATTCACAAATATTTTTCCAAACAGTCCCCCTAGTGATTGTTATTTTATGCTCGTGCTGTGCAAAGCAACGGACTGTTGAGCCTTTGTCTTTGACCTTTGACGTTTTTATTCATTCATTTCTCCTGCTTTTCTGCTTTCACTGAATGTAGTAATACTGAAAAAGGTTCATGTGAAGATAGACTTTATGTGACCCATCCTTCGATGCCAATCCTTAAAGAGACTAGATGCAAGTTGGTCATTTTATGCTCACTACTGCCACCTCAGGTCTTATGCGTAACTGCAGTCTCTATATTAAGCTCGTTCATGACGGCACTTCGGACCTGAAGTAACACCTTTCTGACAGAGCAGGATTTTAGAGGCCGTTGTGGTGAACAGGTCTGGGCTCATTCTACACATCAGGACATGACTGGAACATGTAGGGGGAGGAAAATACTTAGTTTTAACATTTTTAAACTCTGTATAGTCCCTTTAAGGAGCAGTGGGCGACCGCAGTGCAGCCCCCGGGGACCCATCTCCAGATGTGGAGCCAGGCTAATGGTTAGAGTCACCTGGCTGAAGGATTTAGCTATTGTACATGTTTTAGTGGTAGGGGCGTCCCGGGCGTCGTCCGGAGTCCCGGGTTCGATTCCCACCTGGGGGGGACGGGGCCTCTCTGTGTGGAGTTTGCATGTTTTCCCTGTGTCTGTGTAGGTTTCCTCCGGGTACTCCGGTTTCTTCTCCGGCTATGAACACAGACAGCTTTTGTTTTTGGCAGAAAATGTAATTTCAGTCGAGCAGGAAACGCAGCTGTCACTCTTTTTTCCCCGAGGTTAACACAAGCCATCTCCTAAATCCGTCAGTCCTTTTCTGTTCAACATCTAATAAATCCTGGTTTAAATGAAAGTCTGGTATAATCCAGCTAATCCTGCTGCTCTTCAGGCCTCGTCACTGCGTCTCTCCCGCTGTAGCTGCAGAGCTGTAACAACATTACAGCACAGAAAGCAAAACAATAACTACAACTTCATCCGCATAGCAGTTGTATCCATTTTCTTTGAATGCAGAGGGAAGTTTTCTTTGCTTATATGAACTTCAGAGGGTAAATAAACAGCATGGATGATTCTGAGGAGAAACGTAGCCTCTCAGCATTTAGGTTTCTGATAATATGATTCGGGTTCTAAAACAATCGGTCGGTCTTTTGAAAATGTTACAGTTTTTGACCTCAGTTGTTGCCGTGCATTAGTGTTCGTTTCATGCTTTTGAGTTTAAAACATGGGCGTCGGAACCATTCATTGTGAGGGGGACGTGTCCCCCCCACTTTTGAAAAGTGGTTGATTGGTCCCCCCCACTTTCACAACGTGAATTTTCATTGACTTTACATTTACTAGTTTAGACTGGACCTTTTCAATAGGCTCCCCGAGGCCAAACAATTAAATATGACCCGCGCCTTATTTTCCATACATTTAAAAAAATATGTATTGGCATTATCCCATTATCCACGCCAGTATCGCGTCGCTCCGCGGCGCATACGCTCCGCTTTGCGTAGCTGTGTTCATGCGGCTCCTCACCTCAGAGCGGCTGAAATGTAAACATGGCTCTGTAAACCACGGAAAAACGGCTAAAGTGAGAATACTTGAGGATTATTGTTGGACAGATTTGACCAAACCGAAGCACAAGGACTCGTGCATCGTGTCTTCGGAGTTTTTCACGGATTATCACATGGAGGAGCCGGACTTTCCGCGGTCCTCGGCAGGTGGACAGCGTGTCTTCATCGGTACAAAGGGCCTGACCAGTAACTTTAAGGTGAGGAACATCAGTTTTGGACGTGTTTGTAAAGCGAGTGATGAAACTGATGTAGCGTGAGTTTGGGGAAACTGCACCGGGCTAGCACGAGTGTTCAACTGGTCAATACGCCCGTTAAACCTCGCTGTCTGGACTGTAACTTAACCAAATAACATCTGAATTATTCATTTGACGGATAAATGTTTGCTTCCTTTACCCCTTGACTCAATTTGATCTGCGTTTGTGGGAAATGTGAAGATACTGCGTTGAGATGTTTGTTTGCGATGGCAGGAGTTAACGGGTGTGGCTGAAGCTGAATATAATATTAATGTGGATGCAAACACGAGCGCGCGCGCCGTCTCATAAGAGCTTAATTCACTGAGTTTTTTTAACAACACGCCATAAAGCCAGGACTGAACAGGAGAACAGCGCCTCCACAGGTGTTTGGTTATCCGCCCTATATGTCCACCCAGCTGGGTGGACATATAGGGGAGGTGCGCTGCTGAGCTGATCGAGTCTCTCACGTATTCTTGAAGTAACGCCCGATTTGGAAGTAGTCCTGCTAAAGCAATAACATTGCTCTGTCATTGTCCTGACCTTGTCCCACTGTAGTTCTTAATGTTAAGAAGTCGACCCCCCCATTTTTGAAATGTGTCCCCCCCACTTTCCAGACGCTTCCGACGCCGCTGGTTTAAAATAATTAATATGCCAGGAAAAGCATCTTTAGATCTTCACTTTTGGGTGTCGCTGGGATATGGTTCAATGTGTGATCGGGTCGCGAGTGATGCTACTCCACAGACGAAGTAGGAGATGAATGAAGTAAAGCTAATTACTGTCACTATTAATAAACCATAAAGGATAAAAGCGTCATGGTGAAGGAGGCAGTGAAAAGATCAGAAAGAGGCTGCATTTAATAAAAGTGCAAATAAGCTTAAGAACCTCCTCCTCCTCATTGTTGGCCCGGAGCATCCAAATGTGTCAGTGCAGTTAGGAAAGGAGCTGCGATGCATCCTTTAATACCTCCTATAGCAGAGGAACCTCGGGATGTTCTTCATCAGCTCATGAGGAGCTAAGAACAATCCCACAATAGACAGAAGATTTCAGAACTCGGTCGATCTCCGCACAAGTGAGAAATGATTGACAGTTTTGCTTCGTGACATTTCATTCAATAAAGAGATGAGCTTCGTCCTAAATATATGAAGGTATAAAGCAGCTCATGCAGCGTTGGAGCCACAGCAGCATCTGAAAGTTTTATCACGGGAAATCTATGAACTTATGGCAACATTACACACTTTTCTTTACATTTCACGAGGACAAAACCTAAACCTACATGGCTACGTTGTGTGAGGTTTGCTTAGCTCATCACCGGTCTGTAGTTTCACGTCGCAGTGGCTCATGTTTGAAACTTTCAGAGTCAGTGATAATTGAACAGTACTGTTTATAAAGGGTTTATTTAACATCATTCTGACATTTTTGGTTGGTGAACTAATTAAATTTGTTGCAGTGCAGGAGAGTTTAAAAAGCGTATAGTGTTGTCCTGTGTGTGACTGATCTCGTTTTCATGAATCGGCTTTTGGCGACGTGACTTCCTGATTGTTCCGCCGCTGGGCTATGAAGGTTCAGATTGTCCTGACGGGCCGAAGGACCGGCAAAAGGTTCCTTATGGTCGACCTCATGACGTCGGCCACAAAGGTGAAGGAACAGGAGGAAGGTGAAGGTGTTTAGACTTGAAAGACGGACCTCCTCATTCAGTTTTGGCCAATGGGCAATGATCGTACTTCTTCTTGGTCTTCGAAGAAGACTGGGGTGCTGACTTTAGGGCTTGGTGTAACGTCAGAAAGAACTCTATAATATGGAATTTAATGGGGACTTTACACCTGCCAAAACAACTTGAAATCCTGGCTCAATAGAATATCAATGTTTCTAAAGAAAGAGTTTCCTTCTGTGACAGCACTGAGGGGGGTTCATATATCTGTTTTTTATTCTGTTGATTCTTAAAGTTTGAGCTCTGGCTTTAATGCTGCTCTGAGTTTACGGCGAGGATGGCACCTTTTTTGGCTCTTTTAGGAACATGCTCTGCAGAAGGAGCCTGATCTGCCAACATGGATTCCCTTTCGACAGGTTAATCCCATTAAAGGGGAGGAATGATCTCTCTTCTTTGGTACATGTCAATGGTTTTGGTATAGAATAGGCATCATTTCCCAGGCTGTAATTATAACGCGCAAAATCCTGGTTTGATTTTCAATCCAGACCATAGGTTCCCCTCAAAAATCTTCTCATCCCTACTGCAAATAGAGGATTTTTAGTTTAAATCTTAATCAAAGTTGTCTCCTTAAGCCCATCCGATTATCATTTTCCAAGCGCGCCAAAAGGGCTTTCTCGGTTGAATGGATAAAACTTGGCAACTTATCCGACGCGTCCATCAACTTTAGGAAAGACCCGGCACCGACTGACGCAATCTCTTCCCGTGGTCCCCGCTCGGAGCGCCGCACTCGTGTCTCTGCTGTCGGGGTGACGAGTGTGCAGCCGCATTAGACACAGGCTTTGAACAAAACTGGGTATGGAGAGGGATGGGATGTGCGGAAATGTCGTGTAATTGGATGAAGGTAGAGTCTGAGGAGTCGACAGGTCAGATCCAGATAGGAGGGGGTGAAGGAGGATTCTGAGGAAGAGCCGAGGAGCGTCAGTTTAGCATAATACAGAGCAGAGTCCTTGGTTAAGCTGCAGGTGAATAGGGGACAAAATTAAACTTATAGATATCCATTTGAAACTTTTGCTGTAGCTTAATTATATAAATATGAGGCAAAAATGTATTGTAAGTTTTTTGTAATTTTATGTTTTCTCACAAAAATAAGTATTGATGGTTTTATTTAGGATGTGGTTTATTTTCTGAATCTGTAACAAATCAAAATTCACCTTGTTTTTCGAGGTTCAAAGCTCAATAAATCGGCAGAGGAATTAGATATTAAATAATCCTTCTGAAACAATCTTCAAAATGGTGTTAAGTACAAGACTCGAAGGTTTAGCGTCTGTAGGAGCTTCTCAAGTGGAAAGTAGCTCCAAGTGTGAAGAAAACAGGGTCGGCCCATTAGTCCGACGTCTCATTTTTCCCAAAATGTGCCATTAAGTACGGGTTGAAAAATAAAATTAGGTTCAGGCAAGAGTCCACTGACCTTAAGGTTAGGGCCATTGGTTCTATATGGCGCTTTAATCCCACAACTGGGTTGGACTAATGGTGCCACGCCATTGGTCCGAAAACTCATTAGTCCGACGTCTCATTATTCTCAAAAATGTACCATTGAGCAGAGGCGCCATTAGTCTAACCCAGTTGTGTTGTGGATTAGAGAGCCATATACAACCAATGGCCCTAACCTTAAGGTCAGTGGACTCTTGCCTGAACCTAATTTTATTTTTCAACTCCTACTCAATGGGACATTTTTCGGAATAATGAGACGTCAGACTAATGGGCCGACCCAGTTTCATAAAGGCTATTCTGCCCTCACTGTTAAGACTCTGACACAGCTATGCATATAGGTAAACTCCTCGACAATTGACAGGTGTGTTGCCAATTATTGTTTCCTTCAATTACAGAGAGAGAGAAACTACAAACAGAAACAAATAAACCACATTTAGACTGTATTCTTATGTGCTGGACACATGCATATGCAAAATGTGGCTAACATTAATCAAAACTGTCAAATATAATCTTTTTTAGCATTAATGTTCACAAATACGAGATTTCAACAAATTTTCTTTAGAAAATCAGCCTGGTTTCTTTAATTGTGACTAACCCGGCGTTATCTCAGGAGGAATATGTAGCCGTAGAAAGTGTGTAAAAAATAGAAACCAGGCGTTAAAGTTGTTTTTAACGTGTCTAAAGTCCAATGCTTTTCAATGGGGGACCAGCGGCTATATGGAGGTACTACAGCAATGGCGGCCTCCAGTGTTGCGGTCGTAAAGCAGAGCAACCAGCGGCCATTGGTTTCAACATGTGCTGTTTACTAACTCTAATGTAAACATAACACACAAAACAACTACAATGCCTCCTGCTGGTGGGAGAGAAAACTACTCCAGCACAAAGGCAACGCTGAACACTCTATATTATCCTTCTTCCATCACTTCTAAATGCTTGAATATGGGGTAGAGGTTTTGCCATCAGCGAGATAACACAAGTGAAAGATCTTCTATCCAGCCCCATCACGACTCTGCCACACAATGACTCAAGTTAGAGACGATTCCAAAAGCATATTCATCTCTGACAGCTCCCTGCAAAAAAATATCCAAAATGATCGACATTCCCGCTGAGTGAAGCCTGATGAGCACGGATCTAAAACGGATCTTCCTTTTGCTGTGCATTACTCTGCATTACTAAATAAGCAGACCGTAATCCCATTAGCTTGGCACCAGGAGGGATACTATTGTTGACACATACAAGCCTTTCTTTATGAACCTCTGGATCCTTTTTAAATTCATTTCCAAATTAGAATCTGTGTGTAAAATGTCATCCCACACACCCAAGGGGATTTGCACTTATTACAGGCACCATTTCTGATTCATCAGGAGAACGCACGGTAATATCTCCATCTTATTAAACTCCGTAAAAGCAACCCTGAATCCGGTCCAAATGGGAGTGGAGCCCGTTCTACGGTAGCGGTAAACAGCTATGCATTACAGCACGGAGGATGTGAACTTCTGACATCTTTTAGGGCAACGATCCAGTTCAATTATGGAATATTTTGTTGAGTAAAGGTTGGCGCTTACAGTGGGTTGCATAAGTATCGGCCCCCCCTTTAACTTTTAACATTTTGCCACAATATGGACCATAAACATAAATATATTTAACTGAAATTGTATGTGAAAGACACACGGGTTACAAGAAGTTACCTGATTATTTCTGAATGATCACATGTTGCCCCAATGACTAACTAGAGTCTACCTGTGTGTAATCTAATGTCAGTTCAAATCCAGCTGCTCTGTGATGGTCTCAGAGGTCTGTTCGGAGACTATTGGGGAGCAGACAGCATTGTGAAGTCCAAGAACACACCAGACAGGTCCGGGATAAAGTTATTGAGAAGTATGAAGCTGGGTTAGGTTATAAAAAGATTTCCAAAGCTTTGAACATCTCTCAAAGTACAGTTCAATACACCATCCAGGAATGGAAAGACTGTGGCATCACTGCAAACCTACCAAGATCCGGCCGTCCTCCTAAACTTACTGACCGAACAAGGACAGCACTGACCACAGCTGTTGCCAAGAAGCCCATGATGACCCTGGATCAGAGGCTCCACTTGACTTTTTTTTATGTCGTAAGAATGACCGGCCATTAAAAATCTATATACATAATGAACAATCAAGAACAATCTACATTTAATCTCAAATCCAAACATAAAGTTGTGCCCGTGGAGACGATGGAGAGCGGCAGGTGTCACGCGGACGTATCTCACTCATCTGCACTTTAACTCAGACAGAAGATATATCTACGACCAAACGCTGTCCAGATCTGCCCGCATCAGCTGCACAGCGAGGGTTGGGCCCTTCAGCACTTTAACGTGGCTTCAGGTGTAAAATAATGATGAAGTCTCTCATCGCTGAAATATTACGGAGGGGCCAAATCGACAGCACTAAAGTCCTCAAAAGTCAACATAGCTGATCCAGCTCTGCCACGCTCCAAACACCGGTAACTAAGCCCTAACTAATATTTAGGGCTGTCTCAAAAACCCTTAATGTTAGTCACTGACTTAGCTCAAATGTTGTATTTAATATACTTTTGTATATTCTCCATATGTTTAACTTTGCTTTTTAAAGTGACATTAGATTACACAAAGGTAGACTCTACTTAGTCATTGGGGAAACATGTGATCATTTAGAAATCTTCATTCAACTTCTGAAGGCAATTGGCTTCACTAAAAGGAAAGGGGGGGGGGGGGGCGGTACTTATGCACAAGTTTTTTATTTACAAAAAACATTTCTAAATCATGTATACATTTAATTTCACTTCACGATTGTGTCACTTAATGTGTGTCTTTCACATAAAATTTCAATTAACCCTCGTGTGATCCTTCAATTTTGCACCCTTTAAAGACCCTAATGTCAAAAAATTCAAACATTCAAATTGTTTTCTGCTTGTTTTTTTTTTTTTTTTTAAATCCTTCAGTGGCTTTTGGGCCATTTGGACGGGCTGCGACTCCAGTGGCTTTCGAGTCAAAATGACATTACGTCTCGTGGGACAAAAGATGTTCTGGAGTATTGTTTATTGAAACTCATTTTATCTCTCTCGTTTGCAGAACATATTTTGTATACTCTCAAGTGACTTTTTTGAGGCTTTGAACATAATTTGTGCCATCTTAAATTCAGTAAGGTCCTCAAATTGTATTGTTTTTGTAAATGGAATTAAAGAATAATGGATTTGTGTGTTCACGGTATCCAGCTAAATGAATTATTCTTATTGCCCTTTTCCGAATTTCAAACAATGGGTCAAGATTACCTTTATACGATTTCCCCTTTGATACACAGGTTGTGGTGAACACGTTTTGAGATTGAGAAGCTGAGGACTAGTTGTGCTGCTGACGTTTATAGCCTTGGTTTTCAACCTTCGGGCCGCGGTTGCAGTAGCATTGCTGATTGAACATCTGGACAGAGCTCGTCTCATTATTAGTGCACAAGGGGAACTGCTGCAGCACGGGACAGTCCTGCATCCAAACAGCCGGGGAATTTATGTCCAATTGTGAAAACATGGCTACTACCACTGTTGCAATCTGTGTTAACGCGCCATCATGCGGCGCAGCTCTGGGCACTTTCTCTCCCGAACCTTGCTCTCCCACTTTAGTGCTCTTTCGGCGCCTCATGTCCAAAGAGCGAGTCTCACGCTTCTTTTTGGTCCACAGGGACTGGCTGCGATACAAGTGGCTCGGGGCGACTCCAGAAAGAATTCCTGGGTCCAATTAATATTATTACATGCATTTCTAAAGATGGACTTTCCTCCTGTGACAACACGGAGGGGAGAGTTATGATTTACTGTATTTTAACCACGCTGGTTTGTGTTCCGTCCAATTTTGAGTTTGAGCTTTTCCTTTTGATTAGCAGGTCCCGGAGAACTGTGAAGGCCCACACGTTTACACAAAAGACAGTGCCTCTCTGCTCTTTGTAATTCATGCTCAGTAGGAGGAGCACACTGCACCATCTTAAATTCACATTAAGGGGTCAAATCCTAACTACCGGTCAACAGTTGTTGCCATCTCTACATCTTATTTTAAAGCCCTCCTTATTTAAGTGTTTCAGGATTACTCCCGGTAAAAGCCCTCGTGTCACATGTTCATACGTCTGAGCTGTTACTATAGTCGTATCTCTATAACTTGCCATAAAGTAGGAAGTTTGTGAACTTATCCTCCTGCCAGTCAATTCCATAGCAGCCTTGAACAGTTTCTCATTAAAGGCACTTGAAATTAAGCTGAGCACAGACCACATGCTTATTATTTTTCTACACAATTTTGTGAACTACACGACTGGATTATTGAATGTTCACACATAACGTCTGGGAATTGTGTGAGCGGAAACATAATACAGCAGTTTGTCTCTGTCCTGCTGGATTTCTCTCTTTGGAGGACAAAAAAACTGACCCCAGATCAGCAAAGATATGCCTCTGTTTGTGAGCGATTGGTCAACAGTGTCATGTGATCACAGTCAGCGCTGCAGAGTGTTCCTGAACTTGTTCATAGTTCTCTCAAATGGAAATTAAAAGTAGGCGACATGAAGACGTATTTCAGTGGATTTAATAAGAAAAGGAGGTGGACAGTCCTGAGACAGAGGAGAGAATAGTCCAACTCCAAACACAGTACGTGCCGCTGAACTCTGTTTGTGGTTGAAATGTGGGCTGTGTTAGTGCCACTATTATGACGGAGAAATGAAAAGCGACTGTGTTTTTCTGTGTTCCATCCACTCCGTTGTTGGCCGCTGATTTCTGTGTGTCCACTTTTGGGACAGTCAAATCACCCATGCTTCTCCCATGCGTCCAAAATTGGGCTCCAACATGTTTGATTTACTGCGACTGAGGTTTAGTCACACCTTTCTGTCTCCCACATTACACTATTGGAACGCAAGTCCAGTCGTGTCCCCCCCCAACACTATGAGACACAACTGTGTGACTGCCTTTAACTTGTCACGACTCGGAAAGATTCACCGCGATTGAGAATTAGAGCAAAATCGGGAGAGTTTTAGAGATTTAGCTAAAAAGGGGAACTATATTGTAAGGCGTAATAACACCAGAAGTAATTCGGCATCCGCGCAGTGATATCTTCACTTTACTGTGCGGATGCCAAATTACTTCTGGTGTTATTACGCCTTACAATATAGTTCCCCTTTTTATCCGCGTAGAAAATCCACATTGTTTAATTTTGTGTAATTAGCTGTAGAGGAGAAGAGAGAGGCTAAATGCTAACGGCTAAATGCTAACGCCGTCTGTGCAGTGTTTACGTGACTGAAGGCACACGCGGAGACCAGACAGGTACAGATGAACTCGCCAAAGCTAAAGGTAAGAACATATCTCAGTATGTAAAAATGGTGGCCTACTCCTTTAAACGAACTGGTCTGAAGTGACCCTTGGCTCCTGTAGAAATAGGAGTAGAGTCGGCTAAACCTGAGTCATGGGAAATCAACAATACGTGTTACCGGTGGCTACTAACCACTGATAAGGAGGTTCCGAACCGAGAGGAGGCCTCGTGGAAGGCCCAGGACACGCTGGTGGGACTATGTCTCTGAGCTAGCCTGGTGTCGCCTCGGGGTGCCCCCAGAACAGCTGGAGGAGGTGTGCGTGGATCGGGAAGTCTGGGCATCTCTGCTGAGACTGCTGCCCCCGTGACCCGGCCCCGGATAAAGCGGAAGAAAATGGATGGATGGATGGACGAACCGAGTGGCAACACATTTGATGTTATATGGATCAACAATAGCAGGAACTGTTTTTTTTGAGTGATTTTATATGAAACAAAGCCCCATGGATTACCGTGTGATGCCTCAGGACTACTTTTCAGTTTCTATTTGGCTGCACAGTCTCTTTATCTCTGCCCAGTGCTTCCAATTTAACAATCACATGGCGTCGAAGGCGTAAAACGAACAAGAACGTTAGTCCGTTCCATGTGATTGATCCCAAAGGTCCGTAGCAACGTCTCATTCTAGTTGGCGTTGACGCTCAAGTCTGGGTCTGCCAAAAATAAATAAGTCGGATTATGCAAGAACAAATAAATAACAATGAACAAGTCTGAGAGAGTCTTCGGACAACAGGCGACAGAAGGAACGAGGATGGAAATGCATTCCTGCTCGTTGAACTGTCTGAGTGTTGGGGCCCACGTTAAACATGTATGCATCCTGCGCTGTTGCTATAGTGGTCCAATACAGAATCCTATCAAAACCAGAAATTATGATTGTACTGGAGTTCCGCGCCGCTCTGACCTGTAGAAATGGCAGAATAATTGAGTGCACGGCCGCAGAAGAGCAGCAGGTGTGAGAGTGAGAGGTGAACTGTTGTCAGAGGGGCTCAGTGAGGCTTGTTAACGCAGAAAAATGCAGTCTCTCTACGCTTTTACTACTCGGGGTCAGCAGAGGTGGACGACTATAACAAGGAAGGAAAAAAGTGCAACAGGCCAGTTTACAAAGAGTTGGCAAAATCGGAGGCAGCTTGGTTAGCAATAAAACACTGGAATAGATGACATTGTCCAAGAAAAGCAAAGAAAAGCAAAGAGGAATGCTGAGATCTGGCATGAGAAGGACTGTGTGGTATTTCGCCGTTTCTCACACCATTGCACAATGGTTTACGAAAGCCCTGAGAAATGCTGCCGTACCGGGATCCCGCCATTTTCCGCTTGGAAGTAAAGTGTATGACCACGGACCGTATAAACAATGTACTCTGTTGAAATGAGTGATTGTAGCCCGTCTCAATAAAACTTCTGCTGTGCGGTAATTCCAATCAACCCTAATGTTTGCCACCATCCCTTCTATTCCATTTTCTCCTCATTTATCTTTTACTGGGTCTAAGCTGCCCAGAGGCACCAGCCCTTAATGGCCCTTCCACGAGAGGACGGTCCCATGACGTTGCTTCACGTCCAGCGCAAATTCAGGAAACAACACCGACCTTGCTGGTCTCCCATCATGAAGGGCAGAGCCGCGGGAAGAACTTTTAATTAGGGGGTGCTGAGGGATAAAGTTTACCCCAAAACCACTTTTTCTGTGCATATTTCCTATTTAATAATATTGCCTGCAATTTGCAAACTATCCACCAGGGGGTGCTGCAGCGCCCTCAGCACCCTGGGTTTCCACGGCCTTGATGAAGGGCTTCTGAACTGACCTCGGACCTGTTTGCCATCGGAGACACTGCCAGACAGGGACGATGCCTCATTGAGGCCGAGCTTCCCCACGCATTTCCTCAGTTGATTTGTAAAAATACTTCAAAAGTACACAGGAATGCGTTTTGTTTTGTAAGTACATTGTTCATTAGTCAGTTAATGAACAATGTGGAATACCCCTGGAAGTCTAGCGACTACTTTGTGGGAGCTAATGGGAATCATAATAAAGAATAGATGAAGCTGTTTCCATGTTGATCCTGCATGTGATCTACTTCATGAATTAAGCTTAAGCATATTATACCATGGTCAGTGATGAGGTCATCGGTCCACTTTTGTCCTATTCACTATAATGGGATTTAGCTGATTTTAACCTAGAGCTCTTTCTAAACATTTGATCACACAGAAATATTACAGTTACTCTAGATTTTCTTTAGAGATGCTTTTTTGACATTAATTATCAAAATATCTTTCCCATACACAATGAAGGCTTATTTTAAATATAAACATATCTTTGTTTTGCCTGGAGAAATGGTGAGTTATATTATTCTAATTAGGAGTAAACTGTTTTGGGGCTTTTATCTGTTATTATTTCAGCAGGAGATTCAGGTAAAGTTTAGTTTTTTGTTGTGTTTATCTATGGAACTCTCAATAGTTTGGACCAACTGGCATGCATAAATTCCCCGTAGCCGCAGTTAGTCCGGCAGCAGTTAAATCACGTTCGATATCACTCCACTGCAACTGTTTCGGCAGTAACGCTGAAAAATGAAGCTACTACTTGTGGAACTAGCGTCAGGTAAAGCAGCTTATGACAAGTGCATGTTCTCCCCGTGTCTGCGTACGTTTCCTCCGGGTACTCCGGTGTCCCCTACCACTAAAAACATGTACAATAGGCCCAGGGACTGCAGGTGGAAATTAGCACAAGTGCTATAACCTGGTACAATGCATCTCTCCTTTCTGAGGCTAATGTATATTGTACACTGTCCCTGTTCAAAAAATAAATAAAATAAAAATACACTAAAAAATAAATAACTCCTGCTCAGGACTTTAAAAAAGCCAACAGGCCCACGTCGTGCATTGGACCTGTGTAATGCACGACTCATCGTTCTTTAATCCTTGTCCATCTTGGGGAAATGCAGTTACAGCTGACAAAGACCAAACAAAAACTGCTATAATTGCTATAAAATCAATCAAGTTTTTTGCAGACTTGTACAATATGGGAAATAAAAGCATTTCAAAAGCAAAAAAACCTGATCGTCCGACTGACTGTTAATGGGGATTGGCAGCTGCTGCAGAAAAACCTTTGTTTGACGTCGACCTCCAGCTCTGCATTCTCATTAGCTTACCGAGGAGCTTCGCGAGGAATTCCTGAAGCTGTTTATGCCAACATGCCAAGGATAGACTTCAACCGTGGACTATTTGTTTCATGGCAGATTTCAGAAGAATGTTACTTTGAGGATGAAGACTTCTTTGGTGAGTTTTGGCGCCACTCTTCCAGGCACACGAACACTGCATCTGAATTAAATCTTCACTGGTGTCTCTTCACGCGGGTCAATGAGGCGTGAACAGGGTTTCAATAATTAACCGCGAAACAGTGCATTTATGCTTTGTTCTTATTTTGTCGAGGTACTGCATCTCGCTGGGAGAAAAGATCGGAGAACAGTGTGAAGCAGTTTGAAAAATATAACTTCTACTCTGAGAAATGCACGAAAGCGACTGGGGAAGAGCGTAAATAAAACATGAACCACCACAAAAAACAAACACAGTTTCCCCGAAAACTGTGTAGTGGTTTTAATTATTCAATTCCTCATTTAGCTCACACTGTTGCTCCACAATTAGGGGATCAGCGGAAAGAAAATCTTCCCATTTGTCTGAATTTAAATCAGCTAATATTCTATTAAAGAAGTGTTCACAACTGCAAAGAGTGAAAAGAGATGCAGTACAACAAACAACTGGCGCATGTAGGTCGTGGTTTGTGCGATACGGGAACTTCTGATGTGAAAAGAAAAGATTTTATTAGTGAGTATTTGACCTCTCAGTGACCCAGTACGCGTGGTTGATCTGGCGCCTTTACTTTCGATCACAATGACTGATGCTCCGAGATCGATTTTATTTAGAGTTTATTTCGCGCGCCAGAAAACCTTCAAAACAATTCATCCTGGAGTGTTGTAGAGGCCACTGTGATTGAAAGGCAAGGTGCCATTGGGTCGCAAAACGGGCAATTATGCACAAAAATGAAGGTGTGTTTTTGTAAGATCCATGATCCACCTAATCTGCTAAATCCAGACAAACAATCAACACTTTTCAACTGCTATAGGTCACTTACACTGGGGAATGCTTTACATCTACTCCCTTGTCATCTCTTTAGCTCCGTTGCTTGGATGTCAGGAGAATCACTGGATGAAAGGCTTCAGATCCTGTAGAGGCCTAGAGGTTCAATCTGTCTACCGGGGTATCGTTACTTTGGCAACCAAAGCGGCATCCTCCCTGGCAATCGCCACGTGACGAGATCATCCCAAATCACGCGGCTGCAGACTGATTTGGGTCATTGCTCATCCAATTCTCAAGTACGTGACCCCAGCACGGCCTTAGCTCACCTTGAACTGCAAAGAGGAGGCGTTTACCTCCCAGGAAATACCAGAGTGGCCAAACCAGGAACACTTGTCTGCGACAGCAAACCGACTTTGGGGAGGAAAGCGTCTCAAGTAAAAGGACGACACACAAAACAAATGGCATTATTCAAAATTATGTTCGACGCCATTCTCAATCACAGTGGCCTCGGTCAGAGCGATTTATGGCCGAAGCACATGCGTAATGAGCGTAAAGCAGGCGGGGGCACTGGGAGAGAGGTGAGGACAAACCCCCCCAACCCCCCCAAAAGTGCAATGTTTTTATCGGCCCACCCACAAATTGGATCCTGGCGCTGCTAGTTCATCCCCTTATGTCGTAAAGGCAGAAAAACCCCAAGAAAGCCAAGTCGTTTTGCTGATGCTGCTTAGGCGAGTGTTTTATTAGCCCTGACCGTTCTGTAGAAAAGTACGTGTTTGCCACTGCACGCGCTATTCCAGGTCTTTTTGGACTGTGGATGTGGGCGGAGTTACACTTGAAAATAACCTAAGCCTCACCGGCACTAATTTGGACTCATTTGTGGAACAGGTGCCGGGAGTTTGGCAGGGAAGGACAGTCGTTTTGCGTTTGTTTTGGCAATCCAAAGTGTGAGGCTTATTATGTTGTTCTTTATTGTTTCAAGAACCAAACAAGCAAATGTAAAAATCTGCTTCAACATCATCTAAATTCAATCTGGGCTTAAAAGATAATATAAGCAAACTTTAAAATAAGAACGAAAACTTATTTACCTTACCTGTAAATAGTAATTAAATAGTACATTTTTAGTTTTGGAGGCGGAGCAGAGGCCGTGCTCTCCCCTGAGTCATTGGGCTCTTCTGGCTCCAACTCCCGAACATCAGGTACGACCACAGGAGGAAGAAAGGTCGGAGGAACAGCTTCAGCACCCCGCGGAGCGGCAGCGGCAGGTGCTGTCCGTGGATTGGAGCGCGGATTGGCCGACTTTGTGACACTTTTCCTTGGCATAGCTACTGCAGGTACGAACATTTACTTTGGGCGTAGCGTGGGTTTCTGTCAATTTTGAGCGTGAAAACAGTGATTCTGCACCACGAATGATCTACGAATGCTCTCACGCTGAATTACGAAGCGCCACTACTCCTCACGAAAGGACGCGCTCCGTTGCGAACTCCACGAACAGAGGGTGATTCGTGACATTCGTGGAAGATTTTTTGACAGACAAAAACTTTCTCCACGAACGTCACGAATGTCACGAGCTGATGCGTTCTGTTAAGAATCCCATTGAGATGCGTTAAGTCACGTCACGAACAGTGTTGGGAATGTTACTTTAAAAAAGTAATTAGTTATACTTACTCACTAGTTGTTCCAAAAAGTAACTGAGTTAGTAACTGAACTACTCTATAATGAAAGTAACTCGTTACCAGTGAAAGTAACTATTTGCGTTACTGTTAAAAAAAATTGCGATATATCAAAGAATGTTTTTTTTTTTTTTTTTAGCAGTTTTCAAAAGTCAGTTGAAATGATAGACGCGTCTTTGGGTTAAAAATAAGTTCCAACACTAGATCAATGATCATCACCTCGATTGTCCCGCGGCCGCCCCGCGCTGTGGGGAGGACGAGCCGCGGGTCGCGAGAGCACGAACTCTGCACACACAGGCAGTGTGAGTACTCCGTGAAACTCCGCCCACCCTCGCCGCTGCCCTCCCCATGCTGACACCGCGGAGCTCATTCAGTCGAGTAACGAGCCACTTTGTTGACCCAGTAACGATAACAGCGTTGTAACGACGGGGAGAGGAATGAATTAGATTACTCCGTTACTGAAAAAATAACGTCATTACCTAACGCCGTTCTTTTAAACGGCGTTATTCCAAACACTGGTCACGAATGACGGAAAAATGCCATTCGTATCGCATCGTGCTTATGTGTAAACACAGCATAAAGGCTTTTATGTAACTTTTTAAACTGTAAGGGGATCATTTTCCAAGTGTTTGCCAACGTTTCCTCTATAAACGACAAACAGCTGCATAACGCCATTTAAAAAGCTGATTATTGCAGAGCAAGTGCATTTACACTAAGTACAATGATATGAGAGCATAAAGGACTCCTCATTAAAACTTCATAAACACCAACTTCATCTCGTGTGAGCTCCGTCCATTCACCAACCACTCACTCACTCTTGGCTTCCTGGTGTTACCAAGCGGACTCCCATCCCAGTACCGACCAGGCCTTCCCTGCTTAGCTTCCAAGGTCTGACGGGATAAAGCAACACAGTAATGACTTATGGCAATTAGTTATGATACACAATTAAATATGAAAAAATGAGCCTTACTAGCCCATTTATACCAGCCGTCCCTGCCAGTGATTCTTGTGTAATATTTTTCCATCAGTTTATTAATAGGTATAATTGATATGTTATCATCTTGTTTGCAAGAAAAGATAAGACTTGATCTCACAATGGGGAAGGGAAGAGCATCACTGCAGCCACTTTTAGGAAAGTCTCTTGGTATCGGTTAATATCGGATATTGGCAGATACAAAAGCAGAAAGGCTGGATCGGTGCATCTCTAGTTATGGTCATTCATTTACACAAAGACAACATGAAAAAGAAAATGAAAAAAAAAAAGGGAAATAGCTCATTTTAATAACATTTTGACCGGCCGACTCCTTACTTCAAACCTCAGACGGGCCGTCCCCTCCGGGCAGACAGACAGACTCCTCCTGAGTTACCTGCACCGGTCCATCACTGACACCCTCCGGACCCCCTGACACTCGCTCACATCTTCAGCCGATAAAACGCGTCACGCTGTGATGGTCAGAAACACGACTTAACCCTGCCCTCACACTTCAGGCTGTTTACACACTTTCACGTTTGAACATCTTAAGTTATTATTTCTACTCGAGGGACTGACAAATGCTGTTAAGGCTGTTTACAGAGTTTCACTTTGGCAGTAACATCTGCAGCCGCTTCATGAAGGTCAATACTGTCAGAGAGAATGCACGTTTACTTTGTTTTTTAAATATCACACAATTTGCCACAGTGAGATTATGTATTGCACTTGGATACGTTTAAAAATAGATCAGAGGAGATGCTTAAAGGCCTAAACGATGCTTCATTCTGACTTTTAAAACGACTTTTGGCCACCGTTAGCAGTGCAGAGGTTAGGCCACCATCTGCACAGTGGAACTATTTGTAACACGATCACTTACAAGAGGTCGGGCTGTATAGTTTGAGCACTGAAATCCTCATAAAAAGTGTGGTTTGCAGAGTATGTATGATACACTGATGGGCTTCATGGATCAGCGCATTCTCATTATGTGTAAAAGGTAAAAGGGTTATAAAAGTTAGTTCCAAGCAAAAACTCCTCTCAAGATGCTTAAATCAACGTTTTATGTTCACTTTTAAAGGTTACAGTTTTCCCAAACACTAAACCATACGGTGGCTTGAAAAAGTACCATAAACATAAATATATGTGATTGAAATTTTATGTGAAAGACACACATTAAGTGACACGCAATCGTGAAGTGAAATCTGCCATAAAGGCCAGATGTGTGCAGTGTACGACTAATAGTTGTTCTGTGGACAGTTTCCCCCACCTGAGCTGTAGCTCTCTGCAGTTCATCCAGGGTCATCATGGGCTTCTTGGCAACAGCTGTGGTCAGTGCTGTCCTTGTTCGGTCAGTAAGTTTAGGAGGACGGCCGGGTCTTGGTAGGTTTGCAGTGATGCCACAGTCTTTCCATTCCTGGATGGTGTATTGAACTGTACTTTGAGAGATGTTCAAAGCTTTGGAAATCTTTTTATAGCCTAATCCAGCTTCATACTTCTCAATAACTTTATCTTGGACCTGTGTGGTGTGTTCTTGGACTTCACGATGCCGTCTGCTCCCCAATAGTCTCTGAACAGACCTCTGAGACCATCACAGAGCAGCTGGATTTGAACTGACATTAGATACACACAGGTAGACTCTAGTTAGTCATTGGGTCAACTTTCCCCTCTCTCTCTATCTCTTTGCGCCTTCCTTCTTTCTCTGTCCGGTGTGATCGGCTCCAGAGAACACAACACACGGCTAACTTTCAGTTCTCATTAAATATGGCCGTAACTGCACTAAACAGTGGCGCAAATGCTGTTCAACGCCATTCTCAATCACAGTGGCCTCGGTCAGAGCGATTTATGGCCGAAGCACATGCGTAATAAGCGTAAAGCAGGCGGGGGCACTGGGAGAGAGGTGAGGACCAACACCCCCGACCCCCCCATTCATAAATCTTCATTCAACTTCTGAAGGCAATTGGCTTCACTAAAAGGAAAGGGGAGGGGGCCGGTACTTATGCACATCCGACTTTTCAGATTCAGTTTTTTTTATAATCAAAATTCAAAACCATGTATAAATTTCATTTCACTCCATGTTTATGTGTCACTTAATGTGTGTCTTTCACATACATTTTCTGTCACGGCATTTCATTGTTTTGTTCCGAGTCCATTTTTTGCAATTTAACTGTAAACTTAAACTTGCTCTGTGGTCAAAAAACATCTCAATCTAAAAAACAAACAACAAAAAAAACACCTAAATCCATGTGCTGGTTATAGTTGGATGGAACTGAAAAGTGTATTACTCTCGTCATTACCACACAGTGATCTGATAAGCAGCTTAAGTTCCTATCTCACCAGAGGAGACGTCGCAGCAACCTCTCCACGACTCGGATTGCTTGAACGCTCACCAAATTACGTTGCCACGACGTCTCGAAGACATCTCCAGACAACGTGACAGCGAAGTCACGGTCACGTCTCTTGAGACATCTTCTCAGTTGCGGAGACGACTTCTCGGTGACGTCTCTTTAAGATCTCCATTGTATCCAACGGGTCTCAGAGACACTGCAGGAACGTCACAGAAACGTCTCATATGTTGAGGACAACAAATAGTGTCCGCGACATCGCCACAACTGCCGTCTCTGCAGGGTGAAAGTTAACCTGTTCGTTTTAACCGCCTGGCAACTTCCCTTTTCTCCAAAGGACGTCACGTAGACATCTAGAGCAGTGGATCTTGACCTGGGTTCGATCTAACCTCAGGGCTTCAGTGGCTCAGGAGTTCGGCGGAGATCAAGACCCACACCCGACTCATATGATTCGTGATGACACGGCAATTAAGAAGGGTTGGGGTTCAGTACCTCCAATAAGCTTAAGAACCACTGATCTAGAGGAAAGGCATCTCAACAGCTTCAGGCAGCTTTTATTAACGCCTAGCACACTTTCAAAGAGCTAGCATCACTATTGCACTCAACACAACTCTGAAGGACCAGTGTTTAACCTCAGTGATTAGTTCCCCAAATCTGCCGTCATAATCTTTTGGCTGGACGTCCTTTCAACTGGCCAACGTCACACCCATTTTTCTACATATTGACAACTTTTGAACATAGGAAAATAATATGACCTTAGTCCATTTGCACAGACAGACATGGAACTTTGAGACAGTTGTGTCATGGGGATAGGCCCACAACAAATTTAAATACCTTGTTACGTCAATTGGTAGACCTGTTTTTAAACAATCGGCTGATGCCACATGGACGTAGCCTACAGAAACCAAACAGACCAAGCCGTTGTCCTTTTCAAATGCCTCACTCCTCATTGATACACTTAATCTAAGAGTTGCTATTAAGCTGCAAGGGATATAAACAGTGTTTTTTGTTGTCGACATGGGCCCCCTCTCTCTGTGTTTATCAAAGTTCCCATTTTAATGAGCACCGTATATAATTTTACCGCTGTGCAGAAACTATTTGCATCTTGAACTACGGAGGCTGGATATTTTTGCATTTAAAGGGAGAAAACAGAGATTTTATGAGGAGAGTGGAGGAGGATATAGAAATGATCTGAAAGAGACGCCCTGGGACTGTCTGCTGCTGACTGAATACCAATCACATCTGTAGGTGACCCCAGAAAGAACTACTGTTCCAACAAATCAATTTCTGACAAAACTTTAACTCTTCTATAGGGCCGCGCAAGGAAAGTAAAGAAAAGTTTCCCAATGTAATTTCTCTGTTCCCAAATGGCAAAAAAACATTGTACCCTATAGGCAATGACGTTTGCTTCATGGTTAGCCTTGTCTTATCATTAACTATCATTAACACACATCCCCGGAGATGGTACTTTTTACTTCAAGTTTCGTAATTCTACACAATTTTAACCTCAAAAGCTAAAATGTTGTCGTGGGAAAGAGCTGGTTTCAAGGTTCCAAGCCTAAATAAAGGTTAACATTTTCTCAGCACCGATCTGTGGCGCTGCATATGGAACTCAATGAATTAGTCATGGTTCTCTAACATTAACTTGGACATACTGTTTACTCATGGATCCACCACATGAAACACCCTTCATGACCCACAGAACCCCCGCCTTCAGCCTCCTATCCTCCTGTACATGGATGGTTGAAGACCCTTTGTTCTTGGACCAGATTTGGCTTCTGGGAGTTCAGCGTCTTGATAGCCTGGTGTATAAGCTGTTCTTCTGTAACGGCTGCTCACTGGCCTTTCTAAACAAGGTGTTAGAGCTGCAGGACATCCAGAACGCTGTTGCTCGAGTCCTGACAAGAACCAGGAAATACGACCATATTAGTCCAGTGCTCCGGTCTCTGCACTGGCTTCCTGTCGCTCAGAGAATAGAATTTAAAACAGCTCTGCTTGTGTGCAAGTCTTTTCATGGTTTAGCACCAAAGTCCATCTCTGACATGTTAGAGCCGTATGAACCATCTCGGGCCCTGAGAACTTCATGGAGGGGTCTCCTGGTGGTTCCCAGAGTCAATAATAAACACGGTGAGGCTGCGTTTCAGTTTCATGCAGCTAAAATCTGGAACAGTCTTCATGAGGATGTGAGACAGGCCTCAACTCTGACAATGTTCAAATCCAGGCTGAAAACAGCTCTTTTTACCCGAGCAGATGGAAACTGAAAGTATTTTATCTGCACTCTCGCCTTTTACTGTCATTGATTAATTTTTATGTCGATGTTTTAATGATTGATTTGATCTGTTTGCTTGTAATTTTATGCAACTGTGAAAGCACTTTGAATTGCCTTGTGTATGAATTGTGCTCTACAAATACACTTGCCTTGCCTTTAGTCGACTGGACCTGGCCCGTGGATTCCGCAGTCTCCTCCCTGAGGGCATTACCGTGAAGTGACTGTGTGACTGTTGCGTAGGGTCCCTGGTGATTCTGACGGCTTTGCGGGTGAGACGGGTGGAGCACATGTCCTTAGTGGAGGGGAGAGGGCCTGCGAGTGGAACTTCATTAACGCGGCGCACATTTTTAGATTGCTTTGCGGCGACACAGGTCGTAATTTAGTTAAAGTTGTAAACTCCAAGATTAATGCAGTGAGTGCCGTGAAGTATTAGCTTGAACTCTGCAGAAATTACTTGCAGCCATGCCCTGTGTTTTGTAGCTTGTATCGTTTTGTTTACAGCGACCTATTGTTTTCCTAATGGAATCTTTTGCAACGCAAACGAGTCAGAGATTTTTCACTTTGATTTTGAATAGTTGCTTCACAACTCGCCTGAATGATTGATACTGAGCTGTTTGTTGAATGAACAGTATTGATAAAGCACTGATTTATGATGGAATTGGTTCCTAGTCTATTATGTACAGTATCATATAGGGCTAATATGGAGAGTTTAAAAGACCACTACTCAGCTCTGTGCTAACTCCATCCATCCATCCATCTTCTTCCACTTGTCCGTTGCCGGGTCGTGTTGGCAGCTGTTGGAGCTGCCCAAAACACATTGCACCAGCCCCTTTGGCGCCTCCTGCAGGTAATAGGGTCCACAGAAGGACGGCCTCACGATTAATCGGGCCTGTTGGTCTCTCATAAGGGGCTTCTGAACCGCTCTGTGTCTGACCCGTCACCTAGGACCTGTTTGCCCTGGGAGACCCTACCAGGGACACGAAGCCTCCGACAACAGAGCCCCCAGGATCATTCGGGCTCAAACCCCTCCACCACGTTAAGGTGGCGGCTCCAGGAGAGGCTGTGCTAACTCATAAACACAAAACACTTGTCTGTGTCAGCTCCACCCTGTTCCTGCTCCACTCCCGTCTGTGAGCTGCAGCAGTAGCCAAGACTCCTGTACTTCTACTTCTACTTGCTTGCTTTTAAAATGGGCTGATACAGAGGGAATACTGTTATGAAAAAGGGCGACATTGCGACGTACGTTGCGCATGTGATTGTATTCATTTGTTTACTTCTACAAACCTCGCATAATCCTGCTGAAAATATTAGGCCGATTGTTGTCAAATAAAGAATGACTAAAAGCTAGAGAATGTGCAGATCAGCTTTGTGGAGTTCTTAATTGTTTTAAATCCTCACACATGTGCCGCGGCTGCACTTTTCTCCCCTCCTCTCTCTCTGAGGCGACTGTTGCTCTCATTCAGCAGTACTAAGTAACTTATGCAGAAAACACAAAGGGCGAGAGGGATATTGCACATCAATGGAAATAATTGTTTTCACTCAGACTTGGCTGTAAATATTGTTTAAGTGGCACTAGCCCGCAGTTAGCTTTGCCCGTTAGCCTGTTAGCTTCTTCTTTGTGATTCTATTAGTGTGTATTGGTGACTCCGACCCGGTGCAGGCAAAGTTAAATCCCCCAATCATCCCATTAACACTTGTGTTACCCCCAGAGGACCCACGAAAAGGATTTATTAAGATAAACAAGTTACTTAGTGCTGCTTTAAAAGAGACGGCTCATTGGCGACCGACCCGTCGCTGAAATACTGGATGCCCTACGTAGTCGCTGTCGTTTATCGTATCCGATGGGATGGGTTTCACCTTGGGGGCGATGACTTTAGCCGGTCGTTAAATCGGCCCCTGTGAGTGGAGTCCATTACGGTGCACTTTCGGACATCCGTACCTAAATCAAGGCACGGCGTACTCTCTAGGCTTTGAGAAACATCCCTTTGTCGGGCTGCAATCTCCTTCACCCCCCTGCTGTCTGGCTCTGACTTGTCGACCGGGACTTTCTCCACCTCTATCATTCCCTAATTATACATCGGCTCCAGCCACCCCAGGTCGGCGCCTAATATCCCATTCCACTTCATATTCAATCCTTTTGTTCAAAGCCTGTCTCTAATGCGGCTGCGCCCTCGTCACCCTGAGAGGAGAGACGAGGGCTCGGTGCGGGGAAAGTGGGGAGATTTCACAGTGCTATTGAAGTGAAGTGTCGGAGAGATTGCATCAGTCAGTTTTAGGCCTTTCCTGAGGTTTTTCCTGTGTTGGGCCCGCTGCGGTTTGGTATGAGAGGGCGATAACGCTGCATAAATTGGCGCACATATCTGATTGAGACTCCACTTTGATCTTTCTCTAAAGGATTGCTTTTATGTATCCGGCAAATATCAAGATTTGGATTCACGGCGGATTTATGGCGTTTAAGCTTGGCATTCATGTGATTCTTTTTTTTAAAATATATATAGTAAAGTCTGGATTCAAGATGGAATCCCGTGAGGCTGCTGTGCCACGCATGAATGTACTCGACCAATATTTAAGTTAAAAGCTTTATACTTATTTGTCAAATTGAAGAAATGTAACTTTTGTGTGCTGTTAAGCTTGTGGTGGTTTTCCTGTGTAGTTAGCAGTGTTTAACATTATTACAAAAATATATTGTTTTTTTCAGTAACAAAGGAATATAACCTATTTCTTAAACAGAATACGGTAATGTATTAGTCATTACAATTTAAGTAACTCAAGTTACAAGTGCATTTTAATGGTTTGTATTGATTTATTAACAAACAAATGCCAAACTCCCCACAAACAAAATGCAACAGCAAATCAAGTTGTACGCTGGTGTGTAACATCTGCAGTTACGTGTCGCTTACGTCGGCAAAACAAAACATAAAAGAAAGGGGGAAAGCGAAGGGAAAATAAATCTTTGCCTGCACTTTAGCTCGGTGACATTATTCATATTTTCAGTTTGTATTTTGCCAAACGTAACTCAACAGTAGGCAAGGCAAGGCAAGTTTATTTGTAGAGCACAATTCATACACAAGACAATTCAAAGTGCTTCACAGTTGCATAAAATTACAAGAAAACAGATCAAATCAATAAAACATCAACATAAAGTTAATCAATGACAGTAAAAGGCAAGAGTGCAAATAAAATACTTTCAGTTTTCATCTGCTCGGGTAAAAAGAGCTGTTTTCAGCCTGGATTTGAACATTGTCAGAGTTGAGGCCTGTCTCACATCCTCATGAAGACTGTTCCAGATTTTAGCTGCATGAAACTGAAACGCAGCTTCACCGTGTTTCATATTGACTCTGGGAACTCAAAGTAGTACATCTTTTAATCAGTAATATGTAATACAAACATATTACAGTACATTTTTAATACTGTAACTACTAATATAGAATATATTACTATTTCAAAGTAACGGCGTTTCTGCCAAAATCACGGCCTTTCATTCAAAAGCAATAAATTAGATTCAAACTGGCATTAAATCTAAATACTGTATATTGGAAAGTAATTATGACATTGCTCAACCATTTTTACTGTATAAGTTCATCCGAAACACCAAAATGATATTCTAAAACTGTGGTTCCCAAGTTTATTTTTTCATCCCACCCTGTTAATTTATGCTCCTAAAGTGAGCGACTAAACATCCATCCATGCGTACCCAGGAAGAGCACAGCACCGTCTCACACTGCTCACTCCTGCCTCTGAGGAAAACAAAACGCGCTGCTGGAATACACGACGCTAACCTTTTGCACTGCAGCGGTGCCAATGTTTAACAGCTGATTTTAATCTCTGGATTATTATTAAATTATATTGGTTTCTTTGGACGTCAAGGAGAAGTGTTGGCACAAGGCGAGATGAGTCGGAGTTTGTCTGCGGTGACCAACATGTTTTCCCTTCTTGCTCGTCCTTTTACAAACTCGTGCTCCGTAAACACAAGGACTCATCGTACAGCAGAAAAATATGCAGTTTGTGTCAAACCTACGGTGAAACGTTTACTTTTGGGTAATGCGATGCGCTTTGAGAGGCCAGATGCTCCGGTAAACCTGACTGTGACACTAACGTTACGTGTCTCAGACCCAGGAGGCGGTTTCAGAGGAGCGCCGAAAGCAGCCAGCCAGGTTTCCTCGGGGTTCTCCTGGTTTGTTTGCCTTCATGTTTACTCTCTGACAGAACTGGCAGGTTGAAGATAGACGAGATCAGAGTCTGTCACTCTGTTCCAGCCTGTTCCGGTTCTGGCTTTCAGCCCACAGGCCTTTCTCCTCTGAAGCCCGACCCCTGACCCTCCTCAGCATGTGAGTCAGTCTTTGACTTTCTGAGGCGGGGATCACTTTGTAGTTTGCTTTTGCCTCTTGTTTGCAGCTTTTCTCCTTTAAGAAAACTTCAGAGGTCCCGGCAGCTTTGTTTTGATGGCTCCGCACGAGTCTCCAGTGGAGTCTCTGGTGTTGTTAGTATGTGTTATGGCCTCTGTGGACTGTTGCCTTTGGAGCTCATTGTTTGCAGAATCATTTGTTGTTCCCATCGTGGTCTGGAGTTGGTTTCTGAGGATGTCACGCAGCTGTCGGGGGTATTTTCACTGCCCTCGTCATCACATACAGAGACACAGTGTTTCGCTGCGGAAAGTCCGGAAACAGTCAGGACTTTGTTATGTGGCCTTCAATTCACGATTGCTCAACGATCAAAGACTTAAAGGTCATATGTGTAGTTTGTGCTTTTACTGATGCACAAAAGGTACTGCCATCACAACTCACCTTGGGTTGCCTAAGACCCCAAACAGACTTCACAATGTAGACAAAACTTCAAACACACTTCAAAGCATCTGCCAATCCTGTCAAAGGACGCTTCATGTGAGGCGAGCCCCGTGTGTGGGGCCTTTTAAAGGAACAACCCTTTTTGAATCCTGAGATATGTCCTCACCTGAGCTTAGACGAGTTGATGCGAACCTGTCTGGTCCTTTACGCGTGCGCTCAGTCACACAAAAAGACCAAAGATGTCCTTAGCGTTTAGCCTCTCGGGGGTTGAAGTTAGAAGCGACCGAAGCTCTTCCATGTTTTCCCCGGTTACGTGAGCAGTTACACGATCCAAGTATAGTTACACCAAATTAATGTCGCGCAGTAAAATCCTCACTTCACTGCACAGGCGTCGAAGCGCTCCTAAGGTGTTATTACGCCGTACAATATAGTGCTTAGAAAATCACCATGTTTACGTTTGTGTGACTAGACTTGAATCGTAGCTGCTCACATAATCGTATTTAAATAGGGGGAAATGTGGAAGAGCTCGGTCGCTTCTAACTTCACTCCGTTTGGCCCCATAGAGGAGAGGAGGAGAGGCTAAACGCTAACAACATGTTCGGTCTTTTTGCGCGACTGAACGCACGCACAAAGACCAGATAGTTACAGGCCATCAACTCGTCTGAGCTCAGGTGAGAAGATGTCTCAGTGTGGGAAAACGGTGGCCTGTTCCTTTAAGCAGCTTGGACAAATGTAGATGTTTGTGGACAGGCCTCTCAGCCCGATGGACGTAAACAAATCAACATAAACTGTATAAGATGGATTTTCTAACTCTGTGGTTTTGGAGCCGCGATCCACCATTTGAACAATGAATGTAGTCTGTAACTTATCTATTCCCACTGTTGGGTCACACCGTGGGAAACGGGGACATTGGCCTATATAATTAAAAAAACAAAGGGAAAAAAAAACGAATGGCTAATTCAAATAAAGCCCCCTGTGAGAGACCAACAGGCCCGTTTGGAACCAAGAGGCCGTCCTTCTGTGGACCCACCACCTGCAGGAGGAGCCATAGGGGCTGGTGCAATGTGACTTGGGCAACTCCAACAGCTGCCCCCACGACCCGGCAACGGACAATTGGAAGAAAATGGATGGATGGATGGATAATTCAAATAAATAAAACTTTTGTAAATTAGCAAACACATGCTACAATAAAATATAGACGCTTGAAGACAAACTGCTCTACCTTCTGAGCCACTGTCGACCAACAGAGTATTTGATTTGCGACTTTAGAGACGAGGCTGTAATGACCTAAAACAAGGTCCTTTTCGTGAACAAATGAGAGCTATTCCAGATTAATTTGCCTGTGCTTATGTTATTTGCACTTTTGAGATTCCTTAACCTCAAAATCCTTCATAAACACGTGACCCTCAAACTACGGGGATGACGTTGAGACCTCTGAGTGTCAGATTCTGTTACAGTACAGACCTGACAGTCCTCGCCCAAGGCTCATTCTCCCCAGGCTTAAAAAATCTTCCAATTTTCACATCCACAGCTGCACACAGTAAAAGTGATAGATGCAGCTATAGTGGACAGTGTTTAGAAGACTGTTTATTTTTAGCAGCACGGACCCAGAGGGGAGTAATGGCTCGAGAAGAGAAAATCTGTGCGAGGTCATTATGCTGTGGCCCAAGACGCACAGCAACAATGGAGGGTGTAGCTTTTTTTTTTTTGGGTGGCATTTTATCATCCTGAAAAAACAAAACCGGACCAGCAGCCGGCCGTGGGGTGACCCCTGTGGTAAAGTACAGCTTTGGACGGGACTTAATTAGGTTTAACCTCCCAACCAGAAAAGGCAGTATTGGAATTTTTAAACACATTTTCTCCTCAAATGACGATACAGGTGCTCGTCATATAATTAGAATATCATGAAAAAGTTCATTCATTTCTGTAATTCAACTTAAAATGTGAAACTGATACATGATATAGACTCATGACATGCAAAGTGACATATTTCAAGCCTTTGTTATAATTTTGATGATTATGGCTTTCAGTCATATTCCGATTACATGAGATTTTTAATAAGGGTTTTTTACAAGCTGAGCCATAATAATCAAAATGATAACAAATAAAGGCTATACATATATCACTTTGCATGTCATGAGTCTGTCATATAATACTTTCACAGTTTAAGTTGAATAACAGAAGTGAATGCACTTTTTCATGATATTCTAATTATATGACGAGCACATAAATAAAAACAAATTTCAAAGACGAAATAAGTTGTTCACATTCCCCTTCATAACAACATTTGAAGTCAATACCTTAAGATGTTTAACTTTAAAGGCACTATACCTTATTTTATTTTTCTAGTGATGGAACAAAATTTGTATTTGTGCGAAAACATTGTGCACCTAATCACCAAGCATTTGAATTAATTATTAATTATTATTATAGTATTTCTGTGACGGTGACCCTATAAGTGACCCTTGAAAGCTGTGAAATGTGCTTCTCCAGATGTGGTGCCAGGCTGATGGTCAGAATCACCAGGCTCAAGGACCCGGAGGAAATGAGTTTGGACCACAACAAACATGGCGATTTAGTGGCTTCCTCTTTCATTGTTTGTAAATCAGGTATAAAGCCTTTAAACTGGATGTTTTTGGTCTTTTTCCATGAAATTATATGCACTTACGCTGCAAAAGGTCATCTTGAAATAAGTAAAATCTTCTTGAAATAAGTGCCGTAATTTCCGGCCTATACGTCGCTACTTTTTTCCCACGCTTTGAACCCTGCGGCCGATATGACGGTGCGGCCGATATAATTTCAACAAATCTGTCCACGGGGCAAAAATAATTACACTTAAATGAAGACAGCAAAAAAAAATCAAAGCACTTCATTTACTTCACATAAACCAAAACGGTTGTAGGTGTTTTATCGTAATTTAAATGTAAATATCTTGCCCCATGGACAGATTTCTTGAAATAACAAATGAACTTATTTAAAGGAAATCTCACTTATTTCAAGATGACTTTTTGCAGTGTACAGCCATATACTTAAAATGCTTTATCTATATGAACACATTGAAAAAAAAAACACTCTACTTTTTTCCTCAGATTCATGTCAGTAAGCAACATTAAAGCAAATGAGCAAAACTGTATTTAGTGTTTTTTGCCATGTTACTATGTTGTTCATCAAAAACTACTTTCGAGCCATTCATGGAAGCATTTGAGTAATCTTTGAATCTTCTGCAGGGACTATTTATCTGTTCCAAAATTGCCCAGATATTATTCGTGTTGCAGAAGGCTCGGTCGGACCCAGGGGAACGAGGTCCTACAAAGTGCCCGCTCCCCCGGTGTTAGCACTTAGCGAAAAGGCCTGAAACCCTGTGAAGCCGAGTGGGGATGAGTGGCTGTACCTGCGGAAAGGCCTGGGAATGGCCCCTGCTGGACCTTCATTATGTCCGGCCCCTACTGGACCTTCATTATGTCCGGCCAAAGACAAACCATCAGGGGCTTCCGCTCGGTCTCAGTCTGATTGTATCTTCTCTAATGGGCCTCTTTCCCCCGAACAGCGGCGCACACAGTCTCATTTGAGCCCCTCTCCAGCTCCACGTTAAGAGCACAGCCGAGTGTCCTCAGACGTGTGAAGGTCACTTGTGCATATAGATGACGAGAAAAAGCACCCAGACAAATGCAGCGGTGTCCAACCTACTTCTGTTGAATTCGAATTGAGAAAACATTAGGGAAGATGGCCGACCTATGAGCTACAGCGGTGCACTTTAATGTACAGTTTAAATGCAAATAATGGCCTGCCCTTGTTCATGTGATGGAGGCTCAAAGTATCTCTGATCGTAATAGCTTCATGAGAACAGTCTCTCGATACGTCAGGGGCAGCAGAGAGGAGGAGCCCTGTGTTTTTAATAAGTGGCTCTTTTGAACGGCTCTTTAAGGTGAACGGTTCAAACCGGATCTCAATTGTGAAAATGGTCGGATCTTTTTTTTCCAGTCAATTTTACCCAGAACTCCCCTGAACGAACACAAGAATCAGCCGGAGCGGGCGACACAAGTAAAAGTTTTTTTTTGCACTAAAAGCTCGATGCATTAAAAATGATTTGTCCGACGGTTGCAGCCTCTTTTTATTAGTTCTTCTAAGCGCACATTTCAGTCCCAGATTATTTAAATGAAAAAAGTGTGCCTTTTATCGATATTAGATATTGTGAGTTATCTGGCATTATTAAAACTTTACATTAAAAAGAGCCAGTCTTTTGAACGGCTCCTTTGCGATGAACGGATCCCCAAGACTCGGCTCCCAGTAAAGAGCCGTGAATCCCATCACTACAAACCACCTTGGGTTCAGTTCCGAACAATGAGGGCGGGAGCCGTTCAGGAGGGATTCTCAAGATTCTGCAAGAATTCAGCTTGCGGGAGTCATGGGCGGAGGCCTCTTGTCGCCCCATGCGTGAGAGCGGAGTCGGTGCGACCAGTAAATCCACATCAAAGTATTTTGAGATTTTGATTAAATACATTTAAATCAGAGCTCATGACATAACACTCGATTTAAAAAACAGACTTAAGCCCAGGCATTGTCCATGACTCTGCATCGGGGCTTGTGCAGGACGGCCAGGGCTCAAACGTCCATGCACAGCGGGTTCATTGCCCACTCCTCTTTCGCATCATGGTCCTTGGTCTTGGCAGGGCAGGTGAGCCGCCCCCATCCCGCCGCTGCTTGTGATCCACACCATTGCGCCCCCTCTTCATGTCCACAGGTCACTCGTCTCGGTAGCGCACGTCATTCCGGATGGTCGCCGTCACCTCGTCCTCCTGCACACACACACACGACCCTCGGGCCATAGGCCTCCACACGAACACCACTACGCAGTACTAAGCACGCTACTCACACTAAGGGTGGGCAATATGACAAAAATAGAATATCACGATTTTTTTATTAAAAACTCCCGATTTCGATTAAATCACGATTTTTTTATAGTAACTAAAATAACTTAAATTACACACTGAAGAAGAAAAAGATTGAATTAATATACTAATTTATTCAACTTTGTGATAATCAACAAAGCAAAAATAGACTTAGAACTTAGACTAGACTTAGAACTACAGCAAACTAACTCATACAGCTATACATTTAAAAATACAATAAAACTCAGACAATAAAAGTAAAATAGTAACACTAAGTTTGGTAAAGGCTTGTTGTTCGTGTCTGTTGCTGTTTGGCGTCTTTTCTGAGACGTCGCTCTCATGACGTCGAGTTACTGTGATACAGCGCTCTGTCGCTGTCTGACCCTTTCACAATAAGAGTCTTACTAAAGCGATAACATACTGTGTCTTTTATTGTGTAAAAGACTAACCGGAAGCAGATAGTTACTATAAGTTATTACTTGATCAAGTAATTCACCAAAGTTGGACAAGTCTTATATTTTCAAAGACCTGGATAAACAGCGCGTTTGTGAACACGGCCCAGGATTTAAATTAAACAAATGAGAAGATGCGGCGCCTACAGAACTGTGAGGACGAAGGACACACTCGCTTCTTCACACGTGTGTCGCCAGGTAAATAAATAAACACACGCTGAGCAGAGCAGCGGCGTTACGGGGGAAAGACACTAAAGACATAAATACAGCTGAAATAGAGACTGAACGCTGGGTTTAAAGCTCCAGATTGAGGAGTCTGGTCTTGTATGCGACTGTAGAGGAGCGTCTCACTGCCAAACGCTCACATTAGCGTCTGACATTGCGTAGCAGAACCTTAGCGGCCTGGGTTTACGTCACTGACGGTGAAAAGAGTCAACTGTGCAGAAGTGCTTAGAACCGTGATAAAACGACACACAAAAAGGACAGATCGTGAGACGGTCTAATATCGTCATATCGCCCAGCCCTAGCTCACACCGCAGGGAAGTCCTCCCGCTGCTGGTGTTGAACCTCAGGGCGCTCTCCATCCAGGCCTCTCCACTGTGCTTGGTGTGGCTCCTTCTCCATCCAGCTCCAGGTCACCAGGCCCGTCCACTCATGTGTCCACCTGCCACACCGTTCATGGGCTCACAAATGAAACCGGAGCACCCAGGGAAAAGTCCAGGAATTGAACCCCGGACCCTCTTGCTGCGAGGCGAGTGTTAACCGCGAACATGTTTTGCCAAAGTCACAAACAGTTGACGAAAGCTGGCGCCTCAAGCCGACAACCCCCGGATTACGGGGCGAATCTCCACCAGCGAAACCTCTGCAGCCTTTTCATCATTTCCCCAAACTCTAAAGAAACGCTCAATCTTGTCTCGCTTCGGAAGATTTTGCCCGTGATCAGAGCTTTTGGCTCCTCGGAGAAAAGGGCTTAAAAATGTTACAACTTTGATGTGGAAGCCGGGTGTTTGTATTCCGCCCACAGAGCGGAGGCGATGAATGCAGCTGCAGGACACATTACAGTGGCCAGTGAGCCGAGGTGATGGTGGGTTTGGACACACGGCTTCAGAGGGGGGGGGGTCTGCGGGGCGACCCTGAAGTGACAATGGAAGTTATAAGAGGAAAGAATTTGGAAGAAGAGAACAAACGAGCGGGGTGAAGTCTGTGCTTCTCTGTCTACACAGGGTTGATACAGGAATCAGACTCGAGGTAGATGCTTTTTAATAAATACTATATTTTCAAGCCACAAACGCAGACAAATCTTTGCCCCCAGAGGGACTACGGAAAGGATTTATTAAGTATACACAAGTATATACAAGTTACTTAGTTCCTCTTTAAAATGTGTGTGTAATGCCTGCTTAGTGTAGAGGCTAGGCTTATCGACTAGGTTCAAGAGGAGTAAAATTAAATCAAGAGAATTGAACGTTGAACAGCCGGCAGATTTATTACAATCGTTCAATGGCACAATTAACCAATGTAAATGACAAAGCGCTCGTTGAAAATAAAATAAAATACAATAAAATAAAAGGTGGGATGCTTCAACAGTCTCTAAGGAATCCTTTGTGCAGGATTTGGTGAGTTCGAAAAGGTATTTCCCAGCAGATTGATCCGGGAAGGTTTTAGTTCGTTCTTATCTGGGACCCTGTGATTGGAAGTGATCGGGTCCTGTAGATCTGCTCCAGCATCCAGAACAGCTGGCCACACTGCTTCTGGATCAGCCAAGAGCTCTCACTGGGTCTGGCTCGCCATCCGTATCCCAAACCAACTCCAAGATCAGATCCAGGATCACTAAAAAACCAGTCTGCACATACAGTACAGAACAATGGATACAATGATTCTGGACAGTAGTTTCAAAATAAAATGAGATCTCAAAAAGTGTTCAAAATCCTCTACACTGTTGTTTTAACACCGTTTCTATGAATTCAAAATGTATTGCGGGACTGCATTACATGTAATCAAATTATTTATGTTTGACCTTTTTAAAGCATATGAGATTAACTTATTCAGTATTTGTAAATAACTGATTTTAATCAACTTATTTAAATGAATTAACCCATAAATGAAATGACACAGTGCTAAAAAGGCACTGAAATAAAAGTGCATCAATGCCCCAAGTGGAGGAGTTCAAGTATCTCGGGGTCATGTTCTCAGTGAGGGACGGATGGAGCGTCAGATCGATAGACGGATCGGTGCGGCGTCAGCAGTGATGCGGTCGCTGTATCGGACCGTTGTGGTGAAGAGGGAGCTGAGTCTGAGGCAAAGCTCTTGATTTACCGATCGATCTACGTTCCCACCCTCACCTATGGTCATGAGATCTGGGTAACGACCGAAAGGACAAGATCGCGAATACAAGCGGCCGAAATGAGTTTCCTTCGAGATCAGGTGAGGAGCTCAGTTACCCGGGAGGAGCTCGGACTCGAGCCGCTGCTCCTCCACGTCGAAAGGAGCAGCTGAGGTGGCTAGGGCATCTGTTCCGGATGCCTCCTGGTCGCCTCCCTCGGGAGGTGCTCCAGGCATGTCCTATTGGGAGGAGGCCTCGTGGAAGGCCCAGGACACGCTGGTGGGACTATGTCTCCGAGCTAGCCTGGTGTCGTCTCGGGGTCCCCCCAGAACAGCTGGAGGAGGTGTGCGTGGATCGGGAAGTCTGGGCATCTCTGCTGAGACTGCTGCCCCCGCGACCCGGCCCCGGATAAAGCGGAAGAAAATGGATGGATGGAAGGAATGCATAATTTCAGTGCATTTGTAAAAGTACTTCAAACAGTAACATCACTAAATAAAATCTGTCATACCAATTTATACACAGTACCATTTTGGTTAAGTTCTCCGACTGGTTTTAGCTTTTCATGACAATATCGATCGCATACTGTTGTAGTGGTTACCCCGTGTAAAGTTAGCAAAGATATTCCTGCTAGTTTGTAATAACTCACCGGAGTTTCCAAGAACATAAACACACTCCACTCAGTTTGATTGAGAGCAAAACACGTAAAAGGCTCTGAAAAGTGAGTTACTACTTGTTAAAAGTACATTTTAACACGTATTTTATATCATTTCACTCACTGTGTATCTTGTTAATTCGCTCCCGTGTCTCGCTCTGCCGGCTCTAGCTTGACGCGGGCCGCATGCGTTCAAGATACATTCGAGGGGACTGGGAATTGTATGGTGCATTTAAGGGGCGTTGGATATAAGGGTTTTAGGCGATAAAATATTAGTAACCGTGTAGTATATGGGTTACATGTGTATTAAATTATTTTCTTGTAATCAATAAATCAATCAATCACATTGTATTTATAGAGCCCTTTACAACACTCAAGGCGACCAAAGTGCTTTACAATAAAAATCACACAAAATGCATTTAAAATTAATAAAATGAGATAAAACAGTGAGATAGAACAGATAAAAGTAATGTAGCAAGTACCTGCTGAACTAATGAATGAGATGAGCTGTGTGCTTCTATCCTGGCGTGCTGGATCAAACCCGTAAATCACCGCGTGGCGCTAACGTTAGCTTGATTTCATCGAGTCAATCTGCGCGGCAAAATTTGCGTCCAGGTGTCGGGTTAGTGCCGAGCCGCTGCGATTGAGCGCGGTGGGGGAAACCTTCAGTGCTCCTCGGATTCTCCGAAACAGTGCACCGCCTCCTGGGTTTGTCCCTGTTTCGGAGCGTGGTGTCCTGCACTTTTTTAATGTCACAGTGGAAACCCTGTTTTATGAGTGAAGAACACAGCACGCTTGCTATTTTTTTTGTATTTATTTTTTATTAAATCAACATAAAAACACAAGATACACTTACAATTAGTGCTCCAACCCAAAACCCTCCCACTCTCACCCCCATTCACACTCATTCACACAAACGGGTTGTTTCCTTACCATATTAACATTCTGGTTCCTACAATATATATCAATGCAGTCTGCACGGGATGAAGTCCGTGAGGCACTGCCCTAAACCAGTGCCTTTCGGAAACCACATCCACCGCAATAGGGTTGTGTGTGCTGCTGGTCCACTGTTAGTAGTAACATTTACCAGTTACATTTTACTTAAATTAAGTTTAATTTTAAAAAAAAAAACACTATCTTCACCAGACCAGGCTTCAGTGAGATTATATGGTTTGAAGGGCTCTTAAAACCGGGTCCAGTCCAGATTATGTCGAGATCGGGCTCAGCAACACACACCTTCATTCGCATACACCCAGATTAAGGAAACACAAAAACAGATTTGCATATAATCTATAATCAAAAGTACATTTTCAAAAAAGGCCTTTGAGAACTTCCCATCTACGTTTATGTTTTATGGCATCACTATCGGTTTCAACCGTATAACTTTCTAATGTTAAGAAATGCCGACTCATAACTTTACTGAGAGCCGGATATCGCCGGATATAGTTCGGTTGTTTTCTAACCCCGTTGAGCTGAATCACTAGGCCGGAGGTTTGCTCGGTATTTCAGTCATGCTCTTGTGACTTCGCAACCTGGAATGTTCAGTTGCTTCTGCGACAAAAGCATGTCTCATTTTCACAACAGCCGATGTCTGGCAGAGACACGTTCATTAAAGTTATGAAGCCGGAAATGCCAATGCAAAGATAGATTCCAAACATCTACGGCTAATCAAAAACAATGCTCCCCTTGGACTCATGTGTCGCGACATTTGCAGCAAACTCCGTTGCTTCGGTGCCGTTGTCACCGCTCTCCTCAGACTAATGAGCTGTTAGGAGCCCGAGTGCGCCGCTGTCTCCCACGCCAGACTGGCTTTAATTAGAGGAGATTTCGACGGCCCCGGCCATCGCACGGCTGAGCAGAGCCCTGGACCGAGGGAGGACGTCTTCACACATGCAGGTGCTCCGCTCCAGGTGGGCAGGAGGCAGGTGGGCAGCGGGCGCTCGTCTTCCCCGTGCCGCAGAAGTGGGTTCAATCGTGGGCCACAGCGCAGAGTATAATGACGACTGCACAAATGAGTTGGCACACGTTAGATTTCACACCTGTTGAGATGGAAACCGGCGCGAGTGGGTTCAGCGTCGGGGGAGAAGTTGTCTGCTCGGAAAAAGGCGCAGGTTTCTCCTCACTGCCGTTACAGTTCTTCTGAATTGATAGGACGGTGATTCTGACACATTCCTTAGTGACCTGGTCAATCAGTATGTTACATCCAGGCGGAGACTTTTTTTTGTTCCGATGGTGAATGATTGTTTCATGAAGACAAATGGTATTTAAGGACAATATTTATTTATTTATTTATTTTATTTTATCAGGCAAAACATTAAGAACAAATTCTTATTTACAATGTTGGCTTAGTGTGCACTTGAAGGGATAGGGAAGGAGATACACAAAACATGTAGCTACAGTACGTACAGGGAATAGAAACCATGCAGTATTGTTGCAAAAAAGAGCTATCCGAGTAATTCATAAAGTTGGGTTTTTGGACCACACAAACTCATTATTTTTAAATTCGAAGATCATGAAGTTTTGTGACATTGTTGAGTTCCAAACAGTACAGATGTTATACAAAGCAAGGTATAAATTGTTACCAAACCAAATACAAAGAAGGTTCCAAGAACGTACTGGTTGTTATGAATTAAACTTTAGGATTCAGAAACATAGCACAACAAGTTTTAGTCCAACAGTTAATGGTGAACAATTGTGGAATAAATTGGAGATGGAATTTAAACGATGTCCAAACATCAACCTGTTCAAATTTAAATACAAACAAAAGACTTTTGAAATATACAGACAAGAAGAAATGTGTTGCCACTAGGGGGAGCAGTAGGATCAATTTTGTGTATTTTTTCCTCTATATTCAAGGAAGAGTGTTGCTGCTTGGAACGGTTGTCATTCTATTGCTCAAATTCACAAATGGAGAATTAGGGTTGGCAGGTTATGGATCTGTTGAGAGAAATCCTCCCAACAGGCCCTAAAACTTGTCCTTTAATGCACCACTCAGCATAGGAACATATTATACAACACAGGGTTCAATATTGGGACCAATTCTGTTCAGCTTATATATCAATAATCTTCCCAACATGTGTAAAAGTGTTAACATGCAGTTATATGCTGATGATGCTGTATTATATGTGCACGCTAAAACAAAATGTGAAGCTGCTGCAATCCTATCTGCAGCCATGGTACCAGTGTCCCATTGGCTCCAAAATTCTTGCCTTCATTTGAATACAAAAAAAACTCTGCATGTTCTTTTCTCGTCAGCCAGTAGGGAACGAACAACCATCTGTGATAGTTAATGGCGAGAGATTAAATGAAGTTAAACAATTCAAGTATACGGCTATCAGAAGTTCCTGGATGCCTGTTTAGTTTTTAGAGTTTTAAAAGGTCTTGCCCCTCCACCATTAAGGAATTTTATATCACAAATAAGTAACACTCGAATAAATACCAGAGCTCTGACCAGAGGAGACTGCATTGTGCAACGTCGTAGAACTAAATTCGGTCAAACGGTGGAGTCTATCAGAGGCTCGCAGTTTTGGAACTCGCCGCCTGCTCATATCAGGAACTGTGACAATTACCACACCTTTAAAAAGGTCCTAAAAATCTGGTTAAAAACAAATCAATCATGCACTCACAGGTAGTTTAATTAAAGTTCAATGCTTAGTCAATTTCTTGGGCGTGTTATGTTATCTTACCTGTGTCTGTCCTTGTAACTGACCTCTGACCTCTGTGACTTTGTTCTGTTCTTTGTACTATGTCTGTATTTTCCTTCTGTCAATGTTTCTTTACCTGCCGTAGGACAACGGATGCAATTTAGCTCTCACGCTAATTCTGGTACATTTACATTGATGCTTTTGGCTGACGTGTTGATTAATGTGCACTGTCCTAATTCAAATAAATAAATAAATAAAAATAAAATAAATACAAAATCAGCTGTTAGGGCAGCTGTGTGGGGGTTTGTTGACGGGGAGTTACTGCTCTCTTCAACTGGCCCGCTCTACAGTCTGGCTTTTTAATGCGCCACACTATGCAGGGCTAAAGCATACTTCACATATAACTCAATTAAATAAATATATAATAATAATGATTATGAAAATTACACCCAAAATAAAATTATACTGAGGATGGTAATGACAAGTATCAAGATCTCGGAGTATAATATTTATTAATGTACCTTCATAACATAAAAGTAACTCTCGGTTATCAAGGGTAAAAATCTGAAAGAAATATATTAAGGATAAAAAAAATGTTTTGACTGCTTTGTACTAGACATCGTACATGAAACAAGATTGTTGTTTCAATTAATTATATAAACAGTTATTATATATTTTTTGTAAGTTTGTAAGTTGGTCTGTACGAATGTAGCTGCTTGAAATGTTTTGAAATGTAATTTTTTTATTTTTTTTATTGCATTTGGGGGCAAGGCAACTTTATTTATACCGTGCATTTCGTACACAAGGCAACTCAATGCGCCTGGGGGTGGGCGCTCATAAGCTTTTGCTTCAGCCCACTCCTCAAAGGGGGATTCGGTTTTGGGAACTTGTAGACATACAGTACCAAAAGTTTGTTAGTTTGTTTTAATTCATGACTATTTACACTGTAGCTTCTCACTGATGGTGTTCATTTGTGAATTCACCCTGAAAAGACTCACTGAGACAGAATGTGTGAGGAAGTTTTATTGAACATGGATCATGATTGGGGCTCAGACCCCGGTGGAAGATTGCCTTCACGATGTGGAATATATGGCGATATATGGCCAGAATCTTACCCCTTAGCCCGGACACTGGTGGCGGTAGAAGGAGATTCGGGGCGGCCGGTGAGCAGAGCCGAGGAGGGGCCAGGTGGAGGATGGGCGGAGGAGGGTCACAGCACGGCTGGGAAAACGGCCAAGTGATTGACCGGAGGGCTTAAGAAGGGGATCCTGGGCGATGAATGGCTGAAGCAGGATGAGCAGCTGTGGTGATTGGCTGACTCGAAGGTGCAGCTCGAGATGGGGAGATGATGAGATGGTAGGTCTTCCAGGTTGAATTCGCACTGAAGCTTCATTGAACACATACGGAATTATGTTTTAAATATGAAAAAGGATATTCATTTTTTTGCGTTACTGCTTTGCACTTTTCACATTTTCTCGGTGAGCTTCGCGATGTCGTCACAGGAAATGTTTTTCAGATTGTGAAACCATTTCAGGAGACGATCGGATGAAGTTCATGGAGTTCAATGCAAAAAATTAAGAGCAGCAATTTTGAAGAATTTTAAATATTAAGCATGTTTTAAGCACCCTTTTTTGTTTCCTACATAATCCCATGTGTTCATTCTAAGTTTCATGTCTTTAATAAGAAATATACTTTGAAAAGATCTGGTGTAATACCTGGAGGGGACTGTGTGCTGTAGCTGCATCAGGTGTGAGTGAGACCCAACATAGTTTCGTGGATGAACATGAGCCGGTGGATGTTGCAACATGACTCCAGAGACGGCCAGTAACAAAATCAATTGCGAGATGAAAAAGTGTATCCAAATTCTTAAACGCTTGTAAAGGTCTTACAAGCCGATAAAGGATGTCTCCGTGGTCAAAGGGAGAAAGGATGGACATTTCCACTATGACATGTTGAGGAAGTGAAGGGGAAACGGTTTCGGTACAAAAGGCCTAGTTTAGCTTTAATCTTTGCTTGTAACATGGTAACGTGTTGTTGGAAGGATAAAGAGCGATCTTTGTTTTCAGTGACTTTCTCTGGGATGGATCCATCTGACGTGGCAAGATAGATTTTGGGAGATGATATTAAGAAACAGACAACGCCTTAGGCATAATTTGGTGTATTATTCATCAGAGCTGCCTTTTGAATGGTGGCAGTGATTATACTAATACATTTTTGAACTATGAAAAGTATTTAAACACTTCCTAAATAATCTAATGTTATGGATAAATTGATCTTTTTAAATTAACATTTTGCAAGTTTATTTTCTGTGAGGTTTTTTTGAACCTGAAAATACTGAACTGTGTCCTCCAAATAGTTGAACCTGTTAACTGCCACCTTAAAGCTAAGGTTAGGATTAGGGTCAACGATTATTTATATCCAAATCTCAAAGCGGATTGACTGGAGAGTTTACAGCCTATATGCCGTTGTGACACCTCATTTGAAAGCCAAGACCTTCTAGTTTCTAAAACTGTGTGTGAGATCTGTATGAGCGAAACACAACTCCGTCCATTTTGGTAATTTTAAGGCTCTTTTTTGGAGTGTAAATGTTTTGACATTAGGGTCTTGAAGGGGTGCAAGTGTACTGTTACACGCCTAAATCTTTGTCTTCACACTGAGTGGCAGGTTTAAATGACTAAAGACCTTTGGAATATTGGGCAGGACACTTCCCTCAACTATACATGGACATGGTGTTATGGTGAGTGACTGTTGGGGGTGGTCACAAGGGCTTCCCAGGGACAGCTGTGGCTTCGAATAGTCGGTTTCATGGATGTATTGAGAGTGTCTACAAATCGTCAGTTTGCACCGCTGTCGATGTGTGAAGCGGAAAGCTGTATTTAAAGAGGGGGTATTATGTTTTTTTCCATCACATAACACCAGTCTATAGCACACTACAATGATGACGTAACCTTCTGTTGGTCTGTATATGCAGTAAATTAAAATAACTGCCTTGAATAAAATTGCTCTCTCAAAATGGCCGTACTGAACGTCTTGAAATAGGCCTCTGTCTCTTTAAGAAGCTTTCCGACACGCCCCCTCCAGCACACTACTGTGGCATTGAAACAACAACACTGTGCGGGGAGGGGGCTCTGCTGAGCTGAGGAGCAGTGGTTGGTGGCTCGGCTGGTGACGAAAGGTCCAGAGCATAGACTGTAAAAAAGAATAGACAGCTCCTCCTCACTCCTCCCCGTTCACCACAATGACCACGTTCGTGGGGGAAATCATGGCGGATTTACAGACTCCTCCTCTCCAGCTCTGACGAAGCATGTTCCTAAAAAGGGCATAAGGGCGGGATCTTGACTGTAGACCCGGCCCTGCCTGGTCCTCGCGGGGCGTGTGATGGGCGTGTATTTCTGTTGTAATCGCGCCCATGGCCCGGCAGCGACGTAAACGGCCTGTCAATCAAAGTCAGGCCCTCATTATATATGCAAGATTTCTAACATTTATACTACGATAACCAGCCCGGTGCCCCATATTGTTTTTAACCCAGCGTAATCACAGGAGAAATATTTAGCTCTAGCCACTTCTACAACATTAGGCACCGGGCATTACAGTTGTTTTTAACGTGTCTAAAGTCCAATGCATTCAAATGGGGGAATAGCGGCCATATGGAGGTACTACAGCAAAGGTGGAGCAATGGCGGCCTCCAGTGTCGTAGTCACAAAGCAGAGCAGTCAGCGGCCATTGGTCCAGAGGCGTCTCCAGGAGGTGGGGTTTTTACTGATTACTCAAAAATATGTGAATGAGCCGAGGCAACACTCCAGGCATGTGTTTAATGAGGGAATGACATAATAACGTGATATAAAGCTTGAAAAAGTCGATTTTACATAATACCCCCCCTTTAAAGAAACCGTTGGCGTTGCGTTGTAGAGAATGGTGGAAGGATGGGAGTTCTGGCTCTTGCGAACAGGCAAACGTCAACGAGATGTCAAAGAACCCGGCGTTGCATCGGCTCTGGTATTGACGCACTTTTCCTCTAATGCCTCCGCAAGTAGTTTTATCACGCCGGCTCTATTTTCAGCTCGGAGCTAAATCGACACATTTAACTCTGTGCGCGGAGATTGATTTCCTTCAGAGGAGGCCGTTCTTCTGAAGACAAAGGGAACGGGGGGGGAAAGCGCTCCGGCGCATCGACGAATTACAATGGGCACGCGGCAATATTTTCTCTGAAGCTTTATCGGTTCGCGGTCTTCTCATCTCCATTGTCACGCCCAAGAGATTCTCCTTGAAAAAAAAAAAAAGAGCCCATTATCGCACACCTACCTGGGTCCGTTTTTTGCGTAACCGTCGGAACAGCTTTCAAGTCCTTATCCGCCGTAATGAGTCGAGAAAGAATGTCTATAGTTCCTCACGCTGTCAGTTATGGCTCGGTGAAGGGGAGGCCGGTCTTTGAAACTTTTCGGCCCGATGATGGACTCGGGCCGCGGCGGTGGGAGTTGGAGGCGGAGGCGAGAGACGGGCGCGGTGATGAGGCCTGGTGCAGCAGGATTAGGTGGCACTAATGGGATTTTAATGCAGGTCCAGGTTTATTAGATGTCAAACACCAAAGGGCTGAAAGGATTTGGGGGGAGTTGAGTCGAGTTAACCTCTGTCAGACACGCTCTTGCGCAACCGTCTTCCGCGCTCATGGGGGATTCGCCAGAAGAGGTTCAATTTAACGACTGCACGCCTGGAGCGGGCCGACTGGAGTTATTGATTGGTCTGTGCTTTTGTTCGCCAGGGCGCGTGAGCGATAGGGGGATAGGGAGGAGCGGCGGACTGGGTATGTCAGCGGTTTGTTGTCTAGTGAATATGAAACCGGGAGGGCAGGAGCAGTGATGGGATTTACGGCTCTTTACTGGGAGCCGAGTCTTTAAGATCCGTTCATTTCAAAGAGCCGTTCAAAACTCTTTAGTCCGACGTCTCATTATTCCAAAAATGTCCCATTGAGTAGGGGTTGAAAAACAAATTTAGGTTCAGGCAAGAGTCCACTGACCTTAAAGGACCTGTATCATGCTATTTTAGCCATTCCAAAGTAAAGTATAGGCATTTATATGATATATTGTACCTCTACCGCTACGGAGCACTAATTTTTGTGATAAATATAAGTATTTTCTGGAGGTAGTTTTCCAACCCGGAAGACAAAACGCTTGGATTCAGTTAACTCCGCCCCCTCTCGCCGCTCATACAACTTTACCGTAGTAGAAATATATATATCACAGCAATAAGTGAAGTTACTTCATGATGCTGTTATAAGGAGTTAACATGTGCAACACAGCTTCATGGCTAAATGGCTAACACACACGCTAAATCACACGCTAACACACGCGCGCTAACACACACGCTAACATGCATTTTGATCGACTCACCACTCTGATGTTTCCAGTATGGGACTTGCGCTGGTTATAAAAGTTAATCCACTTTGATTCTGGCCAAGGTTCACCAAACATCCATCAGCCACAGGCTCAGACAAACACTATTGTGGCTGATAGTCGCTGAATCCCGGAGGGAAATTCCAACTTCTATGGCCTCTTCTTTAGGAAGGTTGAATAAAGTCCTGTCCTCGCAGCCAAACGCGGTTTTCTCCGTGACATTATCGTGAGGTAAGAAAAAAGAACAGGTGTCCAGACTCCAGAGTAGGTAAGAAAAAGCTCCCTCTTCACAACTTTCGGTGCAACTTGACATGACCATCTGTTCGGACGCTCGTGGTGCGTTTGTTTTCGGTACAGGGGCAGCGCGGACGCGTCAGGCACTTCCTCTTTTCTTTTTTTCTTTTTCTTTTTTATTTATTTTTTCTTACGACAGAAATAATGAAAAAAGCAGTTTTACAAATGAAAATCATGCTGTAAGGCATTAGATTACAGACGTCGAGCACTTCCGTTCCGCTGTGACGACACAACTGAACATGCCAGTCGTTTACCAGGAGAGGGCGGATCAGCTGCTCAGAGCGCAGGATTCAGGAGGATTACTGAGAACTGCGTGAATGAAGCCAAAAACCACTCTGGGGGTGTTTTTGATAAGGAAATAGCATAACAACATGCACTGTTAAAAAAAAACTGTCAAATTTACGGTAAAATACCGGCAGCTGTGGTTGCCAGGAATATACCGTGAAAAAAATTTGGAATCTGTAAAACACAATACGGTATACTAGTTTTGTAACCCTAAATTTTACAGTAGACTACATATTTTTTTACCAAAATCATGGTAGCAAAAAACAAATATATTTGTCAATTATACAGTAATTTAATGTAAAAAATGCAACTTTCCATTGCTTTTTACGGATATTTGCAGTAAAATAAAAGTAAAAATATAATAATATTTACAGTAATTTGTTGTTAATTTAACAGTAACAGGATAAACCCTATTATGGTAAATAACTGTAAAAACAACATAAATATGTTAAACCTTATTAAAACCTTTGACAGTAAAAAACACAGTGAAATTGTATAACAAATTACAGCATTTTATTTTGACCAGATACATTTTACGGTAAATTCCTGGCAACCACAGCTGCCGGTATTTTACCGTAAATTTGACAGTTTTTTTTTTTTAACAGTGCTCCCAGCTGCCAGTATTTTACCGCTAAAAATACAGTATAATATGAGGAACATAAATAGTTTACCGTACATTTTACATTTGCAACCACTAAATATAGAAAAATCTAAAGATGCTCATATATAACCATGGTAGTGAATATTACTGATAAACAATGAGAAATTTTGACATACCATTTGAAAACAGACTAAACATATCATTTTCTCTATTCCTACCAAACAGCATAGATCTTGAGAATACAGCATGTGTCCATATATATGGCTGGTAATCCATGGAGGAATGAATAAACATGAAACAAAAAATTACCTGCCCCTGACCTATGAACAGTAATGAGTCACTGGGTCCTGCCTTGGTGAAAGAAAGCACTCAGTGGAGTTTCTAATTCGCATGGTGTCGAAGATACTGGCTCTGCAAGAGTACTTCAATGTCCATCAGGAGTTCACTTTGGACTGGCAGGATCCCCTCTGCAGCAAAAAATTTACAAAGTTTCAAAAGTTTGATCAGTGCTTGAGCAAAATGCACAGAAAACAAAACATGCTGTCAAAAACAGATCTAATATAATAACCAAGTATGCTGTTCTTAAATCTACTTATGTAAAAGTGATACATGGACAACGCAGCCCTAATCACAATCATAATTTGTTGGAAAACATTGTATTTAAGTTTCCTATTGATTTATCATAGAACTTTAGGTTAAAGATCTACTAAACACCCCTTCCAGAGCTTACTCCACCAACTCCCAAAATTCAAAAAACTCAGAGAAAGAGGCGTGGCAGGAGGCTCTGGGGGGACGCGCGGAGGGGGAGTGTATGAGCGGTCTCTGCTCTGTTGACAGTCTCAGACCGAGGGCCTGAGTGACCAGGACTTTAGCGGACACTCAGTCACACACTGCCCCGCTCTGAGCCTCGAAGGCAGCCCGGGATGGCTAACTGCTGCCCCCGGTGTCTGTGAGCTCTCCCTGGGGGAGATTACAGTAAAAAGCCCTCAGCCCCGTCAGCACTGACAGCCCTGATTAACTCTGTCTGTCACGCAGCACAAAGTGACGTCACACAGCTGGCAGAGCGAATGGGGAGGACAGGCACGAAATTCAAATGTAGTGCAGTCGAAAATGTAGAGAGGGCGCTACACAGACGGTTTTAGGCTCAAAAGTGAGATTTGATCTAATATGCACTAAAATGTCAAAAATTGACCAGGACATGTAGAGAGCACTATAAGAAACATATTTATGCAGTTTATAAGCTCAAAAAAGTTGATTTGGTGCTTAGTTACTCTTTAATGACTGAATGCATGGTGATGAGACCCATCATTCAATCTACATTTTATAGCGTCAGTTTCCTTCATCGTATGAAACTGCTCACCTGGACATGAACCTGAACTCGGCTGATTAAGAATAGCGTCTCCTGTCCATCTTTCTTTTGCAAAACTTGAATAATACAACTGCTTACCTCTTATTGAATCTTTGGGTGCAGACTTAATTGAAGAGCCTCGTATAAACAGGGTGTGATGTTTAGGGAAACCAAAAAATACAGGCGCCATCAATTCTGCCAGAAGACTCACAGGGGGGCAATGAAGCTTTCATTGTGGGCTGGCTAGATCCCTTCTGCATTCAGAAAGAAAACAAAAAAGGCATACACCATAAATAATAATAACTGACAAAAATAATGACACAAGAAATTAAAGTAACAAGAAAATAAGTGCAAAACAAGTTTCCTTGTGTTGCAGTGTAGCTGAATGCTTTTCAACAATTTGAATTCACGGTAAAACACATACCAAATATTTCCAACCAAGGTTTGATTCCATCTTCAGCATGCTTTTCCTGCCATTGTCTTGAAACTGTTTCATCTGTCACTCTCATTTGATGCTGTTTACAAAAACAAAACAGCAATATTGTAAAGGGACAAAGGAAAATGAAGTTAATGGGGGGGGGGAAACAGATAAAGAAAAAATAAGATTATGACCTGAAATCTCACCATTTCTTGAGTTACAGGTCCTTTCAGTATCCTTATGGTTTCTGCTCAAATTCAGTGTCTGAAAAGGGCAGGGACAAAACAAACTTTTTTAATCATAATAAACTAAATACGATTTAGAGACAACAGAGAAATGTGTAAAATATATTCTAGAATCTGTTTATTTTACTAACCTCAGGACAGAGTTCAGATCAGTCTCACTGATGAATTGCAAGTCCTCAGATGTCTCCACTCCTAATGATTGTAGTGCCTGCAGTACAATTTCAAGGATTGAGGAAGACAGGTCCGGCAGCACCTTAGTAATGGAACTCCTTATGCTGTCCTCCATTTCCGAGATGTCTGATAAAAGAATGTGAATAAAGGTCAATTTACACCAAGTGGTACCTTTTGGTCTTAAAATATGAAGCTGCTCTTGCTTAACCCTCTGATGTTGCGGGACCCGTTTTAAGGTTTGAAGATCTAGGAAAAATAGTTAAAAGTATTGTTTCAGTATGAAACTTCTTCTGCTTGCCTTATTTAGTGTAATCAACTAACCTCCCCCTGCATGTTTATATCACATAGATACTGTTCGGGTCAATTTGGGGGTGGGGGGGCTGTGTGTTTTTTATTGGGGTGAAATATGTCCCACAGTTGCAAAGAAAGAAATACACTGACATTTTTGACACCTCAAGTTTGACTGTTGGGTCAAATTGACCCGAACAGTATCTATGTGATATAAACATGCAGGGGAGGTTACAAATATGTGAGATTAACCATTTTCATATTATATGTTGGTTACACTAAATAAGGCAAGCAGAAGAAGTTTCATACTGAAAAAATACTTTTAACTATTTTTCCTAGATCTTCAAACTTTAAAACGGGTCAATTTTATCCGCAACATAACAGGAGGGTTAATGGCATAAATCTGTAGTTGCACCTTTTTGGAACTCTAATACAGCCTCAGTCAGTTTGTTCTGGAGCCGGCGCTGCTAAGGTGGCAGTGAGTCGTGTGACTGACATAAAGTCAGCTTTTGAGCTGGTCATGTTAGATTTAATAATAATTGATAAAATAATTAGTAATAGAGTTAAGCACCGAAGCTAATCAAGAGCAATGCTTCCCTCGCCACAGTAATCCTAACTCAACTCACAAATGCTAACTAAATTCACAACCTCACTCATAAAAAACGAACTCCTAAAATGATCTATAAAAGCTGGGCTGGTAGGTTTTTTAAACAGAGATAACTTGAAGTCGCATGTACTCACCTCGAATTAATTTAAAGCAGTCAGGATGTCTACAAATTCCGAAGATGCTGTGGTCCAAGCAGTTAAAAAGGATGCTAATACAAATTCAAAACTGCGTCCGTTAGCGAAGCCGTCTCCTGCTTGAAAAAAAGAGCGTTAGGCACGCAGCTCAGCAGCGCGCCGCGCTATTGGTCATTTTCAGGTGACGTCATCCCGCAAGGTAATGTAGCTCTTCGTCCCGCCTCCTCTCAGGTCCGGAAGTAAAAGTCTTTAACTCCGTAACTACGTCAGCTTGGGCTGAAACCAGCTATGTGGTTATTAAGCGACCTCAAAGTCAGATGTAGGTGAAAAAAGCACGTATGAGATCGATCTAGCTTAGGAAAAAATACAGTTTAACAGCGAGCCTTCGTCCTAGAACTACATTACCCAGTATGCTCGGTAGTCATATGATCTACTACGAGGCTTTTGATTGGTGGAGCTTCACGTTCCCCCGCGACGGATTTATTTATTGTGTAGAGGCAAATGTAATGATTGTGTGCAACCATCATGCGTTATTTTAGTGATGAAATTAGGTATTAAAAATCATTACAAATCTGGTCATTTTCATAAACTTTTTGATGTTATTATTTAACATCCAGTTTTTTGGCTGGTTATTTAAAAGTATTAAAGCAAAGACCATAGTTAAGGTTTTATATGTATTACATTAGATAGAAATATGACATTGCTCAACTTTTTACCTAATTTTTCCAAAATTCTAAAAATTCTAGTTCAAAACATGTCAGATTTACAACAACAAAAAGTTTTGCTCTAAAGTAAAAAACGTTAAAACTAAATTGTCTTTTACTGCTGATATTTGCTTTTTTTTAAATGGTATATACTGGTTATATTATTACGGTGGACCCTATTTTTTTTACATCTTGCGTCTGTAAAAATGAATGTTTTTGTTTGTTTAAAAATCTACAGATTTATACTGTGAATTCCAATGTGCACAACCCCAAAATATGTAGTTTTACTCAAATAATACCGTAAAATCGAAGGTTTTCAGACATTTTCAACATTACAATATTTAATTGTAAAATGTATGCATATTTATTTGTTTTAACAGAAAATATTTATAATTTCAACATTTTATTACAGTAAAAAACAAAGTTTTATCCACTCTCACAATTAACGGTTATTCAATCTATTTAATACAGTAAAAGGACGTTTTTGGTTTTACGCTCCATTACCGTTGGAATTTGACGGTGTTTTGCTGTATATTTTACTGACATTTCTTACAGTGTGGTTAAAAGCTCCAAAAAGTCGATTTTTCATGATATAAGACCTTTAAAGGGACTATACATAAGTTTAACCACAAATAAATGTGTACACATTTAAAATGTCTTCCTCATACCTTGGGCGACACGGTAGCACAGCGGTTAGCGCTCGTGCTTCACAGCTAGAAGGTCCTGGGTTCGATTCCCACCTGGACGGGGCCTTTCTGTGTGGAGTTTGCATGTTCTCCCCGTGTCTGCGTAGGTTTCCTCCGGGTACTCCGGTTTCCCCTACCACTAAAAACATGTACAATAGGCCCAGGGACTGCAGGTGGAAATTAGCACAAGTGCTATAACCTGGTACAATGCATCTCTCCTTTCTGAGGCTAATGTATATTGTAAAAAAAAAAAAAAAAACCTGCTCCAGCAATGCCCTGGCCTTTTCACCTTGATTGCCTCTATATTCCTGTAAAGTCACTTGAATAGTCTCTGCTCGGGGCGAACAAGCAAACAGCGTAATGACGTCATGCGCGTTCACGCTCAGCTGTAGCGTTAGCTGTAGCGTTAGCTGTATCTCCTCTATACTGACGCTGCCGAGCTAGTGGTAACTTTGGAAGGATGGATTTAGCGGAGAATAAAAGGAGACCGGCTTCAAGCACCGTCGAAACTCCAGCCCAGACCCCAACTAACGAAAATGTCGGTTACGGTTGTCGGACTAATGGCACCTCTGCTCAATGGTACATTTTCGGAATAATGAGACGTCGGACTAATGGGTTGGCACCAACTCTTAACACCCGATCGATAAAAGGCTGAGACTGAAATCTACGCTTTGAAAAAAGGTGTTAGTGATAAAAATGTTGCACCACTACGAATAAAAAGAGGCTCTTTCACTTGTGTGTCCAGCTCCATTGTTGGGCTGGTTCTGATGTTTCCTCGTTTCCAGTCAAACGTTTATATATTTTTCAAGAGCATTTTTTAACTTGCAGAAAAATACCAGCTTTGGAACTTCTACCACTACATGTTCAAACACTGGTGATGAATCAATACGGCCTGTAACCATGTCGACCAGTGTTTCTCAACCAGGGGTGCAGGGACCTAGCAGGTGCACTCACTCACTTGGAATTATTTCAGAAATAAAAAGGACACTTACGGAATCAATGATGAAAGGAAAGCTGTTTAAATTATATTTTGCAATAAAATGATTGAATTTGAGAGTTTTTGAGCCTCGCTTTGAAAAGGAACACATTGTCTTCTGAGCTTTAGTTGAGAAAATCTCTGGGTGCTTGAAGAAAGAAAAAAAAAAACTTTGACTTTTAGCTGATTAGTTAACATTTGTGTAAAATCTTATAAAAGAAGCGTCGAACATCAGTATTACACACCAAACCAACGTGCATCATCCTGTTGGAGAGGGATAATCACACATGAATGTTCATTCTTTATGTAAATAAACTAGAATCTACACTTTATCAGCCAGACGTGCTTTCTCTAAGGGCCCAGTGTACAGAAGAGCACTCTGATTTAACTTCATGCTAAATGAAACCCACTATGCCAGATGTCTATAGTCACTTATGGATTCTGGTGCAATTGGCTGGACTAATTACACATTACTCATGACAATAACATTATACAAAAAAAAAAAAAAAAATGAAATTAGCCTGCCTCATTCTTTGTTAACACACTGCCAATATTTTCAGCCTGGTGCTAATGGACAAAGAGTCCTTTGTGCCCAGATTGATTCTTTTGGAGGCGGCTGAGAACAATTCGTTTGAAGACAAAGAAAAGAGAAAAGTTCTGGTGTACTGATGAATTGAAACTGACACAAGTCATTATTTTCTCTGAAGTTTTTCAAAAGAGCCTCTATGTCTTTGTCCATAGACCACACGTGATGCCTCGTTTCGAAGCATGCCATTGTTTAGTTTGAAGCTCCAGTCAGTCTGACATTCGACAATGGAGAGGCCATTCATTAGGTCAGTAAACCTGGCTCTGTGCTGAGGAGGCAGAGTGGAGTTAGAGGAGCCGCTTTCATATCGTTCATCCTGAAAATCCACCACACAAGTTTGTGCATCAAAAACCATTAATAAAGTCATGATATTCAAAAGAGCTCAGAGTTTAATATCGATGTGGATGCCAGAGTGCTATAGTTCTATATTTTTAACTCACACAATATTGAAATGTTACACTAAACGATTGTGGTGAGTTGAAAGGCAAGGTATTCCGACAAACCTTTCTGTTATACCTAATGTCTTTCTAAAATAAGCTTTTAGACCAGTTTTGAGTAATCCTTGGTTAATCCTGTTTCTTCTTCTATGGTGTCAGCGCTCCGTACTGTACTTACTGGATAAAATTGTTATACAATGGTAGTCATTGTATATAAGATACCTCTACTATTTAGTTGTTTGCACATTTCCTGTCTATCCTGCACAGCCTGAGTGATTCTGAGAGCTGAATGTAACACGTGAATTTCTCCATTTTGAGATCAATAAAGTCTTATCTTAAAACCCCTCCACATTATTCTTGGTTCTGAGCCGTTCTGCACTAAACGTGTATTTATCCTGCCTTGCAGAAGTTGTTAGTCATGCTGTAAATCAAAACTGAAAGTTTTTTAATAAGTTATTCTTACAGCTGCCAGCAGGAAGAGCCCCAGGAAAGGTCTATCACCTGTATTTTAATATTACTATTTAATTCTTACAGAGATATGCAGGCAATGTCTATTTTTAAGATGGCAGGTTTGTGGAACCAAAGGGGCATTTGTGGAATTTCTGTTGGACATTTCTCTCCAAAACAGTGAATATCCTATAGAGCTGTACAGGCCTGTACTTGCCATCTAAAGTTATGACAAAATGTCATGAATGCAACCGATGCAGAAGCAGAGTAAACAGATTTTGTTTGAGTTTTGTAACTATGTGAGGTGAAAGTAAGCGGTCTAAATGTCGATAAAATATAAATATCGAACAGGGGTGCCCATTACATCGGTTTCCACGCAAACTGGTCATTTTGGAGTGATATGGGTCCGCAACTGGCCCATACATTCTGTTTACAAACAGGAATGCACACAACAGGTGGACCTATTCATCTTGAAAATTGAAATTTCCCCTCATTCTCCGCTTGAAGAACGGACTTCGCGCTCTACAGGAAGTGTCGACACAAAGGAAGTGCCGATACAAAGGAAGTGCCGATACAAAGGAAGTGCCGATACAAAGCAAAAAGAGGCAAAAGTGGGCGGGGCGGAATAAGGTCAATACTAATACCAATAATATCAAATGTATTGGCGCATGTTATTGGAAATCCTCTTGCTGTTCGTGGCCGCCCCCTGTAGGCCCGGGGTGGACCAGCTCATGTCCACATTCACAATAGGATCCTACCGTCTGCACAGTCACGGTGTGAGGCAGTGGAGCGTGGTAGCAGTCGGTCGGTTTACAGAGGCGGTGATGAGGCCTTCTGAAGTGTGCGGTGCAGCCGGATTAGGAGGCACTAATGGGATTTTAATATAACAGTCCAGGTTCATTTCACGTCAGACACCAAAGGGCTGAACGGATTTGAGCGAAGTTAACCCCTGTCAGACTTTCTTTCATGTAAGTGTCTCCGGCGCCCATATGAGATTCACGAGAAGCGGCTCATTCCATGTATTTGCTTCAAGCGGAACAGTCCTATTAGCACATGTCCAAACGGAGCTCCGTGTTCTAACGCCGGTCTGTTGGGATCGTTATAGTCGGGCTGAGGTAGCGGCGGCGAAGCAGCTGAGGGCAATTGGTGCACACTGGCAGCTCAACCTTAGCCGGATAGAAAGAGTAAAGGAGGGAGCTTTAACTTCAGAGCCACTGTAAACACACTCCCGTTTGCTCTTCAACGACCCCTCAGCTCTGAGCAGCTGGAGGGTTTAGGTTAAAAAGTGATAATCTACACCAACAGTCTCGTTCTATTGGTGGGTTTCAGGTGACATCACTGCGTTCTAAAAGGCCTATAATATTATATTGAGGTAAAATAATTTTGTTTTTGAGGAAATGTTTGGTCTTGTACAGAGAGATCGTGGACCCAGTGACTGATATTAATCAATTTTCTTTTTAGATACAACTTGTTAAAGTGTAATGCAGTTAATAGGGAAATCTGGCTCCTTCCCCCACTGGGTCCTGTGTGATGATGCATATGCTGGGTTTCAGGTGACATCACAGCATTCTAAAGGCCGATACTATCATATGGAGGAAAAATGATTTTTATTTTTTTTTAGGAAATTGTTGGTCTTGTACAGAGAGATCATGGACCCAGTGACTGATATTAACGATCATTTTTGTAATTCATACATTTTCTTTTGAGCTACGACTTGTGAAAGTGTAATGCTGTTGATAGGAAAAACTGGCTCCTGCACATATGAACACATGTCTAATTATTTCTTCACAAAGGCGTCCAAAAGTGGAGACAATATTCAATAACATGTGCTTGATGTTGGCCAGTAGAAAGGACTTTCAGCCATAAAATTCACATGTCAGGTTTGATCAGAGAAAACATTTGGACATTTTCTTTTTGGAAATTTCTTTCAAAAACTGTTTCTCTCCCATAGAGTTGTATTGACACCTGCCCTCACACGGAAATAGAATTCTATAACGTGAACGCAAACTATTGGCCCTTTAATTGTTTGTAAACATTCCGGGCTTAGCTGGAGGCGGGAAGCTCGATTCCTATCTATATACATTGTAGCTGTTGTCATAGTAACAATAAACATATGTCTAACTGTTGTTAGACATTTGTACGATAAACCTGATTTTATCGTCTCGAATGTCATTCCTCTGGTTCTTGCACCATAAGCCACAACAGGACCACATTTTTAGTTGTAGTTTTACACTTATCGCTAGTTTTAGTTTAATCGTATTTCTCTTGATCACTTCCTGCCTCCAGCTGATGTCACTGATGATGTCAGCACCAAAAGGGCAGCTGTTTCCCTAGTAACAATAAACATGAGCTGAAACTAGTAACTAATAAAGGTTGATCTCAATAATCTCGTGGTGCGTTTTAATCGACAGGATTATTGCCAATCCCGTCACATAATAAACACGTGGAACGGGGCAGCAGGAGGCGCTCATTTGTTTACAAAAGGAAAGCATCTGTAAAATCTGCCAATGGATCATTCGAACAAAACTGGGAAAGCGAACAAACTCCTCTCAAGAACCATCGTCTCTCTGAACATAAAGAAAGCCTGCAAAAGCCAACAGGAAGTCAGGAGCCAGGAAGAGAATCCAGGGAATTTCTGAATAAAAACATCTACAAACTCGCTCACTTCACTACTGGCAACAAGAAGCAAAGCAGACACGGGATCACGCAGGATGGGAAGAGGAAGACTGAGGGCAGGAGCAGGCATGGAGTGGATTAGCTTCTGACAGTGAATTTGAATTGTTATCTGTCTAGTTATTGCGTGAAACCCTGTAAAGTTGAGTCCTTGTGAGGGCTACACAAGCCATGAGCTAACTATCGCTACCGGCTCCCTTATTTTAGTGATAGGATTTACGGCTCTTTACTGGGAGTCGAGTCTTTGGGCCCTTTTATTTCAAAGACCGCTTCAAAAGACTGGCTCTTATTAATATACATTTCTTATAATGCCAGGCACAATATCTAGGACGCGACCGATAAAATGCACACTTAAATTGAATAATCTAAAATCACAATGGAACTATTATTAATGCTTTGAAAAAAGCAAGGCGAGTTTATTTGTAGAGCACAATTCATACACAAGGCGATTCAAAGTGCTTTCACAGTTGCATAAAATTACAAGAAGAGTGCAGATGAAATACTTTCAGTTTTCATCTGCTCGGGTAAAAAGAGCTGTTTTCAGCCTGGATTTGAACATTGTCAGAGTTGAGGCCTGTCTCACATCCTCATGAAGACTGTTCCAGATTTTAGCTGCATGAAACTGAAACGCAGCCTCACCGTGTTTAGTCCTGACTCTGGGAACCACCAGGGGACCCCTCCCTGAAGTTCTCAGGGCCCGAGATGGTTCATACGGCTCTAACATGTCAGAGATGGACTTTGGTGCTAAAAGACTTGTACACAAGCAGAGCTGTTTTAAATTCTATTCTCTGAGTGACAGGAAGCCAGTGCAGAGACCGGAGCACTGGACTAATATGGTGGTATTTCCTGGTTCTTGTCAGGACTCGAGCAGCAGAGTTCTGGATGTTCTGCAGCTCTAACAGCTCGTTTAGAAAGGCCAGTGAGCAGCCGTTACAGTAGTCCAACCTGCTGGAGACAATCCGGTGTGGCTTGTTTACATGCATGAGACCCATGTATGTTCATTAACATGCACTGTCCCGACCAAATAAACCAATAAATAAAATAAGTAAATAAATAAATGTAGCTTTCACTTGTGTTGCCTTCTCCGCTGTTTGGCTGATTTTTGGCTGAAAATGTACTTGGAAAAAAAGATCCGGCTCTTTTCACCTTAAAGAGCCGTCTTAAAAGAGCCGGTCGGTCATGAACGTCACATCACTACTTTCTTCAAACATTTCCACTTATTTTGCGGCTCCTTTGCATCATCTGTTTACGTACTGGTGCAGGAAAAGCCACATTTATTACTTTTTATCATTTAAACAGTAGCAGATAAAGAATTTTTTTTTTCTGGGCTTAAAAAAAGGGTGGCTGTCGCGGTCAGACAGAGAATAATGAATAAAAAACAAGCCCAAATGACACCCTTTTGAAATCTTTTCCCTGTATTTCATTTGCCTGTGTGATTGAGGGACATCACAGACATAATGATGCCTCTTCTTTGTGACTCTTTGCCACTCTGACATTTGGAGACAGACTTCAGAGCCTCCTGAAGCGACAGCAACAGAGCAATCCGATAAATATCACTTTTTCCCCCAACATAATTCATTTATAGTTTTCATTCAGCTCCATCATTTTGACATTTTTACATGGATAAGAGAGACTCCTCGTGCATCTGTAATGGGCCCCATGTGGCGGGGCCCGCGCTGCTCGCTGTTCAGGCCTCAGAGAGGGTTATTAAAGCACACTCGCGCTGTTTAAAACAATTGCCACAAGCCCAGAGTTAACATGCAGGGGGCGCTGTTACCTTTGTATACCTTTATGGTTCTATATTTTTCTAGATAGGAGGGGACAAAAGGTCTAAAGCTCTACTTGCTGGTTAAGGTTACTGAGCACCCAGAGCAAGGTGGGGGCCCTCTAAAGTTTTTATTTATTTTTTTATTCAGTGAACCGGACTGTGTAATACATCTTTGTAGTTTGGGTGCAGTTCCCAGGCTGACCACTTGTTTGTTTTTGTTTTTTTGCCCTGATGGTTCCCTCGTTCCTTTATATTAGAGTGTGTGTCCATGAGACAGGTTTTGTTGGTACAGACTGTTAACAGCATTATATTTGCAGATTGTCATTATTAGCACCTAGGCTGTTTCTAAGCTAAGTCATGTTTTGCTATGTATCCTTTTGAATCGTTATCTATGCCTTTAGTGTAAATATCTGGATAGTGAAAACTTTGGGGCCTACTTGTCATGGAAATAGAAGCTTATGGTGTATAGCGCTTTTCACATGACACAACTCACCCAAAGCGCTTCACACGGTTTAGGGCAAACGTTTTGTCTCGAAAATTTGCCTGTGGGCCACGGTATACATTTGCAAATAACATGCAACAATAAAATAAATGTTAGCTATGGCAAAAGCCTGGCTTTAGTAGAACAAAATCAACAATTGCAGCCACAAAATTGCAGCAATATTGTGCAAAATGCAAACGACCACAATCCCAGTACAAACAGCTTATACTAGTGAGAGACATGAAGCTGGTCTTTGGACGTTATTAGCCTGTGAATGTCAGGCCTCAGCCGGCTCGTATGTCATCAAGGTGTGAGTCAGTCAGTCACCTCGGAGTCTGGACTTGTTGAGGGTCATGGCACTAAAAGTCTGCTGTAAGTGCTACCAAAGTGTGTAGTTTCACTTGGACTGTTGTTTGTTTTAATGTGTTACTTTCCACTACGACAAAATCAGTGTCATGGCGACGCCCGTATCTACAGCAACTACAGTGACTTTACCTAATGCATTTGTTGACTCAAAGAAAAGGTGATATTAGATCATTTTGAAAGTGTCATGTCAGCATACATTCTCTTATAAGTATTTATTAGGCCCGAGCGGCCTGCCGTAGCAAGGGCCTATTGTAATCGCAACGCAGTGCGCGCAGCGCACTGTACCGAGGTGCGCGGAGCGCACGAAAACAGCGCGAAGCGCTGTCCCCATGTCAACCGTAAACTCACCGTGTAAAACAGTGACTGCCCACACGTCTGGTGTGGGCCCTTATACTTGTAATTGCAGCAAAATGAATGGGGGTATATGGCCAACTGTCATACGGAGGTGGATGACGAGCGCGAAGCGCTCGTCATCCACCTCCGAGCCCCACGAGTGTGTGGGGGAAGTCAAAAGCTTTCCAAAAATGTATAATATGATGTAGTCGCGAAAGCGACTATATTGTTTTTGCAGGAAATATTATTATTATTTTTAGGCCCGAGCGGCCTGCCGTAGCAAGGGCCTATTGTAATCGCAACGCAGTGCGCGCAGCGCACTGTACTGAGGTGCGCGGAGCGCACGAAAACAGCGCGAAGCGCTGTCCCCATGTCAAACGTAAACTCACCGTGTAAAACAGTGACTGCCCACACCTCTGGTGTGGGCCCTTATACTTATAATTGCAGCAAAATGAATGGGGGTATATGGCCAACTGTCATACGGAGGTGGATGACGAGCGCGAAGCGCTCGTCATTCACCTCCGAGCCCCACCGGTGCGTCGGGGAAGTCGAAAGCTTTAAAAAAATGCATAATATGTTGTAGTCGCGAAAGCGACTATATTGTTTTTGCAAGAAATATTATTATTCTTCTTTATTAGGCCCGAGCGGCCTGCCGTAGCAAGGGCCTATTGTAATCGCAACGCAGTGCGCGCAGCGCACTGTACCGAGGTGCGCGGAGCGCACGAAAACAGCGCGAAGCGCTGTCCCCATGTTAAACGTAAACTCACCGTGTAAAACAGTGACTGCCCACACCTCTGGTGTGGGCCCTTATACTTATAATTGCATGAAAAATGAATGGGGGTATATGGCCAACTGTCATACGGAGGTGGATGACGAGCGCGAAGCGCTCGTCATCCACCTCCGAGCCCCACGGGTGCGTAGGGGAAGTCGAAAGCTTTAAAAAAATGCATAATATGTTGTAGTCGCGAAAGCGACTATATTGTTTTTGCAAGAAATATTATTATTCTTCTTTATTTATTCTTTCTTCTTCTTCTTCTTTCTTCTGCTCTTTGAGCAGGAATTTGACCCCCTGAACATAGTTGAAAACTCACCAAACTTTGCCCAAAATTCAGATCCGGCGAAAAATTTATTAAAATGTGTGTTTCGTTTTGGGGAAATAAAAAATGGCGCGACAGCGCCACCTACAAAAGTGAAAATACATTGCGCCTATGGGGAGGGGGCCAACATAAACTTTGTCGCAGAGCGACGGGATTCGGTACAGACCTTCGTCCTGTGAGGACAAACAAAATATATTATTGTGGCCACGCCCCCAGACAAACCGGAAGTCCGCCATTTTGACAGGAAGTCGGGAAAATGGTGAGTCAGCGTTTTCGCTGACGTCGCATTTTAACGAACTCCTCCTAGGGCGTTTCACCAAATGAGCCCAAAATCGCTCCACTTCATCTCGAGATGTGGGGCATCAAAAGTTATCCAAATTTTTTGGCTAAGTTTTACGGTTTGTTTGCGGCGAAGCCGCAATCTTTACGAAGATTTTTGCGACTTTCCGAAAACAACAAAATGCTCCCATTTGCACAAACGAACTCCGATAAAAAATCGGAAATATACATTTTATTGACCTTTCACCCCCGGACACAACAAATGTGAAAAAGTGAGATTTGGCGCGATAGCGCCCCCTCCAGGCTGAGAAGAAAAAATGCATTATGGGAAAAAAATTAGTTTCTCGGAAATGGATAAAATTCGGCACAATAATAACTGATGGCATCCCGATCCAAAAAGCCAAAGAGACCCATACCGTATTTTGTACGGTGTTGCCATGGAGACGACCGAGGCTCGCCATGTTATTCCAATGGGACTGACCCGCATATCACACATTATACACAATTACAGCTCGTTAGCGCCCTCTGTGAGGAGCTTGTGGACAGTAGTGATTGAAGTACGGCCCGTCAGGGCCGTCCGATGCTGCTTGTGAAATAAAAAATATTTGGGGCGCGCTAGCGCCCTCTGCAGGTTGGAGCCATCATTCACATGGAGACGCTAAAAATCTCGTTTTGATGTTTACTCACAAAGATTAATGGCTCATCAGGGCAATAAAATGTAGTGTGGCCACGTTGGCGCCCTCGGTAGGGTTATGGCGCGGCAATGGAGGCACTAAGGGAGGCCTCCATTACATGGTTGCCAGGCGACCGACAGGAGGTCGGCCATTTTGGGAAAATCGAGCAATCAGCGCCGAAGGCGCCATTTCTCGCCTTTGCTCTTTTATAATCTCGACCTAGGGTGGCAGCGACATTATAACCACGTAGGGCGCGGCAGCGCTTCCCGGTTATTGCGGCGGCGTGCGGGAACCGGCGTCAACCGGCCAACGAACCCCCGCGAGGGCCTCTCGATGCCGCTTGCGGCTTTAATTAGGCCCGAGCGGCCTGCCGTAGCAAGGGCCTATTGTAATCGCAACGCAGTGCGCGCAGCGCACTGTACCGAGGTGCGCGGAGCGCACGAAAACAGCGCGAAGCGCTGTCCCCATGTCAACCGTAAACTCACCGTGTAAAACAGTGACTGCCCACACCTCTGGTGTGGGCCCTTAGACTTATAATTGCATGAAAATGAATGGGGGAATATGGCCAACTGTCATACGGAGGTGGATGACGAGCGCGAAGCGCTCGTCATCCACCTTCGAGCCCCACCGGTGTGTAGGGGAAGTCAAAAGCTTTCCAAAAATGTATAATATGATGTTGTCGCGAAAGCGACTATATTGTTTTTGCAAGAAATATTATTATTCTTCTTTATTCTTTCTTCTTCTTCTTCTTCTTCTGCTCTTTGAGCAGGAATTTGACCCCCTGAACATAATCAAAAACTCACCAAACTTTGCCCAAAATTCAGATCTGGTGAAAAATTAATTAAAATGTGTGTTTCGTTTTGGGGAAATAAAAAATGGCGCGACAGCGCCACCTACAAAACTGAAAATACATTGCGCCTATGGGGAGGGGGCCAACATAAACTTTGTCGTAGAGCGACGAGATTCGGTACAGACATTTGTCCTGTGAGGACAAACAAAATATATTATTGTGGCCACGCCCCCAGACAAACCGGAAGTCCGCCATTTTGACAGGAAGTCTGGAAAATGGTGAGTCAGCGTTTTCGCTGACGTCGCATTTTAACGAACTCCTCCTAGGACGTTTCACCTAATGAGCCCAAAATCGCTCCAGCTCATCTCGAGATGTGGGGCATCAAAAGTTATCCAAATTTTTTGGCTAAGTTTTACGGTTTGTTTGCGGCGAAGCCGCAATCTTTACGAAGAATTTTGCGACTTACCGAAAACAACAAAATGCTCCCATTTGCACAAACGAACTCCGATTAAAAATCGGAAATATACATTTTATTGATCTTTCGCCCCCGGACACAACCAATTTGAAAAAGTGAGATTTTGCGCGATAGCGCCCCCTCTAGGCTGAGAAGAAAAAATGCATTATGGGAAAAAAATTTGTTTCTCGGAAATGAATAAAATTCGGCACAATATTAGCTGATGGCATCCCGATCCAAAAAGCCAATGAGACCCATACCGTATTTTGTACGGTGTTGCCATGGTGACGACCGAGGCCCACCATGTTATTCCAATGGGACTGACACACATATTACACATTATACACAATTACAGCTCGTTAGCGCCCTCTGTAATGTTCTTGTGAACAGTGGTAAATTGAAGTACGGCCCGTAAGGGCCGTCCGATGCTGCTTGTGAAATAAAAAAGATTTGGGGCGCGATAGCGCCCTCTGCAGGTTGGGGCCATCATTCACATGGAGACGCTAAAAATCTCGTTTTGATGTTTACTCACAAAGATTAATGGCTCATCAGGGCAATAAAATGTAGTGTGGCCACGTTGGGGCCCTCGGTAGGGTTATGGCGCGGCAATGGAGGCACTAAGGGAGGCCTCCATTACATGGTTGCTAGGCGACCAACAGGTGATCGGCCATTTTGGGAAAAATCGAGTAATCAGCGCCGAAGGCGCCATTTCTCGCCTTTGCCTCTTTTATAAACTCGACCTAGGGTGGCAGCAACATTATAACCACGTAGGGCGCGGCAGCGCCTCCCGGTTATTTCGGCAGCGTGCGGCAACCGGCGTCAACCGGCCACCGCGGCCCGCGAGGGCCTCTCGATGCCGCTTGCGGCTTTAATTTTTTTTCTTCTTCTTCTTCTTTCTTTCTTCTGCTCTTTGAGCAGGAATTTGCACCCCTGAACATAATCAAAAACTCACCAAACTTTGCCCAAAATTCAGATCCGGCGAAAAATTAATTAAAATGTGTGTTTCGTTTTGGGGAAATAAAAAATGGCGCGACAGCGCCACCTACAAAAGTGAAAATACATTGCGCCTATGGGGAGGGGGCCAACATAAACTTTGTCGTAGAGCGACGAGATTCGGTACAGACATTCGTCATGTGACGACAACCAAAAAACATTATTGTGGCCACGCCCCCTGACAAACCGGAAGTCCGCCATTTTCACAGGAAGTCGGGAAAATGGTGAGTCAGCGTTTTCGCTGACGTCACATTTTAACGAACTCCTCCTAGGGCGTTTCACCAAATGAGCCCAAAATCGCTCCAGTTCATCTCGAGATGTGGGGCATCAAAAGTTATCCAAATTTTTTGACTAAGTTTTACGGTTTGTTTGCGGCGAAGCCGCAATCCTTACGAAGAATTTTGCGACTTATCGAAAATGACAAAATGCTCCCATTCACACAAACAAAGTCCGATTACAAATCGGAAATATACATTTTGTTGATCTTTCGCCCCCGGACACAACCAATGTGAAAAAGTGAAATTTGGCGCGATAGCGCCCCCTCTAGGTTGAGAAGAAAAAATGCATTATGGGAAAAAAATTCGTTTCTCGGAAATGGATAAAATTCGGCACAAAAATAGCTGATGGCATCCCGGTCAAAAAAGCCAATGAGGCCCATACCGTATTTTGTACGGTGTTGCCATGGAGACGACCGAGGCTCTCCATGTTATTCCAATGGGACTGACACAGAAATCTCACATTATACACAATTACAGCGTGTTAGCGCCCTCTGTGAGGAGCTTGTGGACAGTAGTCATTGAAGTACGGCCCGACAGGGCCGTCCGATGCTGCTTGTGAAATTTAATAAGATTTGGGGCGCGCTAGCGCCCTCTGCAGGTTGGAGCCATCATTCACATGGAGATGCTAAAAATCTCGTTTTGATGTTTACTCACAAAGATTAATGGCACATCAGGGCAATGAAATGTAGTGTGACCACGTTGGCCCCCTCGGTAGGGTTATGGCGCGGCAATGGAGGCACTAAGGGAGGCGTCCATTACATGGTTGCTAGGCGACCAACAGGAGGTCGGCCATTTCGGGAAAAATAGAGTAATCAGCGCCGAAGGCGCCATTTCTCGCCTTTGCTCTTTTATAATCTCGACCTAGGGTGGCAGCGACATTATAACCACGTAGGGCGCGGCAGCGCCTCCCGGTTATTGCGGCGGCGTGCGGCAACCGGCGTCAACCGGCCACCGCGTCCGATGCTGCTTGTGAAATAAAAAAGATTTGGGGTGCGCGCTGGCGCCCTCTGCAGGTTGGAGCCATCATTCACATGAAGACGCTAAAAATGTCGTTTTGATGTTTACTCAAAGATTAATGACTCATCAGGGCAATACAATGTAGTGTGTGTGCAATGGAGGCACTAAGGGAGGCCTCCATTACATGGTTGCTAGGCGACCAACAGGTGGTCGGCCATTTTGGGAACAATCGAGTAATCAGCGCCGAAGGCGCCATTTCTCGCATTTGCTCTTTTATAATCTCGACCTAGGGTGGCAGCGACGTTATAACCACATAGGGCGCGGCAGCGCCTCCCGGTTATTGCGGCGGCGTGCGTCAACCGGCGTCTACCGGCCCATGAGACCCGCGAGGGCCTCTCGATGCCGCTTGCGGCTTTAATTATTCTTTCTTTCTTTCTTTCTTTCTTCTTCTTTCTTCTGCTCTTTGAACAGGAATTTGACCCCCTGAACATAGTTGAAAACTCACCAAACTTTGCCCAAAATTCAGGTCCGGTGAAAAATTAATTAAAATGTGTGTTTCCTATTGGGGAAATAAAAAATGGCGCGACAGCGCCACCTACAAAAGTGAAAATACATTGCGCCTATGGGGAGGGGGCCAACATAAACTTTGTCGTAGAGCGACGGGATTCGGTACAGACATTCGTCATGTGACGACAACCAAAAAACATTATTGTGGCCACGCCCCCAGACAAACCGGAAGTCCGCCATTTTGACAGGAAGTCAGAAAAATGGTGAGTCAGCGTTTTCGCTGACGTCGCATTTTAACGAACTCCTCCTAGGGCGTTTCACCAAATGAGCCCAAAATCGCTCCAGTTCATCTCGAGATGTGGGGCATCAAAAGTTATCCAAATTTTTTGGCTAAGTTTTACGGTTTGTTTGCGGCGAAGCCGCAATCTTTACGAAGAATTTTGCGACTTACCGAAAACAACAAAATGCTCCCATTCACACAAACGAACTCCGATTAAAAATCGGAAATATACATTTTATTGATCTTTCGCCCCCGGACACAACAAATGTGTAAAAGTGAAATTTGGCGCGATAGCGCCCCCTCTAGGCCGAGAACAAAAAATGCATTATGGGAAAAAAATTTGTTTCTCGGAAATGGATAAAATTCGGCAGAAAAATAGCTGATAGCATCCCGGTCAAAAAAGCCAATGAGACCCATACCGTATTTTGTACGGTGTTGCCATGGAGACGACCAAGGCTCGCCATGTTATTCCAATGGGACTGACCCGCATATCACACATCATACACAATTACAGCGCGTTAGCGCCATCTGTCAGGAGCTTGTGGACAGTAGTGATTGAAGTACGGCCCGTCAGGGCCGTCCGATGCTGCTTGTGAAATAAAACAGATTTGGGGCGCGCTAGCGCCCTCTGCAGGTTGGAGCCATTATTCACATGGAGACGCAAAAAATATTGTTTTGACGTTTACTCACAAAGATTAATGGCTCATCAGGCCAATAAAATGTAGTGTGGCCACGTTGGCGCCCTCGGTGGGTTATGGCGCGGCAATGGAGGCACTAAGGGAGGCCTCCATTACATGGTTGCTAGGCGACCAACAGGAGGTCGGCCATTTTGGGAAAAATAGAGTAATCCGCGCCGAAGGCGCCATTTCTTGCCTTCTCCTCTTTTATAAACTCGACCTAGGGTGGCAGCGACATTATAACCACGTAGGGCACGGCAGCGCCTCCCGGTTATTGCGGCGGCGTGCGACAACCGGCGTCAACCGGCCAACGAACCCCCGCGAGGGCCTCTCGATGCCGCTTGCGGCTTTAATTTTTTTTTTTCTTCTTCTTCTTCTTTCTTTCTTCTGCTCTTTGAGCAGGAATTTGCACCCCTGAACATAGTTGAAAACTCACCAAACTTTGCCCAAAATTCAGGTCCGGTGAAAAATTAATTAAAATGTGTGTTTCGTTTTGGGGAAATAAAAAATGGCGCGACAGCGCCACCTACAAAAGTGAAAATACATTGCGCCTATGGGGAGGGGGCCAACATAAACTTTGTCGTAGAGCGACGGGATTCGGTACAGACATTCGTCATGTGACGACAACCAAAAAACATTATTGTGGCCACGCCCCCAGACAAACCGGAAGTCCGCCATTTTGACAGGAAGTCAGAAAAATGGTGAGTCAGCGTTTTCGCTGACGTCGCATTTTAACGAACTCCTCCTAGGGCGTTTCACCAAATGAGCCCAAAATCGCTCCAGTTCATCTCGAGATGTGGGGCATCAAAAGTTATCCAAATTTTTTGGCTAAGTTTTACGGTTTGTTTGCGGCGAAGCCGCAATCTTTACGAAGAATTTTGCGACTTACCGAAAACAACAAAATGCTCCCATTCACACAAACGAACTCCGATTAAAAATCGGAAATATACATTTTATTGATCTTTCGCCCCCGGACACAACAAATGTGTAAAAGTGAAATTTGGCGCGATAGCGCCCCCTCTAGGCCGAGAACAAAAAATGCATTATGGGAAAAAAATGTGTTTCTCGGAAATGGATAAAATTCGGCACAAAAATAGCTGATAGCATCCCGGTCAAAAAAGCCAATGAGACCCATACCGTATTTTGTACGGTGTTGCCATGGAGACGACCAAGGCTCGCCATGTTATTCCAATGGGACTGACCCGCATATCACACATCATACACAATTACAGCGCGTTAGCGCCATCTGTCAGGAGCTTGTGGACAGTAGTCATTGAAGTACGGCCCGTCAGGGCCGTCCGATGCTGCTTGTGAAATAAAAAAGATTTGGGGCACGATAGCGCCCTCTGCAGGTTGGAGCCATCATTCACATGGAGACGCTAAAAATCTCGTTTTGATGTTTACTCACAAAGATTAATGGCTCATCAGGCCAATAAAATGTAGTGTGGCCACGTTGGCGCCCTCGGTGGGTTATGGCGCGGCAATGGAGGCACTAAGGGAGGCCTCCATTACATGGTTGCTAGGCGACCAACAGGAGGTCGGCCATTTTGGGAAAAATAGAGTAATCCGCGCCGAAGGCGCCATTTCTTGCCTTCTCCTCTTTCATAAACTCGACCTAGGGTGGCAGCGACATTATAACCACGTAGGGCACGGCAGCGCCTCCCGGTTATTGCGGCGGCGTGCGACAACCGGCGTCAACCGGCCAACGAACCCCCGCGAGGGCCTCTCGATGCCGCTTGCGGCTTTAATTAGGCCCGAGCGGCCTGCCGTAGCAAGGGCCTATTGTAATCGCAACGCAGTGCGCGCAGCGCACTGAACCGAGGTGCGCGGAGCGCACGAAAACAGCGCGAAGCGCTGTCCCCATGTCAAACGTAAACTCACCGTGTAAAACAGTGACTGCCCACACCTCTGGTGTGGGCCCTTATACTTATAATTGCAGCAAAATGAATGGGGGTATATGGCCAACTGTCATACGGAGGTGGATGACGAGCGCGAAGCGCTCGTCATTCACCTCCGAGCCCCACCGGTGCGTGGGGGAAGTCGAAAGCTTTCCAAAAATGTATAATATGTTGTAGTCGCGAAAGCGACTATATTGTTTTTGCAAGAAATATTATTATTCTTCTTTATTCTTCTTCTTCTTCTTTCTTCTGCTCTTTGAGCAGGAATTTGACCCCCTGAACATAGTCAAAAACTCACCAAACTTTGCCCAAAATTCAGGTCCGGTGAAAAATTAATTAAAATGTGTGTTTCGTTTTGGGGAAATAAAAAATGGCGCGACAGCGCCACCTACAAAAGTGAAAATACATTGCGCCTATGGGGAGGGGGCCAACATAAACTTTGTCGCAGAGCGACGGGATTCGGTACAGACATTTGTCATATGACGACAACCAAAAAACATTATTGTGGCCACGCCCCCAGACAAACCGGAAGTCCGCCATTTTGACAGGAAGTCGGGAAAATGGTGAGTCAGCGTTTTCGCTGACGTCGCATTTTTACGAACTCCTCCTAGGGCGTTTCACCAAATGAGCCCAAAATCGCTCCAGCTCATCTCGAGATGTGGGGCATCAAAAGTTATCCAAATTTTTTGGCTAAGTTTTACGGTTTGTTTGCGGCGAAGCCGCAATCTTTACGAAGAATTTTGCGACTTACCGAAAACAACAAAATGCTCCCATTTGCACAAACGAACTCCGATTAAAAATCGGAAATATACATTTTATTGACCTTTCGCCCCCGGACACAACAAATGTGAAAAAGTGAGATTTGGCGCGATAGCGCCCCCTCTAGGCCGAGAACAAAAAATGCATTATGGAAAAAAAATTAGTTTCTCGGAAATGGATAAAATTCGGCACAATAATAGCTGATGGCATCCCGGTCAAAAAAGCCAATGAGACCCATACCGTATTTTGTACGGTGTTGCCATGGAGACGCCCGGGGTCCACCATGTTATTCCAATGGGACTGACCCGCATATCACACATTATACACATTTACAGTGCGTTAGCGCCCTCTGTCAGGAGCTTGTGGACAGGTGTCATTGAAGTACGGCCCGTTAAGGACGTCCGATGCTGCTTGTGAAATAAAAAAGATTTGGGGCGCGCTAGCGCCCTCTGCAGGTTGGAGCCATCATTCACATGGAGACGCTAAAAATCTCGTTTTGATGTTTACTCACAGAGATTAATGGCACATCAGGGCAATACAATGTAGTGTGGCCACGTTGGCGCCCTCGGTGGGTTATGGCGCGGCAATGGAGGCACTAAGGGAGGCCTCCATTACATGGTTGCTAGGCGACCAACAGGTGGTCGGCCATTTTGGGAAAAATCGAGCAATCGGCGCCGAAGGCGCCATTTCTCGTCTTTGCTCTTTTATAATCTCGACCTAGGGTGGCAGCGACGTTATAACCACGTAGGGCGCGGCAGCGCCTCCCGGTTATTGCGGCGGCGTGCGGCAACCGGCGTCAACCGGCCACCCCGTCCCGCGAGGGCCTCTCGATGCCGCTTGCGGCTTTAATTAGGCCCGAGCGGCCTGCCGTAGCAAGGGCCTATTGTAATCGCAACGCAGTGCGCGCAGCGCACTGTACCTAGGTGCGCGGAGCGCACGAAAACAGCGCGAAGCGCTGTCCCCATGTCAAACGTAAACTCACCGTGTAAAACAGTGACTGCCCACACCTCTGGTGTGGGCCCTTATACTTATAATTGCAGCAAAATGAATGGGGGAATATGGCCAACTGTCATACGGAGGTGGATGACGAGCGCGAAGCGCTCGTCATCCACCTCCGAGCCCCACGGGTGTGTGGGGGAAGTCGAAAGCTTTAAAAAAATGCATAATATGTTGTAGTCGCGAAAGCGACTATATTGTTTTTGCAAGAAATATTATTATTCTTCTTTATTCTTCTTTCTTTCTTCTGCTCTTTGAGCAGGAATTTGACCCCCTGAACATAGTCAAAAACTCACCAAACTTTGCCCAAAATTCAGGTCCGGTGAAAAATTAATTAAAATGTGTGTTTCGTTTTGGGGAAATAAAAAATGGCGCGACAGCGCCACCTACAAAAGTGAAAATACATTGCGCCTATGGGGAGGGGGCCAACATAAACTTTGTCATAGAGCGACGGGATTCGGTACAGACATTCGTCATGTGACGACAACCAAAAAACATTATTGTGGCCACGCCCCCTGACAAACCGGAAGTCCGCCATTTTGACAGGAAGTCTGGAAAATGGTGAGTCAGCGTTTTCGCTGACGTCGCATTTTAACGAACTCCTCCTAGGGCGTTTCACCAAATGAGCCCAAAATCGCTCCAGCTCATCCCGAGATGTGGGGCATCAAAAGTTATCCAAATTTTTTGGCTACGTTTTACGGTTTGTTTGCGGCGAAGCCGCAATCTTTACGAAGAATTTTGTGACTTACCGAAAACAACAAAATGCTCCCATTTGCACAAACGAACTTCGATTAAAAATCGGAAATATACATTTTATTGACCTTTCACCCCCGGACACAACAAATGTGAAAAAGTGAGATTTGGCGCGATAGCGCCCCCTCTAGGCCGAGAACAAAAAATGCATTATGGGAAAAAAATTAGTTTCTCGGAAATTGATAAAATTCGGCACAATAATAGCTGATGGCATCCCGATCCAAAAAGCCAATAAGACCCATACCGTATTTTGTACGGTGTTGCCATGGAGACGATCAAGGCTCGCCATGTTATTCCAATGGGACTGACCCGCATATCACACATCATACACAATTACAGCGCGTTAGCGCCATCTGTCAGGAGCTTGTGGACAGTAGTCATTGAAGTACGGCCCGTCAGGGCCGTCCGATGCTGCTTGTGAAATAAAAAAGATTTGGGGCGCGCTAGCGCCCTCTGCAGGTTGGAGCCATTATTCACATGGAGACGCAAAAAATCTTGTTTTGACGTTTACTCACAAAGATTAATGGCTCATCAGGCCAATACAATGTAGTGTGGCCACGTTGGCGCCCTCGGTGGGTTATGGCGCGGCAATGGAGGCACTAAGGGAGGCCTCCATTACATGGTTGCTAGGCGACCAACAGGAGGTCGGCCATTTTGGGAAAAATAGAGTAATCCGCGCCGAAGGCGCCATTTCTTGCCTTCTCCTCTTTCATAAACTCGACCTAGGGTGGCAGCGACATTATAACCACGTAGGGCGCGGCAGCGCCTCCCGGTTATTGCGGCGGCGTGCGACAACCGGCGTCAACCGGCCAACGAACCCCCGCGAGGGCCTCTCGATGCCGCTTGCGGCTTTAATTAGGCCCGAGCGGCCTGCCGTAGCAAGGGCCTATTGTAATCGCAACGCAGTGCGCGCAGCGCACTGTACTGAGGTGCGCGGAGCGCACGAAAACAGCGCGAAGCGCTGTCCCCATGTCAAACGTAAACTCACCGTGTAAAACAGTGACTGCCCACACCTCTGGTGTGGGCCCTTATACTTATAATTGCAGCAAAATGAATGGGGGTATATGGCCAACTGTCATACGGAGGTGGATGACGAGCGCGAAGCGCTCGTCATTCACCTCCGAGCCCCACCGGTGCGTCGGGGAAGTCGAAAGCTTTAAAAAAATGCATAATATGTTGTAGTCGCGAAAGCGACTATATTGTTTTTGCAAGAAATATTATTATTCTTCTTTATTCTTCTTCTTCTTCTTCTTTCTTCTTCTGCTCTTTGAGCAGGAATTTGACCCCCTGAACGTAGTTGAAAACTCACCAAACTTTGCCCAAAATTCAGATCCGGCGAAAAATTTATTAAAATGTGTGTTTCGTTTTGGGGAAATAAAAAATGGCGCGACAGCGCCACCTACAAAAGTGAAAATACATTGCGCCTATGGGGAGGGGGCCAACATAAACTTTGTCGCAGAGCGACGGGATTCGGTACAGACCTTCGTCCTGTGAGGACAAACAAAATATATTATTGTGGCCACGCCCCCAGACAAACCGGAAGTCCGCCATTTTGACAGGAAGTCGGGAAAATGGTGAGTCAGCGTTTTCGCTGACGTCGCATTTTAACGAACTCCTCCTAGGGCGTTTCACCAAATGAGCTCCAAATCGCTCCAGCTCATCTCGAGATATGGGGCATCAAAAGTTATCCAAATTTTTTGGCTAAGTTTTACGGTTTGTTTGCGGCGAAGCCGCAATCTTTACGAAGAATTTTGCGACTTACCGAAAACAACAAAATGCTCCCATTTGCACAAACGAACTCCGATTAAAAATCGGAAATATACATTTTATTGACCTTTCACCCCCGGACACAACAAATGTGAAAAAGTGAGATTTGGCGCGATAGCGCCCCCTCTAGGCCGAGAACAAAAAATGCATTATGGGAAAAAAATTAGTTTCTCGGAAATGAATAAAATTTGGCACAATATTAGCTGATGGCATCCCGATCCAAAAAGCCAATGAGACCCATACCGTATTTTGTACGGTGTTGCCATGGAGACGACCGAGGCTCGCCATGTTATTCCAATGGGACTGACCCGCATATCACACATTATACACATTACAGCGCGTTAGCGCCCTCTGTGAGGAGCTTGTGGACAGTGGTCATGGAAGTACGGCCCGTCCGATGCTGCTTGTGAAATAAAAAAGATTTGGGGCGCGCTAGCGCCCTCTGCAGGCTGGAGCCATCATTCACATGAAGACGCTAAAAATGTCGTTTTGATGTTTACTCAAAGATTAATGGCTCATCAGGGCAATACAATGTAGTGTGGCCACGTTGGCGCCCCCGGTAGGGTTATGGCACGGCAATGGAGTCACTAAGGGAGGCCTCCATTACATGGTTGCTAGGCGACCAACAGGTGGTCGGCCATTTTGGGAAAAATCGAGTAATCAGCGCCGAAGGCGCCATTTCTCGCCTTTGCTCTTTTATAATCTCGACCTAGGGTGGCAGCGACATTATATGAACGTAGGGCGCGGCAGCGCCTCCCGGTTATTGCGGCGGCGTGCGGCAACCGGCGTCAACCGGCCACCGCGTCCCGCGAGGGCCTCTCGATGCCGCTTGCGGCTTTAATTATTCTTTCTTTCTTCTTTCTTCTGCTCTTTGAGCAGGAATTTGACCCCCTGAACATAGTCAAAAACTCACCAAACTTTGCCCAAAATTCAGATCTGGTGAAAAATTAATTAAAATGTGTGTTTCGTTTTGGGGAAATAAAAAATGGCGCGACAGCGCCACCTACAAAAGTGAAAATACATTGCGCCTATGGGGAGGGGGCCAACATAAACTTTGTCGTAGAGCGACGGGATTCGGTACAGACATTCGTCATGTGACGACAACCAAAAAACATTATTGTGGCCACGCCCCCAGACAAACCGGAAGTCCGCCATTTTGACAGGAAGTCAGAAAAATGGTGAGTCAGCGTTTTCGCTGACGTCGCATTTTAACGAACTCCTCCTAGGGCGTTTCACCAAATGAGCCCAAAATCGCTCCAGTTCATCTCGAGATGTGGGGCATCAAAAGTTATCCAAATTTTTTGGCTAAGTTTTACGGTTTGTTTGCGGCGAAGCCGCAATCTTTACGAAGAATTTTGCGACTTACCGAAAACAACAAAATGCTCCCATTCACACAAACGAACTCCGATTAAAAATCGGAAATATACATTTTATTGATCTTTCGCCCCCGGACACAACAAATGTGTAAAAGTGAAATTTGGCGCGATAGCGCCCCCTCTAGGCCGAGAACAAAAAATGCATTATGGGAAAAAAATGTGTTTCTCGGAAATGGATAAAATTCGGCACAAAAATAGCTGATAGCATCCCGGTCAAAAAAGCCAATGAGACCCATACCGTATTTTGTACGGTGTTGCCATGGAGACGACCAAGGCTCGCCATGTTATTCCAATGGGACTGACCCGCATATCACACATCATACACAATTACAGCGCGTTAGCGCCATCTGTCAGGAGCTTGTGGACAGTAGTCATTGAAGTACGGCCCGTCAGGGCCGTCCGATGCTGCTTGTGAAATAAAAAAGATTTGGGGCACGATAGCGCCCTCTGCAGGTTGGAGCCATCATTCACATGGAGACGCTAAAAATCTCGTTTTGATGTTTACTCATAAAGATTAATGGCTCATCAGGCCAATAAAATGTAGTGTGGCCACGTTGGCGCCCTCGGTGGGTTATGGCGCGGCAATGGAGGCACTAAGGGAGGCCTCCATTACATGGTTGCTAGGCGACCAACAGGAGGTCGGCCATTTTGGGAAAAATAGAGTAATCCGCGCCGAAGGCGCCATTTCTTGCCTTCTCCTCTTTCATAAACTCGACCTAGGGTGGCAGCGACATTATAACCACGTAGGGCACGGCAGCGCCTCCCGGTTATTGCGGCGGCGTGCGACAACCGGCGTCAACCGGCCAACGAACCCCCGCGAGGGCCTCTCGATGCCGCTTGCGGCTTTAATTAGGCCCGAGCGGCCTGCCGTAGCAAGGGCCTATTGTAATCGCAACGCAGTGCGCGCAGCGCACTGAACCGAGGTGCGCGGAGCGCACGAAAACAGCGCGAAGCGCTGTCCCCATGTCAAACGTAAACTCACCGTGTAAAACAGTGACTGCCCACACCTCTGGTGTGGGCCCTTATACTTATAATTGCAGCAAAATGAATGGGGGTATATGGCCAACTGTCATACGGAGGTGGATGACGAGCGCGAAGCGCTCGTCATTCACCTCCGAGCCCCACCGGTGCGTGGGGGAAGTCGAAAGCTTTCCAAAAATGTATAATATGTTGTAGTCGCGAAAGCGACTATATTGTTTTTGCAAGAAATATTATTATTCTTCTTTATTCTTCTTCTTCTTCTTTCTTCTGCTCTTTGAGCAGGAATTTGACCCCCTGAACATAGTCAAAAACTCACCAAACTTTGCCCAAAATTCAGGTCCGGTGAAAAATTAATTAAAATGTGTGTTTCGTTTTGGGGAAATAAAAAATGGCGCGACAGCGCCACCTACAAAAGTGAAAATACATTGCGCCTATGGGGAGGGGGCCAACATAAACTTTGTCGCAGAGCGACGGGATTCGGTACAGACATTTGTCATATGACGACAACCAAAAAACATTATTGTGGCCACGCCCCCAGACAAACCGGAAGTCCGCCATTTTGACAGGAAGTCGGGAAAATGGTGAGTCAGCGTTTTCGCTGACGTCGCATTTTTACGAACTCCTCCTAGGGCGTTTCACCAAATGAGCCCAAAATCGCTCCAGCTCATCTCGAGATGTGGGGCATCAAAAGTTATCCAAATTTTTTGGCTAAGTTTTACGGTTTGTTTGCGGCGAAGCCGCAATCTTTACGAAGAATTTTGCGACTTACCGAAAACAACAAAATGCTCCCATTTGCACAAACGAACTCCGATTAAAAATCGGAAATATACATTTTATTGACCTTTCGCCCCCGGACACAACAAATGTGAAAAAGTGAGATTTGGCGCGATAGCGCCCCCTCTAGGCCGAGAACAAAAAATGCATTATGGAAAAAAAATTAGTTTCTCGGAAATGGATAAAATTCGGCACAATAATAGCTGATGGCATCCCGGTCAAAAAAGCCAATGAGACCCATACCGTATTTTGTACGGTGTTGCCATGGAGACGCCCGGGGTCCACCATGTTATTCCAATGGGACTGACCCGCATATCACACATTATACACATTTACAGTGCGTTAGCGCCCTCTGTCAGGAGCTTGTGGACAGGTGTCATTGAAGTACGGCCCGTTAAGGACGTCCGATGCTGCTTGTGAAATAAAAAAGATTTGGGGCGCGCTAGCGCCCTCTGCAGGTTGGAGCCATCATTCACATGGAGACGCTAAAAATCTCGTTTTGATGTTTACTCACAGAGATTAATGGCACATCAGGGCAATACAATGTAGTGTGGCCACGTTGGCGCCCTCGGTGGGTTATGGCGCGGCAATGGAGGCACTAAGGGAGGCCTCCATTACATGGTTGCTAGGCGACCAACAGGTGGTCGGCCATTTTGGGAAAAATCGAGCAATCGGCGCCGAAGGCGCCATTTCTCGTCTTTGCTCTTTTATAATCTCGACCTAGGGTGGCAGCGACGTTATAACCACGTAGGGCGCGGCAGCGCCTCCCGGTTATTGCGGCGGCGTGCGGCAACCGGCGTCAACCGGCCACCCCGTCCCGCGAGGGCCTCTCGATGCCGCTTGCGGCTTTAATTAGGCCCGAGCGGCCTGCCGTAGCAAGGGCCTATTGTAATCGCAACGCAGTGCGCGCAGCGCACTGTACCTAGGTGCGCGGAGCGCACGAAAACAGCGCGAAGCGCTGTCCCCATGTCAAACGTAAACTCACCGTGTAAAACAGTGACTGCCCACACCTCTGGTGTGGGCCCTTATACTTATAATTGCAGCAAAATGAATGGGGGAATATGGCCAACTGTCATACGGAGGTGGATGACGAGCGCGAAGCGCTCGTCATCCACCTCCGAGCCCCACGGGTGTGTGGGGGAAGTCGAAAGCTTTAAAAAAATGCATAATATGTTGTAGTCGCGAAAGCGACTATATTGTTTTTGCAAGAAATATTATTATTCTTCTTTATTCTTCTTTCTTTCTTCTGCTCTTTGAGCAGGAATTTGACCCCCTGAACATAGTCAAAAACTCACCAAACTTTGCCCAAAATTCAGGTCCGGTGAAAAATTAATTAAAATGTGTGTTTCGTTTTGGGGAAATAAAAAATGGCGCGACAGCGCCACCTACAAAAGTGAAAATACATTGCGCCTATGGGGAGGGGGCCAACATAAACTTTGTCATAGAGCGACGGGATTCGGTACAGACATTCGTCATGTGACGACAACCAAAAAACATTATTGTGGCCACGCCCCCTGACAAACCGGAAGTCCGCCATTTTGACAGGAAGTCTGGAAAATGGTGAGTCAGCGTTTTCGCTGACGTCGCATTTTAACGAACTCCTCCTAGGGCGTTTCACCAAATGAGCCCAAAATCGCTCCAGCTCATCCCGAGATGTGGGGCATCAAAAGTTATCCAAATTTTTTGGCTACGTTTTACGGTTTGTTTGCGGCGAAGCCGCAATCTTTACGAAGAATTTTGCGACTTTCCGAAAACAACAAAATGCTCCCATTTGCACAAACGAACTCCGATTAAAAATCGGAAATATACATTTTATTGGCCTTTGACCCCCGGACACAACAAATGTGAAAAAGTGAGATTTGGCGCGATAGCGCCCCCTCTAGGCTGAAAAGAAAAAATGCATTATGGAAAAAAAATTAGTTTCTCGGAAATGGATAAAATTCGGCACAGTAATAGCTGATGGCATCCCGATCCAAAAAGCCAATGAGACCCATACCGTATTTTGTACGGTGTTGCCATGGAGACGACCGAGGCCCACCATGTTATTCCAATGGGACTGACCCGCATATCACACATTATACACTATTACAGCGCGTTAGCGCCCTCTGTCAGGAGCTTTTGGACAGTAGTCATTGAAGTACGGCCCGTCAGGGCCGTACGATGCTGCTTGTGAACTAAAAAAGATTTGGGGCGTGCTAGCGCCCTCTGCAGGTTGGAGCCATCATTTACATGGAGACACGAAAAATCTCGTTTTGATGTTTACTCACAAAGATTAATGGCTCATCAGGGCAATAAAATGTAGTGTGGCCACGTTGGCGCCCTCGGTAGGGTTATGGCGCGGCAATGGAGGCACTAAGGGAGGCATCCATTACATGGTTGCTAGGCGACCAACAGGTGGTCGGCCATTTTGGGAAAAATCGAGTAATCAGCGCCGAAGGCGCCATTTCTCGCCTTTGCTCTTTTATAATCTCGACCTAGGGTGACAGCGACATTATAACCACGTAGGGCGCGGCAGCGCCTCCCGGTTATTGCGGCGGCGTGCGGGAACCGGCGTCAACCGGCCCACGAGACCCGCGAGGGCCTCTCGATGCCGCTTGCGGCTTTAATTAGGCCCGAGCGGCCTGCCGTAGCAAGGGCCTATTGTAATCGCAACGCAGTGCGCGCAGCGCACTGTACCTAGGTGCGCGGAGCGCACGAAAACAGCGCGAAGCGCTGTCCCCATGTCAAACGTAAACTCACCGTGTAAAACAGTGACTGCCCACACCTCTGGTGTGGGCCCTTATACTTATAATTGCAGCAAAATGAATGGGGGAATATGGCCAACTGTCATACGGAGGTGGATGACGAGCGCGAAGCGCTCGTCATCCACCTCCGAGCCCCACGGGTGTGTGGGGGAAGTCGAAAGCTTTAAAAAAATGCATAATATGTTGTAGTCGCGAAAGCGACTATATTGTTTTTGCAAGAAATATTATTATTCTTCTTTATTCTTCTTTCTTTCTTCTGCTCTTTGAGCAGGAATTTGACCCCCTGAACATAGTCAAAAACTCACCAAACTTTGCCCAAAATTCAGGTCCGGTGAAAAATTAATTAAAATGTGTGTTTCGTTTTGGGGAAATAAAAAATGGCGCGACAGCGCCACCTACAAAAGTGAAAATACATTGCGCCTATGGGGAGGGGGCCAACATAAACTTTGTCATAGAGCGACGGGATTCGGTACAGACATTCGTCATGTGACGACAACCAAAAAACATTATTGTGGCCACGCCCCCTGACAAACCGGAAGTCCGCCATTTTGACAGGAAATCTGGAAAATGGTGAGTCAGCGTTTTCGCTGACGTCGCATTTTAACGAACTCCTCCTAGGGCGTTTCACCAAATGAGCCCAAAATCGCTCCAGCTCATCCCGAGATGTGGGGCATCAAAAGTTATCCAAATTTTTTGGCTACGTTTTACGGTTTGTTTGCGGCGAAGCCGCAATCTTTACGAAGAATTTTGTGACTTACCGAAAACAACAAAATGCTCCCATTTGCACAAACGAACTTCGATTAAAAATCGGAAATATACATTTTATTGACCTTTCACCCCCGGACACAACAAATGTGAAAAAGTGAGATTTGGCGCGATAGCGCCCCCTCTAGGCCGAGAACAAAAAATGCATTATGGGAAAAAAATTAGTTTCTCGGAAATTGATAAAATTCGGCACAATAATAGCTGATGGCATCCCGATCCAAAAAGCCAATAAGACCCATACCGTATTTTGTACGGTGTTGCCATGGAGACGATCAAGGCTCGCCATGTTATTCCAATGGGACTGACCCGCATATCACACATCATACACAATTACAGCGCGTTAGCGCCATCTGTCAGGAGCTTGTGGACAGTAGTCATTGAAGTACGGCCCGTCAGGGCCGTCCGATGCTGCTTGTGAAATAAAAAAGATTTGGGGCGCGCTAGCGCCCTCTGCAGGTTGGAGCCATTATTCACATGGAGACGCAAAAAATCTTGTTTTGACGTTTACTCACAAAGATTAATGGCTCATCAGGCCAATACAATGTAGTGTGGCCACGTTGGCGCCCTCGGTGGGTTATGGCGCGGCAATGGAGGCACTAAGGGAGGCCTCCATTACATGGTTGCTAGGCGACCAACAGGAGGTCGGCCATTTTGGGAAAAATAGAGTAATCCGCGCCGAAGGCGCCATTTCTTGCCTTCTCCTCTTTCATAAACTCGACCTAGGGTGGCAGCGACATTATAACCACGTAGGGCGCGGCAGCGCCTCCCGGTTATTGCGGCGGCGTGCGACAACCGGCGTCAACCGGCCAACGAACCCCCGCGAGGGCCTCTCGATGCCGCTTGCGGCTTTAATTAGGCCCGAGCGGCCTGCCGTAGCAAGGGCCTATTGTAATCGCAACGCAGTGCGCGCAGCGCACTGTACTGAGGTGCGCGGAGCGCACGAAAACAGCGCGAAGCGCTGTCCCCATGTCAAACGTAAACTCACCGTGTAAAACAGTGACTGCCCACACCTCTGGTGTGGGCCCTTATACTTATAATTGCAGCAAAATGAATGGGGGTATATGGCCAACTGTCATACGGAGGTGGATGACGAGCGCGAAGCGCTCGTCATTCACCTCCGAGCCCCACCGGTGCGTCGGGGAAGTCGAAAGCTTTAAAAAAATGCATAATATGTTGTAGTCGCGAAAGCGACTATATTGTTTTTGCAAGAAATATTATTATTCTTCTTTATTCTTCTTCTTCTTCTTCTTTCTTCTTCTGCTCTTTGAGCAGGAATTTGACCCCCTGAACGTAGTTGAAAACTCACCAAACTTTGCCCAAAATTCAGATCCGGCGAAAAATTTATTAAAATGTGTGTTTCGTTTTGGGGAAATAAAAAATGGCGCGACAGCGCCACCTACAAAAGTGAAAATACATTGCGCCTATGGGGAGGGGGCCAACATAAACTTTGTCGCAGAGCGACGGGATTCGGTACAGACCTTCGTCCTGTGAGGACAAACAAAATATATTATTGTGGCCACGCCCCCAGACAAACCGGAAGTCCGCCATTTTGACAGGAAGTCGGGAAAATGGTGAGTCAGCGTTTTCGCTGACGTCGCATTTTAACGAACTCCTCCTAGGGCGTTTCACCAAATGAGCTCCAAATCGCTCCAGCTCATCTCGAGATATGGGGCATCAAAAGTTATCCAAATTTTTTGGCTAAGTTTTACGGTTTGTTTGCGGCGAAGCCGCAATCTTTACGAAGAATTTTGCGACTTACCGAAAACAACAAAATGCTCCCATTTGCACAAACGAACTCCGATTAAAAATCGGAAATATACATTTTATTGACCTTTCACCCCCGGACACAACAAATGTGAAAAAGTGAGATTTGGCGCGATAGCGCCCCCTCTAGGCCGAGAACAAAAAATGCATTATGGGAAAAAAATTAGTTTCTCGGAAATGAATAAAATTTGGCACAATATTAGCTGATGGCATCCCGATCCAAAAAGCCAATGAGACCCATACCGTATTTTGTACGGTGTTGCCATGGAGACGACCGAGGCTCGCCATGTTATTCCAATGGGACTGACCCGCATATCACACATTATACACATTACAGCGCGTTAGCGCCCTCTGTGAGGAGCTTGTGGACAGTGGTCATGGAAGTACGGCCCGTCCGATGCTGCTTGTGAAATAAAAAAGATTTGGGGCGCGCTAGCGCCCTCTGCAGGCTGGAGCCATCATTCACATGAAGACGCTAAAAATGTCGTTTTGATGTTTACTCAAAGATTAATGGCTCATCAGGGCAATACAATGTAGTGTGGCCACGTTGGCGCCCCCGGTAGGGTTATGGCACGGCAATGGAGGCACTAAGGGAGGCATCCATTACATGGTTGCTAGGCGACCAACAGGTGGTCGGCCATTTTGGGAAAAATCGAGTAATCAGCGCCGAAGGCGCCATTTCTCGCCTTTGCTCTTTTATAATCTCGACCTAGGGTGACAGCGACATTATAACCACGTAGGGCGCGGCAGCGCCTCCCGGTTATTGCGGCGGCGTGCGGGAACCGGCGTCAACCGGCCCACGAGACCCGCGAGGGCCTCTCGATGCCGCTTGCGGCTTTAATTAGGCCCGAGCGGCCTGCCGTAGCAAGGGCCTATTGTAATCGCAACGCAGTGCGCGCAGCGCACTGTACTGAGGTGCGCGGAGCGCACGAAAACAGCGCGAAGCGCTGTCCCCATGTCAAACGTAAACTCACCGTGTAAAACAGTGACTGCCCACACCTCTGGTGTGGGCCCTTATACTTATAATTGCAGCAAAATGAATGGGGGTATATGGCCAACTGTCATACGGAGGTGGATGACGAGCGCGAAGCGCTCGTCATTCACCTCCGAGCCCCACCGGTGCGTCGGGGAAGTCGAAAGCTTTAAAAAAATGCATAATATGTTGTAGTCGCGAAAGCGACTATATTGTTTTTGCAAGAAATATTATTATTCTTCTTTATTCTTCTTCTTCTTCTTCTTTCTTCTTCTGCTCTTTGAGCAGGAATTTGACCCCCTGAACGTAGTTGAAAACTCACCAAACTTTGCCCAAAATTCAGATCCGGCGAAAAATTTATTAAAATGTGTGTTTCGTTTTGGGGAAATAAAAAATGGCGCGACAGCGCCACCTACAAAAGTGAAAATACATTGCGCCTATGGGGAGGGGGCCAACATAAACTTTGTCGCAGAGCGACGGGATTCGGTACAGACCTTCGTCCTGTGAGGACAAACAAAATATATTATTGTGGCCACGCCCCCAGACAAACCGGAAGTCCGCCATTTTGACAGGAAGTCGGGAAAATGGTGAGTCAGCGTTTTCGCTGACGTCGCATTTTAACGAACTCCTCCTAGGGCGTTTCACCAAATGAGCTCCAAATCGCTCCAGCTCATCTCGAGATATGGGGCATCAAAAGTTATCCAAATTTTTTGGCTAAGTTTTACGGTTTGTTTGCGGCGAAGCCGCAATCTTTACGAAGAATTTTGCGACTTACCGAAAACAACAAAATGCTCCCATTTGCACAAACGAACTCCGATTAAAAATCGGAAATATACATTTTATTGACCTTTCACCCCCGGACACAACAAATGTGAAAAAGTGAGATTTGGCGCGATAGCGCCCCCTCTAGGCCGAGAACAAAAAATGCATTATGGGAAAAAAATTAGTTTCTCGGAAATGAATAAAATTTGGCACAATATTAGCTGATGGCATCCCGATCCAAAAAGCCAATGAGACCCATACCGTATTTTGTACGGTGTTGCCATGGAGACGACCGAGGCTCGCCATGTTATTCCAATGGGACTGACCCGCATATCACACATTATACACATTACAGCGCGTTAGCGCCCTCTGTGAGGAGCTTGTGGACAGTGGTCATGGAAGTACGGCCCGTCCGATGCTGCTTGTGAAATAAAAAAGATTTGGGGCGCGCTAGCGCCCTCTGCAGGCTGGAGCCATCATTCACATGAAGACGCTAAAAATGTCGTTTTGATGTTTACTCAAAGATTAATGGCTCATCAGGGCAATACAATGTAGTGTGGCCACGTTGGCGCCCCCGGTAGGGTTATGGCACGGCAATGGAGGCACTAAGGGAGGCATCCATTACATGGTTGCTAGGCGACCAACAGGTGGTCGGCCATTTTGGGAAAAATCGAGTAATCAGCGCCGAAGGCGCCATTTCTCGCCTTTGCTCTTTTATAATCTCGACCTAGGGTGACAGCGACATTATAACCACGTAGGGCGCGGCAGCGCCTCCCGGTTATTGCGGCGGCGTGCGGGAACCGGCGTCAACCGGCCCACGAGACCCGCGAGGGCCTCTCGATGCCGCTTGCGGCTTTAATTCTTCTTCTTCTTCTTCTTCTGCTCTTTGAGCAGGAATTTGACCCCCTGAACATAGTTGAAAACTCACCAAACTTTGCCCAAAATTCAGATCCGGTGAAAAATTAATTAAAATGTGTGTTTCGTTTTGGGGAAATAAAAAATGGCGCGACAGCGCCACCTACAAAAGTGAAAATACATTGCGCCTATGGGGAGGGGGCCAACATAAACTTTGTCGCAGAGCGACGGGATTCGGTACAGACATTCGTCCTGTGAGGACAAACAAAATATATTATTGTGGCCACGCCCCCAGACAAACCGGAAGTCCGCCATTTTGACAGGAAGTCGGGAAAATGCTGAGTCAGCGTTTTCGCTGACGTCGCATTTTAACGAACTCCTCCTAGGGCGTTTCACCAAATGAGCCCAAAATCGCTCCACTTCATCTCGAGATGTGGGACATCAAAAGTTATCCAAATTTTTTGGCTAAGTTTTACGGTTTGTTTGCAGCGAAGCCGCAATCTTTACGAAGATTTTTGCGACTTTCCGAAAACAACAAAATGCTCCCATTTGCACAAACGAACTCCGATTAAAAATCGGAAATATACATTTTATTGACCTTTCACCCCCGGACACAACAAATGTGAAAAAGTGACATTTGGCGCGATAGCGCCCCCTCCAGGCTGAGAAGAAAAAATGCATTATGGGAAAAAAATTAGTTTCTCGGAAATGGATAAAATTCGGCACAATAATAGCTGATGGCATCCCGATCCAAAAAGCCAATGAGACCAATACCGTATTTTGTACGGTGTTGCCATGGAGACGACCGAGGCTCGCCATGTTATTCCAATGGGACTGACCCGCATATCACACATTATACACATTACAGCTCGTTAGCGCCCTCTGTAATGTTCTTGTGAACAGTGGTAAATTGAAGTACGGCCCGAAAGGGCCATCCGATGCTGCTTGTGAAATAAAAAAGATTTGGGGCGCGATAGCGCCCTCTGCAGGTTGGGGCCATCATTCACATGGAGACGCTAAAAATCTCGTTTTGATGTTTACTCACAAAGATTAATGGCACATCAGGGCAATAAAATGTAGTGTGGCCACATTGGCGCCCTTGGTAGGGTTATGGCACGGCAATGGAGGCACTAAGGGAGGCCTCCATTACATGGTTGCTAGGCGACCAACAGGTGGTCGGCCATTTTGGGAAAAATCGAGTAATCAGCGCCGAAGGCGCCATTTCTCGCCTTTGCTCTTTTATAATCTCGACCTAGGGTGGCAGCGACGTTATAAACCACGTAGGGCGCGGCAGCGCCTCCCGGTTATTGCGGCGGCGTGCGGCAACCGGCGTCAACCGGCCAACGAACCCCCGCGAGGGCCTCTCGATGCCGCTTGCGGCTTTAATTTTTATTGTTTTGTCAACAACCTTTGCAATAAAAGCTGGAAAACTGGGGAACTTGATGTAAGCGCCACTGCAGGTGTCGTAGCATGTTGCGTTTTTTCACTCATTAATTGTCCGTGAGAGTAAATACTACGCTGACAGAAAAGACAAAGGGAGAGAGGGATATTGTACATCCAATTACACAATGGAGATAATTTTTTTCACTCAAATTTGGCTGTAAATACTGTTTAAGTGGCGCTAGCCCACAGTTAGCTTCACCTGTTAGCCTGTTAGCTTCTTTGTCGTGATTCCATTAGTGTGTATTTGTGACACTTACCCTGTGGCTGCGACGTTGCAATTGTGGTTTTCTGGCCAGAGACTCCCCCCAATCATCCCATTAACACTTGTATTACCCCCAGAGGGACTACGAAAAGGATTTATTAAGGTAAACAAGTTACTTAGTACTGCTTTAACTTTGTGGGAGGAGCGAGGACCAACAAGCGTACTGTATCCTTACTGTAGGGGCTTACCATTGAGAATGAATGGGAGATCAGTCATCAAAGTATTGCTTTCAAACAAAAATGCATTTATTTATTTACAAATTTACATTTATCAGTGTCCCACAACCTCCCCTAGGGGTCCCAACCTCTATCTTGGGAAGCCCTGGAGTAGTCTATAGGCTGTGGAAACGAGCCAAGAGTAAAAACCTGCAATATTCTTAATATTCCTAATTGTTGGCGAGTAGGGACGTTCCTTCTCTTTGACTTTCTTGGCTATTATAAATTTCCACTTGGCCACATGCTCATTTTAGCGCTCTTCAATCACATAGACATTCCTTTGCGATGCGTAACCTCCAACGATGGAAGTCATGCGTAAGAAAAACCACTGGCAAAACAAAGTCGCTGTATTGTTTTGAGTGAGGAATCTCAACACTAACACCACTGCTGAATGTTCGTACGGTCTCTGAGCAAGAACTACAGCCTCTATTATGAAGGGCTTCTCAAAAAGCCCTTGTCTCCCTTCCTCCTCGGCTGACGTTTCTGACAAAGCAGACGTATGTATTCGCAGGCAGGTGTTGCTAGGATACCGGTACTGTTGTCTGAAGTTTGGTCACGAAGCCAGATCTGGGTTTGTACACAGAAACAGGGACAGGTACATTTCCATTAGCCTGAACACACAAGCTGCGCCCAGAGATGAAACAGTGTAATCAGTGAAGAACAAGAGAGAGGAAATGATACAAGTCAGTGAAGATGGAGGGGACATTGGGGAAGAACACCTTCTGCACTTAAAGGTACATGGCCAGAGGACTGTAGCTGGAGTCGAGCAAAGACTTTTTTTTCCTTTGTGTGTGGGTTCAGAGGGGGATTCATGGTTGAATGCACCAACGCACGGCCCATCTCGGGACAATTTAGGGAATGTATTCCACAGACACTCAACTAGGTATTTTTACCTGGAGCACTTTACAGTCCGTGGCCGAGCATTTAAAGGAATAGGCCACCGTTTTTACATACTGAGATATGTTCTAACCTGAGCTTTGACGAGATCATTTGTACCTGTCTGGTCTCCACGTGTGCCTTCCGTAACGTAAACACAGCACAGACAGCGTTAGCATTTAGCCTCTCTCCTCTATAGCTCCAAACAAGGTGAAGATAGAAGCTACCAAACTCTTCCACGTTTTCCCTATTTAAATATGGTTACGTGAAGTGTTACACTATAAAGTATAATTATCCATCCATCCATTTTCTTCCGCTTTATCCGGGGCCGGGTCGCGGGGGCAGCAGTCTCAGCAGAGATGCCCAGACTTCCCGATCCACGCACACCTCCTCCAGCTGTTCTGGGGGGACCCCGAGGCGACACCAGGCCAGCTCGGAGACATAGTCCCACCAGCATGTCCTGGGCCTTCCACGAGGCCTCCTCCCAATAGGACATGCCTGGAGCACCTCCCGAGGAAAGTGACCAGGAGGCATCCGGAACAGATGCCCTAGCCACCTCAGCTGGCTCCGTTCGACGTGGAGGAGCAGCGACTCTACTCCGAGCTCCTCCCGGGTAACTGAGCTCCTCACCCGATCTCGGAGGGTGCGCCCAGCCACCCTGCGAAGGAAACTCATTTCGGCCGCTTGTATTCGCGATCTTGTCCTTTCGGTCATTACCCAGATCTCATGACCATAGGTGAGGGTGGGAACGAAGTATAATTACACAAAATTAAACAATGTGGATTTTCTAAGCGGATAAAAAGGGGGACTATATCGTAAGGCGTAATTATACCAGGAGTAATTCGGCATCCGCACAGTAAAGTGAAGATATCACTGCGCGTATGCCGAATTACTCCTGGCCTTACAATATAGTTCCCCTTTTTATCCGCTAAGGTAACAACATATCTCAGTATGTAAAAAACGGTGGCCTATTCCTTTGAGGAGTCGTCTTCAAGTTTTGCAAGAGGTTCTACTAACTGTCAGGATGTGGGGTGTTACACTTGTTAAGATGCATTTTGTAAAAACACCGTATGTAATGATTGTTTAAAATAAAATAAAATGCCAAATTCACTGTGTAATAAAACCAAATGTTGTAATAAACTCTCTCCACTCATTTTGTAATAACATTGATCACAGTACTTTATGTATTTTAGTTATTCTTTATTTAACAGAAAAGAGCATGCTGAGATTAGGAATCTCATTTACAGGGGAGTCCGGGCTCCAGGCTACTGTACATGTTTTTAGTGGTAGGGGAAACCGGAGCACCCTGAGGAAACCTCGCTGTGAAGCACAAGCGCTACCGTGCGGCCCACTCATACACTACACCATCGAGCAGTAATGCATAAGCTCCATAAACGGGCAGCAGCTCCATTGCAACCTGAAAATGTGAATATCTCCGCGAATATGTGATGCTGACCGTCCTCTCTCCAAGACTCCACGCCCACTATGCCCATATCAGTGCACAATGAGAAGACATGTCCCCCACGCCCATCACAGTGGGAGCAGCAGCATCATCGCATTTGGCTCGAAAACGCTACTATGAACTCTGCCCAGCCGTTGTCGCTCGAGGTACTATGCCGCAAATTTAAATGGTCAGATAGAAAAAGGTCGGGACACGTCCACACCAGAGCTGTGCCTAAAAGTATAAATTGACTGAACAATAAAAGGTAATCCCTAATTAGCTGCTTATGAATGATCCAATCCACTTCATTTATACAGCACATTTAAACAACGAAACTGCGCATGAGATCGTAAAATCAATAAAACCAAAACAATACAAATTAGCTCCACCTTTAAATGAGTATAAAACAATAAAAATTTAATAAAAGACACAGCGGATCACACGACTCACACAGCGCTAAAAGCCAGAGAATAAAAGTGAGTTTCAAGACGAGACATGAAGCGCTCCACACCTCGCTGACTCCGCGGTGAGTTTTACCGTTTTATTACCCAAATCTACAGCGTTATATTAATTTTGTCAGGTTTATTTGATGAACCTCATTAACGGAGCACACATTTTACCAACGTTGCCGCAAGTTGTAAACCACAAGATTAAAGTCGTGAGTGCTCTGAGGCGTTAGCTTGAAACAACATGCAGCTATCAGGCTAGCCTCTGTTTTGTAGCTTATACGTGACCGATCACGAGAACCAGGGACACAGCTCGGTTTTGGGGCATTTTGAGTTGGACTTAAGAAAGTGTACTCTCCAAAGTTTCCAACAATGTGTAACACATGGAAATCTGATAATATTTGGAGAAGATGTGGCAATTTCAACATTGGAACTCAAAATATCTCAAAGGTGAGTAAACGGCATGGTAGCACAGCGGTTAGCGCTCGTGCTTCACAGCTAGAAGGTCCGGGTTCGATTCCCACCTGGACGGGGCCTTTCTGTGTGGAGTTTGCATGTTCTCCCCGTGTCTGCGTAGGTTTCCTCCGGGTACTCCGGTTTCCCCTACCACTAAAAACATGTTATTTCCATATTTCCATAATTGATAAATACCTCATAAATGTACAAAAAACATGTTAGTTTTCTCAGCTCTCCTAAGACATGACTGTAACTTTACCGGGAGTGGGTACGTCTCAAGCTCGTTGACTAAGGTCAGTAGAAATTGAGATTTAAACAGGTTTAAATCCATTCTTTGATCACCCACTGCAGTAATAGCATTTTCTGTGTCGAGCTGGCCATTAGGATCATGTTTTGTTTTGATGGCAAAAGTAGGGGGCAAAGCTCTCGATTTACCGATTGATCTACGTTCCCACCCTCACCTATGGTCATGAGATTTGGGTAATGACCGAAAGGACAAGATCGCGAATACAAGCGGCCGAAATGAGTTTCCTTCGCAGGGTGGCTGGGCGCACCCTCCGAGATCGGGTGAGGAGCTCAGTTACCCGGGAGGAGCTCGGAGTAGAGTCGCTACTCCTCCACGTCGAAAGGAGCCAGCTGAGGTGGCTAGGGCATCTGTTCCGGATGCCTCCTGGCCGCCTCCCTCGGGAGGTGCTCCAGGCATGTCCCACTGGGAGGAGGCCTCGTGGAAGGCCCAGGACACGCTGGTGGGACTATGTCTCCCCGAGCTGGCCTGGTGTCGCCTCGGGGTCCCCCCAGAACAGCTGGAGAAGGTGTGCGTGGATCGGGAAGTCTGGGCATCTCTGCTGAGACTGCTGCCCCCGCGACCCGGCCCCGGATAAAGCGGAAGAAAATGGATGGATGGCAAAAGTATAGTCCAAAATGTTACGCAGTGTGCCTTTAAGGAAAAAGTGTAAATCCACTTCATATTGCCTCGTTCGGAGAGAGCAGGCACAACATTTAACCACGCTGGGCCCCGGAGGGCGGGGGCAACGAGAAGGAAACAAAAGCCGCTTACTGGTATGCAAATACACACACGCCCCCAGAATCTGAAGAGAAAACATGGAGATTTCTACCTAAAATTGTACGCTTTTAAATATACCAAAACTGGGTTCTCAAACATAGGGAAGCTTCTTCGTGATCTCAACCAAAAGAATCAGAAAAAAAGCAAAAAAATAGGGCTCATTGTATTGCTAATGGGCTCGACGATTGCAATGGCCGGTCTTGACCCAAAAGTCTTGGGCCGATTATTTTTTTTTTTTTTTTTGCCAGTCCAGCCCTGATTGAAAGGAAAAAAAAAAGTTGTGGGACATTTGCTCTTAGGACTCTAGACCAGTATTTCTCAAACATTTCACACACACAAAAAAGTTTGTTAGCGCCACTAGGCCTTTTTTCAGAACCACCAAAGCCTCTTGAGAAGCAAAACGAAGTTGCCAGCGTTCATGACACATGTTTGAGTGGCTTGTCAGGTTAGATTGACGGGTGAAATCGCACCTGGGAGAAAACCCACCCAAGTGAAATCCAATAACATATTGGGAACGGGAACTGATGCCTACGTCTGACTAAAGTTACTAATCCGACTGCTCAAACTTTCCCTGCTCAGCGCCGTCGACGTGTGCGAGCTGTGGGGGCGCGCGTTGCTTCAAAGGCCTTTTGATGACGGAGCACATTTCACGGATTCATTTGGAAATGGTTCATGGGTTGTGGAAACTAAAGGTTGAAGTATGTCAGAAAGAGAGTGCAGCTGAGAGAACTCCACGCAGATGAAATACGGGCGCAGGAAGTTTTCTATTTGAAACGGGAGCCGTCTGCGGCGGAGCAGAAAAAGTTGTGAAATGTGGCTGTTCTGAACTCGCATAGAGGGAACTTCTTCTGCTGTGTGCTCCTTTCTTGTGTAAAGAAGCAAACTCTTAATTTTACATGCCAGGGTTAGCCAAAAGACACAATAATAATACACACAATCTAGATGACATGGGATTGTATCGGGATCGACTTTATAGTGAGTGAGAAACTGAAGATGTTACAGCAATACTTTATACTTTATCTCGGAATAATGAGACGTCGGACCAATGGCATGGCACCCAAGAATCAAACTTGGGTAGAACATATTAAAGACTGGGACAGAATAGACATGCCCACAACCCGGATACAAAAAAAAAGTTAATAAAAAATAGACAGAAACATTACAAAGGTGACATAAAATAGGAAATACATTTGTTCCTAACACCTCCTAGTGTCTCCACTATTCCCTATAGTGCACTTTATGGTCACGCCATTTTGTGGTGGTGTCCAAATGCCCTGAGAGGAAACGGTAGTGCACTCAAAATTTCTCATAAGGCATTGTGAAAAGTAGTGAGCAGCGATGGTCACTAGATGGGTCTAGGAAGAAGAAGAACTTTTATTGTCATTATACAATTGTACAAGGAAATTGTGTAGATTAGACGTTGGGTCGACAATGCATTGTGAGAATCGGAGTTTACAGCAACAGGTCTTTAAACACAAGGGAGTGAAAACATTCACAAATTCTGTTTGAAAATCGTGTTGATAATGTTTCATGGAAAAAAGAAACACATTCAGTACAATGAAAAGTTGATAACATGAGCTGCTGACCTTTAGCTTGAGCTAAATGATCGATAGCTTCCCTCCTCAGGCAAAATGGAAATAATCCAAGCTGTTTTCTTTGTTCTTGTAAAGATATTGGGAAAATAAACTTCTACCTAATATTTATCCATACATATTAAACTGTCACTTGAATTTATTTGGTCTTTATTGCAGATATCCATTATTACCCAAGTTTAGTGAATGCACCATAGTCTATTATATAGTGCAGCATTATACTGTATAGTAATAGTTAAGGGCAAAGGTGGACATTTCTACACAGCCATAGAGTTTGGGGTCGATTGTCATAAATTAAACATTACTATAGAAATGTGTGGTACTAGCAAACAGTCTATAGACTAACATTAGCAAAGCAAAATAAAATAGTAGCATTAGCGTGATACAAAGCTGCAGAGTCACTGTTGGTAAATACACCTAAATAGACACTGTATGTCTGAATGCATTTAGGTGCAGAATAACACCATATTTTTACATTTTAGAAACTCCACTGGTTTATACTAATATACAATATAGCCCTATAGATCCTAACACAATGTGTATCATTTTAACATCTAAGCCTGTGGACTTTTGTTTTATTCAGGTCAATTGGACGGATGAGCTAGCTACATTTTATTTCCCAAGAGAGACATTTCAAACGTCTAGCAATCGATGCTTGAATGTCAGTTAAGTGTAATAGATTACAGAAGCACATGGCCAGTGGCTGTACGTACAGGGGGGATCTATTGGGACCAGGCCATCTCCGTGCACTGGTGGAGCTCCAGGTTATTGGAAGTGGAAGTTTTATCATTAAGTGTTCATATAGAGTGGGTCTGCTAGGAGCGGCACCGCCGGGACTGTTCAAATGGCATTATATTAGATCTGTAGAGCACTTTACTGTAAGGGAATGAGACACACTCCACCGATTCTCAGGGAAGGAACCGGAACGTAATGCATTGCACACGGGTGTATTTCAAGGGTGAGTGTGCAAAGACGGTGGTGAATCTGGTGCCTTGGAATCACAATTCAAGATAAAGAATAAAAGCATTGTACATTGTGTTGCTCATAATGGTGAGCTACTTCTGCCCCAGTCACAAGATCACCTACCAGTTCATTTCAAAATCTTTTGGCTTAACCCTTGATTGAATGAGTGATGGCTTAGCGAACCATGATTTCGATAGGGGGGGGGGGTCTCTGCCGGTTGACGTTCCAGTTCAGGGACACTAATGTGACTAGGGGTGGCAACGTCAGCTAATCGCCAATGTAGAACAATTTATATGCCTTTAAGACCTGACAATTCGGCTGTCAAACTTATCTTCATTTCATTGGTAGGAAGAAGGTTGTCATAAGGCAAGTTTGTAGAATTCATACACATAACACATCCATATACATAACATTAATAGTGAAGAGAGCGTATAGTTTCAGTGTGGGACCAGCAGGTTCTCATATGACTCTAACATGTCAGAGATGTTGCTCTGGTGCTGGACCATGAAGAGCCGTGTAACCAGTAGAGCCGTTTTAAAGTCTATTCTCTGAGCGACAGGAGATCTGAGCTAATGTGGTTATTTCCCGGTTCTTGTCAGGACTCGAGCAGCAGCGTTCTGGATGTTCTGCAGCTCTAACAGCTCGTTTAGAAAGGCCAGTGAGCAGCCGTTACAGTCGTCTAACCTGCTGGAGACAAACGCATGGATGAGTGTCTCTAAGTCTGGTTTTGACACTATTCCTCTGATCTTTTATGTTTTTCAGATGGTAAAAAGCTGATGATGTTATTGCTTTAGTGTCGATGTTTAAGATAACGTTTGAGTCCACAATTACTTCTGGATTTTCTTGGTTCTGAACACTTTTCCTTGGTTTTTTCTTCTCATTTATACACCAGTATATGCAGACACTTGAGTCAAAGGTGGATGGAGTGTCTTGCCGAAGGACACAAAGACTGTGTGCCACTGTCTTTAAACAGTGTTATCATTTTATATTATGGAATGCCATGACCTTTTCTTGCTCTCTGACCTGATCCACCCCTTTCCACCCACACCTTATCTGTTGCCGCTGCAGACGGCTGTACTCCTGCTCGGTGGTACTTTGAATTTTCCGCGTATGAACATAGGAGGAGCTCACTCATGTACAGTGAGGACTCATTAGCACGGCAGCCGCCAACACACAGCTAACCAGAGCAATAAGCAGAGTTTTTCACTGTCAAGGCAATATAAATAATGACGTTTTCACCGTATGTCCCCGATCTAACGCTCCCCTTGGAGAAAAGTGAAGCACAAACATGTGGAGAAAGAGTGTTACAAAGGAGAGAGACATGTCACCAGCTGGCTATGGACAATCGGCCTGAAACTATCTCCTCCAGGTGGGAAAAAGTTGGGAGGCCCTGTGTAGAAACAACATGACATAAATGCAGTTATACTTCCACCCTTTGGACACCAGTCACCAGAGATGGAAACATGCTCATCAGCGCAAGGAAGAGAGTTTCAAGAGAGAATCAGTAAACGTTTGGTGAAGGTCACTGTAAAACTCAGAACATCATCAAAGTCTTGGTGTGGATTATTGAAACGTGCGAATGAAACAAAACACCACTCCAGGTATATTGTTGAAGAGGATTTAACTTTATAAAACGGTTAAAGCTTCAACTGCGCCAACTGTGACCTTCTGATTTTCACACCATCTCTTCATAAGCCCATCTGTTTTAGCAGCCGTTTCGATAAAGAGACAATAAAAACTAAACAAAAACACGGGTGGCTCTGACAAAGCATGTTCCTAAAAGAGGGCATAAGGGCGGGATCTTCACAGTCTCTATATTAAGCTCGTGCATGACGGCACTTCGGACCCGCATTAACACCTTTTTGAGCGACAGTGCAGGATTTCAGAGGCAGTTGTGATGAACAGGTCTGGGCTCATTCTACACATTAGGTCATGGCTGGAACATGTAGGGGGAGGAAAATACTTAGTTTTAACATTAATTTAAACTGCAATGCATTCCAATGGGGAACTAGCGGCACTGGCGGAGCAATGGCGGCCCCTAGTGTCGTCGTCACAAAGCAGAGCAGCCATTGGTTTTAACTTTGCGATGAAAGGACTGAGCTTAGCAAGAGATCGAGAGGTGAGGAAAGTATCTCCTGGATACATACCTCCGGAGGAGCATTTTTGGAGCTTGTTAGCCCCTTGTTTTCCCCTGGTTAGCCCTGTGTTAGCCCCTGGTTAGCCCATTGTTTTCCCCTGGTTAGCCCTGTGTTAGCCCCTGGTTAGCCCATTGTTTTCCCCTGGTTAGCCCTTTGTCAGCTCCTGGTCAGCCCCTTGTTTTCCCCTGGTTAGCCCTTTATTAACCCCTGGTTAGCCCCTTTTTAGCCCCTTGTTTTCCCCTGGTTAGCCCTTTGTTAGCCCCTTTTTATCCCCTGGTTATCCCCTTGGCAAAAAATCCCCACTGGCAAAAATCCAAAGATTACTCAAAGATTTGCAAGCAAACTCCAGGTTATGATGAGCAACATTGTATAATCATAAAAAGCTCCTAGAAAGTCGATTTTGCGTAGGACCCCCCATTTAACTGATCACCTCCTGGTTGATTGACAGACTCTTAATTCACTGTCTCACTGCCATATCTACGAGACAAGCCAAGACGTCTCTAAACATAGGAAGTGGGGAAAAGACTTTCGCGATCGATTGCCCTAAAATGTCGTCGGCGCAGCATTTAAAAAAAAAAGAAAAAAAGATCCATAAAATCCCATGTGACGCGCCTCAGAGCGGCACTCGTTTGACCGGTGTAGGATTTAAACCACTATTTGTTGGCGCCGTTGCGGAATAATGTTTCTCCGGAGCTGACTGTGAAAGATGGACCCGTTATTTTATGGGCTTTCACCTTCTGCTGACACACACCGCGGGAACATCCCTCTGGAAAATCATCCGTGTCAAAGGCTGAATCAGCAAGAGATCCGGCCTCCCTTACAATCATTTACGTCGACATTATCCCCGACCGTGTCCTGGAGGAGGTGGACTCGGAAACGACATCATCCAGTTGAATTTTTCATTAATGCCAAGGTATTTCCAGTGGCCTCTCCCGCTTTATTAAATCAGAACCAGTTTGAGATAATGGGTCTTTTAAATAATTCCACTCCAGGCGTCTTCGACTCTACCGGTCGGCTCCCACCGGGCTCCGGGAGGTTTTCACTGCAGCATGATTCGAAGTTTAAAACAGGCCAAAAGCGAAGGAGGGTGTGAAAGGGGTTTCCGATATAGAGCGTGGCTATCATATTAACGCGGAGGTCTGCAGGAGAAATGCTGATGGCTTTAAAAAAGAAAAAGAAAAAAAGGGGGAGTCTGGATTGATCGTGGAGAGTGAACCACTGCCGTTGCTTCGCTGCAGAGAAATAACTATAAAGTCAAAAGTTTTCTCAATGAAGCGCCGGATCGATGTGTCTCTTCTGATGTCAGGGTGGAAGTCGAGACCCCTCGGAAGACCCGGCCCGGGCTCGCTGTTGACGGGCTGCAGCGGGTCCGAGTGCTTACCGCGCACGTCCAAGATAATGTGTAATGATCGGGCTATCGAACCAACCCGGAGCAGGGATAACAAGAGACCTATTCAAATGTTAATGGAAACTGCAATTTCAGCAGGTTGAAAAAAAGAGTTTCAAATAGAATACAGAGAAAACTGAGATAATTGTCTTAGACAACTGCAGTATATTCCTGCACTCAGAGAATAGATTTCAAAACAGCTCTGCTTGTTACAAGTCTCTTCATGGTCAGGCACCAAAGTCCATCTCTGACATGTTAGAGCCGTATGAACCATCTCGGGCCCTGAGAACTTCAGGGAGGGGTCTCCTGGTGGTTCCCAGAGTCAGGACTAAACACGGTGAGGCTGCGTTTCAGTTTCATGCAGCTAAAATCTGGAACAGTCTTCATGAGGATGTGAGACAGGCCTCAACTCTGACAATGTTCAAATCCAGGCTGAAGGGACACCTTTTTATTGCTGCCTGTGGCAATTCATTGTATTTTAACGAATTTTAACATATTTTTAATGTAATTTTTTAATGCAATGTTATTGTGTTTGTGTGTCTGGTGTTGCTGTGAGGCACATTGAGTTGTACATGTACATGGAACGTGCCATACAAATAAACTTGCCTTGCCTTGCCTAGAATACCTTGCTGAATTCGCACCGGGGATATTTTATTTTGGCAGAAAACTGTCTTTGTTTCATGTGGACTGTAGATATTAGCCAAAAACAAGACACAGAATCTGCATTTTGACAGTTGCCAGAGTTACTATCAGGAATTCTTACTTCTTACTTGCCCCCATTGGAATGCATTGCACTTTAGACACGTTAAAAACAACTTTAAAGCCTGGTTTCTTATTTTTTGGAACTTCCTACAGCTAGATATTCCTCCCGTGATAACGCTGGGTTAGTTACAATGAAAGAAACCAGGCTGGTAGAAATTGTAGAAATCTATTACTAATGAGGGCCGGACTGTGTGCGAGCTACAGTGTAGATCCCGCCCGTATGCCATTTTTAGGAACATGCTTCGTCAGAACTGGGGAGGAGGAGCCTGTAAATCCCTTTGGACGTGGTCATTATGGTAAACGGGGAGGAGTGAGAAATAACGGTCTACGGATAATATGTCTATGTTCCCAACTAATATACCGTCTGGACTCGCCATCCCGCTGATGACAAGTACCGACCTAAGTAAGATTTTAACTTGTCTATATAGTGCGAAATATTGTATTTTCTCCATAAATAATACTTGAATATGTATTAGATACGTCTAAAGGCTCATTTAATAAATCTATGCGTTCCAAGCGTGTTACTGTCACTTGTGCTTTCACACGTTTATAATGGCCAGCATGTGTTATCGTAATTTACCACCAGAGGGTGCTGGAAGTGCATCAAAAAATACAAAATGGAGGAAAAAAAGTAAAATATCACATTTACTTAAGAAGAGACAAGAAAATGTGGTAACGCAGTGATGGTTTGTTTTTTCAAATTGCTTAAATCACATTTTAGAGGGTTAGCCGCTAGTGTCCCCCGCGGTTAGCTCATGTGCTGCTCTGTTGCTATGACTCCCACATGCTCTGGATAACAAAGCGACCGACGGAGATGGAGAGAGCGCTCCATGCGTATCCATATGCGCTTCGAACGTAGAGCGTAAATGAGCCTTAAAGGGACTATACGGAGTTTTCAAAAATGTAGAATGAAGTATTTTCCTGCCCCTACATGTTCCAGCCATGTCCTAATGTGTGGAATGAGCCCAGACCATGTTCACCACAACTGCCTCTGAAATCCTGCACTGTCAGAAAGGTGTTAATTCTGCTACTAATGATAATAATATGTTTGGGGGAAGAACAAGAGAGAATGAAGTCGTGCCAGTCCGTCCACAGCTTGTGTTGTTCAAGGTCACCCTGCCCCCCCTGTCACAGCCTGATCCCCGGTTCAGGCTGTGACACTGATACCGAATGCAGGGGCACGTGTGGCCCATAAACAGTGTGTGGACATCAAAGTGTTTGACCAATCAGAGCTGCTTTATCTGCTCCACGCTGCAGGCCCGAGCTGAGAGAGGTAAACATCTCTCTGAGCCCGAGGTGGACTTGCCTCGGATGAGAAAATATCAGCCCATCTCCAGACGAGGAACCGGGAACAACAACAATAGAGGTGTCAAAATAGACACATACGTCTTTTCAAATACAGTTAGTGTTGGATGTTTTGGCACATTTTGCAGACTCTAACTGAGGGGAAGGGGGGGGGGGGGGGGGCAACCATGGTCTCGGGAGAGTTGTCAGGTGTTTTTGACAGTAAAAAAAGTCACATTTCAGTATGAGCAATAAAAATCACAACTGTTCCCTCCTCTGAACGGGAGAAAGAATGTATGTTTTTATAGTCCGATGGCTGAGCATGTGTTTATAATGGAAGTCAAAGGACCATGTAGCTGATGTTACATTGGGGAGAAAACATAAATGCATAATTATTCATAAAAACTAAAACAAATTCTCATTTTTTATATGGACAAGTTGACATTTCGCCTCCGAACTGAGGTGGATTAACAAATCTAGGTTAAAACAAGTTTAAAAAATGTTCATCTACAAACTTCAGTGAAGGTTCTGGAGTACTCTGTCGTTGAAATGACAAACGTTTCGCCTCTCATTCAAAGGGCTTTGTCAGGTTCAGCTCAGCTCACAACTCAGACGTAGACCAGAGGGAGGAGTTAAGCTTGGCTCAGTCCCTCCCTTCTATTAGCAGCTACTCTCACCTGTAGGTAAACATCTTTGTAGCTCCAAGTCTTTGTAGTTCTAGGTACCTCACACCTAGGGTTTAGTCTGAATGACCCTAATCTCAGCTGATCACTGCTAATTACCAGCCTATTGGTCCGTCCTGAGATGAGTTTCAGCCTCATTAAAAAAAAAAAAAATATTGGTTTATTTGGTCGCGACCGTGCATGTTAATGAACATCTCATGGATGTAAACAAGCCACACTTGGGCTAATTTCCATCCGTCGTTCATGTGTCCATGTGCACTCTTAAACTCATCCTGTACATGTTTTTAGTGGTAGGGGAACCAGAGTACCCAGAGGAAACCTAGAACATGCAAACTCCACACAGAAAGGCTCCGTTCCTGGTGGGAATCCGGACCTTCTAGCTGTGAAGCACAAGCTCTAACCGCTGTACTACCGTGCCGCCCATGATAGAGCCAGAGGCGTAGCTTTCCATTAAGCGGGGCCCCCAAGGCAGAAAGGGCCCCCAGAGGGCCAACAGATTTGACAGAAAAATCCAAGAGAATAAAGTCACTGCACAGCAGCAGTGACTAGGTGCACCGACAATTGGCCATCGCATATTCCCTAAAAGGGCCCCATGAGCCAAACTCGCCCCTCGCCCACCTGCTTCTCAGGGGAGAGAGAGAGTGAGGGCAGCAAAAACGAAAGAAAACAAGGAGAAAGAGGAAGGAGAGACAGCAATGAGTGTGATAAGTTACTGTAACTGTATGTCTCTGTGCCTTCTTTGAGCTGCCACCTTTGTCTTCCATGCAAATATCATCAACAAGCCAGTGAGTTCACTGGTTTGTGGTAAACTGGAATTCTGTGTCGTCTAAAAATTCTCTGAAGTTTCTCTGAAACCATAGTTTAATCTGTTTCAAGCTGGAGGTGTTTGATCTTCCTTTGTGTTTTACATATGATGTTCTGTGTGTCTAACGGGGGTAAGCTTGTCTTGAGGTGTTTCTCCAGATTATCGGTGATGGAGTCTATGCTGATTACAATAGGTCTGAGAGGAAACCTTCTTTGTGTATTTTTGGCAGCCCATAAATACATAAGGGTACAAAAGTGTTTTCTGATGGAACAAGGGTTAAGAAGTGTCATGCAGCTCATGTAATGGTTAGAACAATTTATCACTAATTTTATGTGTGACACTTTTTTAACCAGTAACATTTTGTTGGAATAAATTGGATCAGGATAAAGGAGTTCACTTCCACTCGATACATTCGAGTGTAGCACATGATGAAATTTGTGACACTGAAAACTGCATTATTTCCATACCCACATCTCTGAATATTTGCAATCATTAGTAGTGACTCACTGTGTCTCCTGCATCCGAATAAAAATAGGAGGAATGTGTCACAACACTCTTGACACAGGCAAAGTCTTCTCACACTAATTATAAAATTCTCTGTCAAAACAGCAGCCGAACTTCACCCTTTCACACTGCGCACTTGGCATTTTGTTGTATCAGTTTCATTCTAAAGTGTTGTGCGATAGATTTCGCTTTCATCACGCTCAACGTAGCATTAGGCTCCACATTGCTGAAAAAGCAGCCTATGGGTATAATTACTATGTTGACAATGTTCGATAGTTACTTTGAATAGTAACTTGTCAAGTTACAATGTTACTGCCCTCGGTGGAGACGTTTGTGTTTGGACAAAAGCAGAATAGTAATTTTGGCAGCAGTATTTTAAAATGTGTGATGATGCCTAACCAGATGATAGACCCACTCAGGGTCTTTAATGTGTCTGTCACTCTCTTCTAAATTATAAAGTTAACTCATGAGAGAGATCCTTTGGATACATTCAATCAATCATCTTGATGGTAATCGTTTATATGAAGGGGTGCTCGCTAAGTAATAATAATAAGCATTAGTACTTAATATGCTATGAATAATATGCTCAGATCAGCTGCTCATTATATTATTAAATACTACTGTGCTAATAGGCCATGAATAATATGTGTATTCATGGCCTACCCAAATCCTAACCGTAAATAGATTACTAATGCGTATTAATACTTAATGAGTACCCTTTAATATAAAGCGCTTTACAGATTAAAAACACCCAACACCAAATATACAGTAAATGACAAAACACACACACATACACTTTCCCCACCGTTCACTGACATACAGATTCAAATAATGGTCTTAAATAAGTAAGTAAGTGCTTTATTTGTCATTGTACAACTGTACAAAGAAAGTGTGTTCAGGTATTAGTCCTGAGCCGCTGCGACTGAGCCACTGTGGGTCAACCTGACCAGCGCGTTTTTGGAGGTCGGGGAAACCGGAGAACTGCCTTCAGTGATCCACTGAAACGGTTTCCTGTGGTTGTCCCTGTTTCAGAGCGTGGTGTCCTGCACTGGCCAGCTCCTCCTCCAACTCCTCCTTCCTCTCCCTCCTGAGCAGCTCCCTCTGCTCCACAACAGTCTTTCACCATCTTCTGGGAAGAGCTTGACAGGCGTTTTATTCTCCAGTGAACGTCCATTAGCCAGAACACTAGTAGGGAGGGATAGAAGGCACATATTATATCTGCAGTATTGCAGATATAAAAACGACGCATTATCTCCTCACTATTACACACACAGACGCACACACACGCACACGCACGCACACACACACACACACACACCCACACACCCACACACACAGTCACCTTATGCCCGACGTCTCTGCATTACTGTCCCGTCCCTCCTCGCAGTAATGGGTGCAGCTAGTGAAGCGTGTCTGACAGATGTTCATTGACCTGTGCTGTGGGCTCCACATGAACACTGTCACACAGGTCCTTACAGTGTGGAGCTCCCCATGTGTCAGAGCGGACAGCTAGTTACAGAAAGTGGTCGCTAATTGGTGAAAATACTGTAACCCAAAGGCACTATATAGGCACCTATGAGCAGCGTTTATGCTTTATTCCTAATTCGAGCCAATTAAGAGGAAATTTAGGACCAAGTCATTTTTACGTATACGTATGGCTTTTTGACTCCAGAAGAAACAACTCTATGGGTTTAATATCTATATTTTATAAAGCGGAGGACCTTTCTGTGTGGGAGTTTGCATGTTCTCCCCGTCTCTGCATAGGTCTGCCCTACCACCGGAAACATGTACATTAGGGTGTCTGAGTGTATGTGAGAGTGCTACAGAACAGGACCATCTATGGGGGATTCCGGAGACACCATCTGTATCTACAGGTTGCGTTCATGACGGTCCGTAACTTCGACTCAAATTACAACGGGAGCGACACGGTTGAGGAAAGAAATGGTCCAACAGAAAATGTTTCTTGGTCATTGTTTGGAAGTGTTTGGATTCACAAACCTGATGCAGACCTTCGTTCATATGTGCTGAAAGAGAACACACGGACATTTGTGACCCATCCATGAGGACCAAAGAGAAGTGCTTTCCTCGCCCGCTGTCGGAAACCTAACCTTGTGCGTAGACTTTAAATAGAACCAGAAACCACAACATCAGAGGTGTTTTAGAATAACTATGAACTTTGAAATGACCCTCTCGAAAGAAACGTGCACTTGAGAAACTTTTGCCGAGCCCTGAACGGCCTCTCCATCTGTCTTTCCATTCGCACTGGGATAGATGTTTTTCCACCAACAAATCTCTCATTCACTCATCACCGACGAACAGCTCGGGCGACAGAGACGTTGACTCAGCTGACGGATCAATACTTCATTCTCTCGACGATCAAGGGGCCACTCCGATGAAAATGAAGAGTGGCCGGTGATAATTGCACAGTGCCACTATCCGAATCAATCTGAAGAGCCATGTGCTTAATACTTTAGTCAGAAGAGAATTCGTCCCGGTGTTTGAAACCGTAGCCACGCAATTCTATTTGGACTGGGGTTTGTAATACCTGGTTTATGATAGTGATTCCGAGGGGTAAAAGTGGACTACATACTGTATATAAACGTTAGAAGGCCACAGCACAAACAAATTCAGTGCTAATTTTAAGTAGCACTTGTAATTTAGCACCTGGCAAAGTAAATCAGGCCCTCATTATGCTATAATAGGCTGATGTGTTCCCGGGATACTCTCCTTGTTCTGTGTTTTTTTGTTTCTCTCTCTCCCTTCCTTCTGTGAGTCCTTGTTACCTCACTGTGTTTGGCTGCTGGCTTCAATCCACACTCATCTTCCTCTTTACCGTAGGTTTTTTATTACAACATATGGAAGGTCTGGGGGCTCCTTTTCAGGTGATTATTGCTCCAATCTCCACTCTGCAGACGAGACTTCAGTCTAGGGCCCGATCTTCCGCCTGGCGCAACTACAGCGTTGCTCAAGACGAAGTTGGAATCTTGCGTATGAACAAAGGTGCGCCGGTGCTTTCGCTGGTCGCCTGAGATAAAAGGGGTCGGCTGAGGCGAGGTGTGCTACGAACCGTGCTGACTACAGTGAGCGCTTCTTTACATTAACTTTGTGAACAAGCCTCGTGCAACTTATTAGACGCTTGCAGGACAAACTTCAAATTACTGTATTTCTCTGCGTCTACCCCTTATTCCGACAACCCTCCATTTAGACAGCCCTCCAAACTTAAACCCCGTCATTCCGACAACCCTCCATTGCGTCGTCCCTGCATTCCGACAATAGTTTTGAGCGTAGCCTGTTTGCCGTGCGATGCCGGGGGGTGGGGGGGGAGCATGTGACCTCGGGCAACATGCTTAGGGTTAGGGGTAATAATAATTAATAATTATCTTGTGTGTCGGAATGGCAGGACGTTACACAAAAGGTAAAGTGTCACCACTCCGACAATTAGACCTCAATGTCGGAGTGGGGGGACTCAAAATGGCAACGTGTAACCGTATTTCTCGCACTGTGAGTTAAACACTGACCAGCTCCCGAATGTATTGACGATCCCGCTCTAGTCTAGGGTATTAAAGGGCACCACGGAAAAGTGATCAAAAAACACCAGCATGTTGCACTTATTTTTTACCATTTGACAGTTATCCTCACAGTTTAGAGCTCCAAGTCTGAAATAAAAATGTGAGAATGCAGCGTGAGTAAAAACTGCCTGAATCAGCCCCTTAGTACCAAAGTATCTCCTACAGGGATGCCCTAAATACCTTCAATTCTATGGAGCATTAGACGTTTTCCAAACTTGACTTAAACATAAGTATGTGTCTTGATCAACCAACATTTGCAGGTTTAATCCACTACGATCCAGTGGCTCCTCATTAACCTCTAAATAAATGTTATATCACTATGTCACCAGTGGCAACGCTCCTCAGTATCTGAAAGACCCGACTCCTCAGGCAGCACAAGATCCCTCTGCTGCAAACACCTACTGGCTAGGCTCTACATGACCAAGTTCTGTATAATGGAAGACGGAGCACTTTTCAACTGCAATCCCGCACGGACCCGAGCGAGTTCAGAGTGGGCTGCTTTAAAATAAACCTGAAAACTCTGCTGTTCAGAAATGTGTATCAATATTAACTCACTCAACTGTTAGATCAGTGGTTCTCAACTGGCTTGGTGTCGGGACTCACAATCACCCTGGGATGATCCAAATATAACTTAGACTTGTAAAATGTAATGTCTTTTCCTCAAAAGTTGTTGTTTAGTAAGCATTAAATAAGCCAAAAAAGCTGAAATCACCCTTCCGCGACCCTCTTTTCGGTCCCGACCCACCAGTTGAGAACCGTAGTGTTAGATTGTTGTTAGTTCTGCTCATGCTTTGTAATAATAATGCATTTGTCTGATAAGTAAAGGGCAAGTGTGCTTTGGATGACATTCAGAATCAGTTACTCTATAATTGAATGCAATATTAATTAATCCATTCGGTTATTTAACCAGAGCAGCCCTGGGGCAGACTTCCGTAGGTGTGGCTGCAAGTTGTCTGACATATTTTATTGTTTTTGAACTGAATCGGTCTCCTTGGATCTGAGTGTTTATAGTTCCCTAAAACACACTCTGAAGTGCAGTATCTTTGGCTCAGCTGTTGTGCGAAGGCGAGTCCAGAGGCCAATGCTTTTTATTATTCCTAAGATGTCTAATGCGTCGGCCTTTCTCTGTATGAGAGCGAGCGCTCCATCTGCATCAGAGGCAGGGGGCATGGAGATAAAGTGAAAAAGCAATGGCATTTTATTGCGGGAGGGGCACAAAGCATCTGCGGTTTTATTTGTCTCCATTTGATTGTTATGGTTTGAGGAAAAAATGTAAAACATCATTGTTGCACCACGACTATTGACCAGATTGACAGGGCTGTGCAGTGGTTGGCAAGTGTTAAGCCAAATATGTCCCATAAAAAGAGAGTTTGATTTCTTCCTTTTTTTGCCCTCGCACAGAGCAGGGAATAAGTTTGTGATGTGTTATATGCGCAGTGGGCCGAGGTAAACATTTCCACCGTTGCTGACTCCAACCCTGAGATTTTTGTTGGCTTAACTTCCTTCTGTGTTAGGCAATGACAAGGATTACGACAGTGAGTGACGTTATCTCATGAAATCCGTGGGACTGCTGCCACACCCGCCAATAAGAAACTTGTCATCGCAGACCAACTTTCTTTCATTAAGAAAGGACGTGGGCCTGGCTTTAGGCGACTAACAACTCATAGATAATTGGAAAATAACTCATCCACAAGTAGCGTGTACTGCTTCTCTGATCTCTAACATCAGATGTTATGGTTATTTTTACAGTGCAGGACAAGACACTAGATGGCTCCAAAAAAACATGTCTCATGAAACGTCACATTCTTAATATGGTGTGCGCCTATTGCTTTACATTTTTTCCAAAAAACATACACGTGAATTTTCTTTTTACATTTAGATTGCCTTTGTAGAAAAGAAAAACAATAAGGAAAATTTCATCCCATCTCCATCGTGGACTCCCTCCGTTTCCTGGGCACCACCATCACCCAGGACCTTAAATGGGAGCGGACCATCTGCTCCCTCATCAAGAAGGCCCAGCAGAGGACGTTCTTCCTGCGGCAGCTGAGGAAACTTAAAGGAATAGGCCACCGTTTTTACATACTGACATATGTTCTTACCTTACCTTAGACTAGTTGATATGTACCTGTCTGGTCTTTGTCCGTGCGCTCTGTCATGCAAACGGAGCACAAACGCAGCCTCCTCCACATACTGTATAGTTCCAAATCAGCTCCCGTTAGAAGCTACCAAACTCTTCCACGTTGTCCCTATTTAAATACAGTTACGTGACGTGTTAGACTACAAAGTATAGTAACACAGAAATGTAACATGTCGATTTTCTCAGCGGATAAAAAGGGGTACTATATTGTGAGGCGTAATAATACGAGGAGCACTACGTCCGCGCACTAACACCTAAAGACTTCTCCCCCGCTCACTTCCGTCAATAGAAGCAGCGTGACTTGTAGTGAGCGGGAGAAAAGTCTTTAGGAGTTAGTGCGCGGACGTAGTGCTCCTCGTATTATTACGCCTCACAATATAGTACCCCTTTTTATCCGCTGAGAAAATCGACATGTTACATTTCTGTGTTACTATACTTTGTAGTGTAACACGTCACGTAACTGTATTTAAATAGGGACAACGTGGAAGAGTTTGGTAGCTTCTAACGGGAGCTGATTTGGAACTATACAGTATGTGGAGGAGGCTGCGTTTGTGCTCCGTTTGCATGACAGAGCGCACGGACAAAGACCAGACAGGTACATATCAACTAGTCTAAGGTAAGGTAAGAACATATGTCAGTATGTAAAAACGGTGGCCTATTCCTTTAACATACAGCCTGTGGTCTCCCCGTCAGAAAGTCCAGCAGCCAGTTGCACAATGCTCTCATGTAAAAGCGCTTTGTGGCTATGTCTGTGAAAGGCGCTATATAAATAAAGGTTCTTCTTCTTCTTCTTCTTCAGTGACGTGTTGATCCCCAGGTGGAGCAGTTTGTGTATTAGCTGCTGTGGGATTATAGTGTTGAATGCTGAGCTGAAGTCTAAAAACAGCATTCTAACGCAAGAGTCCTTTGTTTCAAGGTGAGTGAGGGCTGAATGAAGCGCAGTGGAGATGACATCTTCAGTTGAGCGATTGGGCCGATGAGCTCTACTGACCCATAACTGCAAAGCACAGCTCAGATCTCTCCATTAAGTTTGCGGGCGTGACATCAGCAACGAAGATGAGACAAGCTACTGTACATGAGTAACAGCCTCTCTCTAAAAGTGGAGAAGTCAAAGGAGGATCTTCTGGACTTTTGGAGAGTGCACATCAGCATGCGCATCTGACAATCAACGGTTCTGCAGTGGCGACAGTGATGAGCAGCGAGTTCCTGGGAGTGCACTTCACAGAGTACCTGTCCTGGTCCTCAAATACTACATCACTGGTCAAGAAAGGACATCAGCGTATCCACTTTATCCACAAACTGAGGAGAGCCGTGAGAGGAGTCTTGGATGCATCGCTGTGGGGTATGGTGCCAGCACTTCGTCCTGCTGTAAGAGCCTCCATTAGGTTATCTGGCTAAATAGTTAATCTCAAACCAAAATACTCAGATATGTTTTCATTTATCCATTCCCAAAATGTGCCCATGCCGACTGCACTCATAAACACTGCTCTTTGCTTAAGTTCGGGCACCACGCGGTTTTGTGCTTCTTCACTGTTTTCTCATTTCTCTTTTAAAAGAAGAGAGGGGCAAATAAAACCGCAGATGCTTTGTGCCTCTTCAACAATGAAAGGCCATTGCTTTTCCACTTTATCTCTATGCCCCTGCCTCAGATGCAGATGGAGCGCTCTCTCATACAGAGAAGGCTGACACATTAGAGATCGGAGGAATAATAAAAAGCACTGGCCCCTGGACTCGCCTTCATACAACAGCTGAGCCAAAGAGGCAGCACTCCTTACAGTGTGTTTTGTGAACAGAAATGCTTAGACAAGGCAAGGCAAGTTTATTTGTAGATGTCTGTGTAAGTTCTCAGTCGTACAGGAGTTGTCCATCTTCAATGAAGGTACTTGATTCATCTTCTGTACTCAGTAGTTGATTGTGTATGAATTTGTAGAGCACAATTCATACACAAGGCAATTCAAAGTGCTTTCACAGTTGCATAAAGTTACAAGAAAACAGATACAATCAATAAAACATCAACATAAAAATTAATCAATGACAGTAAAAGGCAAGAGTGCAGATAAAATACTTTCAGTTTTCATCTGCTCGGGTAAAAAGAGCTGTTTTCAGCCTGGATTTGAACATGGTCAGAGTTGAGGCCTGTCTCACATCCTCATGAAGACTGTTCCAGATTTTAGCTGCATGAAACTGAAACGCAGCCTCACCGTGTTTAGTCCTGACTCTGGGAACCACCAGAAGACCCCTCCCTGAAGTTCTCAGGGCTCGAGATGGTTCATACGGCTCTAACATATCAGAGATGTACTTTGGTGCTAAACCATGAAACGACTTGTACACAAGCAGAGCTGTTTTAAATTCTATTCTCTGAGTGACAGGAAGCCAGTGCAGGGACCGGAGCACTGGACTAATATGGTCGTATTTCCTGGTTCTTGTCAGGACTCGAGCAGCAGCGTTCTGGATGTTCTGCAGCTCTAACAGCTCGTTTAGAAAGGCCAGTGAGCAGCCGTTACAGTCGTCTAACCTGCTGGAGACAAATGCATGGATGAGTGTCTCCAAGTCTGGTTTTGACACTATTCCTCTGATCTTAATGTTTTTCAGATGGTAAAAAGCTGATGATGTCATTGCTTTGATGTGGCTGTTTAAGTTCAGGTCTGAGTCCATGATTACTCCTAGATTTCTAACCTGATTTTTTGGTTTTAGAGAGAGAGACTCAAGGTGACTGATAACACTTTGTCTTTGTGTCTGTGGGACAAAAACAATGATCTCAGTTTTGTCTGAGTTTAGTTGGAGAAAGTTGTTTTGCATCCACAAACTGATCTGTTCGCTGCAGTGACAGAGAGTATCTACAGGCCCATGTTCACCTGCCGTCAGTGACACGTAGATCTGAGTGTCACAACCAGACTCTGAACACTTCAAAAGTTGGGGGACATAAAAGGAGAGGCATAATCAATTATTTGAAAATGAGTTAATAGCATTTGTTGGTATGCCTTTATCTAAAAAGGAAATCCTGTATTTTCCGTTTGAGACAGACATTTCCAATTGCTGCCAGCATATCGTGCGCCAACCAAACACTGAGATGCCGGACGACGAGCGCTAAAAGGCATCCCACATAGCACCAAACTGTAAGTCCAGTATCTTTTAATTATTTTGGATTTTGCGTTTGGGTTGTTGTCCGGTTTTCTCGCACTGTCAACAAACTGACGAAAACAGGCACCGGTTTCCATGTTCTTATGCGCTCTTCTCTGCATGTCATTTGTCGTGTGTGGTTTGGGGGCACAGGCACTTGGCATGCATTGTTAATATGTCCAGTGGCGTACAAAAGCCACTTAAAAAAGCAGTTTTTATTCATGCATCGCGTTTGAGTGAGTGAACCCTGGTTGCCACAGAAGGCCCCGACTGAAACCCTACGGCACGCCACTGTGCAGCGATATAATTGTGCTTGAAAATGTAAGTGTTCTGCATGTGATATTTGATGCTTAGACACGGTGTATTGTTCAGAGTTGTGTGTTGAGCTCTCCCTGTGCATTCTGCAAACAGGTGACTGTTGGTTTTGGGCTGGCTTTTGTAGTTGTGTGCTGTTTTAAGAGCTCTGCGTGGTTATATGCCTCTTATCAAATCTCAAATGTTATAAAGTGATGATGATGATCATGATGCAGGCCTGGCTCAGTTCTAGTAAAGTCCTGATTGGTTCAAATACACTATTTAGCCGGGCTGGTTTTGTCAGCGTGCACTCGGGCGGTTTGCAGCCAAGTGTGAAGCAGCTGGGATGAGGCCATGGTTCTCCGCCGGAAAAAGGTGGTTTCCCCTCTCCAGGTCGGTGGGGAGTCCTTGCCTCAAGTGGAGGAGTTAAGTATCTCGGGGTCGTGTTCACGAGTGAGGGACGGATGGAGCGTGAGATCGGTAGACGGATCGATGCGGCGTCAGCAGTGATGCGGTCGCTGTATCGGACTGTTGTGGTGAAGAGGGAGCTGAGTCTGAGGCAAAGCTCTCGATTTACCGATCGATCTACGTTCCCACCCTCACCTTTGGTCATGAGATCTGGGTAATGACCAAAAGGACAAGATTGCGAATACAAGCGGCCGAAATGAGTTTCCTTCCTAGGGTGGCTGGGCGCACCCTCCGAGATCGGGTGAGGAGCTCTGTAGAGTCGCTGCTCCTTCACGTCGAAAGGAGCCAGCTGAGGTGGCTAGGGCATCTGTTTCGGATGCCTCCTGGTCGCCTCCCTCGGGAGGTGCTCCAGGCATGTCCTATTGGGAGGAGGCCTCGTGGAAGGCCCAGGACACGCTGGTGGGACTATGTCTCCGAGCTGGCCTGGTGTCGCCTCGGGGTGCCCCCAGAACAGCTGGAGGAGGTGTGCGTGGATCGGGAAGTCTGGGCATCTCTGCTGAGACTGCTGCCCCCGCGACCCGGCCCCGGATAAAGTGGAAGAAAAAGGATGGATGGATGGACCACAGAGGCCTTTATGATCAAACTTACTCACATCCTCTAGAAGTGAACCACATTTACAAAAGCAATGAGTTTTATTCTATTGTGGTAACAATGGAAACGATAAAAATGCTGAATTTTTGACTTAGTTTATGTCTAATATCTCTGTAATGGCTAAACTAGCAAAATCTTACCCACAATGTGGTCAAAGTCTTATGTTTTATGTTCTTTTCAGGGCTAGGCTGTCGTTTTGTGCCTTGCTTTTATAGACGCGTCTTTCTTTCATGACATCTGACAAGCCTAACGTGCCAAATGAAGTCAGTTATATTAGATGTACTTAAACTCGTGCAGTGACACAAACACTCAGTGCGGTAAAGTGGATCTGAAAGCAGTCCGATCGCTCTCTGAAAGTAACACAATGGAAGGAAACTGTTGCACAGACTAGCATTCCCGCAATAAACCAAGCGCCTCTGATCTCATCCAACGCAGATATTAGGAGTGAAAGTGTGGCAGGAGCCGTGACTAGAATTAATGGCGCTGTGGAACATAAAGCGCTTGTGTAAAACGCATGGCTTGGCTCCGATATAGATGAGGAGCAGATGTCCTTCAGATTAACAGTCAAAGGCATCAGGAGAAAATGAGTTTTCAACAAACTGTCGTAACTGTAACGACCAATAACTGAAGTGGCAGCTCTCACTCCACTCACTATATCTATGGGAGTCGAGAAGGGAGGGGGGGGGGGGGGGGAGTAACAGTGTGACATATTGAGACCAACAGCATCAAAACACCATGCAGACAATCCACTCATATTCACCCCTCCCCATAGCCACGTACACACACACCAACATAAGATAATGGACGTTAGGTTGAGTCTGTGCACAGTTGAACCAGGTAGCTGTCTGCACTGCACTTTCAACCCACGTGTCTGCGTAGGTTTCCTCCGGGTACTCCTACCACTAAAAACATGTGGACAACTGGATTTAACTAACTGTTCTGGTCCGGGGTTGCTGCCGTTGATCAGATCTGGGTTCAGCGACACTTTGTGCCCAAAGAATGAGATCACCTGACCATTCTGAATGACCCGGTTATTCCATCGATAGATTTCTTCTTCCCTGATGGCACGGGCTATTATCAAGGTGACAATGCCAGGATTCATCGGGCTCACCTTGTGAAAGAGTGGTTCAGCGATTGGCCACAGAGTGCAGATCGTAAACCCCATTGACAATCTTCGGGATGTGCTTCAGAAAGCTTTGCGCAGTGGTCACACTTTGCCATCATCAATACAAGCTCCCGGTGAGGTGGATGTTTTGACAATGCAGTGTTTTCTTAGTCAGGCAGTTGTTCTCTCACTTTGCCTGTGTGTAGGGTCTCGAGTACCTCTCTGTCCTCGAGGTTCGGGCCATACATTTAACTTTCTGTCGTAAATATTCCTTCGTCAGATTTCGACTGAAGAGGCCAATAAATAAATGAATGCAGTTATTGTGTTAGCCTCTGCTGTGGACTTGAACAGCACAGGTGTGTTGCCTCGGTCAGTGCGACTGTGTGTAATCCACGCACGTCCGGGCGGCTCCGGTCAGTGCATCCAAAAGGTCAGAACTCTCCCCCTGCTACATCTATTTACAGATAAACTCATATCAAAGGTCACCAAATACAGCCGTCACACTGTGCAAACACAACAGCGAAGAATACACACGCAAATATAGAGAGAGATTTGACCTTCTTTCCCCTGCAGACCTGGTGAGAGGGATCGGCGGGAACAGATGGTGCGCCCCGAAGGCTCAGACTTTGACTTTCATGTAGACCTTGATAACACACAAAATTTGAACCGGGCACAGTCCTGGTTTGAGCTGCCCGTCCCTCAAGCTTTTCCACTGGCATGACCGTTTAGGCCTACCCCTCAGTAATCCAGGCAAGTTTCAAGCATAGCAGCAGAGGACAGTGGCTGTCCTTTGCTCCATCTCTTGCTCAATCCTTCCATCGCTGAGTAAAAACACTCGCCATCGCTTCATCACGGGCCGGCGGGTCTGTGTTTTCTTCTCTTCTCTTTAATGAAACAACAGCCAAGGCGGAGCAAGAGGAGGAGGGTAACATGAACTTTTACCTTTATGTGATCTCGTAATGATGGCATGCCGAGAAGGGAATTGCACATGAACGCCACCTCATCTCGTATTTTCCACTGGGAAACTAGGAAATAGAAGAACTTTATTTACAGACATAGTCACAAAGCGCTTTACATGAGTCCATTTCACATTCACTCCACGGTGCTCAGTTTCCTCTGGGGGAGACGGACAGAAACACTGTCACGACTGCAAACATCTGCGGACAACGGTCCCTCTGACCACCATACACACACGTACACACACTTGATCCTGGCCTATTGTACATGTTTTTACTGGTAGGGGAAACCAGAGTACCTGGAGGAAACCTACACAGACACGGGGAGAACATGTAAACTCCACACAGAAAGGCCCCGTCCTGTTGGGACTCGAACCCAGACCTGCTAGCTGTGAAGCACGAGCGCTAACCACTGCGCTCCCGTGCCGCCAACAGCAATGACTGATGGGATCAAATAACGCCCAAATTCCCGAGATGAGAAAACCTTTGACCTTTCAACAGAGTAGCGATAATACATATTTATGTATTTTAGCTAATTGTTATGAATTTAGCAACTACATTTTAATACTGTCTCTTTTTCCACACTTTGTCTTGTGATCGGAGGGTCGGCGGTTCGAATCCCGCAGGTGCCCACTGTCAATGCGTGACAAGACATTTCACTCACCTTGCCTCCGATGTCTGCGCACACTGTGTATGAATGAGTGTAAATGAATAAGTGGGTGAACGGTTCCTTGATGTAAAGCGCTTTGAGTGCCTGAAGCAGGTAGAAAGGCGCTATATAAATGTGATAATTTCTGTGTCTTTTTTTTTATCAAAGCAGATACAAAGTAGCAGTAGTTCGGCAGTTTGTAGATGACTTTCTCACGTGAATGTATTTGTTTATAGTGTAATGGTGTTTTTATTTTTATTTTTCACTTTACTACGACACTAAAACACCTGAACGCAATGCACTCGTAATTTCAACTTCCCAACTGGAAAGGATCATCTTATCGGGTGAGGAGCTCAGTTACCCGGGAGGAGCTTGGAGTCGAGTCGCTGCTCCTTCACGTCGAAAGGAGCCAGCTGAGGTGGCTAGGGCATCTGTTCCGGATGCCTCCTGGTCGCCTCCCTCGGGAGGTGCTCCAGGCATGTCCCACTGGGAGGAGGCCTCGTGGAAGGTCCAGGACACGCTGGTGGGACTATGTCTCCGAGCTGGCCTGGTGTCGCCTCGGGGTCCCCCCAGAACAGCTGAAGGAGGTGTGCGTATATCGGGAAGTCTGGGCATCTCTGCTGAGACTGCTGCCCCGGATAAAGCGGAATAGAGAATGGATGGATGGATGGCTTAAAAATCAGGACGTAAACTACAGGATATGTTGTCCGTTTAGGCTCTCAGTCGTACAGGAGTTGTTCATCTTCAGTGCAGGTTCTTGAGTCATCTCTTTTGTAGATCAATATTGCATTTGGTAGAGATGTGTTTGACGTTATTACCAAATACCCGGGGGGGAAAAAAGTACATACAGCACTGTGTGGCTCCAGATTCTTTTTAAATGAAAGTGTAGCGTTTGTCGTCCTCAGAGCAGCTTTTCTTGATAGATGAGTTGCAGAAAAGTAGTAACTTTACCATTTCAATGCAGCGCGATCGACAGGTCGGTGACCTCCGGCGTTTAGTGCCAACATATGTTTAGTTTTTAGTTGTTTCCCAATGACTGACATAAAAAAAAAAAAAGTTAAAAGACCTGCCCATGTTAATATTGCACACCACACAGTCTCATCTATAGATCTATTTGAATTTCGAAAGCAATATTGAAAAAAAAATCCACTACTACTTTCTTTTCAGCATATCTGTTTCTGAGGCCACTGGGTCTAATTGAGTCCAGGGTGGATCTTGCCTATTAGAGTTCATAGTTCCCAAAGCCATCGTGAGCTCAGAAACACTCCTGGTTAAAAATATGAGAATATCAAATTGAGTTGCTGTTCGTTTGGCCTATCTATTTGCCAAGAGCTTTAATGAAAGAGACCCAAAACTGCCAATACGAAACGCTCAGTGAATTCTAATTTGTGACTGTTTTTGAGGCGACGGAGCAAAAACATAAAAAATACATTGACAAACCTACATTTACTGCACATTGTTTGTAAAAAAAAATAATAATAAAATAAAAATATCCAAAATCACCTTCAATTATTTTGATTTTGTCGCAGAAAATGTTGGCAGTTATGGCCTCATTTATATTTGAAAACAAAACAATAAATGTTTTCTTTTTATGTCAGTTCATCTAGTTTCAAATTGATGTGTCCAGATTAAAGATTCTCCCTCTTCACCGGCAGCGTGTTTTCTTAGTCCATGACCGAGCGGCTCTTTTGAACGGTTTGACCCGGATCTCCATTGAGAAAAGAGCCTGATCTTTTCTTTCAGTCGATTTCACCCAGAACTCCCTTAAACGAACACAAGAATCAGCCCAACAATGGAGCACAAGTGAAAACTAAATGCACAGTTGGAGCCTCTTTATATTCGTTAGATTTTATTCACGGAAAAATCAGTCCCATTGTCTTATTTTAGATGATTTAAATCAAAGTGCCTTTGATCGATCACGTCTCAGATATTGTGAGTTACCTGGCTGGTGTTATTAAAAAAGAATGCATATTCAAAAGTCTTTTGAACGGCTCTTTGAAACGAACGGATCCCAAAGACTCAGCTCCCAGTACAGAGCCGTGATCCCATCATCACATAGAAGAGATTTTTTTTTTTTAATTTTGGACTCTTTCCAATTGTTGCAAAATGCCATCGTTTTTCTTGACCGTCGTAAACACATAGCGTGTAATGTATGCATGTGAGCAGAGCAACACTAGTGGGTGGTTTCAGCTCCTGTTTCGGCCTCAGCGAAGCAACAAACATCAAACACACTTTTATCGCAGGGGCCGGGACTCGATGCATTCTTCTTACGTGATGCTTTTATTGGGGGGTTTCTTATCGTGGTCTCTGGCTCCAAAACACACTGATGTGCATCCTGAACGGACATCCACCTGGAGAAGTTGCTTGTCAACCGAGACTATATCTCCCTTAACCACTGGGCTCCTTTCACGAGGACAAAATTATTTAGAAAATGTTTTATTGTGCTGTATTGTGGAAAGTGCACTGACCTTGTATTCTCTGTTTATGCGGGGCAATAACAGGAGGCACAAAACTATTTGCTCGGGAAAAACATCACAATCGCCAGCAGAATCCAAGGCATTCCACTGAATAGTCAACATTTATTTACCAAGAGAAAATACAGTATGTGACTCAAATCAGCAATCGGGAGCATCACAAAACTCCGCCCCTCATTGTCCAATCAAACCTCAGAGCAACCGTCTTGTACTCCGGAGCGACTAACATGCAATTTCTCATGCCACTAGAGGGCACTGCAGGCTAATCGAGCAGCAGGGAGAAAGTTTGGAGTGAGTGAGAAGCGGAGGTTACTACAATGAAGTAAACGGAAAAAAAAAAGCTAATTACAGGCTAAAAGCTAGATGGCCACAGCTACGAGTTTACAAATGGGAGCTTAAACACCGTGCTGCCGGGAGAGGCTTGTCAGCGGTGCAGTTACGCCTCCGTGTCCAGGTGATTGTTCAGAAGTGACACCGAGGATGAAGATTTCAATGGATTTAGAGATCGAGAGTTTGGTGTGTTTTTTAGTTACCTGATCTGTTTATGTTAAAGAGTAACTCACCCTCAAATCCACTTTTTTTCCCTGATAAACTGTATAAATGAGTGTCCAATAGTGTTGTCTACATGTCCTGGTCATTATTTCGGCTATTTAGTGCAAATTAGTTGAAAGATCAACTTTCTGCCTAGAAAGCGTCAGTGAGGCGCCATCTGCAGCGAACTGTCGGTACTGCATTTGATTTTTGAATTTGGCGACCCTATTTGCGCAGAGGTTTGAGATGACGTGCGGGGTTGGAGCTGACGTCAGATGCCCCGCCGCTCTGGTCTATAAAAGCGGACCAGTCTCGCTCACGCCCCGTAGCGAGTTGGAGAAGGAATAGCGAGAGAATATTTTCATCGATTGTCAGGTTTGCGAATTGTTAACATAGCATTTAGGTAGATTTTATTAACATAGCTTTTTGTATTATAGATAATTGTATAGTGTTAGCAGTGTTAGTTGTTGAATATTGTAGTTTTAGTCATTAGTTGCTTTTATTGTTAGATTAGTTGGCTGAATTTAGCTTAGTTAGTATTGGTTTTTTGAACTGTTGTAAATGCCATCTTTAATTTTTATAATTTGTTCATCATTCAACTAAATAAGCATAAAGATAGAGACTTTATCATAGCCTTTACTCTACAGTGATCATTCAGTGGTAGTTTAGTTAACGTGTTACATTGGTTAAACTTAAAATGTAGTAATAGAAATAACTTTGGGCTATTTACTTAGGGGGACAACTGTGTCTTTGGGTCCACAACGTTACAGACCCTTAGTCAAGCCTTTAGATAAAGATGATTCTGTGTTATCTTCATTGACAAACCGAAAACCATTTCAAAAGGACAGTGTTCCTGCACAATAAGATATATTTTTTATTTATGTGATATGTTTTGTACACTTTGCTGTAAGAAAAATAAAATAAAGCTTTGTAATACATATAGTCACGTCTCTATACCTCACACAGTATCTGCTGAGAACACTGAGATACATCTCCCATGCTTACGTAGACTACAGCAAAAAGTCTACATCTAAAATAGATTGATTCTGAAAGGACTGTTCGGTTCCTTAGCTGCGATGCTAACATCGATCAAGCTCGATGCTAAGCCGCTAGCTTTGTAAATTACAGAGGAATCACACTAATAAAATAAACCAGCGCCTCAGAGCAGTCTCAGGTTCAAGGCCTCTGTCTGTCACGGTGTTTCTCCTGTGTAGAGAGAGCTGTAGAGATGTTTCTCCTGTGTAGAGAGAGCTGTAGAGATGTTTCTCCTGTGTAGAGAGAGCTGTAGAGATGTTTCTCCTGTGTAGAGAGAGCTGTAGAGATGTTCCTCCTGTGTAGAGAGAGCTGTAGAGATGCTTCTCCTGTGTAGAGGGAGCTGTAGAGATGTTTCTCCTGTGTAGAGAGAGCTGTAGAGATGCTTCTCCTGTGTAGAGAGAGCTGTAGAGATGTTTCTCCTGTGTAGAGAGAGCTGTAGAGATGCTTCTCCTGTGTAGAGAGAGCTGTAGAGATGCTTCTCCTGTGTAGAGAGAGCTGTAGAGATGTTTCTCCTGTGTAGAGAGAGCTGTAGAGATGCTTCTCCTGTGTAGAGAGAGCCGTAGAGATGCTTCTCCTGTGTAGAGAGAGCTGTAGAGATGCTTCTCCTGTGTAGAGAGAGCTGTGGAGATGTTTCTCCTGTGTAGAGAGAGCTGTAGAGATGCTTCTCCTGTGTAGAGAGAGCCGTAGAGATGTCCCTGTAGAACATGTTGCTAAACACGTTAGCTCGTCAAAGTCGGATGATTCAGGCCTGTCAATCACAGACCCAGACCCCTCCCCCCTCCCGCCCACCCCTTAGTCCTCCAGGCAACGCCCCTTTTCTGTTAATATTTTCAAATCTGAGGCTCTGGAAGGGGGGGTTAGTAACCCTTTAACATACCAGACGCCTGTTTAGTTTGTTGTTTATGCTTCATGTAGCTAATCATCGATGTGTTACGTTAGCATACCGCGTACGCCTATTCAGACGGCTGTTTTTTTCATTAGGCGGTGTTCGACTAGTGCGTCTTATACTCCGGAGCGACTTATAGCCTGGACAATACGGTAGTAGTCAAGTAACAATTCAAAGAGTTTCTACAGACATCTAAAGGTCCTCATCAGCCAACTCAGTGTTTTGTTTTTATTTTCCTATACAAATGTGTTCAAAGCGTTGTTGCTCGTAGCCTCACGCCTCAGATGTAAACATGTTCAAGGGCGAATGTCTGAAGTTGCAGCTAGTTTTCGACGAATTGTCTCGGGGAAGAACGCTCAGCTCGACCTCCAAAGAGCGTTTGATTTTTTTTTCCCGCACCATAGACGCAGCAATGATTTCTCACAATTCAGCACATCTGAAAATATTGCCCGAGTCATTTCAGCGGTTCATTTCAGCAAAAGGACGGCACATTCGCTTAATATGCATAATCTTCAATCATTATTGCACGATAAGCATTAACAGATACGTTATAAGTTTGAAAATATGCCATAGATTTGCATAATTGTTTAAACTGCGTAGTTCAGTGCAATATCCCTGCTATCAAAGGGATGTATCAGGAAAAATTTAGTTGTAAAACTGGGGGTGATTTCTTTACTTGAGTGAAAGTGCATAGTCAACTATTACTCCCATACAAGTAAAGTCACAGTACTTTACTTAAAAAAGTCAAAGTTACTTAAGAAGAACAAATCAGTTGAAATCAGTGTTGTGAAAGCTTCAAAAACATGAAGCTAAATCCCCAAATGTACGGCCATAGAAACTCAAACGAGAAGCGCCGTTCAACTTTTCAAGGCAAGTTTATTTGTAGAGCACAATTCATTCACAAGGCAAACAGATCAAATCAATCATTAAAACATCAACATAAAAATGTATCAATAGTTTGCGTTCACGTTATAGAATTCTATTTCAGTGTGAGGGCAGGTGTCGATACAACTCTATGGGAGAGAAACAGTTTTAGAAAGAAATTTCCAAAAAGAAAATGTCCAAATGTTTTCTCTGATCATCATGTGATGGTGATCGGATTCACAAACCTGACATGTGAATGTTATGGCTGAAAGTCCTTTCTACTGGCCAACATCAAGCACATGTTATTGAATATTGTCTCCACTTTTGGACGCCTTTGTGAAGAAATAATTAGACATATGTTCATATGTGCTGGAAGATATGACTTTGAACTTTGTGACAGCTTTTGTTTCATGTGAATCAGGAATTACAGAGAAATTAGCAATGATTTAAGACTAGAAATCTGCATTTTGAGCGTTACTATGGTTACAGCTATTGAATTTTCAGTTGCTCCACCTCAATGTTAAACTATAGGCTCTTTAGAAGGTTGTGATGTCACGTGAACGCAGCCTATTAGAGTAAAAGGCAAGAGTGCAGATAAAATACTTTCAGTTTTCACATGCTCGGGTAAAAAGATCTGTTTTCAGCCTGGATTTGAACATTGCCAGAGTTGAGACCCGTCTCACATCCTCATGAAGACTGTTCCAGATTTCAGAACAGTATTTCGTCCGTAAACCTGTTCAGTGTACAGTAGTTTTCCTATATCCTTTAGCACTTAGCTATCGAACATCGCAAATTGTGAACAACCCAGATTGTAAGTGTCGTTGAAAGGACTTAGTGTTTTTGCTTCAAGGTATTAACATTTTTTGTTGAGAATTATTATGGCTCACGTTGTCAATTTATGTCACATGTCGTAAATAAGATACGTTTATTTTGTTATAAAGGGTCATTTTATTTTTTGTTATTCCGCTATCATCGCGAGGTTTTAGTTTTAGTAGGAGATGCTGCGAGATCTGCATTGGCCCAGACATGAAAAAAGACTTCGACCGAGCCATCCGCAGCAGCAAGGCCAATTCGCTAGCTAGCACAAGGTCGTTTTGTTATATTGTGTCAAATGATTCTGTGTATTTGTAAAGTAAATTGGTCTAATTATTGCGTGTTAATTTAGTATGCACAAGACTGAACTAGTGCCCAAGAACCTCCGAAGTGGTAGGCGGCCACGAGGTAGCCATTTTTATTTCGACATGCGTTACCTGTGACCGTCTGGATTATATGTCTAAAGCTTGTATATCATATCCTGTAGTTTTCACGGCATTCAACACCCAAAGTAAACGCCCGTCTTTAAGAAGCCACACAGATGTTTTCAGCTGTTGTCAACACATCAAAGCCGAGTTAGAAATCATTGTGCAGATCTTTTAAGATTTTACGTTAAATGAGAATTAGCGTCTAAAAGTGTCCTCTGAGGTAAATGGAAGACCTAAGCTAACAGACATATGTTTGTTAGCCAACGTACATTTACAGCAGCAGATAGCCAAAGGCATTTCTGTCATTGCATACACATGTACAGCAAAACCATGAGGCAAACTTCCCTTGTTGTGAGTACATGCATTGACAGAACATCTGTAGAGCGCCACCTTCTGTTCTGGAGAGTTCATCATTAGGCTTCAAATCAATCAATCAATCAATCAATCAATCAATGGTTTTGTATAGGCCAGTATCACAACAGGAGTTGCCTCATAGGGCTGTAACAAACATTAAGGCAATAAAACAGAGCAGTAAATAAGACAATGTAAAGTTCCGGTGAATCAAATATCCAGGCAAATTTTCAAATGGAACAAAGTATAGGCCAATGCTGCTAGTTTGAAACGTTTTACTTTGTATAGACTTTTTTGAAATGTGGGGATTCTTTCACATTCTGGATATCAAGGCGAAATGTTCGAGAAATGTTCCGCTAATTTACCGAGCTTCGCTAACTTGTTATCCGCCAGCTGATGTTAGCAATTATGCATCTCCAAATCTCAAAGCGTACTGACTGCAGCGCTTACAAGCCTATATGCCAGTGTGATACCTCATTTGAAAGCCAAGACTTTCTAGTTTCTATATCGCTAGGCAAGATCTGTGTAAGTAAAAACACAACTTGCATCAAGGGGGGAACACAGTAAGTAAATTAGATTGATTGATACATTGACATGCACAAATATAATAACATAAAAATATCATCCAAGGAAATGCCTCTGGTTGGTTTCAAAGAACAAAGGGATGACATTTCCAGCTTTGCGTTGTCGGTGCATGACACATGACTAACCCGGCGAAGTGCCCGGAGCTCCCTCGCCGATCATCAGCCCATGACTGACCCCTCAGTGCTAAAGGAGGTGGCGACTGGGCTGTGGCTGTTTGAAGTACATGGCGCTTTGAAGCTGCGGTGTTGGTCCATTGCAGAATCCTGTGAAGCAGAGAGAGAGAGAGAACGGCAGGGGACCCACACAGAGAGGCCCATCACCAACATGGCTGATCATGAAGCTGCTGTGCTACGTTGCCAATGTTCTGATAATTGGGAAAACTATTGGTTCAATTGAAAAGCCGGGACCTCAACTTCACAATCAGATGTGATGAACTTAGTTTCCTTTATTTGAGGCAATAGCACTTTGGATGCACTGTACTGCAGCACAGTCACGCCATGGGGATAGGACAGAAATAGCATGGCAACAGAAGTGGGTAGAGTTGTGATAAAACAGGAACAATGTCACGTTATGTACTATGAAGCAGCATTTTCTTACACAGAACAAGCAGAGCTCGTAGGGCTGGGACCGATAGATATCACAATACTCAGGGGGCGATACGTCTGCGATACAGTGAGTAATTATGATAAATAATATGTTTACCTTTAAAATGTGTAAAAAGTCATGTGTCCAAAGTTTATATACTACAATTCCATTTGACATTTACTTGATAAAGTATTCATACTTGGTATTGCATCACAAAGTATTGTGATCCGATTTGATATTTTGTCCCAGCTCTAAGAGCTTGTATCTGACTCATGCACAGTCAAAGGATATTGATAGATCTTTGTCACCTAAGCATATGAATAATATTATATTATGCACAAGTATGCCATCCTTATACGCGGATAATGCATTGAACTGTATTTGTGTCGCTGTTTTATAAACACAGCTGAGAAAAAAACAGCCAAGGAAAACGATGAGAAAGAAGAGCATTATGACCAATGTGACTGATGACACAACAGTGAGGAGACCTCACGCTCAGCCTGCTCATACAAACGTAGTCAATTTGCAACATACTTAAGTTCAGATGTCCTGACAAAACATAGCACTTTTAGGGCTGGTAGAAAGGGTGATTATTAATGAATAACAGACTCTCTCCGTTCTCCGTTGGTCTGATCTTCATCAAAATCATCCTTGAAGCGACTGTGGGACAAAGTCCAGGGTCTGAAACTGTGGCCTCATGTCGCCGATATTCACAACATTTAAACTGAAATGAGAAATTAAAACATAGGCAAGGCAACTTTATTTATACCGTGCATTTCGTACACAAGTCAATAAGGAGGTGGACAGTAAACTACATCTTTTTCTTAATTGTGACCAGAGAGAGCCACATACACATATAGGCTATGCCATCTAAATGTACTTTATTTTAATTAATTTTTTTACGAGGGATCTGTTGGTGAACAACATGGCTAATCGGTCGCTAATTTGACAAACGGAAATGTACCCACTATATTTAACAATACTGTTTTGGAACTTTTCCCTGTGATTCCAAGACGAATTCAAATGATTTAAAAAGTGAGGGTGTCTGTGTCGGGCTGATCCCAGGTCCTGTCGTTCCCCTGTCCGCTATCGTCCGCTCCTGCCTACGGAGCCGCCGCCCTGACGGTTCCCTCGCTTTCAAGATATTGACAACTTAAATATTTGCAAGAAATGTCACTTGAGACTTAAAGTCTGTAAACCAGTGCCCGTAAGCCTCACGGTTCACGGTTATGGCTCAATATACTTCAGTGTTCACGCTCCGCTACCTGAACTCGCTCACACATATCAACGGCGGCGGTGGTTTGTTTGGGCCGAAATTAGGAGCCTGATTGTCCCACCCGTGCACAGTCGAGAGTCGGGCATTGGGCTTATTTACACCGGTGTCCAAACTTCACACCTTTTAACCGTTCACGACATGACGGACAAAGGCAGTGGAGATCCAGCAGCAGGTGATGTATGGGGAGTGAAAGCTGTCGTCTGTGGATCACACGTCGGCTCCATAACCTTGTCCTGTCCACTGAGTGAGGGACGCCCCGTTGACATTTGTCCTTCTCACACTTCAGTACTTTCACTGATGAATCATTCTGACTTCACCTTTGCGGCCGATATGAAACGGGCAACAGGGACTGAAGAGCTGCTACCTTCACAGCACAAAATATTGACTGAAAATGTGCTCATCAATTGTGTCCTATTTTATTTGAGTCTGCGGTCGAGCCATTTCCCCACATGATCACGCTCATGGCCCTAAAACCTAAAAGTTGCCTAAAACCTGGAGATTCACAACTACAAAGTGATACTAGCGCCGGTGTTTGACAGTCCATCTCACCAGAGGAGATCGGCAGTCGCTCGGATTGATTGCGCGTATTCATAGAGTTTATCTCGCCGGCCTGGAGACTAGTTGGAGACACAAGTTGCCGCTGGTCACGGAGATGTCCCAGGCTAGTCCCTGTGAAAACAAACGGCTTCGATTTCAGCGAGGCTTTTTCCAAGTCTCCGTATGGTCTCCGAGAGGTCTTTGTGTGGCATGACCGAGTGACAGTGTTAATTTCGTCGACTAAAATATTTAGTCTTAATTTTAGTCAAAGTGATCCAACTAAAATTGGACTAAAACTAAATTAAACGTTTTTCATGTGACTAAAACTATGACTAAAATGTGCAGATATTTTAGTCGACTAAAATAAGACTAAATAAAAATGGAAAGGAGAGACTAAAATCATCCAAACTTCTATTGACAGTCTGAAAGAGCCTCATATCATGTAAATTCACTGCCAAAGGAACAGCTTTGTTCATGAGGGAGCAGCTCCATGAAGCAGGACCTCGATTAAATATGATTATAATGAATATTATAAATACAAAGTCGATTAAATGTGTCTTAAATCTAGTCGACTAAATTGACTTGCAATTTTAGTCGACTAAAACTCGACTAAAATTTAATTACATTTTCGTCAAAAGACTAAGACTAAAACTAAATTAAAATATGTTGTCAAAATTAACACTGCCGAGTGGTAGTTAATGTAAAGAGCCGAACAACGCCAGCTGGTCAAATTCCAGCACTTACTACTGATATACAAGCACACAGGTAAGTTAGTTGAAAATGGAGGCAGGCAAGGTTCCATACATAAAACATAGCTATAACATATATAAAATATCAGCCGACAGTTAAATGCACATTACTTTAGTTTCCTTAAATGTTCATTGGTACGGTCACTTCACTGTCCATTACACCTTTTTTTTTCTTGCGTGCATTGATCGTCCATAAACTTTGCTTTGACTGGAATATGTCCAACCAGTAACATGTCCATGGTCCATTTCCATAAGGCTCAAGACAAAGCAGCCGTCCCAGCACCCAAACTCAAACATGGCTCCTGCCACAGCCATGTCACCCATGAGAACAAGTACTGGTAACTGCTGAACCTAGGCCAAGTTCCCAACCCCCCATCGTCTTCCCCCCCAACATACCATCTGAGACGCTTTGCAGCACCAGTGCGGAGCTTTAACAGCCAATCACACCACCTAGCCCGTCCGACAGCTGGAGACGCCCAAGGCAGAAATCCTGGAGCGACCATGAGGACAAAGGTTCAGGATGTAGGGGAGGTCAGAGGGTGACGGTGTCAAAGAGCAGGGCTTTTATTGACCTTGACTACTGCCCTCTGATGGCACCAGTACCACACTGCACTCATCAGACCCCCTCGTGCTACACATACACGGTCTCAAGCAGTTGTGGCAATGTCGCGAACACTATTGTCCTCAAACTTTTAGACGTTTCACTGACGTCCCCGCAATGTCTCCCAGACCGCATGGAGACTACCCGGAGCCTTATCTCCAGGGGTCGTTTCGGATCCCTGCCTCTCCGTGACCAGCGGCAACTCGAGTCTCCAACTAGTCTCCAGGCCAGGGAGATGTGTTTGAGTAATGCAGTCTTGAGTAAAGTGCTTGTTAGGTCATTCTCATAGCAGGTAATGCAGTTTAAGGCTACCAGCTAAATCATCTCCTTGTTTTACACATTAACCAGTTGTTTTCCAGTTTTATTTTAATATGAATTAAAACACAGTCCGTGCTAAAGGCCGTTCGCTACTGACGGCAGCGTAATTGCATTGACTGGAGCATTTACAGTACACTACAGAGAGCGGTCCCGCGAGACCCGGTTTAAAACAGGCAGAGGCGGCACGAGTGCTCTTCAACTGGAATTGCTTTTGCAGAATGTGTTTGCCATTGAACACCGTTTTAGGATAAGCGCGTCTCAGGAGGAGCGGTGTTTGAGTGGCGCAGTCACAAAGGGAAGGGCAGGAGTACAGCGTATGCAGTGGATGATTCTCAGCCTAAGGTAACGCGTCGTCATCTGGGACAAGAGCCAGCCCACATACTTGCTCTACAATTCTCACGTCTCTGATGTGCTTGTAGTGTTGACAAAAAAAAAAAAAAAGTCATAAATGGAAAATACAGAACAGAAAAACAAGGTGTAAAAATCTCAGGGCTGCGCTGCGAGCGAGATTGGAATTTTCAATCTTACAGAAACCCACGTTGAAAGGCTCCAGCCTCTGGTGGTTCGATCTCAGTGGCAGCATTGACCAACGGGTGAAGATTGCTCTACATAGCCCTCATGGCAGGCGGACGTCACCGTGAAGAAAGATCGCTATAGTATGGAATCCGAGGGAAACTTTACACCTACCAAACTTAAATCACTTAAAAGCCTGGCTTCGGAACGTTATTGTCTCTAAAGATAGAGTTTCCTCCTGTGACAACATTGATGGGGATTTATTTTATTTATTTTTTAATCCAGCTGGCTTCTGTTTCTGTAGGTTTGTGTGTGTTTTGAGCAGAGGGCTTTGACAGACAGGCCTGGGATCATTTTGATGGGCGGAGTTGTAAAAAATCCCTCATGAGCCATATATATATTCAGCGTAACAGATTACAGATCCACATTATCAAAACGGCGAATTTGATGAAGATTCCGAGTCCTCGCTGTTTCTGAACACCAATTCTACGGGTTTACAAGGCGTGATTAGCCAGCGTAGTGATATTAGCGTGATTTAGGCTCTTCTTACAACCTCAACACTTGATTCAGGGTTTGGGTTTTGTGTGACTCAATCTATTGCGCTAATGGATTACGTTTCATTAACTGCACGATAGTCCGTGGAGAACTTTTTGCTGGTAAACCTTAGATTAACATTGAAAATATTGAAAAAAGAAAAGAAAAGAAGTGTGCCCCGCTTGCTGGAACGAAACTGCACGTGTTTTTGAAGGTGTGAGAAAATTGAAATCGAGAACCAGGCTCGAAGAAAAACAAGTTACGAAGGTTCTTTTTGCCAAACTGCCCACTCCGGCTCCCTCATTAGGAAGTGCCAGAAAAACTCCTGAGCTCCATGTGGAGTCCTGAAAGAGCCGCCCACAGTGTAGCTGCTCAGATAGAAGTTAGTGAGCCGTAACAAGTGTGAGCACGTCTGAAACTACACCTAACAAAAATGCTACTTGCCGTCCCCCGCCATCAGAGAGTTAATGTGCCTACACACCTAACTGCACAGACCACGCTGTTGCTTCTGTTTTGACGCTTGAAATATATGAACACGGTTTCCTGATTCTTTGTTTGTACTTTGGTGACAGCGGAATAGTTTTACCAGCCTTCATTTCTCTGACACTCTTTCCTCTCTCCCAGATAATATTTCGATATGCGCGGGCTTAGAGTGTGTAGTACCCGTCTGTCCTGCGACCATGTCATGATAAAGTCCCCTTTAAAACAGGTTTGTAATCCAGTGCGTCCTTTATTTTGTTAAATAAAGTTTATTGAAGGTGTGATCCCTCTGGTCCGAATGCCTGGGCTCGGGAAAGGCATTTCAAACCACAGCCGCTGGTCGTCATGAAGATTTCCTTTGTCTCCGTTTCACTTGTGTCTCTATGATGTACAAGAGGTGATTGTGTTTTCACACATGATGATCTATACTGCCCTCTGGGTGAAACTGAGAAAATGATAAACGAAATGATTCATTTTTTTGATGCCCTGTCAAAATGGTTTGATCTTCATCATTTATTTCTTTTTTATTTTGTAGCTTTTTATGGTAGAATTATTATAGGTATAAAACACAAACTCTAAATTTACTCTAGTCCCTAAAAATGCACATACTGCACTTTTCCCTTGTATGAACCTACATTCCACATGGTCATACAAAGGCAATGGGCAGTATGTGCGTGTTTGTTGTGTCAAATGCTGTTTTTTTGCTGGTGTTTCTGGTATTTTATTTATGTTAGTAAATTATCATCTGCGTCAGTATCAGTCATAATTTGAGATGTAAAAGTAGTTTGTGTAAAGCATTACTTCTTATGGTACGTGGAATCCATATACTGTATTAAGTGTATGTATATTAAGTACCTCATTTTTATAAGAAACAATTTTGACTTGAATCAAAGTTATTCAACAAACAAACAAATCTAATTTTAACTTAAACGTTAAACTTTCTACAAAACTAATATATAAAAACAAAATATATAAAAATATTCAATGAACCATTTCATGGTTTTTACTTTGTGTAAACCTTTCCATGGATAGTTCCGTTATGTGGCCATTTCCACCATCATCTGGTCCTGTGACAGAGCATTCGAAATACGCCGCAGTGAAGGCTGATGAAGCCAAGATGGGTTTGCTGGAGAGAAGTCCTGGTTGCCACGACAACCTTAGTGGAATGTGCAGTAACTGCGTTCCCCTTGGTTTTTGTGTCAATTTTGTAGTTACTGCAAATTAAATTATGGATTTTCTTTCAAATGGAATAGTTTTGAAAGAAACCACTTTGGTACAAGATAGTACAGATGAGAAGAAGTTCAAATCTGCTCTTAACTCAATCTTGAAAAACTATGCAGTTACTGCCTTTTTCCTTTGTAGGGCAGTATAACTATAATTGTATTTTTTTTTTATTTGAACAGGGACAGTGTACATTAGCCTCAGAAAGGAGAGATGCATTGTATCAGGTTATAGCACTTGTGCTAATTTCCACCTGCAGTCCCTGGGCCTATTGTACATGTTTTTAGTGGTAGGGGAAACCGGAGTACCCGGAGGAAACCTACGCAGACACGGGGAGAACATGCAAACTCCACACAGAAAGGCCCCGTCCAGGTGGGAATCGAACCTGGACCTTCTAGCTGTGAAGCACGAGCGCTAACCGCTGTGCTACCGTGCCGCCACGTGTGTTGGTGCTCGAATGCGTCTGTCTGTCTCCTCCCACGGCATTCACGCCGCTCTGAACAGCTGACACGCATTGCCGTTGATTCCCACCGCGCTTCCTACCCGCCGCCACGCACACTCATCACCCGCACATGTGTGTGCATGTACATTGACAATACACAGGAATCAACCGCACTGCCGTTTGGTGTGTAGGCACCTTTAGGGTTTAGGGGTTAGGGGTTAGGGTTACGATTAGAGCTACGAATGGCAAATGTGTTTCACTCACACAGATCTTACACATAGTTTTAGAAACTAGAAGGTCTTGGCTTTCAAATGAGGTGTCCCACTGGCATTGGCTGTGAGCTCGCCATAATACGCTTTGGGATTTAGATATGCATAATAACCCTAAGAATTATAACACTTTAGACATGGAAAAGACCCTAATGAAAAGTAGAACATGAAAACCTCACGTGTGCTATGTCTCATTCGATTAGCTGGCTGAGTCGATGTCTCTTAACAATCGACAGCTGACAGACACTTACAGCTCGCAGGCCCCATTCGCCCTGATTCTCCATCTGCCGTGGAGATAAGGTGGATGTCCAACTGACAGCAGACTAAATAGAAATGGACCTCAGCAGCACCCGTAACTGGAAAATCAATACAATCCTTCCCCGATCCAGTGTGAAATCTCTTCTGCTCCACTGCACGGGAAGGTTTTCATGGTTGGTAGCAAACACGGGCCACTGAGCACATAGACAGTAGCTCCATTCGATCCCGGCTCCCATCATACTGCCGCTGTGTCCTTGGGCCGTGTGTTGGTGGATGAACGGGTGATGATGTAAAACTATAGTTTAAATAGTTACAGACGGCACACTCCATCCCGAACCCTATACGTTTGTTAAGTGGTGACATCACAGCTGTACTTACGGGTCCGGCAGATGTGCGAGAAACTACAAAAAAAAACTCTTCATTACCACAATCAATATTTCTGAAACTCAACAGAGAGATACTGAACATACTTATGTATCAGGCTCATTAGCCAAAAATGCTGTACCTACTGCTGTAAAAGTAATATTTACCAAAATCGCTACATGGAATGGAATTTTTGGCCAAAAAAACTGCTAAAGTCTGAGTCGGCGCAGCAGCTCCGCTAAACCTGGAAGTAGCGACTTTAGTAAATATGACTTTTTTAGCAGTAGGAGCGGCATTTTTGGCTAATGAGTCTGAGAAATAAGTAGGTTCAGTAAGGCCCAATCTCAATTCTCTTTTCTACCCGTTCCCCTTCCACTAGCCCTTTCCCTACACCCTGAAACCAGGGGCTCAGGGCGAGGGTTTAAAAGACCATAAGAAATGGGACAGCCCTCCATTTGACACAGATGATTAAGGTTATGTAAAAACAAAAACAAAAAGGCAAGCCTACTTGTCTATATTGCATGTTTCTACTGAACCAGTTCATCACTTGACTGATGCTGTTTTGTAACACCTAAACAACAGGACTCGGTCTCATTTATTTCTGCTTCGTCCGGCGCTACATTCTCTTTCCCCCTGGCTGTGTGTTGCGGCTTCTACCGCGGGTCGCTGTGGCTGCAGCCCGTCAGAGATCAGCCGATCCACTCATGTAGCGCACTCGGCCTCCGCTCTGAGCCCCGGGCCTGAGCGGAGGCTGCCGCTTTTTTATATTTTAAGAAATATAAAAAATCATATATATCTATAAAAAAATCTTTCATTTATATATATATATTTTTTTAACCCCCCATTTTTTTTTTTCTCATGTCACTTCCAGGGCTCCGTATTTGCCGGTCTGCTAGGACCTGGAAGCGGAAGTCGTGACGTCACAAACGTATGGGCTGTTTAACCACCACAAAGTAGTTCTTTTCTCACTTTGTTCCCCCTCTGGCAGCTTGGAACATGACCATTCATGGGCGATTCCAGAGAAGTCGTCTGTATCTATAACAACGCAATGTTGCGTTCACGTTCTAGAATTTGATGATGTCATAATCTCAGATGGAGGGCAGGGATCAAAACAGCTCTAAGGGTAAAGAAAATGACCAAATGTTGAAATTGATCATTATTTGGAAGTGATTGGATTCACAAACCCCTCCTGGAACCGCCTCCTTAACGTGGTGGAGGGGTTTGAGCGCCCGAAGGATCCTGGGAGCTCTGTTGTCGGGGGCTTCGTGTCCCTGGTAGGGTCTCCCACCTTAACGCAACATTGCGTTTCTTATAAGGCAAACAGGTCCTATAGGTGACGGGTCAGACAAAGAGCGGTTCAGAAGCCCCTTATGAGAGACCAACAGGCCCAGGTAGAACCATGAGGCCGTCCTTCTGTGGACCCACCACCTGCAGGAGGCGCCATAGGGGCTGGGGCAGCTCCAACAGCTGCCCCCACGACCCGGAAACAGACAAGTGGAGGAAAATGGAAGGATGGATGGATTCACAAACATAATAATCTTATGGCAGAAAGTCCACTTTTGTACGTTCTACCTGTTTTGCACTTGAGCAAACACTTGGTAAATGACCCTCCAAGCATTTTAATGTGAACAATAACTCCGGTATTTTACTTTTAAAAATCTCAATTTGTTTATATGGTAAACGGCCTCAACTTATACAGCGCTTTTCCACCTGCATTAGGCACTCAAAGCGCTTTAACGCAAGGAACCTCTCACCCATTCATACGCCAATGTACGCAGACACTGGAGGCAAGGTGGGTGCAGTGTCTTGCCCAGGGACACAACGACAGCATGCACCTTCAGGAGGCGGGATTCGAACCCCCGACCTTCCGATCACGAGACGACCCGCCTCTACCATCTACCATTTATCTCTGTAATTCACACTAAACAAAAATTGCATAAAGTTCACAGTATTCTCTGTTGGTGCACATGAACTATCGTCGGATTATTTACTCATAATGTTGTGACACTCTATGGCAGGCCTTGTTTTCCGCAAAATCAGGCTTGGAATTAAATATTGAAAAATCCCTCTGAGCAAACCTTCAAAATATTAAAACAGAAAAGCGGGAACGTGCGGCGACTACTGCAGGAGGAATTTGGTTGCAATGTAATGAAAATGTCAGTTTAAGAAATCGCTTTTGTAAAGTGTGCACAAGCAACCAAACCAACTGTGTCTCTTCAAAGTGACTGCAAATATGCTTCATTCTGCATTTTTTTGGGAAGGTGTGATGAATGACAAACTAAACCCCCGCTCTTCTGGTTTGTCTGGAAACGGTCAGGTTTCTGTGACACCGGACAGGTAATGAATGTTTTGTGTTTGTCTTTTTCCTTCACTCTCTGCCACAGATCCCACTGAGGGTTATTAGGAGTGGAACTTTATCCCTGCGACTCTGGCCCGAGGCAGAGCCGAACCTGGACAATGACCCGGCGCACATTTGGAGAGCGGCGTGTCTCGCTAACTACGACTCACTCCCACTCCGGTCATTATCTGCAATTAAAATCAGCCGCCCACAGAAAGGTCAGCGCCGACACTTTGGCCCATTATCACTTCTGAAAGTAAAGAGTCCTCTGTATCATGTTGGAGCTACGCCACGTTTTCATTTAGATTCTCATTTGGATTGATTCACAATTTCAATCAAACCAAAGATACACAACAGTCTTAAACCTTCCGAGAGTATACTCCGTCTTGACATTCAAACGTTGGGCTCGACTCACGGGCGGCGGCGAGCGACAGTGACGGACGAAACCCATCGATCGCCTCTTTTGCTGAAAACCAACACACGAGATGCGGAAAACTACAGCGAGTTTTCGAGCTATGAAAATGGGAGGTATTTTACACGGTGAAAGATATGATTACATATCATTAAGTCATTGTTTTAAACGTGAGAAACATACTGAATGCTTACAAACGTCCGACTCTCGAAGATCGTTTGTCAATGAAACCCTCGCTGGTCGGCTGTAGTGTCAGGGGACAGCGACAAACGTTGAATTCGTAAAACATTTTTAACTTCATTGTGCACGTCTTCGTGGACAAGTATGAAATTTAACATGCATGAACGTCGCTTAGAGGAAGGAGCGCGAGTGCCACAGGAAATGAACTGAAGAGGAGCAACATCGCCTCCCTTCTGTCCCTTGTGATAGGACAGAATAGCTTAGCCTATGTGAATTAACATCCTTAGAAATAAAAAACATTCTTCTGGATACCATATTTCATGTTTGATGTCGATGACTTAAAGAAAAAAGTAATCGTCAAAAAAGTTTGAAAAGTTCATGACAGTAAGGAATTTCCAGCGCCTGCCCCTAAAGTTTAGCAGCTAATAGCAATGCTATATTCATGTTTTTTGGGGGGCGACGGTGGCGCAGATGGTAGAGCGGATGGTAGGTTGGGTGTTCGAATCCTGCCTCCTGAAGGTGCACATTGTCGTTGTGTCCTTGGGCAAGACACTTCACCCTCCTTGCCTCCAGTGTCTGCGTACACTGGTGTGTGAATGAGAGAGTGAATGGGCCCCTATGAGAGACCAACAGGCCCGTTTGGAACCATGAGGCCGTCCTTCTGTGGACCCACCACCTGCAGGAGGAGCCATAGGAGCCTGGTGCCCACGACCCGGCAACGGACAAGTGGGAGAAAATGGATGGATATTCATGGTCTATGGCAGGGTTAGGCTAACCTGGCTATCGCCGGACTAAATATCACGAGTTATATTTAGTCTAGGGGTCATTTTCTCGTAGGAGAGGTGTGGTTTTTGTCCATAGCCGTTTATTGGGCGCTAGAATATCATGCGTGTAAGCAAACTTACCTAACCCTATGGCTTCAACAGTCAAACTATAGAGAAAAGTGTGTTGCGCCTGGAAGTGAAGGGGCCGCCGGGGCCACATGGAACAGCGTAGCAGAGAAGACCGTTGTCCATTCGGGGTCTACCCTTCATTCTGAAACTCCTCCATTGCGACGTCCCGCCAATCCGACACTTTTTGATACCGAGCGTAGCCTGATCTGATTGTAAACTCCACTATCCTTAGGGTTTGTTCTAGTTAGGGGAGATGCCCCCACTCCGACAATTCGACCTCTATGTCGGAACGGCGGGGAGTAACCGTCCACTCGCTCCGCAGTGCAGCCGCGGTGCTCCTCCACAGTGCCGTGTTAGTGCCGTTCACATGTTGGCTGGTTTGGATGCATTGCTGAACGCTTCCTCCGTGTGTGTGGTCGCTGCACGAGTGTGAACGAGCCGCTTCTCAGATCGCAGCGGGGTCGGGACTTTTACAGAGACTTCCACCCACAAAAAAAATCTGAATTGCAGTTTACTGTAAAACGGCAAAAAAATTGACAGGGAAAGTAAACTAAAACTAAATAATACGCTACATAAATATAACAAAATCGATGCAGTTCAGGAGAGAAAAAGACGAGAAGAGAGAAGCTTCAGCAAAACAACGCAACGTCATGCGCTCTCACATGTCGTATATTCTTGTATGTTTTACTGCTGTAAATTAACAACACACATTTGAAAATAAAAAAAAGGTATAACTGTGACTTTTCTGTTTCATATTAGTCCTTTTCCTCCAGAACTGTTTCCCAGCCTCCTATATTGACTTTCAACTGTTCAAATGATGGCAATAGCTTAAAAGTTGAGAGCGAGGTTACGGAAGAACTTTAAAACTTTGAGTTGGTTTCCATAATATTGCAACTGTCACGAAAACAGGATTTGCTGCATGACTGTTTTGACTTTGACGTGCCAAATAATCTGCTAAATGTACTCCCCGTGACTCTTTCTACTTTCTCCAGTGTGTGTCAAGGAGATGTCAGCCCGCTTTAAACTCAGTGGGAGTGAAATCAACCGGAGTTTGGAGCGTAGGGGGCGATACAGTTCTAAAAGGAATTATGAAGTACGTGGGGCGGCAGTGACTCAGTGGTTACGCAAACCCTACTGGGACGATCCCAGCTCTGTCCGGTGCCTACTGTTGTCGGGAGAAGATGGCAGCCTCAGTTATGCATGAATAGTGAGCTGTGGGATTATGGGGAAAAAAAGAAAAAGTGTGTGTGTGTGTGTGTTTGTTTCTTTACATAAGTAGGACCGTCTGGAACTTGAAAAGTTTCATATAGCTCCACGACAAGAACCAAATTAACCACTAGTCAAATATGTTCTTAAATGTACTATGACAGGTTTTAATACCTTTGAAAATATGACTTGTTTTTCTCGGTATTAATTATCATTCTATTTCAGGGAAGCAGCAATTTTGAATTTTGAAGCTACTGACAGGAAGTGGCATAGATGGAGGTAAAGTTCCAGAGCAGTTTTTACTCATTTCCCATTGACATCACATGGTTGGCACGGCAACAGTTTTAGGTTGTTTTCCTCTATTTATTTCACTTCCTGTCAGTGTCCAATAAGGAAGTAAAAAAATTGTCAAACTAAAGAAATCTGGGTAATTTTGGGGCAAAAGGTTAACTGTTTTAGTAAACAATTGTGTCTAATGTGTTTTTAACACAAATGTACCGGGGTAGATGTTGATGCGTCATCTTCTCTAAGAGGATTTTCTTCTTGTTGCCGTCTATCGATAGTATTTTTGTCCCGTCCCAAATGTACGTTGACTGAAACAGCCGTTGCGCCTCCTTGTTCAATCCTCCTACGTTTAAAATCTGAACTAAGTGGCTAATGACTCCTTGTATCATGAAGTCTTCGGCATAGATCGTTCACATGTGTCACTCTATTGGCCAATGCCATTGTAAAGCCAGTTACTTCCTTGTTTACAAAATACAGCGCCTGCAGTTCAAATCATATCCAGCTTTTGTCTGACTTGTCTGACTGACTGACGCTCATCAGTCACGCCCATCGGCAATTTGAAGAAATCACCCCAGATCACAGATTAAACTTCTTTGTAGGAAAAGCTCGTGTTCTGGCTGGCCCGGCTAGATCATCCCTAAAGTCAGAATCACTGAATTCTGTCCCTGAGCTTTAACAATTTCATTGACGAAAACTGAATAATGGATCGAGCAAGGCTTGAATTAATTGTTATATTTGGTTGAGAGTTGCAAAGATTTATTCAGAGGGCCTTTTGGATCTCATTTTTTGTGTAAAGATACCATAGTTCTGAGAAAGTTCTGTGAAAGTATTCAGTACTCCCTGAAAAGAAATGACCGTATTTGGATTACACTGTTGTGTTGTTGTGTTACACAGGTTCCAACGATGTCAACATTTGTGAATGTTGTTATTCCTGGGAAATCTCTGCCTCGCTAGCGGACAGTTCTGAAATAAGCATTGCAAAGGGTGAGCTCTTATTCTACTCTGGCATTCTCTTTCCTCAGCATTGACCACTGTGTGAAAAATGCACGTTTTGCTGGTGACAATTTTGCCCGGAGCTCCCTCTGTAGGAAGCAGTGGGAATGACTCAGTAAAAATAAACTTAAAGTAAAGATGCGACATATACTATAAACCAGAAGGATTGTGCAGTCAAAGTCCTAATAAATGTTTTATTTGGAGTGGAAGCGCAGAGTTTATACAGTATCCGTCATCCCCATCTGCTGTGTGTTCAAATGAGCAAAACATTTGTCCGGGCTTGAGCAAAGAGATACAAAATAAAGTAAAAATGACTTGACATTGACTAATAATTGAAAACGAATAGATTTGCTTTCTGAACTGCCTCAGCCATCCCGACACTTGTGATTTCTCTTCCTCCACAGCTCCGCGTTCAAGTCGGCACTCGCTCGCAGCTCCATTTGCACATGAGCTGCACACTGTAAAGCTCTTTCAAGTGCCCTGATAAATTTTTCATTAAAAGCCCCGGCTCCGAGTGAAAATACAGCAGTGAAACGACGCCGACACTGTGTGCACTATCTTTAATCTTAAAGGTCAACGAACCAGGAGCCGACACACGATTTAGACTGCACAATGAGCGCACGTAAAGAGGGAGTGGGAGGCAGCTTTGGAATTCTAAACAGGACTTTTTTACCATTGTGGAGGTGGGGGGGGGTCCCATAGTTTACAACTGTACTACATCAAAACACACAACGAAAGCAGTTCAAGGAGGAGGCTGTAAATGTGTCATTTTATATAGTCAGGTGATACTGGTTGATATTTCTGTCCTCATTATTGGGCAGTCAAAGGAAGGCAAGGCGAGTTTATTTGTAGAGCACAATTCATACACAAGGCAATTCAAAGTGCTTCACAGTTGCATAAAATTACAAGAAAACAGATCAAATCTATCAATAAAACATCAACATAAAGTTAATCAAGAGTAAAAGGCAAAAGTGCAGATAAAATACTTTCAGTTTTCATATGCTCGGGTAAAAAGAGCTGTTTTCAGCCTGGATTTGAACATTGTCAGAGTTGAGGCCTGTCTCACATCCTCATGAAGACTGTTCCAGATTTTAGCTGCATGAAACTGAAACGCAGCTTCACCGGCTACAAGGAGGTATCCGGGCGAGACTCACAGCTAAGCCACACAAGCCTCTATCCTTCTATTGTTCTAGCTAATGGACGTTCACTGGAGAATAAACCAGATGAACTGCTCTGCTCTTCCCAGAAGATGGTGAAAGACTGTTGTGGAGCGGAGGGAGCGGTGCAGGAGGAAGAGGAGGTGGAGGAGCTGACCAGTGCAGGACACCACGCTCTGAAACAGGGACAAACCCAGGAGGCGCTGCATTGTTTCAGACGTCACAAACATGTAGAAGGATAAATGTAGCGACAGTAACTATGCTACGTATGACATGGGAACATAGATGAGCCTGAAGACTGGAAGAACTAGGAGCACCAGAGGGAACCCACCCAGATGAGGAGAACATGTGAACACCACACGGGAAAGGCCTCGCACGGTTTTAAAATTAAAGGGAGAGAGAGAGACTATGCTACCTTTTAAGTCTCCATGATTAAACTCTGCTCTCTTCATTTGACACATTCCTCAACCAGGACAACCTCCCAGGACCTTTGGGCGACCACAGTGACGTACTGTAGATCAGTGGTACCTACCTGGAGGATTAGTCTATGTGCATGTTTTAGGGTGATGGAGAGAAACGCAGACTCCGCACTGTAAACCCTCTCAAACAGGGGGAGAACACAATGAAATTTGCATTGAAAGGCCCAACATGGTTTTCCAAAAGCCATACAACCACAAAACAATACCCCCGAACTAAGCTGATTGGATTAACGGTATTAAACTGGTAAATCTGTCGTATCCACTTTGTCCAATGTGTCACGTGACAATTTTAATGTCATTCATCTCTGCTGCTATTGAACCATTGTTATTAAATCTTCACTGGAGCATTAAAAGTCAGCGCATGTGCGACAAAAGTATTGGAGATCCTTAAACAATCCACTGCCCTGCGTAGAAGAGTGTGAAGTGTATGAGAAGAATTAAATTCCGATGGGCTCTATGTGATGCATGGCAAATAAACGCATCATCCAGAGCCGCTTCATCTCCAGCACAGCAAATAGTTTGACAGTGATTCTCAAACTTTTCGCACCAAGTATCGCCTCAGAAAAGGTTTTGTCCTGAGTTCCATGAGATCAAGTACCAGACGCAAGAAAGAGCTGAACCGCGTCTAAAATAGGCTTGAACAAATACATGAGTACGAAATAAGGGAAAACCCAAATAAAATGGTTACTGCTAAATATGTGTACAAAGGACAAAATACCCCGTCTCCAAAGAGTCTTATTTTACAGTACAGATTGGAAACCCTTTTTATTATATGTATTGTTTTTTTCTTTGATTTCAAGACCATTACCATTGTAGATGGTAATGCACCTCCAGTCACCAGTCCGTTAAACTGATCAAGTTTGCGGACGACACCACCCTCATCGGGCTCATCTCGGACGGCGATGAGTCCGCCTACAGGAGAGAGGTGGACCGGCTGGCGTCCTGGTGCAGCCACAACAACCTGGAGCTGAACGCCCAGAAGACAGTGGAGATGATCGTGGACTTTAGGAAAGACACAGTCCCACCGTCCCCCCTCACCCTGACAGACTCTCCCACCCCCATTTCCATCGTGGACTCCTTCCGTTTTCTGGGCACCACCATCACCCAGGACCTCAGATGGGAGCCGACCATCTGCTCCCTCATCAAGAAGGCCCAGCAGAGGATGTTCTTTCTGCGGCAGCTGAGGAAACTTAAGCTGCCAACCAAGATGCTGGTGCAGTTCTACACGGCCATCATCGAGTCCATCCTCACCTCCTCCATCACCGGGTGGTACATCGGTGCTACAGAACGGGACAAGCATCGACTGCAGCGCATTGTGCTGCTGCAGAGAAGGTGATTGGCCGTGAGCTCCCATCTCTCCAGGACCTGATCACCTCCAGGACCCGGAGGCGTCTGGGTCGGATCACAGCTGACCCCACTCACCCCGGACATAGACTATTCACCCCTCAGGCAGGAGGCTACGGTCTATCCAGACCCGTACCTCCCGCCACTTGAACAATTTTTTCCCCTCCGCCATCAGACTCATGAACAATAACAAGACCCAATAACTTAGTCACAGACTCATGGACTTTACTTTTTACTCATACACATCTGTAAATATAATCCCACTGTTGTTCTAAATCTATTGTTGTCGTCTTACCATATTTAACTTTTTATTTTGTATCTTATTTATAAATATTCCTTGTGCATGCCCCCTAAAGCCTTATAGTTTAAAGTTTTATAGCTTAATTTTATCTAAATTCTGTGTTATATGTTTTATGTTGCACGTCCGCATCAAGAAAAATTCCTAGTCTGTGAACCTGTTCTCAAACAATGGCAAATAAAATCTATTCTGATTCTGATTTTCATTGAAGGCATTTACTTATGATTGAACACATATGGAATTCTTCAGAAGCGAAAAAGGATGGGCTGAGGCATTCTGAATTTGCTGAAAAACGTTCATTACTTACAGCGTGACCGACGCGTTTCAACCCAGTGGAGTCTTCATCAGAGGAGACGGGATGGAAATTGCAAGAGAGCCAGTTGATCCTGTACCTAAAACGTGTTTGGAGTTGGTGTCTTGTAAATGCACAACCCTCCGCTTCAAATGTAGACAATCAAAGATGGTACGCATGGGGCTGTGTGGATGTAAGAAAATGTCTAGAAAATTTTAAATCTGTGACAACAGTATTAAAGCAGTACTAAGTAACTTGTTTACCTTAATAAATCCTTTTCGTAGTCCCTCTAGGGGTAATACAAGTGTTAATGGGATGATTGGGGGGGTCTTGTGTCTCTGGCCAGAAAACCACGGAGCCACCAATACACACTAATGGAATCACGAAGAAGAAGCTAACAGGCTAACGGGCAAAGCTACCTGCAGGCTAGCGCCACTTAAACAGTACTTCCAGCCAAGTTTGAGTGAAAAAAAGTTATCTCCATTGTGTAATTGGATGTACAATAACTCCCTTTGTCTTTTCTGTCATTGTAGTATTTACTCTCACGGACAATTAATGAGTAAAAAACCGCAACATGCTACAGGGGCATGAGTTACTTAGTACTGCTTTAAAATCATCAGGCTCAGATCGAACCTTTAGTTGTATTGTTTTATGATCATTGACTTCAAATAATTTTTTTTATTAGACAAACTATTTACCATGTGTGGGCAATGACGGCATATTTGAGGACCAACGATTTGACCATGTTAACGCAAGAATTAGGCTTGATGGCATTGATTTTTTGAAGTCAGTGCCCTTGAATTAGTAAAAGTACAGTAGCTATGTTGCCAAAAATCAGAAAGAAATGCCCGTAGGTCTCACATCTTTCAATTTTTCCCCGACTATAATGATGACAATAGTTTTCTGAAGTGTACGCTCATGTACGGCAGGCGCTCTGCTCTCAACTGTGGAGGAAGACAAAGCCACAGCATCAAACAGTGAAGAAAACAACTAACGCGTTCACACCATGAGAAGTGCCTGAAGGTGATGAAGTGACATGAAGTGCCAAAAGCACGTCACGGGTGATGACAGTGAAGTGTTGGGCTGGTGGCGTGATCTGTGCTCTGCATGTCGACAAGCAGAGAGCGAGTGTTCAGCCCAACGTGACACGAGATAGAACAAAGGAGGACGGTTCAGTAGCAAAGTCATTTAAAAGTGAACTACAGAATCTGTGCTTAACTTGAGTACAATTTGTTAGGAGAACTTTTTTCTTTATTCTCCGCTACATTGCTATAAAGTCCATCCATCCATCCATTTTCTCCCACTTGTCCGTTGCCGGGTCGTGGGGGCAGCCGTTGGAGCTGCCCAAATCACATAGCACCAGTCCCCTATGGCTCCTCCTGCAGGTGGTGGGTCCACGGAAGGACGGCCTCATAGTTCCAAACGGGCCTGTTGGTCTCTCATAGGGGGCCCATTCACACTCTCATTCATACACTAATGTACGCAGACACTGGAGGCTATAAAGTCTCCAAAGTAAAAAGTAAATATGTAAAAGTAAAAAGATTGTTCCATTTACAAGCCTTTTAAAGGAGTGTTTCCCAACCAGGGTTACAGGGATCCCTGGGTGTACTTGAACACTTAGGAGGAGGTACTTAAAATGACAGCAGATGCAAAAAGAAGGTAAAGCTGAGTAGGATTTCAATATTACTTTCAAAGAAAAGTTACTTTGTATGATGTTTTTCAGTAAAATGTTTGACTGAGAGTATTTTAGCTACATTTTGATCGTAACACTCTATGTTTAGTTGCTCACTTTGTTAACATTTTACAGGACCCTCGAGTTATGGGGTACCTTATTTATGTCTCAAGGGGTACGTGGTACTAAAAAGGGTAAGAACCATCCATCCATTTTCTTCCACTTGTCCGTTGCCAAATAACATTGCACCAGCCCCTATGGCTCCTCCTGCAGGTGGTGGGTCCACCGGAGGACAGCCTCATGGTTCCAAACGGGCCTGTTGGTCTTTCATAAGGGGCTTCACTCATTCATACACCAGTGTCCACAAACAGGATCCTGGCGTAGGTCCCTGGTGAGTCCAGATGCTCCAGGCTGAAGTGGAGGGCCAGATTGACTGCGTCGTCCACAGACCTGTTGGCTCTGTAGGCGAACTGCAGCGGGTCCAGGAGGGGGGCGGTGATGTCCTTGAGGTAGGGCAGGACCAAGCGCTCAAAAGTCTTCATGACCACAGACGTCAGTGCCACCGGCCTGTAGTCATTAAGTCCTGTGATCCGTGGTTTTTTAGGGACAGGGACGATGGTGGATGTTTTGAAGCAGGATGGCACGCGGCATGACTCCAGGGAGGTGTTGAAGATGTCTGTGAAGACGGGAGCACCATCCGGCCCGGGGGCCTTCTGCAGTTTCGGTTTCAGGAACTGAGCAGGGGGGAGGGTCTGTGGAGGCCTGTGATGTAGTGCTGGGGTCATTGATGGTGGTGGTGGTGGTGGTGGGGGGGGGGCAGAGGTGGCTGGAGTCTCTGGAGTGTGTTGAGCAGACGGGCGTTCATGGCGGCAGTAGTGTGTATTCAGACCCTGGGCGAGGGACAGGTCGTTCAGAGTCCGGGGGGCCTTGGGCTTATAGTTCGTGATAACCTTAAGCCCCTCCACACTGCTCCCGGGTCGTTTGAGGAGAATTGCTGTTGGAGATGGGCTGAATATACAGATTTGGCATTTCCCACTTCCATCCTAACAAAACACATGATGTGGAGAAATCCCTGTTTCTTCTCATTAGCAGCGCTAGCTCGTCCATCTTGTTGTGAAGTGAGCGAACGTTTGAGAGAGAAATGCCAGGTAAAGGTGTGAGCGCTCCTCGCCTTCTTAGACGCACGAGAGCTCCCGCTCGCTTTCCCCTCCGGCGGCGTTTCCCTCTTTTGGTCAAAAGGTTCACCAAATCCGCAGCTGACGCTAAAAAAAAGCGGTAGTAAGTCCGTATGGGTGATTAATGTGATGTTCAGTAGCTCCTCACGAGTGTACGAGCACGCGGACACACGATTAACGCACAAAAACAAACACAATAGAACGCACGTAAACTCCATGGCAACCATCTTGCAATTATTTTCACACTTCCAATGCTACTGAAATAAAATTAGAAAAACTGCACAAAAAAAACAGTATCAAGGAATTATGTGGTGTTTCCCATTTGATTACGTTGCACTGGGTTAGAAGGGCCAGTCACAAGATGCCGCCAGAATTGTCATTTGTTCCAACGTATTACTATGGCCATCTCCTATCTAGAGTGTTAAAGATCTTTGGTAGTAATATTTGACCTGCTGTGTCTGTACTTTTACTCAAGTAATAAATGAAGTACTTTACATGACCACAGATGAGAATACTTTGACCAGTAAATCGAGAGCTGTGCTTTTTGTCGGTCACATTAGCTGTTACTGTAGATAATGTGAAAGCAGACTGGGAGGCACTGTTTACATAATAATAATAATGAGTGACGTTTGTGTCGATAGCTTGTTGTGATTCTGTTGCCATTACAGATAAGGCCTTGTGTAATTAAAAGTTCTCATTTTGCTTTCTGTCTCTAATCTGAAGGACATCTGCCCCTCCGTTTTTTCTTTTGCATTTGCTTCACTCTGTGTTCTTCGGTTCCTGCGTAAGCACGGAAGTAGCCTATTAGACATTAGAAACAAGAGATGTCTTTAGGTCTGACGGTTCACATATCTAATGAAAAATGTATTGACTGTAGCCCTCATGACAGCACCAGGGCATTCATTTGTGTCAACGGTTTTGGCAAAGAAATGTGTGTATCCCGCTAATTAGCCGCTCGTTTCCAGGTCAGTGATGTGATTTTTAGTCCTCCTGTTCCTCATAATGAGCCTCAGTGTCACATAAATCACATTGGTATTCACGCGAGCCTTCATCTGCCGCTCCGTTCTCCGGCTCGTACCAGTGTGAGGCCAGAGCAGCAGTAGACGTCAGAAGTGCAAGGGCTGTCATCGTTTCAAGGTTAATGGAGAGTTCCGCTGAAGGAGTTAGGTGAATGTTAATAATGTGACCGTTCTCACAGGCTAACACAATACCTCTGCGGGTCCCGGGGAATGCCACGCTTTTTCGACCCCAGATCAGATAATAACTTTATGCATTTTCAAAAAGAACGATTGTGCCAGAATTCGTCACCTGTACAGCGACACGACTGGGACAGATCTTTTTTTGTTGTGAGTCAGTGGCGTTAACGGTGCCTGCACAGGCTTCAAGACACTGCGGACGACAAATTAAATATTGTGATATCAATTTGAAACTTCTGCTGTAGATTTCTGACATAAATATGAGGGTAAAAATGCATTGCAAGTTTTCTGTAATTTTATGTTTTCACCCCCTCCTGGAACCGCCACCTTAACGTGGTGGAGGGGTTTGAGCGCCTGAATGATCCTGGGAGCTTCGTGTCCCTGGTAGGGTCTCCCAGGGCAAACAGGTCCTAGGTGACGGGTCAGACAAAGAGCGGTTCAGAAGCCCCTTATGAGAGACCAACAGGCCTGGTTAGAACCATGAGGCCGTCCTTCTGTGGACCCACCACCTGCAGGAGGAGCCATAGGGGCTGGTGCAATGGGATTAGGGCAGCTCCAACAGCTGCCCCCACGACCCGGCAACGGACAAGTGGAAGAAAATGGATGGATGGATTTATGTTTTCAAATCAGGTTATTGCCTCATTACAGTTTGAATCTGGCAAAATCAAATTCTGTATTGCACTGTTTAAGTCCTACACATGTACAGTAAATAGGCAACATTATGGACTTGTCAATAAACTTATTCAAGATTCAAGATTTTTTTTTATTTGTCAAACCATGTGTGTGATTTGAAATTATATTTCTCTCATCCTTGATTGTGGAGCGGGGGGTGGGGGAAGAGGGGAAGGGAAGAGGGGAGGGCAGGGAGTTCAGCTTCCCGATGGCCCTGTGTACAAAGCTGTTCTTAAGTCAACTCCACCTGGCCCGTAGATTCCGCAGTCTCCTCCCTGAAGGCATTACCTTGATAGCCCTACTACAGCTGGCACGTACATTGCGATAATGGTAAATGGTCTCAACTTATACAGCGATTTTCCACCTACATTAGGCACTTAAAGCGCTTTACAGCAAGGATCCACTCACTCATTCACACTCTCATTCAAACACCAATGTACGCAGACACTGGAGGCAAGGTGGGTGAAGTGTCTTGCCCAAGGACAGTGTACACCTGCAGGAGCCGGGATTCTAACGCCTGACCTTCCGATCGTGAGACAATCCGCTCTACCATCTGCGCCACTGCTGCCCTTAATGAATTTAATTAAAGTAAAGCAAAGCAGTATTTCTATTTTTGATTGACATTTTTGGGCGGCAGCGGTTAGTGCTTCTCGCTTCACAGCAAGAAGGTCCCGGGTTCGATTTCCACCTGGACCTGTGTGGAGTTTGCATGTTTTTATTTTATTTTATTAGTTTATTTAAACAGGGACAATGCACATTAATTAACATCACTGTAAATGTGCCAGTGTTAGCTCCAAAGCTAATTTTCAACTGTAGTCCCTGGGCAAGATGTAGATAGCCAACAATATAACAATAACAACCTAAAAAATATAAAACAATTCATTAATATAATCTCACACAAAACCTATGTTAAAATTCGGCACAAACACTACACCATAGACAACTACACACACACAGAATTACAACGGCAGCAGGCATCAGCACAGAAGCAGCAAAAATAAAATACATTAACATTGATGTGCACAAGTTTGATTCTCAAGTAACCAAGATTTTAACTTATTTTTAAAAGACCTTAGTGTATCGACATTGCGTATGTGAGAGGGGACAGTGTTCCAGAGCTGGACCACTCTCACTGAAAAGGCCGACTGGCTGAAGGCACTTTTCCTAAAAGGGACTAACAGGTTATTTGAGGTGGCAGATCTAGTTCGGCTCCTGCTCAGACTTATAAAATTAGAAAGTGGTGGAGGAGCCAAACCACGTAAAATTTTAAAAACCAGATTAGCGTCATGAAATTTTACAAAGTTTTCCCAATTCAGTAAGTTATATTTGTCCAATATACTGCAGTGATGATGACGAAAAGGTTTCTTGTCCAAAACTTTCAGAGCCTGCTTATAGACAGTCTCGATTGGTTTCAGCGTCGTCTTACAGCCCTGAGACCAACTGGTGACACAGTACGACAGATGTGGCATTATCATAGTATAAAAAAATAATTTTGCAGCATCTGTATTCAAACTCTGTCTGATGTACCTAAAATTAGCGAGATTTAATTTAACGGTCCGAATGACTTTTTTGACCTGCTTTTTAAACGTAAATTGTGAGTCTAGGATGATTCCCAGATATTTATACTCTGTTACTACACTAATCTTCTCTCCTGCGATGTATAGTTCAGGATCTGGTAAATCAGACTTTCTCTTTGTAAAAAATATAGACTCCGTCTTTTTAAGATTTAGATGTAGACATGAATTGTACAGCCATTTGGAAACAAACTCCATAGTTTTCGAAAGCTTTTTAGCCACTTCCTCCTTGTCCTTCCCATGGACATAGATCACAGTATCATCTGCGTACATTTGTATCTCACAATCAGAGCACACAGATGGCAGGTCATTGATATAGAGACTAAATAAAAGTGGCCCCAGTATTGAACCCTGGGGTACACCTATACCATTGACAAGGTTACAAGAAAATTCATTTTTGACCCTAACAGCTTGTGTTCTGTGATCCAAGTACGATTCTATCCAATAAATAGCATCAGGTGAGAAGTTGAACCGCGATAATTTTGAAATGAGAACGTCATGGCTGATGGTATCAAATGCCCTTTTTAAGTCCAGTCTTCCCGTGTCTGCGTGGGTTTCCTCCGGGTTCCCCTATTTGCTAGGAACATGTACAATAGGATGAAGGATGTGTGTGCGTGAAATGAATGAATGAACTTGAATTGAATATTTAATACTAGGCATAGATCGAGTGAAGTTGAAATAGATTTTTTAATACACAATTTAGTTTTGGTTGGTGAGAGGCTTCCAATCTGAGCAACACCAACCCCTCACTCACCACATTCAAATCCAGATAAGGCGCTTTGCCCACGGCGCCGACTTTCCGAATCATAGTCATATCTGGCTTGCTGATGATCTTTTCCTCAAAGGGGATTGGAACAAGACAGTCTAGAAACACGTATCTATTCGTTTGGCTTTAGTGGAGGGCTCTGTTATGAGGAGTCCTTTTGCCAGTCAGATCGTGTAGTGTCATAGTTGACCCATCAGTGTGGACGAAACACATTTCACAGCTCCTCAATATGCATTAAACGGGGCCGATCTAATCTCTCTAATGAGCAGAAGTATAATCTTATGAATAAAATCCCATTACATAAACATGATGCCCATACCCAGTCAGAATGCGTTTCGTCAGCTCTTACCCTGAAGATATGGCAACTTTATGCTATTAATATTCATTGGAAAATAGTCGAGAATTAGGGCCAGAAAGATAAACCTTTTTCCACACTGGCCTCTGCCCGCGGCCAAAGTGGCTCTGAACAAGAAAAAGAAGGACATTGGACCGTAAGTTGATTTTTCAGACCGCTAATGCGACAAACATCCAAAACGTGTTTACTCAAGTTGAAAATTGACTTGAAAGCATTTAGTGCGGTCTTGTCATGGTTCGAGCTCAGTGTAGAGAGAATGCGGACAGAATACAGACAGTTAAAGCGAGAGCGTTCCGTCGCCATATTGTTTTGTTTAGTCACATTTCGCTTCTATCTTCAGAAGCGTCGTCTCTTTCTCTGCAGAGATTGACGTCTATTCAAATGTTGGCGACTCAGGACTGTTATAATCTCACCTACTTTACCGCTAACCATCTCACTACTTTATTTTATTTATTTATTTGAACAGGGACAGTGTACAATATACATTAGCCTCAGAAAGGAGAGATGCATTGTACCAGGTTATAGCACTTGTGCTAATTTCCACCTGCAGTCCCTGGGCCTATTGCACATGTTTTTAGTGGTAGGGGAAACCGGAGTACCCGGAGGAAACCTACGCAGACACGGGGAGAACATGCAAACTCCACACAGAAAGGCCCCGTCCAGGTGGGAATCGAACCCGGACCTTCTAGCTGTGAAGCACGAGCGCTAACCGCTGTGCTACCGTGCCGCCTTAGAATAGTCTTTGTTCGGGAGGGGCTTATACAAAATCGACTTTTTAGAATGTCTTTCTCTCATTAAAAACATACCTGTAGTTGTGTTTTGAGCCACTTGCACACCTTTGAGTAATCTACGAGCCTTCCCTAGAGGCCAAAAAGTCCTCCCACTGGACTGATGCTGTTTGGTTTGTTTGTCTGAAATTCCCTCCTTTTATTTCTCTCTCAAACCATAATTTCCAGAGCAAAACAAATGAACTCACTGTCATGTGGCATTTAAGATTTAAAGCAGAACTAAGTAACTCATGCCCCTAGAGGCCATAAGCGCCACTGCAGGTGTCGTAGCATGTTGCGTTTTTTTACTCATTAATTGTCCGTGAGAGTAAATACTACGCTGACAGAAAAGACAAAGGGACAGAGTGATATTGTACATCCAATTACACAGTGGAGATCATTTCTTTCACTCAAACGTGGCTGTAAACACTGCTAAAGTGGCGCTAGCCCGCAGTTAGCTTTGCTCGTTAGCCTGTTAGCTTCTTCTTTGTGATTCCATTAGTGTGTATTGCGCCTCCGAGTGTGGTTTTCTGGCCAGAGACACCAGGGGGAGATGAAATACCCCCCAAATAATCCCATTAACACTTGTATTACCCCCAGAGGGACTAAAAGGATTTATTAAGGTAAACAAGTTCTTCTTTGGATGTACTGCTGTCTGCTGCTTTCCCGGCGATGTTGGTACATCCCTTTGTGCAGAGATAGCTTAGTTCCCCAATGTACTGCTCACTACACTCTTCCTTTCACTGAATAGAATACACTACATTAACTGTTTGTGGCCATGGATCCTGATGGGGCTATGGGTGCCAGCTCTTATGATTCACCAAGATGGTGAATCTCTCTCATGGCCGAGATGACCATGAGAGAGATCAATGGATTTAAAGTGGAGTAGCCTTATTATTAACATCAAGTGCGTCTGCTCTAGTGTACAATATCCAGTGTACGATAACGTCAAAAGGACAGTCGGCAGTTTGATGGACAGTTCTTATCGGGTGAAGCCGTGACCTCCATTAGCCACGGTTCATTCTGTCCGCGCCCGTGTTTTGAAGCTGACAGACATTTCTATCTTTCCGTCGTTCTGTCGTGTAACGTAGCAGAGTTCCAGTATGGATATCACTCCTAAGATTCTAATTCTGTATTAGACGCCTGGAAGCAAATGGTACATAACGAGCATTTTTAAAGAAGACAATGTGACTGAAAACAAGGACTGCAGCACACGGGTGAATAAATCATCATGACTTTTTAATAGAAACGTAAACGGCAGGATCTGTGACAGCGACACTGACAGCTGCATGTCGGTGCATGAGCTATTATCAGCGTGTAAATGTATACCGACAGTTATGTTGACAGATCGGCCTGAGCGTTTCCAGGAGGTTATTAGGACTGGGCTCAGCTCCTATTTGTTTGGTGTCTGGACTATTTTTACCCGGTCTGTCAAGTTGGAGGGAACTGACAAACAGGCCCCTGGAATGGCCAGGGTCTAGGTGGGTGTACGGATTAAGGATCTCTGCTGTGGGAGATATATATATATGTGTAATATATACATATATATATAGTGTTTCACAATTTGAGCAAAATGAGTTGTAGCATCGTCGTCTTGGAGCAAAAAATAAATTAATAAATGGCTTGTTTGACATAGAACTGTCAGACATCCCAAATGTCTAAAATTAATTTGGCTGAAATAATAAATTCCCACAAAAATATTAAAAACTTTCTAGTGTAACAATTAGGGATGGGCATCGATTTTCGAATATTCGAATAGTCCATCCATCCATTTTCTCCCACTTGTCCGTTGCAGGGTCATAGCACCAGTCCCCTATGGCTCCTTCTGCAGGTGGTGGGTCCATGGAAGGACGGCCTCATGGTTCCAAACGGGCCTGTTGGTCTCTCATAGGGGGCCCATTCACACTCTCATTCATACTATTCGAATAGTCGTTAAATCATAAAAAATCGAATAGTGTACCACATCTGGAAGAAAAAAAAAGGTATTACTGGCGGCTTCCGCACGGGGGCAGCGTACCATTTGACGATACACTGTGGCGGGCTACATGCCAAGCCGTAGAAAAAGTAACAAACTGGAGAAGACACGATGGAGAAATTACTGCAGCAGTCGTCAAAAAGTTCCATGTGGAGCTATTTCCAAAAAACAACTGAAACAGAGGTACAATGTAAACTCTGCGAGGCAAAGCTTGCATATCACAAGTCTACGACAACCATGCACTCTCATATGAGAGCAAAGCACCCGTGTGAAAGCGGCGGGCCGTCGTCACAGCAACAGTCTTGCCAGCTTTGCCACTAGAAGACGTACATCTCAAAGATGATTGCAAAAGACATGCTCCCCATCAGCTTCGTTGAAGGTGAGGGTTTTCGGAGTTTCGATGGCATTTGTTGAGCCAGAGTTCTCAGTCCCATCAAGAAAGACCATTACAACCAGACTTGAGAAACTTTTTGATTATAAAACAAGTGACGAGTGTTAGCTGGCAAACATTAGCGAGTGCATACTTGTGTGTGCCCGCCACATCTGTGCCGTCGGAAAGGGTGTTTTCCACGGCGGGACTTATTGTAAACAGACTTCGTTCCCGTCTTCATCCCGTCCATGTGGACATGCTGATCTTTCTGAATAAAAACATGGATTAGGCTTGAACTATTTTTCGGATTATGAGGACGAGCATGTTAAAAATGTTCACGTCAGCAATGCTGTCTCTCAAGTATGTTTAGTAAAATGCTCAAAATGTATATAATTATTGTTTGAAGTCTCCGCACTTTGTTAATTGATGAAAAAGATAAACGATAACACGGCCACAACACAAGGAAATTGATCTGTTTTGCTCAGTTTTGTGGGTCTTAGCTTTCAAACGAGGCGTTACCCCGACCCCAGCTGTAAGGTCCGGTTGAGACAACTTTCAGACTTGGGTAATGACGAATTGGGGAGAAGGTGGGGGGTTACGAGAGGTTGATTAAACCCTATTGTCCATGTACAATAACGAAAGTCCCCGCGTAGATGAGTTCAGTGTCAGTCCTTTGGTCGAGGCGCTGATTGTGCGGGGGAGTGTCGAGATTACGAATGTGATAAATCCCTTTCTTTATTAGTTATTCTTAAGCGTGTGGGCTACGAGTGCCCTTCTGACCTTCAGTGAAAATCACGTATCCGTCGGAATATCGGAGCAGTATGTCCCTTCACAGCGCCCTCCCACCAGGGTCACAGCAAAGACACACGTAATATTATAGACTGTGTTCATGTATTAGCGTCCGCGGCCCACAGCGTGAACGCACGGTAACGCCCGAGACCTCCCCTGCCCTCCTGTGGGAGTTATAGATTTCGAGATAAAGTTCTGGAGGATAATATTGATCGTGATATAAGTGAGTGAACAGAGCGGGGAGTTTGGTCCGGAAGGGAGTCGCAGAAGTCAATAGGGATTATATTTACACCAAATGTATTTTCTTCACTTATTACAGATGTGGTTGCGTAGATTATTAAATCATTGCATTGTTCGGTCCCATTTGCTTTCATTGAACAACGCATTGGCTGAAAGATATGAAAAGCAAAGGGCCATAGACGGGACGGTAAATTCAGTACATGCCTCGTTCAAGCAGGTGCAAAGTGGTCCGACAAAGATGGATGGAAATGTACACGGCTACTTATAGCAATTGAGCTATTTCAGAGCGGTTTTGCTTTCCATGAAGCACCAGATGACACTCTTTTATAATAATAATAATAATGCAGTAATGAGTAGCCCTGATAGCGCTCGGGCCTAATAATAGTGCATTAGACAATCAAAGGCGCTTTAGTATACAGTTTCCTTAGACATTTGCTTGAAAACAGTGTAAAAAGTGGAGCCAAACTCAGAGTGTCCACGTGTTTTGATGTGAACAATAACTCCAGTATAAAGATAAAGATGACGAGTGTGTCTGTGAGTCAATCATTTTTCACAGTTTTTCTTTTTTTTAAGTCATAGTTATAATAACTCCAGCATTTTACCTTTTTAAAAACCTCCATTAGCTTATTATTGCTGCAAATCCCAAGATGTAGTAGTTTATTTTCGGCCCAACATATACAAGAGACAAACGTGAACATCCTTATAATTTGTGACCGAGGGGTTTACGCATAATTTGGTGGAAAGCCATTCCTTTGTATTTGTAATATAAAATAATATAAATTTGTTTAATGCGTGCGTTCCTGTTACTATTTTGCAAAACTGCTCACGGGAATACAATGGACATGTCCAGAACCCGTCTATTAAAGGTGTCTGGACCTTCAAAACATGGAGGACATGCCGTGCTGAAACTAGTGCATGGTATGTTTTTGATGACATAAGAACATTATAATAAAAAAAAGTTTATTTTGCCTAATATGTATTTCATTTCATTGAGTGCTTGCCATATCCCAGTTATTTAAGTCTATTCCTGCTCATTTTACTTTGTATAATGACGTTCACTTAGTTAAACCTCGGAAAATATCTTGAATCATTTCTATTTTTAGTTCCTTAGTCACTTGAATATTTTTGCCACTCTGTGCCTCCGTATTTAGTGAGGCTCTTTTCTACAACAACACACTATATTCTGTGTGACAAATAAAGATATTCCCATCTCATCCTTACTCGCAGACACTCTACGGCACAAGGGTTCTCTCTGGAAACGGTGTGTTTTGTGTGTGTGTGAAGTGTAGCCTAATAGACATGTTCACAAAGAGCACTCCAAAAGCAGCTACAAACACAGTGGCCTTTTAGCAATAACAGATGTCCAATTAACAGAGATTAGAGCGGGATGTTCAGCGTCATTCATGACTAAAATGTGCTGCGGCGCTGGTGCCACGGCGTTCAAAAGCCCGAGTGAATTAATTTGCACAAGGTGATTCAGCGCACGATCGCTCACCAGAAAGTGTCCACGTGAATCGCGGCATATTGTCATTTAGGTCGTGCATAAGGACAGTCGGGTGCAACGTTAATTGCGAATAAGTATGAAATGAGAAGATAAGGATGATGTGTTTATGACCTATTGATTAGGCAGTATTATTATTATTATTATTATTTTGTTGATTAACTGACATACTACTTGCTGAAATGACATGAACCGCTAGGAGCTCACTGTGAACAATAGGTACAATATACTTTTGTCATGATCCGATACGTATCACAATCAGGACCCGAGCCGATATTGTGAAACAGAAGAAATTATGCTCCAGCACTCTGAGGAGAACAAACTGCAGTACCGGTCAGTTATCATGGACTTTGTGGACCGGTGTGAGCGCAACCACCTGTCCTTAAACACCAGTAAGATGAAGGAGATGGTGATCGAAGTCACTACCGCACACGCCGCTGAACATCCAGGGGGAGGACATTGAGGAGGTGGACAGTTTCAAGTACCTGGGTGTTCACCCTTAACAATAAGCTGGACTGGTCCCACAACACCAACGCCCTGTACAAGAAGGGCCAAAGTCGCCTCCACCTTCGGAGGAGACTGAGGTCCTTCAGAGTGAGCAGGCCTCTACTCAGGACTTTTTATGACTCTGTCGTATCCACTACGCTGCCGTGTGCTGGGCCCCCGGGCAGCACAGAGCAGGACCAGAACAGACTGAACAAGCTGGTCAGGAGGGCCAGCTCCGTCCTGGGCTGCCCCCTGGACTCTGTGGAGGAGCTGAGGGACAGGAGGGTATTAGCCAAGCTCACCTCCATCATGGACAACACCTCCCACCCACTGCACGAGACTGTAGAGGAGCTGAGCAGCTCTTTCAGTGGGAGAAAAGTTATTTGAATTTTTAAGCTACTGAAAGGAAGTGACATAGATAAAGGTAAATTTAAATAGCAGTCACTCATTTCCCATTGATATAACAAGGTTGACACGGCAACAGGTTAAAATGGTTTGCCTTCCTGCCAGTGTCCAATAAGGAAGTGAAACAATAAACATCACACAAATGGTAAAAAAAAAAAAAAAGCTGGGTACTTTTTTTCAGCAACATCTTAAATATAATTGTATATTTATATTTAAACTACGTTTTAGCAAAAATCGTGTCTAATGTGTCAAATGCACTTTAAAGATTGAAAAGTGCATTGAGACAAAATGTAGGCCTAGTGCTGCTTAACTGGTACTGGAAAACAAAGGAGTGCATGATGAAAATGCCTCCACACACAAGTATTGAAAATATTGTGTGATTCACTCCAAAATGGTGTCATTTGTTCATGGCACCCATAACCCAAATGAAAAGGCGGCGTTCGATCCTAATATATGTGGACAGCTCGCAAGTCGGTTAGTCCGGGAAACTTTTCAGCGTCTGTTAGCCTGTCTAGTATTTTCCCTATAGCCGTTAGCATTAGCCATCAAACATCCCAAATTATGAATGATCCAGATGTTTTTGCTGTTGTGAACCCCCTCGAACACATTTAGAGGATGTCAAAGCCTAGTTAGAAATCATTAATGTACAGAACTTTTCAAATGTACCGCTTATCAATCAATCCATGGTTTTGTAGAGCCCAATATTACAACAGGACTCATAGGGCTGCACCAAACATTAAGGCAATAAAACAGAGCAGTAAATAAGACAATGTAAAGTTCCGGTGAATCAAATATCCAGGCAAACATAATGTCCAAATAAGCGTCAGCAGTGGTGACGAGCAGCTCGGGTGTCCCCTGTCCTTAGACTCTCCAGCACGGCGAGGAAAAACTCAAACACCCGGTGGGAGAAACGAGAAACCTTGAGGAGAACAACAGAAGGAGAGATCCACTCCCATGGACGGACAGGCTATAGAGACCCAGGGCCAAAGGAGTCCCTCAGCAGACGGGCCAAGATCACAGACCGTCCAGTCCTTGTTGTCAACCCAGAAGGCAGGGTTCCTCCGTTCGATCTAGACAGGAGTGGGACAGGAGACACCATGTGAATAGTAATGAACAGACTACAGATAAAATACATATTGTATCATAATAAGACAAAGTTTGCAGGAAGAAGAAGAAGAGGAAAGCGCTCAGTGAACCGTACTTCCCACAGCAATGTTTCTTCTAAGGCAGCTTTACTTCAGGCTGTGGGTTAGCGCTTTACCTAACGGACCTGATCATAAGTTAATTCGAAGAGGTACGTTTTGAGCCTGCTTAATCATGTTCAGTTAAGTTTCTTCTCTTTGTGGGGTCGGAAACACATCCAAAAACCACTAAACATCATCTTATAATATATTAATCTATAGACTACAGAAAATATACCTGGGATGATACAGTCTTTCATTTGCTAACAGATGTACGCACTTGAAGGAACAGGCTCAGCTAGCTCACGGCATTTCTATTGTGACACCGTTTGGGAGCGACTTGTTTCACTCAAGTCAAATTCCAACCCCAAAAAAATCCCTTACGGAGGCGCCAGACCCGGATCACGCTTCCCCAAACTCGGTGAGAGGCAAATCTTAGTCTAAACGTCGCCATAATTCGTGCAGCGTGTACCAGGATTTAGCTTGATATCGTCAAACGTGAAGACAAAAACGGCACAGTCAGTTATTCATTTCCCCACTCCAACGATCCTTGTCCAATTCTTCAGATACCTCCAAATTTAGCAGGGATTACTTAGTCTTTCTGTTGAAGTACACTTCGCCGCACTCCTTCTCGCGGAGCTGACAGAGTGAAGTGAGCTCAAGGAGTGGGCCGGGAAATGCTCAGCCCGCTGACATTTGGTAATATAAAGAGTGTCATTTTCAACACTTGCGTCTCAAGTCAAAGAACAACTCTCGGCGGTGGCACGTTCTTTAAGATTAAACAGGTCGCCTTGCGTGGCTTTGGTCCCCTGTGGTCCCACGTGGCCTCCGTTTGTTTATCCCGTCTAATATCCCGCCATTGGAAGAGAGAAGAGCGTTTGTAGGCCACAGACCATTAGGTGACAAAACTCTTTATAAGTGAGTCGAGACAATAGCATTAGGGGAACACTTACACACTCGAGGGAAAGGCCCAATACTGGTGAAGGCTTGTTAAAGTGCTTGGTTTTCTCTTTTTAGCTTCTAAAATGGTAAAACTCTCAATGTGATCATGTTGAATTATGAGGCGAATTGGGCCCTTTGACGAAGATTGATGTTGGGCAGTCCGGTTTAATTTTTCTGGCCTGGTTCGTAACTATTAAGGTTTCTCCTGGGTGAGCCGTTGGCCACCGTACAGCGTACAGACTCGCTCTGGGCACCTGTTTGGCTGGAAGTCCCCCAAAAGACGGAAGATGGAGAGTGACGTGTGGCCCAAACTATATTTGAATGGATAGATAATGACTGTTTATACTATTTCACTTCTCACTGTACACAGTCTCAGGGGCTGAAGAGGAGGATTCAGAGAGGAGGCCAGTGTGTCACAGCCGGGGGGGGGGGGGATTTTCCAGGCCCTCGCCTGGAAAATGAGTGATGAGCGTTTCCTTACTTTAACAGCATCTCTGTCTTGACTAGGCACCGATCCAATACTAGCATCAGATATCGATACAGGAAAAAATACGATATCGAAAGTGGCGCACTCGGTAGAGCGGGCCGTCTCAGGATCGGAAGGCCGTTGGTTCAAAAGCCGCCTCCTGCAGGATGTGAAGGAGTACCTCCGGGTACTCCGGTTTCCCCTACCACTAAAAACATGTACAATAGGCTAGGATGAAAGAGTGTGCATGGGGACGACGGCTGGAAATTAGCCCAAGGCTACAATCCAGTATGGCTTGTTCATTAACTTGCACTGTCCCAACCAAATAAACCAATAAACAAGGTGTACACTGTTGCTGTGTCTTTGGGCAAGACACTTCACCCACCTTGCCTCTAGTGTCTGCGTACATTGGTGTTTGAATGAGAGTGGTTACTTGCAGTAAAAAGCTTTGGGCCTAATGAAGGTAGAAAAGCACTATATAAGTTGAGACCATTTACCAATTAATCAAAGTGAATTTGCATATTCTGCATCTCATTCTGAAGCTTTGAATTCAATCTCTGAGTTAGTTTTAATGTTCGCAAAGGTACCTTTGATCGCCGTGCAAAACACCGCAGCTAGCAGCAGCATGCTAATACTAGCGGCAATCAAAGCATGATTGCTCTGTTTTTTATCCATTACAATGTATGTATGGATAGTCTCCTTATGGGAGTTGGATGTTTTCACTTTCTCCTGTAAATATGAATGGTCTTTGTAAATACCTTTTGTATATATCGTGTTGTCCACTTACCCTGATGAAGACTCTCACGAGTGGAAACGCGTTTGTGGTGACGCTGCCATAAATTGCAGTTTGCTTAATCCAGAGGGCCTCGGCTCCCTCTCTTCCTCCTCTAAAGTTACCGGGCCCACGGGTCTGAAGAGCACCTGGTCTGTAAGTTTACTTGTTACTTCACTTGCAATCACTCTGCTACTGTGACGACCTCAGCCTGGCAACAGGCTAAAGTCGTCACGTTCTATTCACCTTGTTCCAGAGGTTTGCGTGGGTGACATAAATTGTACCCACCCCTTCTCTCCTATCGGTTAACAGGGACTGGAGAAGTCCAGATTAAATGAGTTACTACACGAATACAAAGGTGATTTTAGCCGCAGTGCAGTGTTGACTTGTTGGTGCAAATGAACATTGGACATTTTACACAAATCAATTTACTAAACATCAGATTTTAGCGGCAAAGATTTTCCCTCGTTCTCCACTTAATAAACGGGCTTCGCGCTCGGACAGAAGGGTCAATACAATGAAGTGCCGATCTGTGGCAAAAATAGACAAAAGTGGGCGGGGCAGAATAAGGTAAATATCGCTCCACTGCAGCTGTTTCCATAGCAACGATAAACAATTGAGCTACTGTTGTTGATATTAATGCGTATTTGGCCTTTCAGTGACCCAGCGGATGCTTGGGTGGTTAGCATAGCGCCTTTAGTTACCATCCCAATGGCCTGTAGGACGCTACAGGATAAATAGCTTTTTAGGTTTTCACTGCTGATTGAACCGTATCCATGGTTACATGTACATTCCATTCCGAAAACCTACTAGAAACCCTAAAGAAGAGAGATAAAATTGATCCTGAAGTATCATAGGAGCCACCGGGAGGGAAACTAAAGGCGCTAAGATAACCACCCATATAGCCACTGGGTCACTGAAAGGTCAATTACGCACTAATTTGAACTTTTTTTGTGTGCATAAAAAGTAAAATAACTCCTGCCCAGGGCTTAACAAAGCAAACAGGCCCAAATTAACAGTTTCAGTTTGTCGGGGCCAAGGCATAAGCGGATTAAACAACTCGGAGCCGTGTCGTGGCGTTCTGGACTCCGCGTCGTGCATTAAGTGAGGATTAAACAACAAGGAGCCGTGCATTACACAGTTTTAATGCGCGACGGCTGCATCGGATATACAGTAGAACGTAACTGTTGCCGGATTAACTGTGCGGTTATGGGGAAATTATGCACGCCAGTTAGCATTACAATTCTCACTGGCCAAAGTATTAGTAAGGATTAAACTACGGGGAGCCGTGCGTGACATAGCCACGGTATAGATATAATTCATATAACATCTCATTTGCAAGAAAAGATAAGATTTTATTGATCTCACGTGAGAGAAAACTGGACCTCTTTTACTCACAGCAGCCATTTTTAATAAAGTCCCTTGGTATTGGTTTGATATCGGCAGATACTCAAACCCGGTATCGAAAAGAAAAAGAAAACAGGATCGGTGCATCTCTAGTCATGACACGCATACAAGAGTGTTGCTATATAGAAGTGGACTTGACAACCACCAACGCCAGGAGAGCCCACTCTCTGTTGAGCTCCACAGCTGCAAATAAACAAACCTCCTCCCCAGTCGTCTCTCACATTTTAGGCTGAATATTATGTAACTAAACAACACACACACTGCATAGCTGGTATGTTGTCCTTTGAATTACAAAGTCAGCGAAAGTGCGAGATGATTAAAAGTTGGTTTGTTCCGTGTCTGTCGCTGTGACTCTTTTTGTAAATTCCTCCCACTGCTCCCTGCTATTCTTGTGCTGTGTATAGTTACAGCTCGAGACGTCGACACATCCAAGAGTTCAGCTTAACAACCCTGTCCTGTCTGATGTCTCTCCTATTATTCTCCGATTTCTGTTTTTCCATAAGGCTTTCTTTCACCCAGTCACCCAGCAATTACTGGGCTTTCCCCCCCCCCCCCCCCCCCTCTTCTTTGTCTTTGAATTGTACATGTCTGGCAGAGCTTTACTTGCATTGGCGTTCCAGCGTGATAAAAGCAAAGAGAAAGAGACAGAACAAGAAAGAGCAATTTTCAAAACACTACGGGGCTGACTATCAAAGTCATGCTTCACTGCAGAGCACAGCCTCTGGCATGTAACGTATACAGTATGTGCGGTATGGACTTTTCCTGATGGAGGAACAAACCATGTGGCGATCTCTTCATATGGCGGCGATCTCTTCATGTGGCGGCGATCTCTTCATATGGCGGCGATCTCTTCACGTGGCGGCGATCTCTTCATGTAGCGGCGATCTCTTCACGTGGCGGCGATCTCTTCACGTGGCAGCGATCTCTTCACGTGGCGGAGATCCCTTCACGTGGCGGCGATCTCTTCAAGTGGTGGCGATCTCTTCACGTGGTGGCGATCTCTTCATGTGGCGGCGATCTCTTCATGTGGCGGCGATCTCTTCACATGGTGGCGATCTCTTCACGTGGCGGCGATCTCTTCACGTGGCGGAGATCCCTTCACGTGGCGGCGATCTCTTCACGTGGTGGCGATCTCTTCACGTGGTGGGGATCTCTTCACATGGCGGCGATCTCTTCACGTGGCGGCGATCTCTTCATGTGGCGGCGATCTCTTCATGTGGCGGAGATCTCTTCATGTGGCGGCGATCTCTTCATGTGGCGGCGATCTCTTCACGTGGCGGCGATCTCTTCACGTGGCGGCGATCTCTTCACGTGGCGGCGATCTCTTCATGTGGCGGAGATCCCTTCACGTGGCGGCGATCTCTTCACGTGGCGGCGATTTCTTCACGTGGCGGCGATCTCTTCATGTGGCGGAGATCTCTTCACGTGGCGGCGATCTCTTCACGTGGCGGCAATCTCTTCACGTGGCGGCGATCTCTTCATGTGGCGGAGATCTCTTCATGTGGCGGCGATCTCTTCATGTGGCGGAGATTTCTTCATGTGGCGGCGATCTCTTCATGTGGCGGCGATCTCTTCACGTGGCGGCGATCTCTTCACGTGGCGGCGATCTCTTCATGTGGCGGGGATCTCTTCACGTGGCGGCGATCTCTTCACGTGGCGGCGATCTCTTCACGTGGCGGAGATCCCTTCACGTGGCGGAGATCTCTTCATGTGGCGGCGATCTCTTCACGGTGATTTCTTCATGTGGCGGCGATCTCTTCACGTGGCGGCGATTTCTTCACGTGGCGGTGATCTCTTCACGTGGCGGCGATCTCTTCACGTGGCGGCGATCTCTTCACGTGGCGGCGATCTCTTCACGTGGCGGAGATCCCTTCACGTGGCGGCGATCTCTTCACGTGGCGGCGATTTCTTCACGTGGCGGCGATCTCTTCATGTGGCGGAGATCTCTTCATGTGGCGGCGATCTCTTCACGGTGATTTCTTCATGTGGCGGCGATCTCGTCACGTGGCGGCGATCTCTTCACGGTGATTTCTTCATGTGGCGGCGATCTCTTCATGTGGCGGCGACCTCTTCATGTGGCGGCGATTTCTTCATATGGCGGCGATCTCTTCATGTGGCGGCGATTTCTTCATGTGGCGGCGATCTCTTCACGTGGCGGCGATCTCTTCACGTGGCGGCGATCTCTTCATGTGGCGGCGATCTCTTCATGTGGCGGCGATCTCTTCACGTGGCGGCGATCTCTTCATGTGGCGGCGACCTCTTCATGTGGCGGCGATTTCTTCATATGGCGGCGATCTCTTCATGTGGCGGCGATTTCTTCATGTGGCGGCGATCTCTCTTCACGTGGCGGCGATCTCTTCACGTGGCGGCGATCTCTTCATGTGGCGGCGATCTCTTCATGTGGCGGCGATCTCTTCATGTGGCGGCGATCTCTTCACATGGCGGCGATCTCTTCATGTGGCGGCGATCTCTTCACATGGCGGCGATCTCTTCATGTGGCGGCGACCTCTTCATGTGGCGGCGATTTCTTCATGTGGCGGCGATCTCTCTTCACGTGGCGGCGATCTCTTCACGTGGCAGCGATCTCTTCACGTGGCGGCGATCTCTTCACGTGGCGGCGATCTCTTCATGTGGCGGCGATCTCTTCACGTGGCGGCGATCTCTTCATGTGGCGGCGATCTCTTCACGGTGATTTCTTCACGTGGCGGCGATCTCTTCATGTGGCGGCGATCTCTTCACGGTGATTTCTTCACGTGGCGGCGATCTTGTCACGTGGCGGCGATCTCTTCATGTGGCGGTGATCTCTTCATGTGGCGGCGATCTCTTCACGTGGCGGCGATCTCTTCATGTGGCGGCGACCTCTTCATGTGGCGGCGATTTCTTCATATGGCAGCGATCTCTTCATGTGGCGGCGATTTCTTCATGTGGCAGCGATCTCTTCACGTGGCGGCGATCTCTTCACGTGGCAGCGATCTCTTCACGTCGCGGCGATCTCTTCATGTGGCGGCGATTTCTTCATGTGGCGGCGATCTCTCTTCACGTGGCGGCGATCTCTTCACGTGGCAGCGATCTCTTCACGTCGCGGCGATCTCTTCATGTGGCGGCGATTTCTTCATGTGGCGGTGATCTCTTCACGTCGCGGCGATCTCTTCATGTGGCGGCGATTTCTTCATGTGGCGGTGATCTCTTCACGTGGCGGCGATCTCTTCGTGTGGCGGCGATCTCTTCATGTGGCGGCGATCTCTTCATGTGGCGGCGATCTCTTCATGTGAGGGGGATCTCTTCATGTGGCGGCGATCTCTTCACGTGGCGGCGATCTCTTCACGTGGCGGCGATCTCTTCATGTGGCGGCGATCTCTTCATGTGCATTTGGAAAAATGTATGTAGGGGAAAAAGGTTTGTTTATCAACAGGTGTTAACTTTTTGTTCTTTTTTAGGAAGAGAAAGGTGCGCCATCTTCATTTCTTCCACTACCACGGTTTCCTCTAAGCAGCGCTCATCTCCCATGAAAAATGTATGTAGCGCTCAAAATGAAATCTGAACTGAGAATCGCTGATAGATGCGCAGAACTAAGTACTTCGCTTCAGCCGTAGAGTAAGATGAAAAATCCTTAGGACTTAGGAAACTTGCTCGTTATTTCAATTCCATTTACTACACAGTGTAGCTTACGATTTATTCAGTTGTCTGTGTTAAATCGAATATTGCAATAAATCAACAATAAATATGAAAATGTAGCGCAATAACATTATTCTATTGCTATTGTATGTATTTTTGCAGGGCTGCCACTATGAGATGGGCAAACCGGGCAACTGTACAGGGGGCCCAAGTTGTAGGGGCCCCAGAGGATTAGACTCCATTTAAACCAGTGAGTTTGCAAATGAACAGTCGTTACAATCACTGTAATATAATAACTTTATTGTCCTTCGTTTGCGGCGAGTGGAGCTTCCCGTGGATGGAGACCATTAAATCTAGCATATAATTAATTTAAAACTGCCTGAGGTGAACAAGCGACAACCGCCTTTGTTGGTTTAACACCGTGCATAAACATGACGGAGTGGGAAGTCTGTAATTACCAGCTCCCCGGCACATGCCAACTCGCCCAGCGCCCATAAAGCGCCGCTCGGAAAGGCGCCGGTGGAGTTCATTTGTCGTCATGCCGATTACTGTGGTTCATATTTCCAATTTCACCCCGGATTAATTATCGAGTGTGTTTGCTAAATAAACAGCAGTAATGAGGGTCTGACGGAGAGCGTGTCTCAAAGCCAGTAAGGCCTACAGACTCAGGGGACAGATGAATGTTCGGAGACTTGTGTCGTACATGCCGTGATGCGTTTCATCTGCTCAATAGACACAGTGTTCCCGTCCTAATCTCGGTGGTGGTGAACTGTTTCAGCCGCTGCTCTGAGGTTCCGAGTCTGTGGAGGTAGAAGAAGAAGAAGAACCTTTATTTATATAGCGCCTTTCACAGACATGGCCACAAAGCGCTTTACATGAGAGCATTTTACATTCACTCCATACTCGGTGGTGATAAACTACGTTAGCAGCTTCAGTTTCCCCCAGGGGGAGACTGACAGAAGCGAGGCTGCCAACGGTCCCTCTGACCACCACCATACATTTACACACACATCATTCATCCTGGCCTATTGTACATGTTTTTGGTGGTAGGGGAAACCCCGGAGGAAACCTACGCAGACACGGGAAGAACATGCAAACTCCACACAGAAAGGCCCCGTCTAGGTGGGAATTGAACCCGGGACCTTCTAGCTGTGAAGCAAGAGCACTAACTGCTGCGCTATCGTGCCGCCCCATTGTTGTTGTTTTGGACAATATTGCGTTTGTCAAATGGGCGTCTCCTTATTGCCGCACTTGGAGCGCTATCGGCTGGCCAGCAAAGCAACTGGATATTGGAAGTCTTTGCTATTGTGTTTTTGAGTTATTGAATTCACTATTTGGCTCCCTTGCGCTAATTTTGTCATGTGTGATGCACACTGTTTTATCAAGTAGCCGTATAAATGAACTTCTTCTGACTTAACAAGAAATAAAAAGGCGACGGGGCGGGTGGGCAGATTGATAGATAGATAGTTAGTAACACCCAGACCACTGACCCCACCCTCTCAACCAGCTTATCCATCTTATTACAGTTAGACAGAGATGTTATTGCCCCAGCAGACCCACTGCATCTTTAGCCTATAGGACAGGTTTTCAGACCGTGTGCTCAAGCGCTCTCTCAGGCAATATTTACCCGTCTCAACAGAGGCGTTTGTCTGCCTTAATAAGGCAGTTACTGCTGTTGATCTGGGACTACGACAATTGTCGGGACAGTCTGGGCTACAGTATTCAGGATCCGGGACAAAAGCCTTGAATATTTAGGGACGCATGGTCACCATAGTATCAGCGCATCTATCCACATTATTACAAAGGTGCCGTGCCATTAGTCCGACAACCCATTAGTCCGACATCTCTAGCCCAGTTGTGTTGTGGATTACAGCGCCGTATATAACCATTGGCCATAACCTTAAAGTCAGTGGACTCTTGCCTGAACCTAATTTTATTTTTCAACCCCTACTTAATGGGACATTTTATAAATAATGAGACGTCGGACTAATGGGCCGACCCCATAATAAATCAGTGATCCATTAATTTTGCAGAGAGGTAATCAAGACAACATTACCACATTTGGTAAACTCAATGGCGGAGGAGCGAGTAGTACCATGTAAAATGGATTTTAGCCAAACAAATGTGTCCCGCCGTGGGAACCAGGGACACATGTCGGCAGCCCGACTTTCGAGAAAAACGCAGGAGAACGTTTTATTTTTTTTAATTGGTGATTTTCACTTTTTTGCAGAATCGTTCAGTTGAAGTCACGAAGAAGCCTCTCCACGTTTAAGCTAGCAGTATTGGTATATTTAAAAGCGTAAACTTTTAGGTTCAAACCGCCTTGATTTGGGAGGTTTCGGAGCTGTAGGGGCGTGACTTTGTCTGTGTGGCTTCATGACTATGCAACACTTCCCCGTGTGTGGCTCTCAGAGGCCGCCGCTACTTACGCTGGAAAATGGATTTACCACGAGTTTGCAGAGTAGAAGGCAAAGGTTACATCAGACAGGTGAGTGAAAGTTCTTTTTCTTATCGCTGGTGGCCGCTGTGACAATGGTTGTTTGATGAGGCTATTGTGCTGTTGTAAGCTAACGTGGTGCGTTAGCATGGGAGACAGTCATGTAGTTCATCTGCTATTTACACAAAATCAAGATCTCTACAAACTTAAACTACTCCATAAATGTAGTCAGCGCATCCCTAGCTTTCATCCATCCATCCATCCATCCATCCATCCATCCATCAATATTTATTTGTTTATACATTACCTGTATGCAAACCTTTTTTTTGTCTTCTTTTTTTCTTGCTTTTTGCCTTTTCTCCCCCCTGTGCTTTACAGCTTCACGGGGGGAGCGGGTTTGCCTTATCTAAATGAGATAAATGAGTCCTATTGTCCCTCGAGCAGCAGAGAGAGGAGAGAACTGCCCAAATCTATGGAGAGCTTTTTCAGCTCTTTGGCCTTTTGGGAATTGTTAACTTCAAATCGCCGCCACGTCCTCAAATAATATCAGATTTCCATGTGTTACACATCATTGGAAAGCTTGGAGACTACACTCTCATAATGTATGCCCATCTCATGCCCCAAAACCGAGTTGTGTCCCTGGTTTCTGTGATGGGTCACGTATAGCAAACACGCGAGAATAGCAACATTTACATGGGGATTAGCATTAACATGAGCGGCTTGAGAATTGTCGCAACAGATCCAGGAAATGCAAACTGAACAACCGCCCCACTGTCAGCATTAGCGGTGGTGTCTACAACGCTCCAGAATAAACATTTTTGTATTGGTCTTGTAGTGAAACTTTCTTTTTTCCGAATAAAAAGTTGCATAATGAACTTTTTAATGTTTTATCTTAATCATTATGTGTAATTCTCACATTTAAGACAGAATATATGTTTTTCTTTTGTCCAAGCTTGTTAGATCAGCTAAATACGGCCGCTATGTCGTGGTAATTTGGCTCATTAAATGTTAGTTTGTGTTGCCAACAGCCATGCCTAATCGCCGTGCCCCTCGCCGCTCGGATATCAGAAGAGCGTGTGCCCCCCGTGCAACGCTGCAGTTTTCTCTCCTTTCAAACAAATGGTGTTAAATGTTTTTGCAGTGTTTCTTGCCCTGAGCGCCAAGTCTCTGGTGTAGACCTGTTCAGGAGCAGCTCTCTGATGTTGTTTTCTACGAATCGTCTTGAGGCAGAAAACAACCACCCACACACACATACGCACACACACATATGCACACACACACATACGCACACAATCACGTATATACACCGGGCAAAGCGCTTTGACCTCCACAAGGTATTTAGTCTTCCTGCTGCAGGTAACGGAGAAGCACTATAAATCTATCATTATTCATCACCTCTAGGGAGAGTGTTAAAGTCAAAAGCATTTCAAAAGCTTTTCAATGATAATGGCACAATAACCAGGTGAAAATATACAAATAATCGCGTTTTAAAGGCAGTTTATGGAGCATCCGCTCTTTGTGTTTAATAAAAGGTACCATTATTATTATTAGAAATAAAATTAATCAATAAATCATAATTAACGATTTCCTTTTCTTTTTTTTTCTTTCACCAGCAATTTGAGCTCTTAGTGGTCAACAATAGGTAAAATGTGAAATGTCTTCAAATGTCTGTGCAGAAACCCTTTGATGAGTGAAGAGCGTGGAGGGGTTGCCTGGTAAGAGGAGCAAAAGTGTGGTCAAACTTAAAAAAACAAACAAAACAAAAACAATCTCAATATGATGTTGCGTATTGTTTGATTGATAAAGTCATTTGCAATAGGATAAAGTTATTTCATGAAAGGCCCCTCCTGGAACCGCCACCTTAACGTGGTGGAGGGGTTTGAGCGCCCGAATGATCCTAAGAGCCAAGTTGTCGGGGGCTTCGTGCTCCTGGTAGGGTCTCCCAGGGCAAACAGGTCCTTGTGATGGGTCAGACAAAGAGCGGGTCAGAAGCTCCATATGAGAGACCAACAGGCCCGGTTAGAACCATGAGGCCGTCCTTCTGTGGACCCACCACCTGCAGGAGGAGCCATAGGGGCTGGTGCAATGTGTTTTGGGCAGCTCCAACAGCTGCCCCCACGACCCGGCAACGGACAAGTGGAAGAAAAATGGATGGATGGAGGGATTTCATGAAAGGATGCAAACACATGTACACTGTGTGTATGTTATAAATGCTGCTTATGGTTTATCATGTAGATTATCTGTGTTGCTTCGTAATTAGCATTATTCCCTTTGGTACAGTGCTTAATTTGATCCCTCGTTTGGGGGAACGCATTCCCCCAATTCTCAGTTTTCAAGGCTAAAGGATCCGTGAAATATTTAGGAGGATCCGGCAAAGACTTGATCTGATATAATGCTGTTTAATGAGAGTGTTCTGGCAAATGTTTTGGCCTGTTCCCTGAATCCATCACATCAGACCAAAAGTGTTCCTGAAAATACTAACTTACAAATTAAGCACTGCTTTGGTAATGTATACAGTGCAGAGTTTCAGTCATGTATCTTACTTAAGGTAAATGCCCTCATGAGTGCATATAACCCATTTGTTGCTGCTTTTTCTTTGTTGTTGTTTTGTTCCTTTTGTACTATGTCCTTTTTTATTATTATTATGAAATGAAAATTTTTATTGCACTGAGTTGGGGGTGGGCGCTCATTAGCTTCTTGCTTCAGCCCACTCCTTTTGAGGAGAATGCTCAAATAAACAATTAAACTAATCTAACCCAACACGTGGGGCTCAGTCTGTTTTCTTATCGAGTTCCCCTTGTGATTGTGACTAAATCAACATTCCAATTGTTATCCATAAAATCATTTTCGTTTAGACATGTTCATAACTCGAGACACAGATGGGTTATCTTTGGGGAAATATTCACTAAAAGTCTTAAATACCTCACCTTAATTTGAACATACAGTATATTAGGATTTGAACCATGTCCGACCAAACACAGCGAGAACAGTTCCTCCACCACAGTATAAACAGTGGTAAAAAGTGTGGGAACGAAAGCTGACTTTTGGCCACCATAAGCCTGCGAGCTTTTCTTTATGATAGAATGAATGTTTGTTGGGCTATAATTATGTTTTGCAAAGTGTTCATTGGTTCAGAAATGCAAGTGAAGCAAAAATAAGTTGAAAAGGGATTAGGTAGCACCACATGATATTAATGCTTTTTCAGCTGTTTTGAAGTATATACTTTGCTTACGCAGTGAATTTGAATAAACAGTGGGTTTTATGGCACCTACTCTGATGACGGTTTTCACTGAAAAAATAGCAAAAAAAATAAAAAATAAAAAAAACTACCCAAATTGGAATAAAAAAATGAAAGAATTTGTAGCGATTTTACTTATTTGTTCCTTTTCACAAAGAACAAAGGGGACACCAGCAGTTACTCCTGAAAAAAATAAAAATAACTAGGCCTATAACAGAACATGTGGTCAATAACTTAAAAATGAGGAGACAGACACATTTCAAAATGTGTAAATGATCAAGTACCGCCCACCTCCACTGCCGATTGGACCTGAAAGCAGCTCCTACGTTGCAAAATGAGGAAAGGGATGAAAAGATTTTTAAACAATCAAGCAATAGAATCACCCATATATGGTTCAGAGTGAAAACAAAGTAGAGACAAATATTAACTTTCTCCAATTATTCAAAAACGACATTAACAAATGCTGAATATAGTTTTCTACCCAATAAAGATACAAAGACATATGGAGGAGCAAAGTGGTTCAACAGCCCATAAATGCAAAAACATGATGCTTCATGTTAGCATCATGCTACATGCTAACGCTAGCTACCAGCTACGACTGCCGTTTTTTCGTTTCTACTGAACAATCTGCTGTGAATAAACATCCACATGGACCCGATTTAGACTTGACTTTATTTATATGTGATAAGTTTATATTTCACCAGAAAATGTCTAAAAAGAGTGGAAAATTGTGTTTCCCAAAGGTTTACATTTTCCCCCTCGGCGAAGCCACGCCCCCTTCTATGCCGCCTGTATCTATAAAGATAAAAGGGCTCCGCTTGAGGACATGTTGATGGAGTAAACCTAGAGTGTTTTTAGAGGCGAGGGCCATAATATTGCCGTGAGTCTTTCTGTTGACTTTAGGAATAACTAGGAGACCCCTGCCGGAGGAGCGAAGGGGCCGTGAAGGTTCATAAGGTAAAAGCAGTTCTGAGAGAAAAGAAGGACCAAGACCATTAAGACATTTAAAAACCATTAAAAGAACTTTCAAATCGATCCTGAAACACACGGGGAGCCAATGCAGCGACTCTAAAACCGGTGTAATGTGGTCCCGCCTCCTGGTCTTCTTCAGGACACGAGCTGCTGAATTTTGTAAAAGTTGTAAACCTGAGATACTCTTTTTGGGAAGACCAGAAAGCAGGGCATTACAGTGGTCGAAACGACTGGTGATAAAAGCATGCATGAGCGTCTCCGTGTTGGCCCGAGAGAGAATGGGGCGGGGCTATGTTCTTTAGATGGTAAAAACCTATCTTTGTGATATTCTTAATGTGTGGAATTAAAGTCAGCTCAGAGTCAAAAATCACACCCAGGTTCTTGACCTGTGAGGAAGGATTAAAAGACAGTGACTGTAGTTTGGGTAAAAGTTTCTCTCTCTGGGCCTCAGGACCGATGACTAAAACTTCAGTTTTGTCCTGGTTAAGCTGGAGAAAGTTTTCGGCCATCCAGGATTTGATTTGAATGCAGTTAAAAAGTGCATCCATTGGCCTGGTGTCCTCAGGAGACATGGAGATGTACAACTGTGTATCATCAGCGTAACTATGAAAGTTGACTCCATGTCTCCTGATGACATCACCAAGTGGGAGCATATACAGGTTAAAAAGCACTGGGCCTAAAATCGAACCCTAGTGCACACCACATGTAATTCTATGGACCTTGGAGGAGCAGGTATCCACACTTACCATGAATGTCCCGTCTGTGAGGTAGGATGTTAACCATTTGTGGACAGCACCAGAGAGGCCGATGTGTTTTAAACGAGTTAAAAGAATAGTATGGTCGACTGTATCAAAGGCAGCGCTCAGATCCAGTAGAACCAACACTGTGACCTTCTGTGAGTCATAATTTAATCTAAGCTCATTTAAGAGTTGTCGATTAATCACTTAGTTGTTTTAGCCCTACTTGGGTTATGTGCTTCTACTTGATCCCTTGAACAGGTTGCCATCAGTTGCCCGAGTGGCTTCAGTCACATGTGTTGCTTGTGTCTCTTCATTAGGAGGAAACGCTGCTGGGTTTTCCCCACGCACGGTTCCTGAGCACAAAGTTGTGAATGAAAAACTGTTTCCCGCTTCTTTGATTGTGCTTTTTATACCTTCCTCCAACACTTTACGCAAACCTCCCCCAGCTCAAACCTCACGCCTGTCTCTCCCATCGCTGGCCCCGTGCAGTGCGGAGGCGGCGCTGATCCAGTACGTAAACAGCCACATCAAAGCAATGACATCATCAGCTTTTTACCATCTGAAAAACATTAAGATCAGAGGAATAGTGTCAAAACCAGACTTGGAGACACTCATCCATGCATTTGTCTCCAGCAGGTTAGACGACTGTAACGGCTGCTCACTGGCCTTTCTAAACGAGCTGTTAGAGCTGCAGAACATCCAGAACGCTGCTGCTCGAGTCCTGACAAGAACCAGGAAATACCACCATATTAGTCCAGTGCTCCGGTCTCTGCACTGGCTTCCTGTCACTCAGAGAATAGAATTTAAAACAGCTCTGCTTGTGTACAAGTCTTTTCATGGTTTAGCACCAAAGTCCATCTCTGACATGTTAGAGCCGTATGAACCATCTCGGGCCCTGAGAACTTCAGGGAGGGGTCTCCTGGTGGTTCCCAGAGTCAGGACTAAACACGGTGAGGCTGCGTTTCAGTTTCATGCAGCTAAAATCTGGAACAGTCTTCATGAGGATGTGAGACAGGCCTCAACTCTGACAATGTTCAAATCTAGGCTGAAAACAGCTCTTTTTACCCGAGCAGATGAAAACTGAAAGTCTGCACTCTGGCCTTTTACTGTGATTGATTAATTTTTATGTTGATGTTTTAATGATTGATTTTATCAGTTTTCTTGTAATTTTATGCAACTGTGAAAGCACTTTTATTTCTCTGATCAGAACGCCTGGGATCTGGATTTCACACGCACACAACCACAGGCGTCAAATAGCTTTTTTCCCTCCTCTTTTCAGACAAGGTTTCTATGTGACTTGTGTGTTCGTGATTATATTGAGGTTGTGTTGCTCCAGGTTCACACAGATGATCTGATCTCCCTCTAATGAGCGGGTTGGACTCCACTTCGCCCGCACACACCCACTTGTGTTGATATGACGCGCATAAAACTAAACTAAAACTACTCTTTTGAAAAGCTCTTTGATATTAACAGATCCTAAAGACTCCCTTCGAAGAGGCAAAGATCCCATCGCTACTTTTGAAACACAATTTGAAATTCCTCATGTCTAGTAGATACTTCATTTTTGCACTGGAGTGGTTTTCCCTTTGATTACACAGCAGGGTCCCGTGATTGGCTCAGGACTGTGTTCCTCAGAGGGGGGTGGATATCAGGGGCTGATATTAACATTTGAAGGTGAGATGAGGAGAAAGCCAGAGACAGCAGTGCAGAGGAAGGAGGAAGGGATCAGGCCGGATACAAGTGCTCAGCCTATTACTAAGGCTACGATAACACAACGGGACAAAGTGAAGTAAATCTTTTTTTTTTTTTTTTGCCCCATGTGGCCTGTACCTGATCTTTTTATGACAGCGTGAACTACAGAGCTCTGATCTTTACAAATCCAACCGAGGCCACTTGGACACAGTGTGATTCTCATTGAAGACTATGAATAAACTATTTAAATTCTTCAAAAATGTCACCCTTTATAGTTGGCATTTTCTCAATGAGTTTCATGAGGTCGTCCCTGAAATGGTTCAACCGTCTGTGAAGTGAAAACTATTTCTGAAGACGACGTCGTGAATATAACTGAGAAACTATCAATTCAACTTGAAAAGACTCACGAAAACCCCGCAGCGTGAGAGGAGTTTCATAGTGAATCAGCGGTATGAAATACACGGGCGAGATTAATGAATGAAGGAGAGTCGGGACACTGGTGATGGTAGAGGATGAGGTCAGAGGCGGTCAGTGGAGGATGAGCCTCGATGAGTTGAGTAGAGTGGTGGTGAGGCCAGGTGGAGGAGGGGTGGAGGCGGGTCGCAGCACGCCGGGAAAAGAGTGAGGAAGTGAATGAGGGGCTTAAGAGGGGAGTCCTGGGCGATGATTGGTTGAAACAGGGACGTCATGGAGGTGCGGCTTGAGATGAAGCGATGATTGGATAATTGGTGAGGTGTAGTCGGAGATGAGGCTATGAATGGAGTGCTGCAGGTAGGTCTTCCAGGTTGAATTTACTTATAAGCAGTAATCAAAGCAAAAGGCAGATATTTTGAAGAATCAATTGCTTTTTTGTTTGAAACATAATCCCATAGGCGTTCATTTATGAATGAACGCCTTCAGTGAGAATCTACAATGTTAATAGTCTTGAGATAAAAGAAAAACCAATACAATAAAAAAAGCGTTTCCAAATTTTTGGCAGGTAAAATAAAGTAAAAGTAAAAGAAAAAAAACTATAATAGGTTCCATTATCCGATTGTGAGGTACCTTTCTGGCTAGTTGTTGTTCTCTGTGCTCTGATTGCTCCCATTGACTTAAAACCGCTCAATCTTTTTGAAAGGCTCCCAAGGTGCTGCTCGGGTTGGTCCATCAGTGCACCCCTGGCCACAATTTAGGGTCCACCCTTTGAATACGCAACTTTCCCTCTTCCTGTTTTAGAACATAAGAATGGTAACTTTTGCCCCTGAAGTTTCTTTATAACTTTATAGGTGCTGAACTATGAATACTTGAGGCGTTTCCCCCATGAAACTGGGTAATGATTAGAAAAACATGAAAACCTGCTTTGCTCTCTAAGCTCCTCTATTTCTTCATAAGGCAGAGGCGGTTTTAATTGGATTTCTTTCGTTTTTGTTTCAAACTAATCAACATGAATCATCTGCTCCTTAGAACTAATGGAAGACTGATAGACCGAGAGGGGCCCTTAAGTCCCCCATAATGAAATAACGAAGTATCAAATGTGCGGCGGCTCAGAAAAAAGAGAGCGCGAGACGTTCACATTTTTAACCCGTGTCCCTCTGAATATTATTCACTGTCCGTCAACGTCAGCGCCCACACTTGGCCACGGGCGCATCAACTTTAGACATCATAACTTTTAATAGGCCATCAAATTTATCAGTCAGAACGTATTACCCCACTTTTCCGTCCCATTAAGTACCGCACTGGCAAATAAATCAACAATCCGTGCGGCCTGACATTTTGGATTTGGACGAGGCGTGGCATCCCGGCGCGGGGGGTTCCAGTCATGACTCATTTGAGATAAAAAGGTCACCGAGCTCCGGGGGTTTCGACACAGAAATGCAAAAGGCTGCCCCCAGTGTACGAGCTGTCCAACGAGGCCTCCGCGACACGGAATGTAAATCAGCAAGAAACTGGCAGCAAGTGAATAGTTATGTTTTGTTTCAGTCGGCGAGACACTTGTCCCGACACATAAAAAAACTAAATGTTCTAGACAAACTTTTCTGGCTGAGACGCCGAAAATTGATACATAAACAACTTGGGACCCCCATTGTATAAAGTTATTGCCTCTTTTGCTACTTAGGGCAGAAAAAAACATTTTAAAATCAAGCGCATATGCATTTATTTTGAATAATTTATTGGATTTCACAACTTATCTGGAAAGCCCCATCTAAGACCTCGCACTTTGGGTTCCCGACCCCCACTTTGGGAACCACTGTTCTAGACGAGAGCAAAAACCGGCATGAACCGGTGGTTGATGTGTTTGGTGGTAGCAGTTCGGTGAGGAAAGTGGGGGCCGCACCGTGCAGACAGTGATGGGTGTGAAGGAGGACTCTATGCGGGACTGAATGGGGAGCCAGTGCAGTGTACGGAGGATGGGGGTGATGTGCTCGTGTTTTCGCACCCTCATCAGGACCCTGGCAGCGCTGTTCTGAACGTACTGGAGCTTTCGGAGGCTCCTGCCAGGGATCCCGATGAGGAGTGCGTTACAGTAGTCCAGCCTAGAGGAGACAAAAGCATGGACGAGCTTCTCTGCAGCAGGAAGGGAGAGGGAGGGGCGCAGTTTGGAACTATTACGGAGGTGAAAGAATGCAGTTTTTCAGATGGAGGTGACATGACGGTCAAAGGAAAGGTGGGTCAAATTTAACCCCTAGGTTAGTGACAGAGGGAGAGAGGGGAATGGTGTGTCCAAAGAATGAAATGGAGGTGATTGGAGAGGAGCAGAGTTGATGAGAAGTTCCAGTTTGAATGGCTTCTGTTTTGGAGCCATTTAGCTGCAAGAAGTTTTGACTCATCCACGCCTCTATCTCCTCCTGGCAGGGGCTGAGGCGGGCAGCCGTGGCAGAGTGGGAGCTAGAGGGAGTGCCTCGGAGGCAGAGTTGTGTGTCGTCAGCACAGCAGTGGCAATTAATTCCATGCTTGCCGACGACACGACCCAGGGGAAGCATGTAAATGGTGAAGAGGGTTGGACCGAGTACGGAGCCCTGGGGGACCCCACAGGTGACAGTGTGGGGTCTGGATTTTGCATCCCCCAGAGCTACTTGGCCTGTGTTTCTGTGTGTTTCAGTTTTTACCCCAGAGAGTCCATAATAGCCATGAAGGACCCAGCTTTATCAAGTAAACAAACAGCTGAGGCCTACACATTTCTTCTTCTGAAACACATACAAGGCACCAAGATTAATGCGGAACCGCTAACACCGCGCAGCAACACACGTCCGTCCCTTCGTTGATTGGTTTACTCCGCTTCCTCTTTGCTCCACCTCTGGACGTAGTTGATGCCACCAGAGATTTAAAGGCAACCTTTTCAGACGCAGCAGTTGGTTGGTCCATTGTTTTTGGCTGGAGGGTTTGTACTCTTCCCCTTTAAAAAGGAACAGGTCACCGTTTTTACATACAAAGATATGTTCTTACCTGAACTTAGACGAGTTGATACGTACCTGTCTGGTCTTTGTGCGTGCCCTCAGTCACGCAAAACGACCAAAGATGTTGTTAGCATTTGGCCTCTCCCAGTACATCCCCATAGCTCCAAACGGTGAAGTTAGAAGCGACCAAGCTCTTCCACGGGCAGGTATGTTAAGACCAGGCAGGTATGTATCAACTTGTCTAAGCTCGGGTAAGAACATATCTCAGTATGGAAAAACGGTGGCCTGTTCCTTTAAGAGCACCTCCTGGCTGACGTGGCATTGTCTCCAAGTAGCTAAATCAGTTTGTGGCTCGCCGTTTTAAATCATTATAGCATTTTCTAACCAACAAAATGTAACATAACGAGATGTGTTTGGAATTATCACCAAAAGACCTGCAAAAAACGTCTTTAAAATCCTCAGCCCTTGTGACCTTGCCCAGAATCAGTGTAAGCACTGGCCATCACCAAACGGACCGAAGTTGTTGTTTATTCGTTTAAATACAAGTGTTGTCTCTTCGCTCCTCGCTGTGCCTCCAAATCAATAACACTATTAATATTATATTTTCTCATAAGCTCTGTGCATCAAAGCGTGAACGACACAAATACATCGCGTATGAGTTCGGCACCAGAGAAATAACGGCATGAACCATTCACAGTGAAGTTAATGTGAGCAGTTTGGATTCAATTTGAGAAAACGGCGTCTGGGCCTCTTCCATTTAAGCAATCGTTCTGGTCCGATGTTATGGATCTCTGCTGAAATAACATTTACAGGCCCCAAGTATGTCTTCTTCAAGTTTCTGAAACACTTTCCATTGTAATTCAAGTTTGTAAAAGGTATTTGAGACTGTAGGTTCAATATTGCTAACAGATCGAGGGAGTAGTTGAGAGAATAAAGTTTTACCCAAACATATGAGAACAATTATTGCATGTCCAACATTACATATGCAAATGACACTTCTGGAGTGTAGAAAGCCAGATATCCAGGAAGGAACTATAAAATTGTGCTGCATCGGCCTTGTCCCATGCATATTTATTCACAATATTTACATGTTTTGTGTTCACGTGCACTGTGAAAGGTGCTCGAGATGACGCTGTAATCTAAATATGGTAAAACAGTGGTTCCCAACTTTTTTTGTACTGTATATATTTATTTGAACAGGGACAGTGTACAATATACATTAGCCTCAGAAAGGAGAGATGCATTGTACCAGGTTATAGCACTTGTGCTAATTTCCACCTGCAGTCCCTGGGCCTATTGTACATGTTTTTAGTGGTAGGGGAAACCGGAGTACAGTGGCGCAGATGGTAGAGCGGGTCGTCTCATGATCGGAAGGTCGGGGGTTCGAATCCCGCCTCCTGAAGGTGCACATTGTCGTTGTGTCCTTGGGCAAGACACTTCACCCTCCTTGCCTCCAGTGTCTGCGTGCACTGGTGTATGAATGAGAGTGTGAATGGGCCCCCTATGAGAGACCAACAGGCCCGTTTGGAACCGTTTGGAACCATGAGGCCGTCCTCCCGTGGACCCACCACCTGCAGGAGGAGCCATAGGGGACAGGTGCCATGTGACTTGGGCAGCTCTAACAGCTGCCCCCACGACCCGGCAACGGACAAGTGGGAGAAAATGGATGGATGGATGGATGGCATAACAGAAAAGAGAACCCCACAAAACTCCCCAAAATAACCCGCATATAAATTGTCCATGAAATGTCTTTGACAAACGAAGTAACACCGTCCAACTTTGAAAAAGGTTTGGGGAATGCAGCTCCACACAAAACCCCCACTCTAACAGAGGGATCACAAATAATTTCATACAATGCATGAGCAAGCAATACATTTAACCAGCATAGATACACAAACACAAACTCACTGCCACTGTCTGGGCGCGTGTGTGCCAGTCAGGTCACTCAGGCGCAGTGGTATGGTCTACATAGGGATAATTACATTTTACATCACAATACAAAGCATTATCACAATGGGGCAAAATACAAATCTAAGAAAACTCACGGGGGAGGTAGTACAATGACGCGTGACGTGATGACGTCAGCGACATGCGGGACGCACCCGCTGTTGCACTTCCGTGTTTTACGGATACTTTGAACAGGGCTTAATGGTAACATTCCGGACAAGCAGCGGTTGAATACGATACACGGCTACGGGCGGAGTGGATGCCTCTAATTGCAGTTTTAAATGAGCGTGCTCTCCCACGCGGCTACTACACACTGCTGCTCCTCCTGCTGCTGCTCGCAGACTGACATTTTTAAAGAACCAGGAACAGCTCGACCGGCTGCGCGAACGGGGGGACAAATGGAATGCGTTTCCCAAGGCCCGGGGCGTATGCTCGGAATGGAGCGGCCGGTGGGGGCCGAGAGAGTGAGTATCGCTACATACATGGGGCAATCCCAGAGGGTTGTTACAGTACCATTAGCTTGATGGGTAAGTTCAAACAGCAAGCAAACTTGCTAGCAAACTAGCAAGTTTTAACATTTTACATAATAACATGTGTTTTGTCCAAAATTATAACTGTTCAAATTAAATTAAGACAAACTAGAAACCAAAATCATACACAAAAGGAAACTCAAAGTAAAGTTTAAACCAGTTTCCCTCCTGCCACATGGTTCAGTCTGAGATTTTAAAATGGCCGACAAGGACCACGCCTTCCCATTTTGTCAACCATGTACAGGTAAGTAAATAAACAAAGTTTTAAACGGACAATCTTAATTATAATCATTAACTTAAACAAAGCAATGAATCCGGTGGGTTATTGTTAGCTGATGGATATTGCAAATGAAAATAAATAAAACCCACTTTGTCACACAACAACATCTTCTACTTTAGTAGCTCCTACAGACTCCAAACTTTCCGGTCTGGTACCTAACAAGGGATTTTTTAAATATCTAATTCCTGCCTAATATATTGAGCTTCGTTTTATATGAATATCTTGTATGTCTTGCCTTTGCTTGATCATAAACTTCTCTAACAAATCACTAAGCCCGAGCGTCAGTCATTTCATTGTCTGAAAGTCAGCAATACCGATAGATTAAATCTCATGTTGGCCTCTGTGTGTGTGACGCAGCTGATCTCCCGGTGCAGCGCTTGTAATCACACGATCAAAAGACTCTGCAGACTCATTCTGTAACCCTCACCATGTTGTTTACTGCTGCTGAGGAAAGTCATTTTAGCAAACGTTCAAATTAATTTGGGTCCAATTCTGTCTGAAGGCAACTGTGGAAAAACAATCCAGAGATCTAAATGAAGAGCCAGACAGTGTAATAATAAAACAGTGAATCCCAACTGTTGGAGAAAAAAGTGTCACATACCATACTCGCTGATTCGTTTCTCTCTCCCGGTGCAGTTTGAGTTTGTTTTGGTTGCCATAATTACCACATTTGGGGAATGTAAGTGTTGAGCTATTGCAACTGTCTCCGAAGTTATTACAGTTTTTCTAGATAAATATGACACTAAATGCCGCCAAGTCCCCAACTAATTTATCAAAACATGACTCTTTTACGAACTTTCAACACATTTCATGGTTCGCGGTTTCCCAGAATTCTGAACTCCTTTGGCATAATCATGCACATTTGCCATTCACTTCACAAGATGCAAAAAATTACAGGTTATTTTTGTGTCATTACCAGTTTTTATTAAATGTATTTTTATTAAATGCATATAAACTAGTGTAGTTAAGTAATTAAAACGGTCAGCAGATGGCGCCACCGCTTAAATACTGGTAGTATAAAAGCCACCCTCGTTCACTCGTACTCCCTGTCTTCCTCCCTGGCGTCTACTGGACTGGCTGGGCTGAGCTTAGAGCGTACGTTGTGTTCGACGAGTCCAGGTAGCTGTTTCTTATTCCCTATTCTTAGAGTTTGTTAGCCACTAGCATAGGTTTTATTTTAGCATCGCGGGTGGTTGAGAGCCTCAACGCGCACCACCCCGCTGTGGTGTCCATGGTTCTGCTCGGTAATGGCGGTCTGGGGTCTGCTGGGGTCCTCGGGTGAGCGCTATCGAAACACCGGGCCGGCCGGGTTGGGCTAGATATGGGCGTGTGACGGTAAGAAAGCTAATATGAGCTAATGAAAGCTGTGAAATGAAAGCTAATATGAGCTAATGAAAGCTGTGAAATGAAAACTAATGTGAGCTAGCGAAAGCTGTGAAATAAAAGCTAATGTGAGCTAACGAAAGCTGTGAAGTGAAAGCTAATGTGAGCTAGCGAAAGCTGTGAAATGAAAGCTAATATGAGCTAACGAAAGCTGTGAAATGAAAGCTAATATGAGCTAACGAAAGCTGTGAAATGAAAGCTAATATGAGCTAAAGAAAGCTGTGAAATGAAAGCTAATATGAGCTAGCGAAAGCTGTGAAATGAAAGCTAATGTGAGCTAGCGAAAGCTGTGAAATGAAAGCTAATATGAGCTAACGAAAGCTGTGAAATGAAAGCTAATATGAGCTAACGAAAGCTGTGAAATGAAAGCTAATATGAGCTAAAGAAAGCTGTGAAATGAAAGCTAATATGAGCTAGCGAAAGCTGTGAAATGAAAGCTAATGTGAGCTAACGAAAGCTGTGAAGTGAAAGCTAATGTGAGCTAGCGAAAGCTGGGAAATGAAAGCTAATGCGAGCTAGCGAAAGCTGGGAAATGACAGCTAATGCGAGCCTGCGAAAGCTGGGAAATGAAATGTCTAATGTGAACTTAAGTTTGAAACACAAACAGAACAAAAGTAAAACATAGAAATAAACCGTGCTAAAGGAACATGCTGCCTCTGTCCTTACGGGTCGAACCTGTGTGCCTTAGAGCACATTTTCCAATTACACTGGATGGCGTTGTCATGGCTTAATTCATAAAATTGTCTTGTGACATTTTTATAGTTTTGACACTAAGGTTTAAAATTCTGCGTAAACTCTGAAAGTTTTCACTCGGTGAGCCAACAGAGAGCTCATAAAGAATAAAATGATATGTACAAACCTATCCTCATGTCCCTCGTTCACTGTTAACCTGGAAATTCCTCCCAGAAATGTACGTAATTGCTCATAACCTGAAGTTCTGCATTTGTGCGTGCGTGAAAACCCAGAGCAGTGGGAGCCTGACTTCAGCGTAGCTGTAGTTGCCCCCGTGCCGGCGCGCTGCTGCGTTCGGGAGCGGTCTTGCTCTCTTTGTCAGCTCCTGGTTCGGTCAGAGCCCTGCAGCTCCGTGTGATTGTGTTTGTGTTCACTCGAGTGGAGCAGACACGAATGTCAGGACTCGCTGGTCACTATTACTTCAGCGCCGACAGAGCACAGCCGTCCACATGCTTGTTTTGCCGCCCACATGGAGCTACTGCAGCAATGGTGGACAATGTCTTAAAGCAGTGCAATCATTGATCTCACCTTAAGTACATGAAATGATGGTCGGTTAAAAAAAAATTAATAGGGACAGACACGGGTATAACCCACAAATGCACCTCAATTTTTAGTTCTGACTCGCTCCCTCTCCATCTGGCTGACTTCACTGCGGCTCAGCTGTGTCTGAGCAGACCAGCGCGCCCCCGCCTCACTGCCTTTTTGCAGCTTTCTTTCACTTTCATTCCTATGAAAGTTGTGGTGCCGGTGCAGAGGGGTGAACTCAACTCATGCACTGGAGACTGATAGTAAAATATGGTGACTTCAGAAGGACACGCGAAGAAAGAGACACAGGTAGAAAAGTTGGACGCCACAGATGTGCCATGAGAGTGGAGACAAATCATTTGGGTAAAAATCTAAAGGGTAAAAATCTAAAGGGTAAATTCAACCTGTGAGACCCAGCGTCGCCTTCCACCACCCAATCTCTGCTTCATCACTAGCGTCACCTCCACCTTTGGCTTTCCTGGCTATTCTTATCACTGCAAAAGGTTGTGGAACTTGACCATAATTTGAGCATCTAATGTCAAGAAATCTGTCCATGGGGTGACATTTTTTACTCTTAAATTAAAAAAACACTATCCATCAATTTTCTCCATTTTCGTTTGAGGCAGCAGACTGAGCAGAGAGGCCCAGACTTCCCGATCCATGCACAGTCGCACACTTCCTCCAGTGTGTCCTGGGTCTTCACGAGGGCCTCCTCCCAATGGGACATGCCCGGAACCCCTACTGAGGTAAGCGACCAGAAGATCTGAAACAGATGTCCGAGCAGCGGCTCTACTCCGATGTCCTCCCGGGGGATTAAACTCCTCACCCTGTCTCTGAGGGTGCACCCTGCGAAGGAAGCTCATTTCGGCCGCCTGTATCCTCTTGTCTTCTCAGTCATTACCCAGATCTCATGACCAAAGGTGAGAGTAGGACATTATCTTAGTAAATTAAGATCTTATTTATTTTAGCTTGCGATGAGATCTTTTTCTTATTTTAAGGCGAGACGCTGCAGGTGAAAGTAAAAATGTTTCACACAGTGGTTGAAGTGGAGATTCTTTGCAAGTTTCCTCCCTTAACATCAGTTTTAAAAAGAATAGAAAAGACCAAACTTACCCTGTACAATGCTTCATTTTTAGCCCGGAAACCAGACTTGTCTCCGTAGCGTCCATTCCATTTCCCACAGCGGTACATCTCTCTCTCGTGTGCTGTTCGTAGCTTGGTATTGAGGGGACGTCCCCGTCCCGTGAGTGATGCTGCTCGTGAACAACACGTGACTGCAAATAAACCCCCTTCTCATATATATGTCAGTAATCTACAGCAGAAGTTTCAAATGTTTTTTTTTCCTCCTATTAACCTGCAGGGCCTCGCTTTAAGTGTACACAACTTGCCTCATGGACAGATTTCTTGAAATCAATGACAAGGATAGATTTAAAAGAACATTTCACTTATTTCATTTCAAGACTACCTTCTGTCGTGCTTGTTTTGTGTCGGGGAGTGTGGCCTTAAAAGTTCCGGTTCCCAGCGGCGTTTTTTCAGGCATTGCCGTCTGGCCTGTGCACACTCCCCCCTCTGAACACGTGAACCGTCCAGACGCCGGTGGATCCAACTGCCAGAGAAAAGCTGCATCATTGTGCGGCTCGCAGTTCAGTGAAGGGGAGAAGCGACGCTTTCTTCCTCTCTGTGGGACTTTTCTTTAAGCCCGAGCTTCGCCAGAGGAACATCCACAAAGACGTCTATGCCGCCGCGGCTGCCACGAGATCTAAAACCAATTCCACTATTAGAATAAGCTAACGTTTATTTCTTATCTTTTTCTTACAGTTGGAAATTGCCGAAGCCCAACCGCGCTATGGGGAAAAGGATTAAATTTTTGAAGGCAACATTAATCCAAAAGGCTGTGAGTGTTGTGCCCGTGGGAAGGAGGTGTTTTGAATCTACAGTGAGATGACTGCTTTCCTTTTCAAGAGACGATCCGTGACTCTTCTGATCATACGGTGCCACACGGAGGAGTCCAAACCAAAGCCCTGGGACATTATTTTGTGGCCCGTTTAGTCTAAATCTCAATAGAGTTTGGGATTGTGTCGTCAAAACCGTTAAAGATCTCTGGGATTCCTGCTCCTCCAGAGTTATCTTGGGGCACTTGGTCTGTTAGTTTAGGTGGACGCCCGTGTCTTGGTAAGTTCGCAGTTGTGCTCTACTCTTTCCATTTCCGAATGATGGATTGAACAGTGCTCCGTGAGATGTTCAAATCTCAGGAAATCTTTGTATAACTTAACGCTGCTTTAAACTTCTCCACAGCTTTATCCCTGACCTCTCTGGTGAGCTCCTTGGCCTTCATGATGTTGTTTAGTGACCAATACACTCTGACCATAGCTCTGAGGCCCTCACAGAACAGCTGGAATTATACTGAGAGTAGATTACGCACAGGTGGCCTCTATTTAATGGTTAGAGCAAGGTGTGAACTTTCTGCAGTCATTAGGAATGTTATAAAGGCAATTTAATGCACTCAGAAATGCTGTATGAATACTTATGCACGCCCCACTTTTCTATTTTTTGTAAATTAACAGAATCATGGATAATTTTACTTTCACTTCACAGTTGTCTGTTACTTGTGAACTTTCAGTAAACAATTCCAAATAGTTCAAGGTGTATTAGTACTTTCGTAAGGCCCTGTACATGTTACAAACTTTCAGGGCCGCTTTTCTCTAAATTAGGTTTTTGTTCCACTCATGCAACGACCTCACCCCGTCAGTAGCCCCCACAGGCTCCAGCCTTTCCCGTTCAGGACTTAATTATATTTTGAAGACTTTTCAGGAGGATCTTTTGATATCCAATTCCTGCCTGAGTTATTGAGCTTTGAACCCCCAAAAACAAGCTGAAATTTGAATTTTAACCAGATCTGAAAAAACTCTTTGAAACTAAAAGATCAACAAGATAAATTTAAACCTGGCCTGATACACTATAGATCTGAAATTTTACGCAATTTTAATACATACAATGCATTAGTTTTACACAAAAAACATGAAATGACGGAAAACTTGCATCCCGTGCCTAGACACTGCTGAGTAACATGTCCCCCTGCAACTGCTGAGTGCACTTATAATTTCCAGATATCGACAGAGTGACTGCTTGTTATTAATGAGCTCTAATCATACTTTCATACGAGACATTGACGTTCTGCCAGAGGGGGAGGGAGCTGGTTAAAAATGCAGCGATACAAAGTGATGATCGGCGAGACGTTTAACAGCCCAAGGGCGGATTGATAATCAGTGTGAAATGATTTACCCAATCATTCTGTCCGTTTGTATCGATTCAGGTTTGAAACATCAGCTAAATATTTCCCTCCTTCGTAGCACCAGCGGGACAGGGTTTATGCACGACGATGCAACAGTGTCTGGTAGCCGTCCCGGGTAGATTTTCACTATAGATAAAAAAGTCTAGTCCTGGAAATAAATGATAAATGTTGGAATAAATGTTGAAATCTGCATAACTGAATAATACTGTGCCCTTAGACCCTTAGATTACTCCCATGTCATCCTTTTCACCTCTTAACCCACACCGGAACTGAGCACGTTTGCTCCAGTTTGGCATTACCCATAATCTAAAAGCTTCTTCAGCATAAACTGACCAAAATGCTTTGAAAAAGTGACACGGATGAAAAAGACAACAAAACGGCAACGTGTCCGTGTTTTTAAGTAGCCCACATGTTTTAATTTAAAGGACCTGTATCATGCTATTTTAGCCATTCCAAAGTAAAGTATAGGCATTTATATGATATATTGTACCTCTACCGCTACGGAGCACTAATTTTTGTGATAAATATAAGTATTTTCTGGAGGTATTTTTCCAACCCGGAAGACACAACGCTTGGATTCAGTTAACTCCGCCCCCTCTCGCCGCTCATACAACTTTAGCAGTAGTAGAAATATACATATCACAGCAAAAAGTGAAGTTACTTCACGATGCTGTTATAAGGAGTTAACATGTGCAACACAGCTTCATGGCTAAATGGCTAACACACACGCTAACATGCATTTTGATCAACTCACCACTCTGACGTTTCCATTATGGGACTTGCGTTGGTTATAAAAGTTAATCCACTTTGATTCTGGCCAAGGTTCATCAAGCATCCATCAGTACAGGCACAGACAAACACTATTGTGGCTGATAGTCGCTGAATCCCGGAGGGAAATTCCAACTTCTATGGCCTCTTCTTTAGGAAGGTTGAATAAAGTCCTGTCCTCGCAGCCAAACGCGGTTTTCTCCGTGACATTATCGTGAGGTAAGAAAAAAGAACAGGTGTCCAGACTCCAGAGCAGGTTAGAAAAAGCTCCCTCTTCACAACTTTCGGTGCAACATGACATGACATCTGTTCAGACCGTTCGGACGCTCAGGGGGAGCGTTTGTTTTTACTACAAGGGCAGCGCGGACGCGTCAGGCACTTCCTCTTTTTTTTTAATTTATTTATTTATTATTATTACAGAAATAATGAAAAAAGCAGTTTTACAAATGAAAATCATGGCGTAAGGCATTAGATTACAGACGTCGAGCACTTCCGTTCCGCTGTGACGACACAACTGAACATGCCAGTCGTTTAACAGGAGAGGGCGGAGCAGCTGCTCAGAGAGCAGGATTCAGGAGGATTACTGAGAACTGCGTGAATGAAGCCAAAAACCACTCTGGGGGTGTTTTTGATAAGGAAATAGCATAACAACGTGGTTAAAAGCTCAAAAAAGTCGATTTTGCATGATATAGGACCTTTAAGTTCTATACTGCAGGCTCCTGTCGGGCCAGCCTCTCCTCTCCATGACCCGTCTCTGTTGTGCTCCCAAGAATTGTTCCCCATGACTGTACAGTTGGACTGTGAATACCACAAGCATTACAGTAGCCGGTCCTGCCGGTCAAAGTGGACGAGGCATCAAGCAACCATTTTGTGTGAGCAGTAGGATACTGTCGTTTGTGCCCTGGAGGAACGGACTTGTTGTTTTCTTTTTTGGGGGGTGGGACTTTTCATGGAGCTCGGGGAGACCTGTAAATATGGACACTTGAGGAGGAGTATTCAAAAAGCTCATTTAACAAGCCATGAATCAAAATCTCTGCTAAATTTGTCTGAAACTTTAAACTGTATGCAAAAAAAAAAGGAAAAGCAATGTGCGTGAGGTACGAATGAATGTGTGATGGAACAAACTGATATTAATTTAATACACTGCTACATTAGAGAAATACAGCACTCCTTCAGAGTCTGTCTTTCTATGAAAACCTTTCAATGTTTTTCAGTAATGTTTACAGACTAGAATTGTATGTGCCATATCAAATGTGACATTGATATCAAAATAGACAGAATTAAGTTTTGTTTAAGGTGTTGTTGTAGGTGAGTTCCAAATTCAAGAGAATCACAACAATCGCATCTGCAGTCAAAGTTCTTCGCCGAGATGGACGCTCACTCTGCAAATCTGCTCAAGGTGTATGCCAAGAAAGGTGGCGTTCAAGGGAGAAAAATCAAGACCATCATGGTACCCACAACCCAGGTATGATAACAATAAAAAACAAACAAAAACAAAATGTTCAACATGTACTGCAGTCATATTTTTAAACCTTACTGAAAATCTGACTATTGTGGAAATGGCTAATGTTTTGAAAATAAGGTAAGGTCTTGCTTCAGTTCAAAATTATACACAACATATCTCTCAGTCGTACAGGATAGCTATAGAAGTTATACACATTATATATGAACAGGCCAGACTATTCCAGAAGGGTTCACAATATTTGGAGAACCACTGTATTCACTACTATAATCTCTAAATTCCTTCCTTCCTATTTTTTGTTCTGACTTCCTGTGAATCTAGTTAAAAGTAGTCTAAACTCTTTTCCAGCTCTATAACTCTGGTCCAAATAGCGACTTAACTCTTCCAGATTTAAAATGACTACCCTTTGTTGAAGCGAAGAGATAGTGTGTATGAGTCTGTGTGTGTGTGTGTGTGTGTGTTTTTACTCTTAACTCCTTCTGTTTGTCCCAGACGGCTGACGAAAACGTTGGAACGGTCATGGTAGAGACGGTCTTTGGAATCTTTGTCATGCGACGTGAAGGAGCAGAGCCTGGTGATGACCCTGAGGATGTGGGAATTATTCTGGAGGAGGTGGAAGTACTCGATGTGTTGGTAAATGTACCTTTAGCTGTGGCAATGTTGCTTGCTCTTGTGTATGCTCTAAACCTGAGCTAAAATATACCCTTGCATTGCAGAAGATCATAATGGAACTAGATGTAAACAGACTACCCAGAAAGATACAAGTTCTCAAAACACTGCCGTTGGTAAAGATAATAGAGAATCACTGTCACTGTGATTCACAGTGAGAGGATTTGGAGCGCCGGTTACATATGACGTCCCTGACACTGATTGTCAACCTCTTACCCCCCGCCTGAACCGAGTGCATGTTCTCCAGTTCAGTTTTACCCAAATCTAAAAGACTCTCAACCTGATCGTTTAGACTATAGGCCAGTGTAAAGCCTCATTTGACAGCAAATGAGTTGTGAAAGTGTCACAACTCATTTGCTGTTGTGACACTTTATACAAGCTTTTAGATTTGGGTAAAGCCAAACTGGAGAAAATGTGCTTGGTGCAGGTGGGGGTTAAGAGGTTAACTTTTATTTTTCTCTGTTCCATTTTAATTTTCCTGTACTGTAACAGGAATGCCCATTGATGTTATCGTGGTATGGACATGTTCTTTTGTTCACCTGCACATACAGGTGCAAAGACTTTGTAAAATGTTGTATTATTGCATATTTGGAGAAAACAACTATTTGATGGCAACATCTACATGTTATGGGTCTGGCTTTGATACTAATTTACATTGAGTGCAAATATTTTAGGGAAAAGTGAAACATTGAAAGGGGACCGCAAAGATGGAATCCAACTCTTTTTCATACACACTAAAAACTAACCCAATTTGGGCTGTTTTATAACTCAACCGCTGGTGCAATATTACACCAGCCCAGCAGTAGTTAATTTGACCCAGCAAGATGGGTTCCTCCTTTCTAACCCAGCAGATGAGTTAAATATTCTACCCAAATGCTGGGTCAAATTAAATACAATTCTGGGTTGTTTCAACTAAATATATGTGTTATTTACTCTACCCAAATGCTGGGTCAAATTAAATACAATTCTGGGTTGTTTCAACTAAATATATGTGTTATTTACTCTACCCAAATGCTGGGTCAAATTAAATACAATTCTGGGTTGTTTCAACTAAATATATGTGTTATTTACTCTACCCAAATGCTGGGTCAAATTAAATACAATTCTGGGTTGTTTCAACTAAATATATGTGTTATTTACTCTACCCAAATGCTGGGTCAAATTAAATACAATTCTGGGTTGTTTCAACAACAAAACAACAAAACACATGCTAGATTTGCTCATTTAAAGCATACACTATGCAAAAAACACTTAAACAATACTGAAATCTTTACAAGGCACCGCCTTGAAATTTATTCATATAAATGTCAGTATAAAATGTTTCAGAACAATGAATCAAGTCAAGAACTGGAACAGATAAAAACAATGTCAATACAACATTTACTGCAAAACAAATGAAATGGCTCTATTTGCAAGCAAGGATTCTAGCTTGAAGAAACTTTACCAGTTTGGACTCTCCTCCTGGCATTTCATAGATCGCACTTTGCAGGAATTTCCACACATGTTCACACTGCTTCGGGTATTCAATGTCTAAAATAAAGAATGCCTTGAGGCAGGCATCAATGGCTTGAAGCAGTGCGTCGTGTTCCAAAGCCTGACCAGCAATGATGACAAAGGCCTGAGATACATGCTGATCATCGTTTCCCAATGTTAGGACGTAGGGGTATGGTCTGGATGCCTTGGCCTCATGGAGGTATTCCACCATGTTTGTTCCAGGCTAAAACAAGAAAGAAAGAATGAACACGAGCATGTGAGAGAGTATGAGTGAGTAAGGAACAAATGTCTACCAACTAGTGTAGTGGAATAAAAAGAAATATTATTATTTGAAGTGAAGTCTAGTTATGTTTACAATTTGGAAACGATTTAGTGCATCTTTAATTTAGTCTTGATGGTTATGGCATTCAGCTCACATTACAGAAAACAATTTAAAAAAGGATTCAGACCTGAACTGACCTAAGAAGCCATAAATCAATTACATTCTTTGTAGATTTAGAAGACTTCTTTAGAGTCAACCTCATAAAGCCAGGGCTGAATGGATTAAAACACAAAAGCATTAACCTTTTTATAAATACGTTAATTTCTGCACTCGTTACTTTCTTGTGGAACATTTTACGACAAATGACTGAATCAGTGCTGTGTGGTGCGGAGGCGATCAGACAGTGGCACTGCAGAGATGTTTTAAAAGCTGAGGATGATTTGATAGTAACCATCATGTAAGCTTGTAGATGGGCTTGCCGACTATTCTCAAGCCATTTTGATGTCTGTCCCTACAAGTATAGTAAAACAAACCAAATATGCGTGTGTGTGTGTTTGTGCACTTTCTTGAGCCCAGGAACAGGTTTGTTAATGAAAAGAAAAAAGTTCCCCTTTAGATGTACTGGAAGACTTACAGGCTTATGGTCGATGAAGGCCAAGTTGCATTCCTCAATGGTGTGGCGAACCATTTTTGCACTGCGGCCACGGCCAAGTTTGTAGACGGTAGGAGGAAGCAAGGCTGGCAGCTGCCTCAGGGCGAGTTCGCCAATGTCATCTGCAGGAAGACATTATAGGTATCAATACGATGTGGAATACCTGTCATTTTGTCAATCAGTATCCAACTAACAAAAACTCTGCTAACTGTTATGTGCAGCCAATTCCTGCCCTGCAGCTGGTTGTAATTTAATTAATCCCACTATTAGTGGGCCGGAAGCTGGCCGAGATCTCTAGAGCGGGGCTCTTGGAGGAAGGGGTGTGCCCACAGGTTTTTTAGGGGGACACTACCTGAGAAGAAGCGCCTGGGAGTGTGCAGTATGCCTGCCAAAGCCACAAAGAGACTATCACTGTGGTGTGGGCTCTCGCCGTGAGTAGGACAGTCAGCTGACAGCCTTTGAGAAAGAACTATTATTAGGCCCGAGCGGACCTGGCAGGTCTCGGGCCTTTTGTAATTGTACAAGCAGTGCGCGGAGCGCACTGAAGAAAGACGTGCGCGTAGCGCACGTCCCACGGGAAAAGAGCGCGGAGCGCTCAAAACCCATGTATGAGACAGTAATCAGGGGACTCCCGGCACCAACACCTGTCCGATGATATAGGCGTGTGCCGCGAAAGCGGCACATTTGTTGCTGCTTTTAAAAAAAAAAAGGTGAAAACCACAGTGAAGGCGCAACATGGAAAAGAAAGTGGTCGATGACGAGCGAAGCTCGTCATCGACCATGGCCACTCACTAAAACACTGATACAGTGACTCAGGGCATCGAGCCCTATCCGGTGATATAAGTATTTGCCGCGAAAGCGGCAAATTTGTTCTTGTACTCACAAAAATACGGAAAAAAAATCCCATAGAGAAACAATGACAAAGAAGAGGTAAAAGACGAGCGCAACGCGCTCGTATTGGATAATAAACCCCATAGGTGGATTACTGGACGTGAGACCTTTCCGAATATATAAGGTTGGCCGCCGGAGGCGGCCCCATATTGTTATTGTATGAGTTTTTCTTATTAGGCCCGAGCGGACCTGGCAGGTCTCGGGCCTCTTGTAATTGTACAAGCAGTGCGCGGAGCGCACTGAAGAAAGACGTGCGCGTAGCGCACGTCCCACGGGAAAAGAGCGCGGAGCGCTCAAGACCCATGTAAGAGACAGTAATCAGGGGACTCCCGGCACCAACACCTGTCCGATGATATAGGCGTGTGCCGCGAAAGCGGCACATTTGTTGCTGCTTTTAAAAAAAAAAGAGGTGAAAACCACAGTGAAGGCGCAACATGGACAAGAAAGTGGTCGATGACGAGCGAAGCTCGTCATCGACCATGGCCACTCACTAAAACACTGATACAGTGACTCAGGGCATCGAGCCCTTTCCAGTGATATAAGTATTTGCCGCGAAAGCGGCAAATTTGTTCTTGTACTCTCAAAAATACGAAAAAAAAAACGGATAGAGAAACATTGAGAAAGAAGAGGTAAAAGACGAGCGCAACGCGCTCGTATTGGACTAAGAACCCCACGGTTGGATTACTGGACGTGAGACCTTTCCGAATATAGTGAGCGAGACCGGCCTTGCTAGGGAAACCTTACATTGATACAAACCAATATTGACATTTGCAAAGATGGCAAACAATAATATATTACCTTGTGTTAACCCATCCAGGGGCAATATCAACTTCCCCTCCCGTCTTGCCAGGTGCAGGATCTTCTCGGCATAAATGGGTAGCCAAGTTTCAAACAACTTTGATGCAGCGTCCCCATGCAGGACAAGAAAGTCCTGTGCAATCTATAAAATGGAATACACAATTTTAAAAAAAATTCAATGTGGCACACTAATAAAACATAATAATCAATGCATCCTCGTCACATGTAAATTAATATTTCCCTAAACTTACCATGCCTTTGGTCATTAGGTGAGGGAACTCTTGGAGGATCTGATAGATGGTCCAATTGTTGTCCCTAATGCACTTGGCCCTGTAGACAGCCGTGTCCTTCATATAGGTCTCTACTTGGCTGAGGGGCTGAGAATTGTTTCTCAACCATTCTTTGAGCTGTGACGCACGTTCGTCAGATATGGTACACTCTGTGAAAAAGAACACGAGACATTTTGCCAAGACGTGCAAACACATACAGACAGTTTATGGGGCCGTGGTGTGGTTAATGGAAAATTTTTAACAGAACACATGTAGATTACAATTTTTTTATGATAAATTAAAGGTGGTGGTGCTCATGTACAGTTGCGCTCTGTGTCGATGTTACTTTGTTGTGCAGACTGACGCATTATCGCTGCTGCTATTTATCAATCTAAGCTGCAGAAAACATGTGAACATGATGTAATATACAGCGGTACAACTTTAACCTCACCATCAGCTCACTATTACATGTTTTTATTATATATTTGCACGACTCACATGAACGCTATTTTCCGAGGTCAAAATTTGTAATTTAGCCGAAAAGCGACTGGATTTGCATGCATGGTGGTCAGTAACTAAAGTATGGATGTTTTGCTTCATCAAATAATTAAGTTAAATAATTACCGGGTATGAGAGTCCTTGCACGAGCGCCATCATCTGGTGTTTGAGGTGGTGTCTGTGCCGTGCTCCGCGACCTGCTGGTTGATCTCAGCCTCTTTCTAATGTTCCGCAGCCTTTCCTCCAGGAATCCAGTGGCTGGCCGATGGTTCCGACCTGGGGTGTACCACATTTCCTGCCAAGAAATCAAAATCTTTGATTAATAGATATCAGGCATGTTTTGATTTTTGACAGAATGGGCTACGGTTAGAACGGGGTTTTTTTGTACGTCTGCCTGTCCTCAGAAGTAAAAAACTAATGATTGTTCCCGCTATTTAGGTTAAAAATCCAATTGGATAGTGACATTAAAAAACAAATAATTATCTCAATGGCCTTTTACAAAAAACACTCACGCTGCCACTGCTTGATGAGTCTTTCAAACAGGGAAATGCCTGAACCAAATCTGATGCCAGGGCCTTTTTGATCTCTGTCGTAGGACTGTAAAACAGAAGAAAAAACACTGAAACTGAAAACTACATTTAAATGGATAGTTTGGATTGTAGGACAAAGTGTATTGTGTCCCATGTAAATAGTTGGATAGCAGTTGGAAATGTAGGTCAATGTCAGATTTATAATTTTACTTTAACTAACCATATTTTTGACATAAAAAATAAATACATAAAAACAAATCTGTTCAAGTACTTCTCTCCAAACTTTTCAATGAGATGCGATACCAGGATACGGACGAGGAGACATCTCTGGCTATTTGTGATGATATTCTCATCATCAAGGCTCTCAACTATTGGCTTGCCATCATGTAAGCCTGTAAGAATCTGCCGGAGATCCTGAAATAAAAAAAATAAAAAAGACATAATTGCAGATTTATTTATTCATTTAGGGAAGGATGATATGAATTCTAATCAATAATACCATTATTTCAAACTTTTGCCTTGATAGCTATTTTCAATTATTTTCACACACCACCATTGTATAGCAAAATATAACATTGAATATTAAAAATGAAATGCGTGGTGAACTTGTAGATTGGCTATTTTTAGTGAAGATATGGGCTCCTGCCAAACAAGCATGGAGCTTAAAAGGCTAATCAAACAAATGTAGTTGATTATAAGAATATTTCTTATCCAGGTGGATTTGCCGATTAAAAAAAAGCTTCTTGATCTATCAGTATACACAAGATTTCTTCAGTTTTGTTTCGCTTTGACTAATTTGGGTGTTCTGCTCTTACAATCTCTTCCGCTGGGCTGGGGAGCGAGTGATTTTTGCGTTGTAATATTTGCAATCACAACTTCCGGAATTGTCTGCCGGCGCGTTTTCATTGGCTCTGCTCGCTGTCATCTTCCAGAAAAAGGAATACAATTTTGTAGCTGATATTTTATGATGCAGACTTTGACTGTTCCAACTCCCTACATTTGGCGCTTGTGTCTCCCCACTTCCCCTCATGCCTTTGGCAGGCCTTCATGTGTGGTTTATTGCAGACTTTTCACCAACAATGAGCTGTTACAGGTGATTTGTAACAATCGGGGGTAACCTAGAATAACCATAATCCACCGGCACAAATAATGTCCCTCTCTTCAAGCGTATGGGCTGGATATAGGCTTAAATACTGGGGCGATCCTCTTCACATGTTCATCACCCACTGGGTTCGTGGGATTTATTATTATTTTTTTACTCATAAAAAATGGTCAATGTTGGCAGGTCTGCTATTGACAGGAAGTGCATTGCGCAAACAACAATGTAATTTTTTTTAATCACAGCGCCGCTCAGTGGATTAAATTTTGGGAGAGCAGAATGCCCAAATTACCCAGCCTTATATCAATTAAAAAAAGTGACACCCAAGTGTTAAAAGTAGAACTTACAAACTGTGGAATGATGTGTATTGTCTGAATCATCTGATTCACTGATACCACAGCTTCTCCTTGTTCCTCCATGGGGGTTGGAGGTGTGGCAATTGATGTGACATCAGAGCTTGTAGGTGGGATAGCAGGTGCAACAGCAGGTTCAACCTACGCAGAAAATCCAGGTTAATATAATAAACACTTGCAGCTACCTGGAATAGTTGGCTGAGAATCAGTATGAAAACTCCTAGATTGATAGTGAACAAAGTGGGGTTGGGGTGGGGTTTAATATCTGTGGATGTTTTTGCTCCACTAGGCTAGTGGACTGCATATAGTATGCATGGTGTGACTGATGTGTATTGGTGGAATTCTCACTGCCAAGGATTTATACTGTAGCGGGGCAGTATATGAGGCTAACCAACACCTCCACCCAGCTGAGCGGCCCCTATTGATGTTGCGGTTAGGAAACCGGCTAGGGGACCCAAGTTCAAGACCAGCAGTAGTTCAATACATTTGGAAACCTCTGTGGACAGTGGTGCAGCACACTTTTAGAGGGTGCACATGGTTTCATGGAACCGCCACCTTAACGTGGTGGAGGGTTTGAGCCCGAATGATCCTGGGAGCTCTGTTGTCGGGGGCTTCGTGACCCTGGTAGGGTCTCCCAGGGCAAACAGGTCCTAGGTGACGGGTCAGACAAAGAGCGGTTCAGAAGCCCCTTATGAGAGACCAACAGGCCCAGTTAGAACCATGAGGCCGTCCTTCTGTGGACCCACCACCTGCAGGTGGAGCCATTGGGGCTGGTGCAATGTGATTCCCACGACCCGGAGACGGACAAGTGGAATAAGATTGATGGATGGATGGACATGGTTTCAGAGACAAAACTTCTCAGAAATAGTTTACACCTAAATTTTTAGGTGTAAAAGTTTTCCGTCTTGGACCATACAAGTGTGTGTACAAATAGTGACTTCTAAAACATAGATATGGTAGCATGTATATGCAGCATATAGACATTAAGTGATTAAACCAAAAATACTTACAGTACAACGTATCACATCCCAGTAGTCATTTAAATAACATCCCAGTAGTTCCATAATGTCATCCCATCCAAGAAGCCCAGTAGTTGTCATTCCGGTAGTCAAATCATCCTCAAGCAATGGACACTTTATGCAGCATGTAGCTTATAACTAAACTAATGTGGGGGACAATGTCAAGATAGGCCTTTTAAACATATAACTGTCAAAATACTATTTACAAGCGTCATATACACACACACAAACACACACACACACACACAGTCAGCTGAATATCTAAAAAAGTCTATACCGCAGGGAAACGTATAAACTTTCATCATCCTCTCTGTACGACTTGGTTGCATGAAGGGGATGGTGATCAAGCAGCTCTCTCACATCTACAGCTGCCAAAACATGAGTGGGAATCACACTGTATGCAAATAAATGCCTATCAAACCACTGGGTTTCCCATTTCTTTACAACAAGCTTTATTGTTGGTGTGTGTGAGGTTTGCTCCAGGAGTAAAACTGATTTTATGAGACCAAACTGAGGCTCACCATATGGATCATAGGACAGGAAAACAGTCATGCCTGCTCTATACTCAGTCCCCTTAAATGTAACCCAGGCTGGCACATACAATTCACTAAAAAGGGGAATACCTTCTAGACCACTTTGGATCTCTTTAAATCCCTCAATGTTTGCCAGAAATGTACTGTGCCCTGAACCAACTTCTGTATTATGGCACAACACAGTTCCACAGAGGAAATTGTAGCACTGCATAATCTGATGGCGAAATGCCATGGTTTTACAAATGTTTCTGAAGTTGCAAGTTACATGGCTAACCTGTTTGAAAAATGCATGCCGAGCTTCAAATCTCATCGCCCAGAACTGCCTCAATGGTCCGAGTTTTTGAATGACTCCCGGGTAATGGAGCATGAAGTGATGCTTTGGCCGTAAATGTCGGTGAGGATAGAGCTCCAGGAAGAGGGTGTGATGCTCTTCAATGATTTTGCCTAAGTACAGTGTCGCTGCTACAGTAAGCGAAGGAGAAAAGATGAACTCCATGCACAAGAGTAGCAGGAGTAGAAGTTCCCAATGCTTGTTATCCATAGGGATAAGGTCACCTATCATAGTTGGCAGTAACCTCAGTAGGCACCACATTTGAGATGCTGACTGCCGCATTGAGCCTTCAAGGTTTCTGAGATCGCTCTTGCTTATGACAGAAGGTTTGTTACCCCTATCACAAAATCCGTAGTCAAAGCTTGTAATTCGATAATTAAGCTTTTCTAGTGTGAAATGCTTTTGCTCGATTAGTGAATTCAACACAAGTTTGACTTCATAGGGCCCCACCCCTTCCAGTACATCATGCATGATGTCAACTGCCACATTGTCTGACACATGATAAAAAGACAAGTTGTTCAAGACACTGTCTCTTTTCAGGCCTGTCTGGAAGGAGTCGGCTGTTAGCAAATCTGCCTCATAACTATTGCGATCACGCAATAATGCAGGATCTTCCAGTGTCAGAGACCACACCACCCCTTTATTTGCTTTGCAGAACCGACACACATAATTTCCACTGAAGCTTTCAATGTAGCCAAGTACGCCATGCAAGCCCAAATTATCTCCAACTACCTGGACCACCGTGAACTTGACAACACCTTGATAGTTGGGGGTATTAACAAGGATGCCATCACTCTCCAGACACCTGATCTCTTCCACGATAGGGCGCAGGACTGCATCAAGGCCATAGGTTGCTACGTCATCAGATTTGTACACTGCCAAAAGGAACTGTGACTGCAAAGATGATAGCATGTCTGGTGGCAAGCTCTTCAAGATAAAATAAATAAGTCCTAACTTGTGAGTCCCAGTCTTTGAACCAAGTGGATTCACCATCTCACAATCATCTTGGTAAATCACAAGTGGAATTGAAACCTCGTTCTGAAACAATGGATGTGTTTTGCAAAACGGTGATATGAATCAGGAATTCCAACTTGCCGGACAATGCCAGTGGCAGAAGCCGTTGGCTGAACATAGGATACCCCAGACAAAAGCTCCTCAACTGGCTGAATGAAGTTCCCAGATTTAGCAAAATAAAGCATCTGTTTATATTCTGTCTCTATTCCTTTGAAAGGCTCAGCAGCTTCTGAGAACTCCACCCCAAGCTCTTCTACCTCTTGGCTTTGATCAAGACCAAACTGACGGAATAAACCCATAGTCTTTGATTGCAGTCCGCTGACAATATCACTAATTAAACGGGAGGTATGCTGAACCACTAAGTTTAAATTTGAGTATGTCATAGAGGATTTGGATCTAAGGTGCGCTAAAAACAGGGCCACCCGATTTGTAATGCCCTCTGGCTCTAGTTCATCCCAATCCTCTTCAACTTCCTCATCACCCTGTGCTGGCTCCATTTCAGCATTCAACATTTCAACATTTCGTACAACAGGTGGGGCTGGACCTTCAAAGGGGTCATCAAGAGTATTTTCAACTTCATGCTCCTTTTCCAAGTGTCTTTTAAAAGACCACATGTAAGAAAATGTCCTACCGCAACCACTTTCACTACACTGGAAATGCGTTGATTCTGTGATTACATGGTGTACTGCACGCAAATGCATAAAAAGACTCTTAATACCTCCTGAAATTTGCTTTTTGCACTTAAAACAAGTATATGCCATCTTCCTAAGAAACTATTAAATAATAATTAGAAATAATAATAGTCTGTGGAAAACTGAAGAATTTAGCCTCTCATGTCTCCATTGATCTTAACTACGTACAAGTCTTTTAAATCTTTTGAGGAACTTCAGCCTAGGACCAGCTCTTGGGATCAACTGAATGATGGTAGCCTCATCTAAAAGAAGAAAACTCTCCTCATCAATCCCTTCCTCTGAAAGACAAAAATAGAAAACATAACATCTTTGTTAACAGAGGAGCAGAAAACCAAAATGTATGGCTAATTACGTCAAAGCTAAAGTAATAAACATGCACATTTCATAATTTATTGTTACAAAATAGAATGAAGCACAGACAAATGTGCCATACTCCTTTACTGGAGTCACTTTGACACACCACATGGAAGCTATTGAAAAAAAAAAAAAGAGTAAATTATATTTCAGAAGAATTTATATTAAAAAGAAAAGAAAAGGAATGTTGTCAACTTCATGACTTTCCAAATGATCACTCTGAGTAGCAATGCAGACTTGAGATCCTGTGGATGGGGAAACAATAGATTTACCTTTAAATCTTTCTACAAGATCCGTCAGCTGCCACTCTGTTAAATTGTTGATGACAAAGCTGTCCATTGATCTGAAACAAACAACAAAAGAAGTTAGCGTCACAAATTCTAGAGAAACCAATCCTCCCTCTCTCCATATATAATTCATATGTAATAAATGTAATACATGTAAGTTTGAGCTAACTTTACACCACTATAAAAATCACTATGTTTTTTCTTCACAAGAATATTGACGGCTGATGCAGGCTGATCATGTAAACAGCTTAAAACAACGCAAGATCCGTCCACTCCCATTATTTGCTGCTGTGGCGATACAAGGAAAGGCAGAGTCACTGCATAACATGAGATATTTAAAAGAAAATATTCAGATTCATTCTTTTAGACCTAAAATATTAGGTACCTATATCCCCAGGTTGAATTTGGCATTGTCCTTAAACTGGAGAATTACCTGGCTAGCTAGCAAACTAGCCTTTTGCAAACATGCACGTTCAGATGGCTCATTCGAGAAGAGCTGCTTAGGGTGTCACGATTTCAATTTTTTAAGTCACAATTATTGTGAAAGAAAATATTGAGATTTTACAATTATTCACGATTATCGATCAAATGAAAGGAAATAACTGATATGTTTAGTTTTTGTCTTTAAAAAGCTTTTTATTACTTGTAAACTGTTCACTGTTTCTAAAAATGAAAAATGCTTTAAGATTGTTTTGCATGAAAATAAATAGGCCTACATTGAATAATACAAAACAATGTCAACTTTACTTCTTTATAATGACCATAATTATCATAATTATTTTACTATATATTATTAGGCCACAGTCTAGGCTCGGTTTCATGTTCTCAAAAGATAAGCTGTTGTTTAATTATTTGTCAGATGTTTTGATGAACAGAGAATGAAACGTGTTTACAAAATGACTAAGGAGACTCTTTTGAACAGCTGATTTCCACATGTGCGCGGTTTCACTTTCCTTTCTGTCGCTGAAGCAGAGCGGAGCGTTAGCTTCGTGTTTACATCCTGAGCCAGTTGTGGCGGCTATTTCCGAACATTTGGACAACTTGTTGGGGAATTATGCAGTTCGTTACCTTGACCTGGACTTCAATCGTTTTTGGGTGGATATAACACTGGAGGAGAGCGTCCTTCTTCCTCGCTCAACTACCGGTGAGTTTACGCGCTGTTTATGGCGTGTGGCGGCACGCGCGTCAGCGTGAAACATTTCCGCGTAAACCGTGGCATCTGAAATTCTTACGGAATAACCTACCGCGTCCTTTTAAAATCGTGGTCATCGTGGAGGAGATACTACCCGAGCAACAATCAGAAAAAGGCATGGGTCGCACCATGCGTCTCTCTCCTTCGTGCCCCTCACCACTTGTTCATGCGTCACTTTTCTACGAGTGGTTATGATGCTCGCTATATCGGAGATGTTTGGTGGAAATATCAGTACTTACATAGCCGTCCCTCATTTCCCCAGCCTTGGGTTGTTGTAGCTGCAGCGCTGCTAAAGCGTCATCTCCCGCTCCTTTCTCTCTCCCCCCTCGCGCCTATTTTATTAGATGCATCTTCGTTGTAAATTACAGAAGTGCCAGGGAATTTTTCACACGTACAAAATAAGCAGGTAAATGGCAGTTTACAAAAGCCACATATAAGCTACGTGCACTGTTTGTAAAAGGTTCATCATGACAACGGTTAAATGGCTAGCTACGTTGTTCGCAAAACCCATGGCAAAACCAGCCAACTATCCTCGACAAGATACCACTTTAATAGGTAACGCAGCACAGGCATGATGTGAATTAGATATGTAGTGTATACAAACCTTTTAAAGTTGATTTGCCTCGCCAAAAGGATGACTTTTTTGCCCCAGCTCAGATCGCAGCCAAAATGGAGACTGGTGCGGAGTATGGATTCGTGCTGGATGGCTGGATGTCGACTCTCGATGTAATGACGTTCAAAGCAAAACAACCCAGGTGCTGAGTCAACTGACGTCTGTTTGACCGTTGTTGGGTTGATCGATTTTGACCCAGCGCATGGGTTGCACAAAAATAACCCAAATCCCAAACAAATAACCCAAATCCCAGATAAATAACCCATAATGGGTACAAAATGTCATAACCCAGCAGTTGAGTAGATGAAATAACCCAGCTGTTTTTAGTGTGTAGTACTAGGTACTGTGATATTGTATAGTACTCTTGGCACTTAAAAAAGGGTGTGCTGTATTATACCAAATTGTCATAATAATTTGTTCTGTGCTAAGCAACTGTTTGTGTAAAACTGTTGCACTTTGGCAAAAATATTTTTTATGGCATTATCTACGGTTTGTCTTTTCTTTCTACACTTGACACCGAGCCGCCTGTAGTCTTTGTTGATACTATTCTCAGCAAACCTTAAAGCGTTTATACTTAAACTGTATTCTCTGAATGACCTTAATTAAATCATGGAAAGTATTTCCATGTGATTGGCTTTTTTTCAACAGTAACCATTTCTGTTGAGCTAACTCATTTTACTTAGGTTGGATCAACTTTAAATAGTTTTGTAGTTTTACTACTGTCAAATTAGTGGACCTTTATATTTTGTCCGTCCTAGCCCTAGGGAACAAGTTAAATCAATCCCAATGAATGAATCGACCCAACACATCTAAATTAAGTAGTGAATAAGTTAAATCAACCCGAATGGCGTTGAACAAAGTCAAGTGCATCATGTTGGACTAACAAAATAGCTTAATGCTGAAAGAAAGCAATTTAATCATATTTTTTGTTTTTATGTTCATTCAAAGAGTTGTTTTTTGAGTGTATAAAAGTATCATCCGATCATTGTTCCTGAATTGAAACAGCGCTTTTCATGTGAGGAACATCATCACAGAGGACATTAGGTTTATAGTGCAGATTCAACAAATAAATAAAATAAAATCCAAATAAATATTTCAATAAGCGTAAGGAGATTGTAGAGATGGAGGCTCACGACAAAATTGTCAAAATATGGGACTACTTTTGAAGAGTGTGCAAGTAAAATATTTAGGTGGAAGTAACCCAGATAAAAGACAACTACAAAAGGAGAGGAGACGAAACTATGAAAAACGCTTTTCTTTATTTCACACATATCACGTTTGTGTACTCCTATAAATAATAGTCAAGGTAAAAGCTGGTGTTGGTGTTTCCTGTGTGTGTGGTGGTGAAAAGTTTGAGCCAAGGAAGGTCAGTTTAGATTTGGATTTGATAGAGCAGATTTATTTCAGATCCTCTTCATCCTCCCGAGAGCTGAGGGATTGCTATCAAAAACAGGATTTACCGTCCTCACCTCCACTCCTCCTGAACAGGTCAGGGTCTTACTATTTACTTTCATATTTTTTTGTCCTATACTACATGCTGAAAAAGGTTTTTAGAAAAACAGGCCGTGCATATGCTGGCATTCAGTTTTAGCACATACGGTCACTACAGTTTTCCCATTGACCGCACCAAGCCGCAGTTTGATTAAAAATCACTCTAAGATAATATTTTCCCTATTAACACATTTGCCTTGGTTTTGAAAATTGTTCTATTATTTACATTTTTGATCATTTTTTGGATCACTGTGATCGAGCGTCCACCCTGGCCCTTCACTCACTAAATAATGCCACACTATAGAGTAGACTAATTGAATAGGGCACTCATTCTGTTGGTGATTTGATTTATATTCAAGTACTTTATTCATAAAAAATTTGCACTGGAGGAACATTTTGTCATCTCTCAATGTCCCGAGCAGTGGTCAGAGTAGTGAGCCACACACTTTAAATCTCTGTCCATCAAATGCCATGATGGGAATGCCAATAGCTCTTTAAAATGTTACAATGAATGGAAATGTAGTTTGTTAATAGTTAATACCTCTTGCATACGGTCACTGCCTGTCTTTCTGTCTCGCTTACTCTCTCCTCATTCTATTCCACCTGCTCTGGCATTTTAGACAGCATTGCCCCTGTCAAGCAAAGGTCCATCCATCCATCCATCCATTTTCTTCCGCTTTATCCGGGGCCGGGTCGCGGGGGCAGCAGTCTCAGCAGAGATGCCCAGACTTCCCGATCCACGCACACCTCCTCCAGTTGTTCTGGGGGGACCCCGAGACGACACCAGGCCAGCTCGGAGACATAGTCCCACCAGCGTGTCCTGGGCCTTCCACGAGGCCTCTTCCCAGTGGGACATGCCTGGAACACCTCCCGAGGGAGGCGACCAGGAGGCATCCGGAACAGATGCCCTAGCCACCTCAGCTGGCTCCTTTCGACGTGGAGGAGTAGCGGCTCGAGTCCGAGCTCCTCCCGGGTAACTGAGCTCCTCACCCGATCTCGGAGGGTGCGCCCAGCCACCCTGCGGAGGAAACTCATTTCGGCCGCTTGTATTCGCGATCTTGTCCTTTCGGTCATTACCCAAATCTCATGACCATAGGTGAGGGTGGGAACGTAGATCGATCGGTAAATCGAGAGCTTCGCCCCCTGACTCAGCTCCCTCTTCACCACAACGGTCCGATACAGCGACCGCATCACTGCTGACGCCGCACCGATCCGTCTACCGATCTCACGCTCCATCCGTCCCTCACTCGTGAACATGACCCCGAGATACTTGAACTCCTCCACTTGGGGCAAGGACTCCCCACCGACCTGAAGCGGGAGAACCACCTTTTTCCGGTGGAGAACCATGGCCTCAGATTTGGAGGTGCTGATCCTCATCCCGCCCGCTTCACACTCGGCTGCAAACCGCCCCAGTGCGCGCTGGAGGTCCTGATTTGATGAAGCCAACAGAACAACATCGTCTGCAAAGAGCAGAGATGATATTCTGAGGTTCCCAAACCGGACACCCTCCGGCCCCTGGCTGCGCCTAGAAATTCTGTCCATATAGGTAATGAACAGAACCGGTGACAAAGGGCAGCCCTGCCGGAGACCAACACGCACCGGGAACAGGTCTGACTTACTGCCGGCAATGCGAACCAAGCTCCTGCTGCAGTCATACAGGGAACGGACAGCCCTTAGTAGAGGGCCCCGGACCCCATACTCCCGGAGCACCCCCCACAGGGCACCACGAGGGACACGGTCGAACGCTTTCTCCAGATCCACAAAACACATGTGGACTGGTTGGGCGAACTCCCACAAACCCTCGAGCACCCGATGAAGGGTATAGAGCTGGTCCAGTGTTCCACGACCGGGACGAAAACCGCATTGTTCCTCCTGGATCCGAGGTTCGACTATCGGCCGAATCCTCCTCTCCAGCACCCTGGAATAGACCTTACCAGGGAGGCTGAGGAGTGTGATCCCTCTGTAATTGGAGCACACCCTCCGATCCCCCTTCTTGAAGAGAGGGACCACCACCCCGGTCTGCCAATCCAGAGGCACTGTCCCCGACCGCCACGCGATGTTGCAGAGACGTGTCAGCCAAGACAGCCCTACAACATCCAGAGACTTAAGGTACTCAGGACGAATCTCATCCACCCCTGGGGCCTTGCCACCGAGGAGCTTTCTAACCACCTCGGTGACTTCAGCCTGGGTGATGGACGAGCCCCCCTCCGAGTCCCCAGCCTCTGCTTCCTCATCGGAAGACGTAACGGTGGGATTGAGGAGATCCTTGAAGTACTCCTTCCACCGCCCGACCACATCCCCAGTCGAGGTCAGCAGCCCCCCACCCACACTGTAAACAGTGTTGGTGGAGCACTGCTTCCCCTTCCTGAGGCGCCGGATGGTTTGCCAGAATCTCTTCGAGGCCGACCGATAGTCCTCCTCCATGGCTTCTCCAAACTCCTCCCAAACCCGAGTTTTTGCCTCTGCGACTGCACGAGCTGCAGCACGCTTGGCCTGCCGGTACCTCTCAGCTGCCTCCGGAGTCCCACAAGCCAACAAGGCCAGATAGGACTCCTTCTTCAGCTTGACGGCATCCCTTACCTCCGGGCGCCACCACCGGGTTCGGGGATTGCCGCCGCGACAGGCACCAGAGACCTTACGGCCACAACTACGAGCAGCCGCATCGACAATGGAGGAGGAGAACGTGGTCCACTCGGACTCCATGTCCCCTACCTCCCTCGGAATCTGGTTGAAGCTCTTCCGGAGGTGGGAGTTGAAGACCCTACTGACAGAGGGATCCACCAGACGTTCCCAACAGACCCTCACAACACGTTTGGGCCTGCCAGGCCTGACCGGCTTCTTCCCCTGCCAGCGGATCCAGCTCACCACCAGGTGGTGATCGGTTGACAGCTCAGCCCCTCTCTTCACCCGAATGTCCGAGACACGCGGCCAGAGATCGGATGACACAACTACAAAGTCGATCATCGACCTCCTGCCTAGGGTGTCCTGGTGCCACGTGCACTTATGGACATCCTTGTGCTCGAACATGGTGTTCGTTATGGACAAACCGTAACTAGCACAGAAGTCCAATAACAGAACACCACTCGGGTTCCGATCGGGGAGGCCGTTCTTCCCCATCACCCCCACCCAGGTCTCACTGTCGTTACCCACGTGGGCGTTGAAGTCCCCCAGTAGAACAATGGAGTCCCCAGCCGGAGCACCATCTAGTACCCCTCCCAGGGACTCCAAGAAGGCCGGGTACTCTGCACCGATGTTGGGCCCGTAGGCCGAGACAACGGTGAGAGACCTGTCCCCGACCCGAAGGCGTAGGGACGCGACCCTCTCGTTCACCGGGGTGAACTCCAACACGTGACGGCTGAGCTGGGGGGCTATGAGCAAACCCACCCCAGCCGCGGGCAACTCCAGAAAAATGGAGCGTCCAGCCCCTCTCCAGGAGTTGGGATCCGGAACCCAGGCTGTGCGTGGAGGTGAGCCCGACTATATCTAGCCGGTACCTCTCAACCTCCCGCACAAGCTCAGGCTCCTTCCCCCCCAGCGAAGTGACGTTCCATGTCCCGAACGCCAGAAGCTGCGCACGCGGACCAGGTCGTCGAGGCACCTGCCTTCGACTGCCACCCAGTCCTCTCTGCACCCGACCCCTACGGATCCCTCTGCGGGTGGTGGGTCCACAGGAGGGCGGGCCCACGTCGTCCTTTCGGGCTGTGCCCGGCCGGGCCCCGTGGGCAGAGGCCCGACCACCAGACGCTCGCATTCGAGCCCCAACCCCAGGCCTGGCTCCAGGGTGGGGCCCCGGCTGCGCCATACCGGGCGACGTCACGGTCCTTGATATTAAACTGTCCATAGGTGTCTTCGAACTGCTCTTTGTCTGACCCGTCACCTAAGACCTGTTTGCCATGGGAGACCCTACCAGGGGCATGAAGCCCCAGACAACATAGCTCCTCGGATCATTCGGGTGCTCAAACAACCCCACCACGTTAAGGTGGCAGTTCACGGGCAAAGCAAAGGTCCATCAAACCCAAAACCAGACCCCTGGTTAAATGACACCACTCGTGCCCTGAGGAGGCGCTGTAGGCAGGAAGAACGCAGGTGGAAAAAGGATGAGCTGCATGTGTCTCTAGGGATCCTTAGAGCCAGCTTTTCAGACATCAAAATGCAGTCAGAGAGGCAAAATGTAAATATCTGTCAAACGTCATCTCTACGAGCTGCAACCGTCCCCGTGTGTTGTTCAGTACAATACGATCAGTCGCTAATCCCACGGACAGTGTTTTTAAAAATGTGACCAATTCAACCTGCGGAGACTTCCTCAATTTCTCTCCCGCTGTTTCGTAAACATTAATGTTAAAATCGAGAAAATGCAAATAATGAGCTCCACTTTACATTTGCATTAGTGTAATGTGAGCCCAGATATTGATGAGCTGATGACGCTCTGAATAAGTCGTCCTCCACTGAGACTTTAACGCACGAGTTCATACACATTTCTGTAGCAACATTTGTGTTCCATGATTGTTCAGATGTTTAGCTTAACTCCATTTATCCAGCGAGCTCACATTTTCCCTAACATACACAATATGCAGCATAAACATAGGCTGTGTAAATGGGTCTTTAAACATTGCTTTTGATGCTGGATTAATTCATGAAGGATAAAAAAAATAGCCCATGACAGATTTTTTATAACCCTGCCTGTCAAATGAAGGAGAGAAATGATCCCTAGCGAAACCACTGCAGTGTCAAAAAAATGCACAAGATGTTCGACCAGCAGAACCATGATCTCGTGAGCGACTCCCTTTATTATAGTGTTTTTCGCTATGATTTTAGGCCCCGTCTACACGTAGCAGGGTATCTCACAAACCGAAGATATTTTCCTATGATCTGGCCTCTCGTCCACACAAAACCGGAGTTTTCTGTCGATAAAAACGAAGGTTTCTGAAAACTCCGGCCAAAGTGAAGATTTGGGAATTCTCCGGTTATGCGTTTGAGTGTGGACATAAATAACCGGAGTATTCGGCCGTACGTCACTGCCAGCGCGCTGCTCTGACGTCACACGCGCAACCTGTGTTTACATCAGAAACGGCATGGACGCCTCAAAACTGTGTTGGCTTCAGACGCTTTTTTGCTAAAGCTCAAGTTCTGCTTCACGTTGAAGCGCGCAGACGAAAGAGCTTTTACAGTTAGTTATTTTACGCCAAATAACCGTCCCACATCCGACATGTTCCTCAAAGACGGTAACAGCGGGTTTGGTTCAGACAGGTGTTACGCCCAAAACTGCATGACTGCCGAGAAATGCACCCGCTCTTACCGCGCACAGATGAAACAACTATTTTACACCAGACAGGAGGGTTTCTGCTGCAGGAGACTTTAGGATGAAGTCGTCCTCCCGGAGGAAACGGTGAAAGCAATGTTACTGTCCTCGCTGCTGCCGTTGTGGGAGTCATTACGTGCCAGGTCAGTCTGTTGTCATGCGAGCACTAGTCAGTCTGTTCAAGAAAGTGGTTTTCTCGTTGTACTGTTAATCTGACGGAAGAAATGCGTTTGTTTGTCAAGGTTTAGCCTATGTGGCCTCGCGATTGTTTGGCAGGTCAAGCTATAACAATGCATTTGGGACCACAGTTTATACAGCTGCATAGAAAATAATGAATGTGCTGCAGAAACTTGTGGAGAGGTTTGAACAATTAATGTACTTGACAACGCATGTATGCGGTTAGGTGTGGATGCCGTTTTTTTAAAAACCGAGGCTGTGTGGACAGGATTTTTTTTTTAGGCGGAGGGCGGATTTATAAATGCCCTGCTACGTGTGGACAAGGCCTTAATTTAGCATTTGGCCATCCAGCTACCGATGCATGTTCGACAAGTGCCAAATTTCCATTAAGAGTTAGGGATCCCAGGAGGAAAAACGCAGGGAGTCGGCAACGTTTATTTAACACCGTAGACGAGCACGGGTGTTTCATGACCTGCCCGGTGAGGTAGATCATGATGCAGTGACTGTCTGCTCTGACATGATGCAGAACTTGGTGCTCCCTCGAACCCCGATTGGCCAGGCCTTCTATTCCCGACAGCTTTACCTAGATGTTTCTGGAGTTGTTGTCCACCATGGGGAGGGTAGTAGGCAGGCCATGGATGATGTTCAACAACATGACCGCGTCTGCCCTGGATCACTGCTTGCGGGAAGAGTTGCGTGATGCAGTTCACCGTGCCCAAAGGGTGCGTTTGTTTAGTGACTCATGTTTTGGGCAAAACAAAAACATGACCATGGTCTGCAGGCTGTCAGCCTTCATGAAAGAGCATTGTCCAATGACTGGGGAGTATGTTTTTCCGATGAGGGGCCACAGCTTTCTACCAGCTGATCGGGTCTTTGGGAGGATCGAACAAGACATTTGGAAGAATGACACCATTCTCATGCCCGAGGAGCACTATAAGATCCTGAGAAGTCATGGGAAACTTAACATTTATGGGCAACACTGGCAGGCGTCTGACTTTAAGACTGAAACACAGGCTTTAAGATAAGTGAAGCAAGACTGCTGGAACTTAAAAATGACAAGGCTGTGTATAATGGTGATAACTGCTATCACTCCATTTTGAAGACGGGGAGACGTGGGCAAGCTTTAGGCCAAGCCAGCTTCCCAATGAAAGCTCAGCGAAGGAAGCAAAAAAGAGAGATGTAATAAACTTACTTTCTGGGATTGGTGTGAGTGGCGATATGTTAGCATTTTATGATGATGCCCTTTCACAATCACAGATGAACGAGCATGACAGTGAAAGTCATGAAGAGTGAACAGGGAGATGTGGCGTGATGTGGTGAGTCTGTTGTGGCGTCACCTGGTAAATAATATTGCACTGTTGTGGTTTACAAGGAATTAATAAAATTGCTGTAATTGCATTGTTATAATATTGTTCCACTTTGTTTTGATATGTTTTGAATTGATTGTGTTAAGATTAATCCAACAAAATCACTTTGTACGCTACGCTTTATTAAAAAAAGATGCAATGCTATTAAAGAATTTACTTGAAAAAAAAAGTGTTTTTATTGTTTAAATATTAATTCTTTAAATATTGAAATATTAATTAGATTTTTTATTGTTATAAACTTAAGATGCATTTGAAACAGAAAAATGTGTTGTCTATCAGACCACAACTCTGCACTGTGTTCATTAAAAAGATGCAATGGATTTATAGCGTTTTGAGAAGAAATCTTCTGTTTTTTTACAATAAATCTTTAAATATCAAAACCTGGGTTTGAAGTGTTATTGTTATTACAATCCTGAAATCCTATTATGGGAGTTTAGAAACAGAACATTGTGGTTTTCAACAGCCCACGACTCTACGCTATGTTTACAAAAAAAGATGCACTGGATTTATAGCGTTTTGACAAAAAAATCATCAGATTAAATGTTATTGTTATTACAACCTTGAGATGCTGTATAGGAGTTTGGAGAAGAAAATTATGGTTTTCATCATACCACTTTCTTGCAAAAGAAAACACATTTTTAAAATGGATTTATAGCGTTTTGGAACCAAACTCCTCAAGTGTTAGAAAGTAACGGCTTTGCTTCGCTTTAAGAAAACATCTGCCTTTGCGCTGAAGCCGCTCATGAGTTCAGGTTTCTTTTTAGACTCACTGCAGGTCATTTATTGACGTCTGGAGAGAAAAAGTACATAAAATTAGCACAGAAGTTTTTTGATACCGCCCCCTAACGGAGCTTTCCCATGGGTCTCCTGCTGTTCACCCCACGGGAGGGACTTAGGGAGAGTGTGCTTGTTGAACCATGAAAGTATGGATATGGAAGATTTTAAGCCATTTTAAATCAAAGCATTTTCTAAATAATAAATAAATTAATGATCAAGATGTGTTTGAGATTATTACCTGCAGATACGTCCTCTTTAAACCCAGACGGCGGTAGCCCCTCCAAAGAACCCACTTTTTTGTTTGATAGGCAGTTTTTGTGTAGCCTAAAAACCTGTCCCTTCAGCAGATTGTTGCCCCGGCTATATCCATCTGTTTTCTGTTACATTCCGGGTTATGATGCACTCGGAGGGCCAAACTCCAGGGCCCCATGCCAGCATTTGGGCAGCCTGCATACTGCACACTAGCCTGCAGCTCTGGAGCCCTGGTGAGAGAGACGCTCGCGCCTCTGAAGAATGGATGGCATTGGATCAAACTCAACATGCTTCTGTGTGTCATCTTCATTTCAACGCTGCCACTGACGGACTGTGGCTCTTAATGTGCAGAGAAAAATGTGTTCAAGAACAGCCGCGTAGACTTCCTCTGGGCTGGGCTTTTCAAAATGCTTTAGACACCAAAGCAATGCTCATTAAAAGTGGCCGCACACTGAGAGGCATCTGCTGTGGAACACGCTCATAGAAGAGGCCGGATCTTCATCGCGTCTGATGTGAAAGGAAGTGAATTTCAGACTTCCACCGGCGAACATCTTTAAGTCTGCAGATAATCTGACGCTAGAACTTGCCTTATCAAACATTTATTCTTTTTAAAAGCAAGATTTCAGCAAATTAGTGGTTTCTCAAGCGTTTCACACCAAGTATCGCCTCATAAAATATATAACCTTCCAAGAGCAACTAGATCAAGATCAAATCAGGACTAAACCGGGCATGAAAAAGGTCTTGAATAGATCTAAATCCAATTCATTATTGGTGTTTTCGCTCTGCACAAACCTTTCGTAGTTCGTGGTGCTGTTTCAGCCCCTCTTTGCTTCGTGCATCAGGAACAAAAGTGATAAAACTCTGTGAATCCTTGCTTTACTGTAAAATCTCTAAGGCTGTGTCCGAATATCCACCCTAGTCCCTAACCCCTCATTCACTACATAGGCCCGCACTATAGTAGACTATATAGTCCACTGATTCTGTTGGCTATTCGGACAGAAGCCACTACTTTCTCCGAGCTGCGTGCAGATTTTTTTTTCTTCTTTTTTTTTCAGAATGTATTTATTGTTACAAACATTTGTTTTATGAAACAGAACGACACTTTTGGCACTTTTACAGGCGTTTTATTTGATATTTAAATAAAAATGAAAACTATCATAAAAAAAAATCACTCCAGCGTTAGCTCAAAGACGTGCAGAAAGTATGTGAGCCCTGTGTCCGAAGCGCCAGCAGAATGAGTGACTACATCTGCTAAAAGTTCGCTAAACTCCCGGAATAATGTATTTCTGCGATAAAGATCAACCAAACTAATGAAACAGTGGAGTATTTATGGATAAATACGAGCCGGATATATTTAACATGGATTTTACATGAATGGCTTGGATTATTCGAGAGGAAGCTATCGGTCATTTAACAGCTCGAGCTAAAGGTTAGCAGCTAACGCTAGCATTTTTAACCATAACCGTTTATATTTAAGTCATTTATTTATGATAAATACAAACACACGATTGAAACAGCTGATTTCATTCCGTCGTGTTGTTTAGTTCAAAGACCTGTTGCTGTCAGGCATTCTTCTCCGACTCTCGCAATGCATTGTGGGCTATATTGACCCGTTTAGTGACCGCTGCTGCACACTACTTTTCAGAATGCATTGTGGGAAATTTTGAGTGCACTACTTTTTTCTCCCTGGACATTTGGACACCCCTACAAACTGGCGTGACCACTATATAGTCACTATATAGGGAATAGTGCGGACATTCGGACACAGCCGAAGACTTTCTGTACACTGTATCTTGAGTGCAGTGAAGGTTTTACTTCAGAGGATGGATTGAAAACCTGGGCTCATGTGTTGCTTTGCCCTCATCAGCTTCTATATTCCACAGTATTTAGTAAAATATTCTCGACACATTGAAACTTGAAGAAATGAAATGCCATGGTAATGAGTTTTAACAATGGCCTAATGCTTCTGTGATAATGTTCAGACTCACTCATCACTTCCCATGAACCTGACACTGAGGAAAGAATCGCAGTGCAGGCAGAAAATATCCATTTGTATAACCATTCCTCAGCCGAGACAATGCAGCAGTAAACAGAGGGCAAGGGCATAGACGTGTTTGAAAACTAAACCACTTCACACAAAACTCTTAACAGTTCTCGGGGGTCGTAATATTGACAATGAGGCGCTGTGACAGACGTGTCCAAACATTTGAAGGTCTGTCACTGACCTCGAAGAACTGTCTCTGGGAGATAAGCTCGTGGATCAATAATGTATTTCAGATAAATTACATTTTGGGACAAATGTGGCTGAAAAGTTATGTGAGAAATGAAGCCCATCATAAAAGTTATGTTATGCTGGGTTCCAGGCAACTGGTATCAGAGCGTCCAGCTGAATAAGCTTGTATGTGAACAAAAACTAATGGCTAATGCTACAGCAGTTAGCGAAAATGATAACGTTATCTGAAAGTTTCTTCACACCAAATCTAACTCAAAACATTCAAAATAGATTATAATGAAGACTGACCAAAAGCAAAGGCGGATTCCAAAACCCTTAAAGTGGTAAAAAAACGCCTAACCGGATGTACGTCAGCCTTCGCCATGATAAGAAGCCTCCGAATTTTACTATTGTAAAAAGTGATAAAAAGCCACACAATATTTGGCTCTACATGATTTCAGTTTTGTTTTTGTTCTGGTACTTTAACGGTACTCTACTTTAAAAGCAATAAATGTTTGTATGTGTAGGGACTAAACCAAATTTCAAACTAGATTTAAAATGAACCAGAGAGTCTGTTTCTTCATGAAGTCACACACAGCTTGCAAACAGTGAGTGAAGTAGTTCTCGCGGGTGAGCGTAAATACTGTCGTAGCTCGAGCTCCTATGTAGAAAAAACTCACCTTGAACCTCGCGTGTCTCACTTGCGACCGGAAATCGAGGGAAGCACATTGAGTGCTGTCAAGGCGAAGACGAACAGATCTGATGCATCCATGAGACGAGGCGCTGATTTGTCCTTATCAGCGCGGATAAGAAGGCCGGTAAGGCTGGAGCTTATCGGTCCAGGTGGTGGCAGACATGTCCCGTGGGCTATGATACTGTGTTAGGTACCCCTCCCTGTTTACTAGCGTCTCTGTGCACACATTGTGTCATAGCAACATGGAGCTAACTTCCAAGAGTTACAACTTTTTCCTGTCTGTGTTTTATTCTTTTGGGGAGTTGTATTTTTGGCGGGAAAACAAGCAGGTGTCGGATAATCCCCTACAACATGTTTCAAACTTTACACAGAACGTAAATACGTCACCAGAGGACACTGCGTTTATAACTGGCAGTTTTATCATCAACGCTTGAGAGTTAAATTAATCTGAGCCTAACAGGTGACAAAGTAGTGCCACTATCTGAACTATTTTTTAGAAAACACACTCGACTTGTTTTGTTTTAGAAATCTAATTTTACTTTTCATTAAATTTTCTGTATCGGACTGTTGTGGTGAAGAGGGAGCTGAGCCAAGCGGCAAAACTCTCGATTTACCGATCGATCTACGTTCCCACCCTCACCTATGGTCATGAGATCTGGGTAATGACCGAAAGGACAAGATCGCGAATACAAGCGGCCGAAATGAGTTTCCTCCGCAGGGTGGCTGGGCGCACCCTTCGAGATCGGGTGAGGAGCTCAGTTACCCGGGAGGAGCTCGGACTCGAGCCGCTGCTCCTCCACGTCGAAAGGACCCAGCTGAGGTGGCTAGGGCATCTGTTCCGGATGCCTCCTGGTCGCCTCCCTCGGGAGGTGCTCCAGGCATGTCCCACTGGGAGGAGGCCTCGTGGAAGGCCCAGGATACGCTGGTGGGACTATGTCTCCGAGCTGGCCTGGTGTCGCCTCGGGGTCCCCCCAGAACAGCTGGAGGAGGTGTGCGTGGATCGGGAAGTCTGGGCATCTCTGCTGAGACTGCTGCCCCCGCGACCCGGCCCCGGATAAAGCGGAAGAAAATGGATGGATGGATGGATTAAATTTAATTAACAATGTTGACAGGAAGTAGTCTTTACCCAACACTGGCCAGCAGGAAGTTGGCATTCTTTGCACACAGAGCCTATTATTGACAAATACAACACCTACGCCAATACTGCCACACGGTGCAGATTCAAACAAATCAGCCAGAGCTGCAGAAGACATATTTTTGTGAGTCGTCTCGACAGTCCAGCTTCGATGCAGGGTAGGCCTGTTCTCCAAATCCATCTCACCAGTTTAGTGGTCCTGTAACTTCTGATTTACAAATTAAATAATCTTCAATATGCATGCAATATCTGCAATAATTATTATGGCTACACAATGCTAGACCAAACTGAACATGAACCCCTTTCTTTACCCAAGCGTGGCTCAGACCCATTCCTTCTGACACACTGTGCATGAAGTCTCCCTCATTAAAGGCTCCTTGTCTCAACTTAATCCTTGTTCCTCAGAACATGTCTTGGAATTGCAAAACGAGCAGCACACCAGCAGACTAATCCCGCAAGCTTAGCACCAGAACAGATCGTTGACAAATTTAAGCTTTATTTACGAAGCTTTGAAATGTTAAATCCATCCGTAAATATGAATATCTGTGAAACATGTCGTCCCATAGTGTGCGGATATTATGGGGTGTTATGGATGTCGTTTGTAATTCTGCAGAAGTACGCAGAACAGACTCACAGAATATGGTCTTTCTCCAGTTCTTCTACCTTTACTGTAAATGCGTCATCAGCACGGTGGCGCAGCGGTTAGCTCGCCTCACAGCAATGTCCACAACACTGTCCATGGTGTGGAGCACAAACCATGAGTTAAAAAAGCGATTTGCAACACAAGCAGTTTATCGGAGGGTCTATGATGCCTGACTATTTGTTGTTACATGTGTTTGATATGGACAATATCCTAATGGTCAAGGTTAGCGCCAGGAGTTGGAAAACGCTTAAGTTTAGAAACAGGAAAATAACAAAGGTTAATGCTGCGTTTACACATAAGCACGATGCGTTACGAATGTCATTTTTCCGTCATTCGTGACGTTCGTGACGTGACTTAACGCATCTCAATGGGATTCTTAACAGAACGCATCAGCTCGTGACATTCGTGACGTTCGTGGAGAAAGTTTTTGTCTGTCAAAAAATCTTCCACGAATGTCACGAATCACCCTCTGTTCGTGGAGTTCGCAACGGAGCGTGTCCTTTCGTGAGGAGTAGTGGCGCTTCGTAATTCAGCGTGAGAGCATTCGTGGAGCAGAATCACTGTTTTCACGCTCAAAATTGACAGAAACCCACGCTACGCCGAAAAGTAAATGTTCGTACCTGCAGTAGCTATGTCAAGGAAAAGTGTCACAAACTCGGCCAATCCGCGCTCCAAGTCACGGACAGCGCCTGCCGCTGCCGCTCCGCGGGGTGCTGAAAGTGTTCCTCCGACCTTTCTTCCTCCTGCGGTCGTACCTGATGTTCGGGAGTTGGAGCCAGACGAGCCCAATGACTCAGGGGAAAGCACGGCCTCTGCCCCGCCTCCAACCCGGCGGCAGAAGATCACTCCACTTTCGCCCAATTCTTGACAGATTTCGGACAGAACGCGAATATTCCTAGTGACCCGTAACAGCGCGTGGCAGCGCGCAACACCACGCAGCAGCGCGCAACACCACGCAGCAGCGCGGGACGCATATTCGTGACCGTGCGTAATAATTCGTGCCATTAATCGTAACACGTAGTAACAGGTCGCAACAGTTAGTGGCGGCGCGTGAAACCCCTGCCCCGAATCAGCAAAGTCCACTCACATTCGTGATCATTGGCCACGAATGTGGATTTGTGGCATTCGTAACGCATCGTGCTTATGTGTAAACGCAGCATAAGGTTATAGGAAAATGGTTTGGTTTAGGAAAGGCAAGTTTGTGTGTAAAGCACAATTCATAAACAAGGCAATTCAAAGTTGCAGATTTACAGCAAATGGTGATCGAAATTCTGTTAAGGTCCCAGGCCTCCAGTCTTCCTCCAGTTTGTATTAGTTTTGGTTGCGGGGCTAATTTCACCTTGTCCTCCATGGAAACCTGGCTGTGTGAGCCCTGGCCTGGGATTGGAGGACTCGTTTCATGCTTGGTTCTGGTTGGCTGCTCGTCCCCGGTCCTGATTGGTGCAGTATCGGAACACCTGGCCCCAATCAAACACCTGCTGCCACGCCTATAAAAGGCCACGCCTAAGAACGTTCTAGGCTGCTGGTCTTTGTGGCCAGTATGCCATTTTGTTTGTCTTTTTGGAACACGATAATGTGACGTGGGATCAAGAGACACTTGTTGAGTCATGACTCTGTTTGGTATTTGTTGGGCCTAATTTTGTTAGTGTTTACTTTTGTGTACTTGTGATTTTATTTAGTTTGAGTAACTTTGTTTTGGTTTACCTTTGTAAATATTGTAAATAGCCTTTGTTTGGTTATTTGTGTTACCCATTTGTTAAATTTACCCTTTACATCCCTTTTTATTAAATTACAACTTTATTCATCCATACTTCCCTTACACTAGCAGAGCTGGGTCGTAAGCTCTTCACTCATGACTGGGGGCATCAGCGCACCTCGCGGTCCCCGCAGGCTGTCTGCGGATCAGGTCTGGTCACAAAATTCTCCATTGATCGTCTCGTCTCGTCGGGTCGGGTCGGGTCGGGTCGGGTCGGGGTCGGGTCGCCACTCATTGCCTCCTTACGCACATTCATTGTATTCAGCGATGATACATTCTATCATTTTTACAGCAGGTTTTTGACATAAATCTGAAATTACCCGGATGCTAGAAGAGCCTTATAGTCAGAAAACAATAACCACATAAACATTCATTCAATTGAAACAATTACAACAACATTATCATAATACTTAGAAACAAGAGCAAAGATACATGAGTGTAATAATTGATAGAATTTCTATAGAATGTACTTTTAGTTTTGTTTGATGCTCGAGGGAGATTAATTTAATCTATGACAAGTCTCATATTTATTTATTTATATCATGGTCTGGGCGAATACTCGATTCTGATTGGCTGGTGGGTGCTGGCCTTACGTAAGGATTAAACCACTCTGAGCCGTGCATTAGACGCTGTGCGTCGTGGTGTTCCTCCGCTAAGTGCATTATAACCGTCTAACGCACGGCTCAGTAGTTTAATCCGCTCATACCATGGTCCCACAAATGTAACATTTTATAACAAATGTTTTCATTTACTAAACTTACCGGTCACTGTCTGGGTGCTCGTGTCAGAGCGAGCCGTTCTCTCGCTGCTCTGCGAGAATCTCCATCAGGCTCAACCAAACAGAAGCTGCATCGCCAGACTCGCAACACAACAGGACTAACCCTCTTCCGTGGAAGTAAACACGATATGCGGCAGGAGTTATTTCACTTTTACGCTGTTTAACCTAAAGCAGCTAGCTAGCTAGGATAGCAACCTGTAGCTCAACGAGCTCGACTGTTTATGGAAACAGCTGCAGTGGAGTCGCTTAAACCTCGGCCCCACGAACTGAAACTTTTATGTTTGACTTTACTAATCCAGACAAATATGCTTAAGTGTAGGGATCATTTTATGTAAGTCTGAAAATAAGACAGACTTACATGAAAGTCATCTTCAGCTGTGTTTTTATCTCTTCTCCTGCTTTTACTTTCAGACGTCTCTCCAGCGAACACAGAAAGCCTCCGCTCCCTGATGGAGGGGGCGGAGGAATCGGATAAATCGATCCTAATGAAAGCAGCCTGCAATTACACACCAAAGACAGGAAAGACACCGCCGCACTGCGACCAAAGAGCCGCACAGGGTCATTACACTTAGCGCTGAAATATGAGAATGTCAAAGCGCGTTATGATCATTGCACATTGAGATGAGGCTGTTCGGAGTCGCGTAGAGGTCAATTGCTTTGAGAAAACAAGATGCTGTGTACGAGTTATCCCGCCGCGTAAGAAACGGTGAGCTCACGCCGACCTAACAATTATGAAAATATCCTTGTGACATTTTTACCTTTTTTCCCCCACATCTTGTTCCTGAGCACTAAGTTGTGAATAAAAATGTGTTGGAAATGGAAGATGGAAATTATCTTAAACTCAAGCGTTTTATTGTTTATTTTTCTACTTTTTCAAAAGGAAAACATTGAAAGAAAAGCTCGTAACGCACAATGCCCACGGCGGTACGAGCATCTGCGGTGTCAGTGAACGCAGCGTGTAGATTAAATAAAGAGTTCAGAGGGCGAATCGCTTTGAGGTCCTTTTTCTTCTCATAGATGTTCATAAAACTGGCTTTTTTTTTCTCTTTTTTTATGCAACTTTTTCTAAACTAAATCATAATCTATCATAGAAGATATCTAAATTGTCAAAGCAGTGGAGAGGATTAGTTTGCACGCGTATGGGCGTGAATTTTTTTTGTGCCAAAAATACTGAGAAAATAGGCTCTCACAGCTCTGACATTTGATATTTTGTGTGAAGGTTTTAAGGGTTATTATGATGTGCTAGTAGTATTGAAAAAATAGATTTGGAAATAAATAAGCAACGAAACTTGTTTCTGAAAATGTAATAGTATTTTTAGTGTTGTTAAACCGCCTCCTGTTTGGATGTAAATTAAAAATAAAATGAGACACAAAAAATAAACGGGGGGGCTGAGTCTGTAAGGGTGAGGGGGAACGATGGGGCTGTGCCTCCTGAAGTCCAGGATCATCTCCACTGTCTTCTGTGGCTCCTCCTCCTGCTTACACGCTGCCTCGAATCCTCCAGGCACCTGGAGCTGTACACAAGCCTTGGTTCTCCTCATGTGCCCCTCTGTGAATGAAAGAAGATGTGTTCTCACCGGACTAGCCGAGGGGGTTACGATTTTATCCACATAAAAAACCGCAGTGAGCCTCACATTTGGACTCGGTGAAGCCAGATCTCCAGTCGTTTCAGAAGGATCTGGTCTGAGAAGGTTCAAACTAATAAACTCTGCCTGCCTACCGTGATGAATGTTGTGCTCTGGCAGAACCTTCTCCACAACGACCACATAAGACAACAAGCTGCCATTGATGCTAAAGGGGGCAAGACACAGACCGGGGGTAACTTCGGATCAGGGTCATTTTGGGACTTTCTTTTTTAATTATGATTTTTAAAAAGAGTAAACTCCGTTTTTTCACCATAAATGGCTTCACACACGCACTCACAATGAGTGAAAAAAATAAATAAATACGTTTTGTGTTATCTTTCATATTCTTTGAAAAAAAATTTTTTTTTAATTGTCAAGTTCTGCCAGTTGAGCTCAACTGTATGTACTAAAAAATATATATATATATAAATTATGTTTGCGGCTTATATTCAGGTGCGCTCAATAATCTGGAATTCACGGTAACCTGATTCTTTTGTTTTTAGAGAACAAGGCTTGCAAGTTTCAACTCAGAGTTCTTTAGTCGTGACTATCATCCCCATTCATTGGTTTACTGGTCACGAAATCCATGGTTTCAGCCACACCTTCGTCATCACGTGGAGGAAGAGGGTGGTATAATATCCCTTTATGGTTATAAAGGGAGACTCGGCCAATACCAAGACCGTCCTGTTGCACTCACTCCGCGCTCGAGATGTGAAAACAAACCCCAGCAGCACAAACCTACATACATGGAATCCTGAAGACATGGAATAGAATCTGTCCTTCATATGTATTCAAAACATGTCCTCCATTCCTGGGCTATATTTATCGGGTACTTCTGTGTCTTATAGCGTTCAGAAATTCAGAGATAAGCTCCTACATATTCCCATTACCACAGGCTTCATGAGATATGAATGCATAATGTGATGTGATTGACAGTAAGGGCCCAATTAGAACTGTATAATGATGCTCCTGAAACATGTTCCTGCTGCAGAGTGCATTGTTCAAATCCCAGAATAATTTCATACATTTTCATATTTACATTTTGGAGTGTGTGTGTATAATCCCATCATAGCCCCGGCAGGCCATCATGCCTACTGAGCACCAGGCCAAATTAAGAAGTCTGTAGGCAAAGTTCACCCAGTTTTTTCTGTTACAGTAGAAGGATGTTTGTGGTGTAACTCTTCTGGGGAATTTTCAATTAATAAGACGACACTTTTAAAAGAGCAGAATTTAAATCCACAGAGTTGCACCTTTAGGCTCAAGGACTTGCAATCGTTCGCCTGTAGCTGTTTTTAAATCTGTCAAGGAAATGTAATGTAATGTAATGTCATTGAATTGTATTGTTGATCAGTTGTGCCGGCAGAGGTACTGTCTTTACATCCCTGAAATGTAGTCATTCAATTCTCATTGTGTCCCTGTAATGCACGGACAATGCCTTGTTGGAGAGTGTGGAAATATTTCAACACATATTTTTATCATACTAGGCTTTAGTGATTATATATGAAACTGTGTTGATGTAACCTGTGCTTTTTAAGGTTCATTTTGAATTGGGCGGACATTTTACTGCACCATTGTTGTCTTTACTGTTGGAGCCACTGGGGGGCAGTGTGTTAGAAGGAGGAGGCAGATTGTGCAGAGGAAGTGACGACGAGAACGTTCCCAGAGTGCTGGTTGGTTCGACAAGGACACGCCTACTTCACCATGTTCTTTGTGTTGTTCGGGGGGAGGCTCTCTCTCTTCCTCGCTGAACCACCAAGATGTAGCGCTCAGCTAACTTGTGTTAAGATCGTAATATTAGGGAATAAAACAATGATTGATTTTAATAGAACGACCCTCCGTCTTCTGTCCATATAGTAAAGAATACGCCGACAAGACCAAGGCTAATCCAATATACATGCGTGTGTAGACAACATACAGTCCCGATCAAACCTTTAAGACCAGTTGAAAAATGGCAAAAATTCTCATTTTGCATGGTAGGACCTTAAAGGAACAGGCCACCATTTTTCCATACTGAGATATTTTCTTACCTGAGCTTAGACGAGTTGATGCGTACCTGTCTGGTCTCTGTGCCCGTGGAAGAGCTTGGTCGCATCGAACTTCACCTCGTTTGGAGCCATAGGAATACGCTGAGAGAGGCCAAATGCTAACAACATCTTTGGTAAGAACATATCACAGTATGGAGGAACTGTGTGCCCTCACTCACGCAAGTTTAGACGAGTTGATGCGCACCTGTCTGGTCTTCGTGCGTGCACGTGGAAGAGCGTGGTGCTTCCAACTTCACCCCCGTCTAGGGAGAGGCCAAATGCTACCAACATCTTTGCTCGTTTTGCGTGACTGAGGACACACACGAAGACCAGACGGGTGCGTATGAACTTGTCTAAGCTCAGGTAAGAACACATCTCAGTATGTAAAAACGTGGCCTGTTCCTTTTTAAAAAGATTCCAAGTCGAACTTCATTTTGCAAAAAGAGGAAATGGGCGTTAGACAAAAAAAAATTCTGACTAAAGCTTTAAGTTAAACTGAAATAGTCGTCGTGGTCCTAAACTTATGAGCCTATTTCAGTCTTACAGGGCTGACTCTTATCAGTCTTGTAAGAGCACTCACCTGAAACACACGGCTTTATCTGCCATCCGCACAGACATTACGGTGTGATGGCAATCTGTGGTCACATGAGCGCGCGGAACCAGATAAAGCTCTCTATCTGGACCGACAAATGTACAAGGGAATGCTGCTGGTTTCTGGGCAGCAGAACGTGAACTTTGAACCTTCCCTTCAGAGGCCACAGACGATAACGGTCTGTGTACTCTCTGTACTCCACAAAGCCGTGTCATTATCAGCATGTCACTGTGTGTCTGCTCGCGTCCCACGCACCTGACCTCTGACAGGCCTTTGTTTTACGCCTGTGCTGACGGCCCCAGCAGAAGCACGAGTAAGCGGGGGTCAAGGAAAAGGATTGATCTGTGGCAACAATAGATTAACTAGTAAAGGCCACAGTATGGAGCGCGCACAGTGTTTAAAAACTGTAGAAAAAATATAGAAGAGAGCTGGATTTGCCATACCCAGATATTTTTGGTTCATTGCCTGCTTGTTTTAGCCAACAGGGAACAATACTACGAAGTCTGTCTTAAGCCAGGTGTACACTGCGCCATTTTGTCTGTCTGCGACAAACGATCTGGCGGTGGAGGGACGAGTGCCATGAGACAATCTAAAACTCTTACAAGACAAAACAAAAGTGCAACGTACACCGGGCAATACCTGGATAGACGAACCACGACAGGAGTGTCCGTGTTGCGCAATACTGAACAGACCGTTTTTGTTTGTGAGATAGATTCATGGGAAGAGGAATCTTAAAATGTTCACAAACTTAAAGGCACTATACCTGATTTTAAATTCTAATAACGAAACCAAATGTCGTTTTGTTGCATTTCTGTCAAAAGTGTCCCTGAAAAGTGAAATGGGCCGATAAACTCGTCCCTGTGAAATATTCAGATGCTACAAATATGTTAAAGAGGGGGTATTATGCTTTTTTCAATCACATAGCACCAGTCTATAGCACACTACAATGATGACGTAACCTTCTGTTGGTCTGTATATGCAGTAAATTAAAATAACTGCCTTGAATAAAATTGCTCTCTCAAAATGGCTGCACTGAGCGTCTTGAAATAGGCCTCTGTCTCTTTAAGAAGCTTTCCGACACGCCCCCTTCAGCACACTACTGTGGCATTGAAACAACAACACTGTGCGGGGAGGGGGCTCTGCTGAGCTGAGGAGCAGTGGTTGGGGGCTCGGCTGGTGACGAAAGGTCCAGAGGCGTCTCCAGGAGGTGGGGGCGTTCCTAGGAGGACTGAGGCATAGCTACACCTAAAATGGCCGCCGTCTAAGTTTTTACTGATTACTCAAAAATATGTGAATGAGCCGAGGCAACACTCCAGGCATGTGTTTAATGAGGGACTGACATAATATGATATAAAGCTTGAAAAGGTCGATTTTACATAATACCCCCCCTTTAAGAAAGTTAGGAATAAGTTCGGCTTCCTCCTGTCGTTGCTTGTAATGATAATATTTCACATACAAAGCCATGAAGGGCCCTGTTCTTTCTCGACATGTGCCGGCCATCGCAGATTTGAACGGCTGAAGCGGCAGCGCTGAGAGGAAACAAGATGGATGCCGCTAGGACACAGTCATTGATTACATTTGACGTTGAGTTCAGGAGATTGTATTTTTGAACACGCTGGTTCAGAGGAGACTCTCCGACGAGGCCCCGCAGAGGAGCGGGAGATTGAGGAGGGATCTTACGCTCCTGATATGAGTTTTTAATGGGAGGCGTGTGAAAGAAATGAGAAATGAGTTTGAGATTTTGTTTTGATACTTTCTGTGTTAGAAGAAAAGAAACAGGGAGCCGGTCCTAAATAGTGTTGATTGTTATTTCTTTCCTCTTAGTGTTTCAAAGTACGGGTGGGCGGTATTATACTTTTAAATATTAAGCTCTACAAGTTCAAAATCTCACAGTTAACCTTCAGCACTACCGCATATACAGAAGGGCTCAGGTATTTACAGAATAGCGATTTTCTTTTTTTTTTTTTTTTCAGTTGTTTCAAGACAGCCAGCACATTGATGGACATCTTGCTAATGACTCATTAGCATTTTAGAAATTATTTTGACAATATCGCCATGGTTACGTTCAGTGGTTACGGTGAGTTTTGGTGGTGGTGAAAAGTAACAGGACATTTTTAATCAAACACAATTTATTCAGTGCAATCTAGCGTATTTTAGGTAACCATGTTCTGTTTTGTTTGTTTATTTAATTGACCTTTCGCAAAAGCCCCGCCCACTTAGTTACTGTTGCTACGTCCGTCAAACTTTCTGATGCCGCTGCTGGAGTGACTCGTTTAGTTTATTTGTTAATTTGAGCTGTTAGTCTGCTCAAAAGGAGTGGGCCGAAGCAAAAGGCTTGTAAGCGCCCACCCCCAAAATAAAAACGATAACAATCAAAGCAAGGAACGTAGTGCAAGGTAACAAATCATAAACAAGGGAACATAGGGCAAGGTAACAACAAATAATAAAGAACAATATTTTATGTTAGCATGCTAAGGTGTTAGCCTAGCGGCTATGCCCTAGCCTTACCTTAGAGCAGACGTATGCCTGTTTTTTTCCTTTGTTTGATCCATTGTAGGCAGTGCTCCAGTTGTGCTTTGGGAAGGGAAAGAACTCGACTCCCCCAGACACACTCCTGTGGTACCTTGTGTCCGATGTACATCCTCCAGAGGCAGATCGTTTCACCATGTTGCTTCTTCTTCAGCTGGTAGGTTTTTTGATGGTTGGCCGCAAAAAAAGGGCCTCTGCTCAGTGCTCATTGCTGGTACTGCTGGTTGGAGGTCTGCGGCTGGACAGACCTTGTCATAGTAACGGTTGCCAGGATGTATGATTGGACAGTTACCATTTTTGGGCGGGGTTTTGCGAAAGGTCAATTGGGTTCGGCACTTCCTTTGTCTTGACACTTACGCTCACGTAAGCGGCGAACAAGAGAACATGTTTAGTAGACTAATTTGTGTAAAATGTCCAATGTTCATTTGCACCAACAATTCAACAATGCGCCGTTTCTCTGCACGGCCTGAAAACGCCTTTGTGTCCGTGTAGAAACTGATTTTCTCTTGACGTCTGCAGTCCTATGTATCTAATACGAGTGAAGGGACGGGCACAATTCATGGGGCGCCCACGGGAACTTCCGGAATAAGGTGAATACGACTCAGTGTTCCAGTTGAGGCCCCCTCTACCTGTTGAGAGACATAACCACGTACTGTATTATACCTTAACAACCGTGTTCAATGAAGGTTCTTGAGTCGTCTTCTGTACTCTGTAGTTGAAGTGTCAAATGTTTCGCCTCTCATCCAAAAGGCTTTGTCAGCACACTAAAGTTTGGATGAGAGGCGAAACGATCGACGCTTCAACTACAGAGTACAGAAGATTACTTTATTCTTTATTCTTCATTAGGATCCCCATTAGCTCCCACAAAGTGGCTGCTAGTCTTCTTGGGGTCCTGACATAATACATTTATAAAATGACAAAACGGTTCAAATGGAATACATGAATGTTACATTGTTCACATACCATGCCCAATAGTGTCCTATGGTCGTATATTATCAGACAGCCATAGGACGCATATTGGACATGGTTACAATGGCTCACATGTAGTGAGCTAGTTGACCTTTTACTTTCAGCCTGAAATGTGTTTTATTTTTAGTGTTTTTAATATTAAAAGGAAGTGAGTTCCAGGCATTTGCCCCTCTGTACAGAACAGTTCTTTTCATTGAGTTATTGTTGGGTCTGGGAATAATCAAAGAGTTTGTCGTCATTTGGTGAGTCACATAACTGTGACAAACCCGCTGAATATGAGTTTGTTAAAGAAAAAAACTGGGCTCTCTATCCATCAGAACTTTGTGCATGAACATGAGACCTGCCTGTAGTTTGGCCTCAACCGGTAACCACGACAGTTTCTTGTGCATCTCATGGACATTGTGTAGCATTGGACCACACTATAGGGCAGTAATGTAGGTGAGACTCAAGAACCTTCATTGAAGATGGACAATCCTTTACGACTGAGAACCTACACAGACAAACATTTAACATTGAAGTAGATCTTTGCGTTTGCGTTGGAAACAATACCTTGAGTGTATTAAAACATTAACAAGTAAACTAAAATGTCGCTTTTGTTTTGTTCTTACCGAGCTCCCGCCCCGAAAAGGCCTTCATTTTAAAATAATATTTGTTGGGGGGGCAGATTAATGAGTGCCATTTTAATAGACTCATTCCGTATTTACTGCTCACTCTCCCGGGGCCATGTACACTGTAATTGTGGCTGTTATTTCTGTCAGAGCTTGTTGATTACTGCGGCCTGTGTTCATTTGCATCATTTCCGCGCGTAAACAGCATTAGTCTTGAGCAAAAAGAGAGGAGAAAAAGGCCCTGGAAACATTTACCCGCGTAACATTATAATCACAATCCACTTTGCATGTTAGTCTTCCTTTTCACCACAGTGACCTTGCCCAAACTGCCAGACTCGGTGTGAAGGTTGCAGCACACAACACAATCCATCTGTCACTCCAACCTGGCAACCCACAGCTGCTGCGTGTGCACAGCTGCGCCCTGTGCAGCCGACCGTCCGAAGGCACAGTAAACGGCACATTCGTCAGTTTGAAAGGTAGGGTATTTAGGGTTTTTGGTAAATATGTTAGCAATATTAGCGGTCTTCAGATTTGAGCGTGAAGAAAGATTGTTCCATGTTTAGTCAGTGTTTGATTTGAATGTGGTTATCAGACACGTACCCAGCTATTGTCCAAGGTGTCCTAGTAAAACCTTGCTACACAATGGGGATTGTCGCGGAATCTGAATAACTCGAACTGATGCGCTTGGGCTCAAATGGACTGGAAATGTTTATGACTGGGTGGGCTCAAAGTAGACATGGGGCTTAAGGCGAGACAGAGGTGAAAACAGATTTTTCATGCAGTGGTCGATGTGGAGCTTGAACAGGCCACCGTTGTTCCACACTGAGATATGTTCTTACCTGAGCTTAGACGAGTTGACGCGTACCTGTCTGGTCTTTACGCGTGCGCTCAGTCACGCAAAAAGACCAACGATGTCCTTAGCGTTTAGACCAAGCTCTTCCACGTTTCCCCCTATTTAAATACAGTTACGTGAGTAGTTACACGATCCAAGTATAGTTACACAAAATTAAACATGTTGATTTTCTAAGTGGATAAAAAGGTACTATATCGTAAGGCGTATTAACACCTTAGGAGCACGCAGGCATCAACTCTCGTCTAAGCTATGAGTATATCTCAGTATGGAAAAACGGGGGCCTATTCCTTTAACATCTTAGTTTTCATGTCAGAGTAAAAAAAAAGACAAAAGTTAGCTTGTACGATGCTTATTTCACGAACAGTTTGTCGCTCGCTAGGTGGAGCTATCCAGGAAGTAGCTTCTACGTCGCTTCGCAAAGCCGGCTTCCCTCGCGGATTCAGTCACATATATTGACAGATTTTACATCCACGTGTCATGCCAAGGATTCCCGAGATTACGCCATCTCCATCGAAATATTGTAATACCGAAGTTTTGAAGTACAAAACTTCAGGGCCGCTTTTCTTTCCTTGTCTTGGACTAACAGTATTTTGAAGTTCTGTTTTTCAGAGGGATTTTTTAATATCTAATTCCCATCCCGATATGTTGAGCTTTAAACACATAAAAACAGGCCCAAAATTTTTTTCACTTATGAATTGCTTTTTTAAAAAAAAATCTGAATATCCCCTCGTAGTTACCAATACACAAACACAAATGATACAATACATTTCAACCTGGCAATTAAAAAAAAATTTTAGGCTTAAATATCATCATGAAAATATCAAACTACAGAAAAATGTCTATATATTTGAATTTTTTCCCCCATTTATGTCAGAGATATACAGCAGAAGTTTCAAAATTATTTCACCAAATGTATATTTTTTTCCTGATTCTTTAATCTGTCAAACTAAAACACCACGGGCCTAGATTGGACTTTACTAATGCGGTCCCCGGTGTTTTCATAGAACACCTTTCAATGTCCGCTTTGCCCAATTCGTCATTAGTAAAATTGCATCTTTAATATCCCGAGAGAGACATTGCAAACTGAAGTCATTACGGCTCATCTGTGTCTGTGGTCTTTCCCCGAGGTCATGAGCTCCGAACGAACAATTCACCTGAACGAGACATTAGGCATTCACTAAAGCGCCGGCGTTTTTAATCACCGCATTACGGCTCCTCACGTCTAATTCCCGACTACAGGCACATGCTGCTCTAATGAAATCGGCTTTTTATTGTCGGTGAAGAATAAAAACAGATTTAGCCTCGGTGTCTGACGCCTCTCCAGCTGTGAATATAGCCGCTCTATTCCCAGAACAATCAACGCGGGACCGAGAGGGAGACTTTTTTTTTTTTCCTACGTGCGAATGCAGCGGTTTGTTAAAAGCTCCCTCGACAAACGTGCCTCATGATTGACTCGTGATCGTCAGTTTTATTGAAAAGTTTTAAGCCAAGGTTTTCCACAAATCTACTGACGCTTTTGTTCACAGCATTGAATCAAAATATCACTTAAGGCGAAGCGCGGCGAGTGATGGATAATTGAGATGTCACTTTTAACTTTTGTTGTCGGTTACTGATATAAGTATGAGAAAAAGGTAACACTTTATTTTACACTACCCTTGAATTTAGTGCAATGTAATGTGCCAGGGCTCGAGATTAACTTTTTTTTTTCTTGGTAGCGCGTGTGCTCCTAATTCTGAAATTTAGCAGCACAGTCAAAAATGTAGGATCGCAAAATAAAAAAACAGGGAAGAAGGGAATTAAAACGTAGCACGTGCCACTTCCAGCCTTCTGTGTTATTTTAGACGTGTTATTTTACTTTGGCTCATTCGATGAAAGTGAGCTGATGAATAGGTACGCAGAGAAAACTGAGCCAAGAGACGACAGACCGTAGTTTACGATATGCTCTCGAACTATTACTGAACACAAAGTTTGCTGTTGCTGGCGTTCATGAAAACACTGACGCAAGAGAAGGCTTTCTTTTAAGGTGGACCGGAGCATTTACGCTGCCAGTCGCGAACACGCGAGTGATTCTATTTATAGATCGCAAAGGCATAAATTTGGAGGCGTATGCGACTAAAATGGTCGCATATCCCTGTGTGCCCTAACAATGTACCTTTGGGGTTGGATACATGAAGGAGTAATATGTTTATTTGTAGTTTGGAGGGACACCTCCTTTTTGTTGATACTTTGGGCACACTGTGGCAAGGGTTTTTTGTTCCTTCCAACATCACAGTTTTAAAACAAAATGAACTCTAACGAAAGAAGAACTAAAAAAAACATATTTAAATAACGGAATTCATGATGAGCTCTTATCTCTTGTCCGCGTCCTTCTGTAAATATGTTGTGTCCGACCGTGTCCTAACATATTAATGGGGGCTCGTCAGGCCAAGTGAACCCTCAGCAAGTAGTCATGCCCAAAGTTGTTACTATAATATTTAAACAAGGACAAACTGTGCACTGGTACCTGACTTTGCTTCTGATTTGTCCTGTTTCACCTGCGCCTCTGCATGAAGGAAAAATGCCACCCGTGATGCATCATGAAGTCAAGTCTAAATCGGGTCCATATGGATGTTTATTCACAGCAGATTGTTCCGTAGCTTTTGAATAATTAGAGACAGTTCAGATTTTTCTCAATTGTTTTCCCCCTTAACTGTTTTCAAACCAGACCATACATCTGTATCTGTGTGTACACCAGCAGAAGGGTCTCATTACATTAAGTACCTTTTAATACAGTACTAATACACATTATTCCACTGTGTATGTAAGACATAGGTATACAGTTGTAGTATACAGATTGTTACAAAGCCTGTGATGCACTTTGGTCCTCCTGGTGTGTTGTAAAGTGCTCTATAAATAAACTTTGATGGATTGATTGAAAGCAGATTACACTTTACTAAATTTAGTTTGGTACAATAGATCAAGGTAAAATAGAATTTAGTGTGACCGAGGCAAATTGTATTGCAAGTTTTCGAACATTTTATGCTTTCATGTAAAAATTATGCATAAACATGACCATAATTGTATTTATTTTCCGCGTCAAAATCAAAATAATGATTAAAGCCAGTTTTTGTATAGTTTAGTTTATAACTTATGTGTGAATGAAAAAAAAACTGCCTTGATTTTTTGGGGGGGTTAAAGCTCAGTAAATCAGGCAGGGAATTAGATATTATGAAAAAGTTGTAAGAGTGTGAAGAAAACTTAATTTGGAGGAAACTGGCTCTAAATTATTGTAACTTCGGCTCAGGCTCCGCTGCCTTTTGTTGCCACGGGTGACTCCCAGAAAGGAAATGACCATATTTGGATTAGAGCGTAATCTCTGTCGGCAAGTTTGGTCTTTTTTACACTCATTAAAACTAGTTGAAACTCTCAACATTAACCACGGCGTGAATAATCTGTTTTCACCTCGCGTGTCTTCAAAACATAATTTATTTTACTCGTGCGACCCGGAGCTCTTACTTTTCTTGGGGGGGGGAAGCACAGATAAACATGAAGTATATAATTCAATATAATATGTTGCAGAAGTCGCCTCAGCACTCGAGCGTTTGCTATTTGCAAGTCTTGGTCATGTCTCCGCACTTGAACGCCACGGAATAGGAACTCTTATCTCCAACTCTTTGAAGGGGCCACGAACGTCACGGCTGAATATTCCCTTTGAGCTGCCAGGGACAATGTGGCTAAAGAGAAGGAAAAAAACGCAGCCATATGAACACAAACCCGGCATGAAACGGAATCGTCTTCAAGGCCTCGCTCTCGTCGTTAACGCACACAGATTGGAGATCGTCGGTGAGGCGTTTGAACGGTAAACATGGACCTCGTGAGAAAGACACTCATGGTCGAGCATCTGGTTCTGTTCTTCTAGCAAATCAATTCTCTCCTTCCAAAACAATGGAAGTGGGTAAGTAATAGTAAAGAAAAAATGACTGAAATGCACTGCCTAAAAAAATGCACCTAAAAAAAAATGGGTCTCACGCTCTAATCATTGGTGGTTGTGCCTTTAGCTTTTATTTGATTTCAATAAGCTTCAGCAATGTCAAAAGATAAGGTGTTGCATTCATTTCTCGAAAAAAATAAAAGTATCGAAAGCAGGTACCCATTTTCCCATGTATTTTATTTATTCATTTTTCCTTATATTTGATTATTTTTTATGTCTAAAAGTTTTCCCATTTCTCCCCAATTTTTTCTCTATTTTTACCCAATTTGCCACAATTTTCCCACAAATTATTCTAATCACCTTATTGTTCTGTTTTAGGGCTGGGCACTATGGCCAAAAAAATAGTCTACATTTTTCTTACGATTTTCATTGATTTTAGTGTCTCAGGGTGGAGGGGGAGACGCCATCCAGTTTCAGGAACTGCCGGCGCACTTCCTCCTCTTGGATGTAGAGAGCAGGGGGGAGGGGAGGGTCTGTGGAGGCTTGTGATGTAGTGCTGGGGTCATTGGTGGTGGGGGGGGCAGAGGTAGCTGGGTTCTCTGGAGTGTGAATAGCTGATGGGCGTTCATGGCGGCAGTAGTGTGTATTCAGACCCTGGGCGAGGGACAGGTCGTTCAGTGTCCGGGGGGCCTTGGGCTTATAGTTCGTGATGGCCTTAAGCCCCCTCCCCCCCACACTGCTCCCTGGTCGTTTGAGGAGAATTGCTGTTGGAGACGGGCTGAATATACAAATGTGGCATTTCCCATTTCCCTTCTAAAGTGGTATTTTTCCTGTCTGTATCGGTCTTTGTCCCCGTTACTGTATGCCACCTCTTTCTCCTTGCGAAGCTGCCGGAGTTTGGGTGTGAACCAGGGCTTATAATTTTCATAACAAACCCTGGTGTGCGTTGGTACTATGCGCTCCTCATTGAACTGGATATATGAGGTCATGATGTCCATGCATTCATCCAGGTTGATGGAAGCAGCCCCAAATGCCTCCCAGTCTGTTGTCTCCATACATGAGCGCAGCTCCTCCACAGCTTCAGGAGTGTACCTCTTTGATGTGCTCACTACCGGTTAAGCTCTGCTGTGAATGACAACAGTCTCCATGGAGACTCAAGGGGAAAGGGACGGAGTGAGGGACGCCATTTTCCACATAGTCTGTTTTTAAAAGCATGAAGTAATCAAATTAATTAGATTTATCGCCCAGCCCTATTCTGTTTCATAGTTCTAAACAATAAATAGTTTAGTATAGGTATCGAAAAAAGTATTGTTCAGGTATCGGTATCAAAACCAAATATTGTTAAAGGTCCTATATCATGCAAAATCAACTTTTTGGCGCTTTTAACCGTGTTGTTATGCTATTTCCTTCTCAAAAAGTGTTTTTTGGCTTCATTCACGCAGTTCTTAGTAATCCTCCTGAATCCTGCTCTCTGAGCAGCTGCTCCGCCCTCTCCTGGAAAACGACTGAGTTGTGACACTCTGACGAATTTTACATCATAGTGTCAAACAGTAATGTAATGTAATGTAATACCTTATGACGATTTTAATTTATAAAACAGCTTTTTCATTATTTCTGTTGTAAGAAAAAAAAAATAGGAAGTCCTCGACGCATCTGTATTGTCCCGGGAGAATAAACAAACGCACCCCCGGAGGATCCGAAGAGAAGTCATGTTTGTGAAGACGGAGCTCTTTCTCCGGGTTTGGAAAATACCCCCAGAAAATACATATATTTCTCTCAAAAATTTGTACTCCATAGTGACAGAGGTACAATATGTCATATAAATGCCTATCGTTTACTTTGGAACGGATAAAATGGCATGATACAGATCCTTTAAAGTACTGGTATTGGAAAGTTTAACTGTACCGAGGTCTATTTCTCACCATGATCTTGTATTGATAATGGGAGAGACTGACCACTGCGCAAATACCTCTCCAGCACATCCCAAAAATGCTCAAAGGGGTTCAGATCTGGACTCTGGTGGCCAATCCATGTGTGAAAATGCTCCCACGCTCCCTGAACCACCGCATTAACGTCTTTCAATTCGCCCGTGCCGTCCGGGAAGAAGAAATCCATTGATGGAATAACCTGGTCATTCAGGATGTTCAGGTCGTCGGCTGATCTTATTCTTTGGGCTCACAGTGTATTTCTGAACACTGCCCACAGGCTTGTACATGATGAGCCTTCATTTCACCCACCTCTCTTCTGACCCTCATCACTCCTGGACCTGGACTTATCCGACCACATAACCTTCTTCCATCGCTCCACAGTCCAATCTTTATAGTCCAGAGCAAACGGAAGGCTTTTTATGCGGTTAGCCTCAATGATTAGTGGTTTTCTTACACCACACAGCTTTGCAGCCCCAGTCCCTCGAGTTCCCTTCGCATTGTGTGAGTGGAAATGTTCTTACGTTCACAGTTAAACGGTTCTATTGTTGTTTTTCGCTTTGATTTTGTCAGACATTGAAGTGATCGCCGATTACCATCATTGTTTGTTTTTTCCCCCCGACAACAGTTCTTTCTGGAAGACGATGGTTCCCCACTATCGTGCCAGTTTTTATTAGGGCGTTGGACAGCTCTTGTGTCAGTTTCTACAATCTCTCTGGATATTTCCTCTGCTTCGTGCATACCAATGATTTGACCCTCAAACATCCTGACATATTTTCAACGATCACAGGACTTTTCTTTCCTCTTGGTTGTTTCAGAAATGAGAACCCACTCACAGCATCAGTGTGGTTTAACGCTTCATGTGGTCTCGTAATTGTTAGGGCTGGGACGATACACTTTTGTCACGATCTGATGCGTATCACGATACAGTAAGTAATTATGATAAATAATATGTTTACCTTAAATTTTTTACAAAGTTTATAAACCAAATGCCATTTGACTTTTGTTGAAGTGTTAAGATTGAAAAGTAAAGAAAATCACAAAATGCAACAAAGTGCTGTGTAACTGTTACTAGAAAACAAAGTGTCCATGATACAAATACCTCCAAACTCAATAAAAGATATTGATACTTGGTATTGCAGCACAAAGTATTGCGATACGATACATTACGATATTTTGTCCCAGCCTTAGTAATTGTGGTAAATACCACTTGCCAAGTCAAAAATTGCACACAGACACCACCTCATCTGGTATTCTCCACTGGGAAATGTTGATGCCCGAAATCCTGAGATCAATCACTTTTCAGACCGAAGGGTATCTCAAAGTGCTTTACAGATTACAACATTTAAAACAATACGCCCCTGCATCATATATATATACAGTGAGGAAAATAAGTATTTGAACACCCTGCTATTTTGCAAGTTCTCCCACTTAGAAATCATGGAGGGGTCTGAAATTGTCATCGTAGGTGCATGTCCATTGTGAGAGACATAATCTAAAATGTAATGGCCCACTCCTGCACACAGATCTTCTCTAGATCAGTCAGGTTTCTGGGCTGTTGCTGAGAAACACAGAGTTTGAGCTCCCTCCAAAGATTCTCTATTGGGTTTAGGTCTGGAGACTGGCTAGGCCACGCCAGAACCTTGATATGCTTCTTACAGAGCCACTCCTTGGTTATCCTGGCTGTGTGCTTTGGGTCATTGTCATGTTGGAAGACCCAGCCTCGACCCATCTTCAATGCTCTAACTGAGGGAAGGAGGTTGTTCCCCAAAATCTCGCAATACATGGCCCTGGTCATCCTCTCCTCAATACAGTGCAGTCGCCCTGTCCCATGTGCAGAAAAACACCCCCAAAGCATGATGCTACCACCCCCATGCTTCACAGTAGGGATGGTGTTCTTGGGATGGTACTCATCATTCTTCTTCCTCCAAACACGTTTAGTGGAATTATGACCAAAACGTTCCATTTTGGTCTCATCTGACCATATGACTTTCTCCCATGACTCCTCTGGATCATCCAAATGGTCATTGGCAAACTTAAGACGGGCCATGACATGTGCTGGTTTAAGCAGGGGAACCTTCCGTGCCATGCATGATTTCAAACCATGACGTCTTAGTGGATTACCAACAGTAACCTTGGAAACGGTGGTCCCAGCTCTTTTCAGGTCATAGACCAGCTCCCCCCGTGTAGTTCTGGGCTGATTTCTCACCTTTCTTAGGATCATTGAGACCCCACGAGGTGAGATCTTGGATGGAGCCCCAGTCCGAGGGAGATTGACAGTCATGTTTAGCTTCTTCCATTTTCTAATGATTGCTCCAACAGTGGACCTTTTTTCACCAAGCTGCTTGGCAATTTCCCCGTAGCCCTTTCCAACCTTGTGGAGGTGTACAATTTTGTCTCTAGTGTCTTTGGACAGCTCTTTGGTCTTGGCCATGTTAGTAGTTGGATTCTTACTGATTTTATGGGGTGGACAGGTGTCTTTATGCAGCTCACGACCTCAAACCGGTGCATCTAAATTTAGGATAATAAATGGAGTGGAGGTGGACATTTTAAAGGCAGACTAACAGGTCTTTGAGAGTCAGAATTCTAGCTGATAGACAGGTGTTCAAATACTTATTTGCAGCTGTATCATACAAATAAATAGTTACAAAATCATACATTGTGATTTCTGTAATTTTTTTTTTAGATTATGTCTCTCACAGTGGACATGCACCTACGATGACAATTTCAGACCCCTCCATGATTTCTAAGTGGGAGAACTTGCAAAATAGCAGGGTGTTCAAATACTTATTTTCCTCACTGTATGAGAAATGGAGACGAGAAAACCTTTGACCTCTCAACATGACAGAGGGCAGCGATAATACAGATTTATACATTTTTAGCTGATTGTGACATGTAAAAAAGTAGAACTTTACGAGTAGCAGTAGGTCTTTCTAAAAAATAAATACATGTATTTGTTTATATATTGTAGTGAGTTTTTTGATGTTTCACTTTGCTACGACACTAAAGCTTAATAAACACAATGCCATTGTAATTTCCGCTTCACAACTGGAAAGGATAATTTTTACCAGAGCACATAAATACCTATGCAGCCGTTATCCAGTAAGAGATTAAAAACAGTATCTGGGCATAAAAATGGTATTACATTACATTAAGTAAACATGAAAGAGTTTCTTTTGTTTGCCAGTCTCTCTTCAAACTTTAAGATTATATTTTTTATTATCTCCGACAGACAGTTTCTGGAGTGATATGTGAGAGGCTTGTTGTTTTGGACCGTATTTTCAGCCTGCTGGTGATTCTGCCCACGTCAACTCCAGGAGACACCTCTGAGGTCTGTGCGCTCCTGTCATATCCTGCACTTTTATCTGCTGCTGCAAATCTCCAACGCCGAAACACAGGTGGCTCTGTGTGAGGGGAATGATACTAGGACACGCTCAGACATTTTACTCACATTTATGAGATGTATTCAAAAATATCTACAAGTCCAACCTATTGCAGCTGCACAGTCCCGCCCACCTCTGAACCTTTAGTCTATAGACTTTTTTAAAACATTTAATTCAGCCATATATCAACATATAGAATCCAAACAAACAAATAAAACCACTTTTGAAAGGGGGGGGGGGGGGGCTCTTCTCCAAAGCGACAAAAGTCTCCTTGACTGATCAGTAGTTGGTCCATGGGCTGTAAATTCAAGGCGGGCACTTTTGTACGACGCCAGCTGTGTTGAATCTGTGCGTGCGGCGGAAGTGTGAGGGAATGTCCGAGTCAGCGATACGGAGGCTGTGTGTATATTACATGTAACAGAAGGTGTTTTATATTACTTTTAATTCATTTATTTTAAAAATAGGTTTTAAACCATTTAACAGAATACGATTTCTTTGTATGTACTCTTGTTTGAGATACTCCCAGAAACTTAGAGCAACAGCCAGTCCTCATGTTGTGAATAATCAGATACAATTTAGTGCAATCTGGTGTATTTCAGGCAAAAATATGCTGTTTAAATAACCCTTATACAGTGATGAAATCAGAACTGTCTACATTATGGTTACTTTCCTAAAAAAATAAAGAAAAAGCAACACTGATTTTTATAGCTGCAATTCGACTTTTATTATTTAATCAATTTATTTAATTGTTTTTGTGTACTGTCAAAATCCTGTGAAAGTGTTTCCCTGTGGGGCCCCACAGCAGTCCGTCTGCTGTCCGTGTCAGCTCCGCCCCTGTTCTTCCTTTGTCTGTAGCTGCAACTCACGCTGAGCAGTGAAGAGGAAACACAGGCTCCAGACGAGTCAGCGCCAGAACAAACTGACTGAGGGTGCATTCGAGTTTCATCCATCCATCCATCCATCCATCCATTTTCCTCCACTTGTCCATTGCCATGGACGTGGGGGCAGCTGATGGAGCTGCACCAGCCCCTATGGCTCCTCCTGCAGGTGGTGGGTCCACAGAAGGACGGCCTCATGGTTCTACCCGGGCCTGTAGGTCTCTCATAAGGGGCTTCTGAACCACTCTTTATCTGACCCGTCACCTAGGACCTGTTTGCCCTGGGAGACCCTACCAGGGGAACGAAGCTCCCGACAACAGAGCTCCCAGGATCATTCAGGCTCAAACCCCTTCACCACGGTAAGGTGGCGGTTCCAGGAGGGGTTTATAATAATAATAATAATGCCTTACACTTGTATTGCGCTTTACAAGTCTGTATTACCAAGTTTTTCTCAAAGCGCCACATTGTCGTCATTAATCATTCACTCCATACTCGGTGGTGGTAAGCTACTGTTGTAGCCACAGCTGCCCTGGGGTAGACTGACGGAAGCGAGGCAGCCAATCTGCGCCATCGGCCCCTCCGACCACCACCAACCACTCACTCACATCATTCATCCCGGCCTATTGTACATGTTTTTAGTGGTAGGGGAAACCGGAGTACCCGGAGGAAACCTACGCAGACACGGGGAGAACATGCAAACTCCACACAGAAAGGCCCCGTCCAGGTGGGAATCGAACCCGGGACCTTCTAGCTGTGAAGCCGAAGCACTAACCGCTGCGCTACCGTGCCGCGGTTTGAGTTTCAAAAGGTTGCAAATAGAGTTTCTCGCCATTGAAATACATTGTGGTGCCATTAAAACTGAGGGTGCAAACATTTCAAATTGAGGTTGCAATGCACCTCTTGCACCCCCGTAGATCCAGGCCTGGTCTAAAGACTAAACTTTAGCCAGGATTAATTACTCTATTGTTACTTTTAAACCGCCGACAGAAAACTTTGTGAAAAATGCCGTAACCGCGCACTGATTTATCGCCTTTTCTCTTCAATATGCTTCCGAAGATAATCTGTACAACAGAAAATATGAGGCTGATTGATATTAAATAAAGTGGGCAAAAGCTTGGGAAGAGTAGACTCCGTTTATGGATTAGTTTATCTCCGTAAAGTTAATGATTTCGTGTTAAATGCTGTTATATCGAGGCGCATTACACCCGTGCGTATGAGGAGCGGACTGAGCTGCTGCTGATCTTATGATTATTTCTCCAGTTTCTCTCTGAAGAGTGGACTTTTGCCCAGCGCAACTTCAGTAAATTAACAATAATTGCCATACGCTCTTCTTCTTCTTTGTTTATTTGGTGTTGGTGATTCTCTGTCAGACAGGATTTTATTCTTTCCAGGCAGACCTATGCATGCGAAAATGACAAAGTGGCAAACTTTTTTTTTTGCCATGCGAAGGTGCGGGAACGCCGTTCCCAACTGTTCCCGCACACTTTAACCTCCTGGACGTGCGTAAAGAAAGGTTACACTGAAGGATTTTATTTGGACAAAAACAGAAAAAACAAACGTAGGCTACACATAGGCCTATTACTGAGAGAAAACTGTGTTTTGTTTGCAGCGAATACTGTAACTCTCTATCACACATCACCACTAATTACCCGGACACGGCGGTACCTATGTTCCCCGGGTTCTATGTTCCCCGGGTGCAAAAAAATGTTTTGAAGGTGAGTTGGTACAGCAACCAATCCCAAGTCATGAGAGTGAAACGCATATCAATCAGCCTGACCCTGCACGACACCCCGTCATTCCGACAGCCCGTCAATCCGACACTTTTTGACACCACTATTCCGACAATAGGTCCTTAAGGTTAGGGCTGAGGTAAGGTTACATTAGGTTACTATGAAATAAATGGTCAATCAAATAAACATTAGTTATAAGAATCAATATAAACTCAGTCATAGAATTTATAAGGGACGGATTAAAACAAGGAGTCTGAAAGAGAAGAGAAACCTACAGTCAATGTTGTGAAAGATGTGGTCTTCAGGAAAAATCCTCCTCCAAACATGTAGCCTTTCAAGTGATGCAAGGCCACATGATGGCCCTCGACAAGTTTCAACAGTTTACATTCCCTCCACTCTCTGGCAGTAACAGGGGGAAAAAATGGATTGCAATTTTCAAAGTAAACACTAATACCCCATTCAAGTAAAAGGTACACACACACACACACATACACTGACGTGGTCAATTATGATGTCTCGAATTGGGACACCCCTCTTGGATTCTCACTTAACTAGGAACATCTGGGGGGAGGATGGGGGGCAATCAATTAGAACAATATATAGTATGTGGCTGTATGTCTTCAGTGTGAGAGTTTGTGTGGCTGATTGTAAGTGTGGTTGTGTACCTACCTTCCTGACTCTTCCTGTTACAGCGACAAAGCCACTCTCCGGGCTGCAGGACGTGCTCTGGGGGAAAGAGTAGTTCCTGGCCCGCTTTCACCAGATTGTCTGGGACTGGGAACGTCCCTGCCCTAAAGATTTTCGCTTTAGCTTTAACTTCAAGCTTATTTGTTTCTTCAGACCCCAAAGTCTTTCATTATAAAAAACGTCCTGCCATTCATTAACTTGGGGCCCATAGCCTCATAGAGTGTGGTGAACGAGACAATCGAGCCATTTGTAAAGCCTTTCACCTTGTTGGATTTTATAGTCCCAGGTTTGGCACCGTAAGCTAATTGGTCCCATGTGGTTACTTCTTCACGGGACTCCTCTGCGATTACATATATTTTCAAGCAGATAAAGGTAGTTGGCAAATCACCACTTTCCAAAATGGGTTTGAGGCTCATCTGAAATGAAAGGAAAAAAACAAACAAATGTCACATTAAGACAATTAAAACATTGTACTACTCTAGGTTAATACATTTGTAATGTCAGCAATTGTCAGTCAATACCTGCGCAGATGGCTGGGTCTACCGAAAAGCCTGAGCAGCTTTGCCCTGTGTGGGCACACCAACAAACTGCAGCTTCCTTTTACTGGTCTGACGGAGGAGTTCAAAGTCACCAGAGCCAGTGAGTGTTATTTATATGCAATTATGGTAAAATAATGACAATTATGCCTTTAAAAAGAGTAAATTATTATTGTTGGGCTCCGAGGCATCGGCACAGATCCTGTGGATACTGCGTGGCTCGAGCACCAACCCAAAACTTTGACGCATATTTGCCCTAATTATAAAATGTTGAATGACCTTTAAAGAATTGTCTATACTCCCATACAATACACTCGCTCTCTGCTCTAAGAGCTATTAAAAAATAGTTTAAATGTATTCCTAAACTATATCTTTGAATACAAATATATTTTTTCAACTATAAATAAATTTGATACAGCGCTGTGAAACTTCAGTCTACTTTATAATGCGTTCTAGCCATTTACACAGTACTGTAATAACAACGCAATTAAACTCGGAAATTCTTAAAGTTGATCCTATATACTTTATTACACACAAGAAATTGTGGTTTTTTTACCAATTAAAATATATTTATGGACCACAATCTAGCATAAACCCTTCTTACCGCGTTTCAGTTGAAGAAAGTTCTCAAAAGACTGATGAAGCGCCCCACTGAGTCCTGCAATAACCCCTTCCCCTCGCTGCTCACAGTTGTCAACAAAATCACTTTTAGCTCATCTTTTGGAGGTTTATGTCATGGCAGAGACCGCGAAAAAGGCAGAGAAGATATTTGTTCAATGACGAGAAGACAAGGGATCGGACCGGGAGAGGGCAAACACTTCTGGCACCAAGGGAGAAAAACAGACTCAATGTGTGTCTTTATCATCAGAGTGTATTCTGTCTAGGGTTGGGCATCGTTTGCATTTTTACGATTCCGGTTCCGATTCTCACTATCGATTCCTGTTCTAAACGATTGTCGATTCCGAATTTTTGAGGTGCAGGAGAGAAAAAAAAAAGATATTTTTTTAATTTGAAAAAGCCTTTACACAGGCCATTTTTTATTTGCCAGGTGACTTCAACTCAAAATCAAATTTTATTTCTTAAGGTACTTTTCCTGCCATAAGGCAACAGAAAGTGCTTTACATAAAAACAAAATAAAAACAAAATTAAAAAACAAGGAACACACACACACACACACACTACTGTACTGTAACTGTAGGGAGAGTCCCTAACAGTAACTGTAAAACTGAAATAACAGAAGTTGGCATCAGTCTTAAAAGCAAATAGCTGCAGCTCAGATGGATACATATGGAAAGAAACTCAAACCCTGGTGCAGTTTTGACAAACAGAATTTTTTTTATTAAGGAAGATTATCATGTCTGCCTTCTCGGGCAGTAAGCGCGACCGTTCCGCACAGATTGTGCTTCCTGCTGTTGAAAAGACCCGTTCACTAGGTGTTGAGGAGGCCTGGACACATACATATGAGAAGGCCAGACATGACAGTAAAGGGTACGTTTGTTTCTGGCTCCAGAACCAGGCTGCAGGGTCAGATGATGTGATGATTGGTGGGATTTCCAGGTACGTCTGGATCTCCCTTTCAGCACAACTTTCCATAGACATCACCCCCTCCTGTGAGGTCCTCTTCATGGCATCCTCTTCAGCAAAAAGCTCCTCCAGTGGAGACTTTTTGGATTGTGTGGAAGGAGGAGGCTGCTTAACAAACACAGGACATAATAGTTATCAATAAAAAAAACATTAGAAATATACCAGATATAATTTCAGTAATCTACTTACATTCTCCTCTTCACTGTCAGTCTTCAGACCTTCCTGGTTTCCCTCGCCCTGCGTCACACTAACTTCTGCATGGTCATGGACTGCCGCTGGCGCTGACTACAGAGAACATAATGGAGAAGGACAGGTAGACATAGAAAGATGGATAGAATATAAGAGTTGTCACAGTCTATAATAGAATGTGTTAATAAAGGCACTTTATTGATTAACAGTAGAGTTGTTGTAGCAAGGTGATTAAAAAAGTATAAACAGTACAGTGTTAATGATCAGTGCATGGATGATGTAAAATGCTAATTAAATATAACATGTATATATTTGTATATGAATGACATTTCACCTCCTCAGAGTTCGCCAGCAACTTCCCCTTAATCCGTTCCCAGACTGCAGCATTGTTGTCCATCTTATTCTTGAAGCGGGGATCTAAGGCAGTGGCTTCTTCCAAGAAGAACCTGATGTCCTCATTCTTTAAAATAAAAACAAAACTACTATTGCATCAAGCCACAGGAACAGAAGTATCTAATCTAATTTTAGTCTTCGTTCGTTTATAGCCTCAGTCATTACCTTGTACCGGGCAGACAGGTTTCTCCAGACCCTTTTCTTCAAGTCCGCTACAAATGCTGTGTCTCCATTTAATGGGGCGAAGTGTTTCTCAAGCTTTTGGATGATCGGCAGGATCTGTCCAGCTGATGGGCTTTTTTCGGTGGAAACAGAGTGTGCAGGTGTAAAGAACTCGCATCAGCCTGATGAAGTGTTCTGCCTTGGTGATGAAGAGATAATATTTTTATACGATGTTTTGTTCCTTTGGCTATTTAGCAAACTAACCAAAAGTTTTCATTCGGTGCAGTAAAAGGTGTGGTTTTCCCCAAAAAAGTTCTTTGTTTCAGGGAAGATTGAGACACAGCGACCCCCACCCAGTCCACTGGCCACATGGTCAATAAAGGGTTCAAATTACAAGGGAGACCAAGGTGGAGCTGAATGCACAGCTGTGGGAGCCAATGGGAACGATGAAAACATTACATGTGGTCTTAGACTCATAAATCTTGTAAACAATGGAATGTGTAAAAATACTGTGCTTCCCCAGGAAGAGTCAGTATGCCCATTGGGAACGGCTGCTGACAGACACATTTGATAGGGCACTGGGAAAGACAGAATTCTGTATTAAGATGACATGTTAGGGAATAAAACGTCTAAGTTGAACTCCTTGATTTGTCATCAATTCCTGGTATGTATTTTTATTAGTTTTACGTAAGAGTAGATTTTGACGGTTCTGAACTCCTTTTTCAGTTTGAATGCGCAGTGTTGTCAATTAAAGGTAATGTTTAAAATAGGGGAAAAGTAAACTCGTCGTAGTGATACTCTTTATTGTGTACAAGGACAACACAGGAAAACGGCTGTTTTTCTTCATTTTGGTGACCGCGACGGGCTGAAGGGGGTGCTGAAGAGCCGTCAAACGGAGACGCGACGAGGTTCGGTCTTCGAGAAAAAAAAAACCCACTTTTGCGGCAGGCATACCAGGTCCTTATCATTCCACATCATACAACAACAATTTCATGGACGTCCATCTAGAAAAGGTAAGACTGCTTTTGACCCCTACTATTGTGTGAGTCTCAAAGTACGTCTATTTGGCATATTTTTCCAAATTTTAGATTACTTTTTAACGGAGTTGTCTGTTGTGTGGTGTAATCTGTGAATTGATGGTGGAATTAAGGAAAGAAACGTTATAATTTGATATCTTAGATACCACACAAAAAAAAAAAAGTGGGATAAATTGAAATTACGAGTAATTAACGGGCTGCGCGTTGGGGTTTTACCCCTGTAAAAGCTGAAATGCACGTAGGCAGAACCGCCCAAGGCCGTGGACGCACGGTCTGAAATAAAACGTTGAAATATAGTCGTTGACAGATTGGGGTCTGTCTAAAATAAACGGTTGGAGGCCGTTAGGACGGGGATCCTATAAATTCTACATAGAAACAGGTTTGAGGCCTTTAGAACGGGGTTCTATAAATTCTAAAAAAAATACGGGATTAAGTGGTATAAAAAAATTAATTAATAAAAATAAAAAAAAAACGAAAAAAAAAACCCATAGTGAATTCGGTGAATTTATGTTTGGTTTTTGGAAATCATAAACGGTATTAAGGTGAGTTGGAGTGGTGGTAAGTATAAACTTGTGTGAAGGAAACAGCGACGAGGAAGGTAAGAAAATGCTGGAATTAATGGACTGTGAAGGTTGGGGGAAGGCAGTCACGGAGGCGTCGCCTCTCTTAACAAAGACCACGCGAAAAGACTTGAACAAGGCGATTTTGGCCTGTTTTCAAGGCTTTGAGCTGCTTCAGAGGGACCCCACGGTCCCACATTCACTGGAGTTTTTCTGCGGGGTTTTGACTGGTGCAGTGGAGTTCTGCACGAGGGAATTGCAGGACGAGGACAAATTAAAGGGGAGTAATGGACTCTCGAAGAGTGAGAAGAAACTGCTGAAACTCACGATCAGTAAGTATCAAAAACTGAGAAAACGCATCGACCCGGTCCTTGCACTTGCTTCAGCACAATGGTTGAAAGAGAGACAGGTTTTTTCCCCAACTCAAGGGGGAGGGGTTCAAAAGTCCCTCCCGAGAGGAGGGGCTCCCGCCGTGGAGCCGAAGGCCCCTGCTACAATCTCCCCCACTTCAGGGGGAGGGATTCAAGAGCCCCTCCCGAGCGGAGGAGCTCCCGCTTTGGCCCCACAGGCCCCTCCTCCGTATGACCAGAGCGGAGCGTGTGGGTCCTCTCTATACCCACAGTTAACCCTTCATGGACTGGTGGACGTGGACGTGGCGGCTTCAAACTTGTTATCAGCGGACGAGCATAAACATGTTAGGTCCTTGATAACACGCGCTTACACTGACTCCAAGACAATACCAAGGGATCCAGGCGGACAGTTGTGGGGGACAAAGGTGGTGGAACAAACAGAAAAATGCGCCAAGGAAACAATGCAAGCCCTTGAAGAATTGAAGACACACTCGCTGTCTCAGACACAGAAGGTGACTGAAGATCATCTAAAAGCGCAACAACAATTAATGGAAAGATTTAATGAAGAGACGGAAGCAAGAAAGGCTGAGGTTCACGAGCTGACTGAAAGGCTACAGGAACTTGCGCTTAAGGCCAACGTGGCCCAGCCGGCCCCAGTGGTGAAACAAAAGAAGAAAGTAACTGAAAAGATTAGTCTTTCCCAGTTCTCGGATGATAGCGAGGACGAAGGCCACTGTCGGGCCAATGTGGAGTGATACAAAATATCGGATGAATTAAGCGCACTTTACACCGAAAAAAGAGGCGCTTTGGATCGCGTATTTGAACTTAAGAATAGAGACTATGAGGAGGATGAGGAGGAGGACTGGAAAGTGGAGCTGAAACAGGCAAAAAAGGTGGTAGCGGACCTACAGGTGAAAATTGAAAAAAAGACTAAGGAATTGGCCAAGCTCCCACAAGGAGCTACATATCGAGGTACTTATCCTCTTATTCAGACGGGACCCCCAGTAAATGCAGGGGGCCCGGTCCCTGTGGCCTATAAACCACTGAGTAGTATTGAATTACGACACCTTAGGGACACCTTACCCCCCCTACAAGAAGGGGGCAAAAAAATGGTTTAGCACATTACAGCTACAATGCGCCAACGCGCAGCTGGCGGTCGGCGATATCAAGGGCCTGGTGTCCGCGTGTGCAGCCCCTCACGCTGTAAGCCACCTACTGAGAACCGCGAACCTGCACAACGCGCAGGTCCATGAACCCTTTGATCCACTGGCAGAGAATTTCCTGACAGTAGTGGATCTTATGTATCCACCACCATCCCCCCAACCTCCCACATTCCCATCATTTGTACCGGGCACCTGCCCTACCCAATTTCTGGATAAATGTATCCAACTTTACATTGCATCCATGCATGTACACCCGTACAGACACCCACAGACATCCTGTCTGTTCCTTCAGAACGTGCTGGACGTTCTTCCAGAACCTATTAAGACCTGTCTGACCAATGTCCCAGGACTGACTTCAGACTCAACCACATTTCTGACTCATTTCAAACATCACGCTGAAATTTTCAACAAAAAACACAGTGCCAGACAAAGTAACATTGAAATCATGCAGGAAGAGCTGCTGAAGAATCAGCTAAACCAGACACGGCAGCAATTAACGGCTGCCAAAAAAGATAACAAAAAGACACAAATGGTGGCAACAACTCCCACACACACACCCCTGACACCTGTCCCTACACCAGCAAGCGTCCTATACGCCTCCCAGAATCAGCCTTTAGGGCCAACATCACAAATGCACATTCATGTTCATAGCATAGGAGGAAACTCAGGGGGTAGGAGTAGAGGCAACAAAAGGGGACGATCAAGAGGCAGGGGGTCCGGCGGTACGGGCTATGGGGCTATTGGAGCTGGGCGGGGCCAAGAGCACAACCAGGCCTGCTTTCACTGTGGGGCGCAGGATCATTGGGCCAGAGACTGTACCCAAGGTGGCCTACAGGCGGGCTGCTTCAACTGTGGGGACCCCAGTCATTGGTCTAGGGATTGTCCCAACCCACCTGCTCGTGTGCCTTTGGGAGGAGCGCGTGGGGCACCACAGCTCCGACATCCGGCAGGGGGACCTGGCCGTTCTGGACCAGCCCCGTGGTTTCGTGGGGGCGGTGGTGGCAACTATCCAGTACACGACACTCATGGTTGCCTCCCATACGGTCAAGAGGACTTCTACTAGGGGTGCCCAGTGAGTCCTGGACCCACCCCAGAACCATTTGTCCCAGTAGAGGTGGGTGGGGAAACGTTGATGATGCTCGTGGATACGGGAGCTACTCATTCCACGACTAGAAAAGCAACACCACACATGCTAAGTGACAAAAGCATTAACCTTTCAGGACTCACGGGAAAGGCAACCCCTCTACGCATGACCAAAGAACTGACTTTCAAACTGGCTGGACAGACTTTCAAATCGTCATTGATATATTCACCCCAGACTCCGGTGAATCTGCTTGGTCGAGACATCCTTCAAGCTACAGGAGCCATTATTAACTGTTCCCCTGACGCCATGTATGTTACGTGGCCAAACGGATATTCCATCACCTGCACACCGGCACGGTCGCATGGACTTTATGTTTTTCGGGAAGAGCGTATGGCTGAGGGAGTGTCAATCTATTGGCTACTCCTAGAGCCAGGGACTCCTGACATGACTGGACTCTACGCAAAAATGCTCGAATGGAAACCATGGTTCACTATGCTCCACCCATATGCCCCTCCAATTGATCCACTGCACTGCACTCTCTTCTATGACAGAAGTGCTGACGCCCAATACCAGTTGGCTTTTGATAGTGAGGTTAGAGGTAATACATATACTATCACATCCACATATTTGTATGTACATGAATCAGGTGTTGTTGCCCCAGTTGTTCTGCCGGAAAACATAAAATGTTTCTATAAAAGAGACACTCTTACTGACCCACACGTGTCACTGTTCTTAGGCCCTGGCCATGAGGCCAGGGAGTTGGGTCCCCTAACACATAAACTTAACAAGGTTCTGGACTGGGAGCAGACTGGTATGGATGGGGTAATGTACAGTTCAAGTACACAGGCATACAAGGTCGAGTTAGGTTTAGCGATAGACGAAACAATGGCTGAAGAAGAGATTCTTTCTCGGTCTCATGGCCACGAGTTGACCGACCATGAAGGTGCGGAGGACATGTTAAAGCGCTTCTCAGAGGACTTGTGGGCGAGGGGCCCATCGGACATCGGTTATTGCACGAAAGTGGACCCGGTAACTTTGGATGTTGCCCCGGGGTCTCGTGTTTATGTCCCGCAAAGACCTTTTCGTAAAGAAAAACAGCGGGAGGGCATTGAAACTGCCCTGACAGACTTATGGGAAGCTGGGGTATTAGAGCTTTCTGATTCTCCTTGGAATACTCCTTTAAACCCAGTGCCAAAGCCTGATGGCACTTTTAGACCTGCACATGACCTAAGAAAGGTAAACGAAGTCACAACCACACCTCTCTTGCCTGTTCCAGACCCTCACAAATGTCTCTCTATCCTGACTCCTGTGATGAAGTACTTTACAGTCATTGACCTGAAACATGCATTCTTCACCATTCCCTTGGCTAAGGAGTGTAGATATCAATTTGCATTTACATATGGTGGAGTGAAATTGCAGTACAAGGTCTTACCTCAAGGTCATCGGAACTCACCAGGAATCTTCAATAAAGTTTTGAAGGACTGTTTGTCCCCTATTGAAGTACTTCCCGGTGCTGTTGTGTCACAGTACGTTGATGATATTTTAATTGGCGCTGAAAGTGCCAAAGATTGTTTGGACGTGACGGCCGCTGTCCTGTCACGTCTCCTTGAATGTGGCTTTAAGGTCTCAAAGGAGAAGCTACAATGTTGCCGACCCCAAGTTCTCTTTTTGGGTAAGGTTATTTCGGCTGGTCATATTACCCCTAGTGCCACCCAGAGGCAGTCCATTCTTACGGCCGACCGTCCGGATACGGTACGGTCCCTTCTTTCCTTTTTAGGGTTGGCGAATTACTCCAGACACCATGTCTTGGACTACACAGGTAAGACTGCTCCCTTGCGAGAAATCATCCGCGCAGCTGGGGTTCGAGATCTTCGAGCCTCCCTGTCTTGGACGGAGGAGGCTGACAAAGCCTTTACTGACCTAAAGGCAGCTTTGGCTTCCTGTGCGGACCTTGCCATTCCTGATTACGGTAAGCCTTTTCATCTTGATACCACCATCACCAATTGCTCCGGACATGCGGTCTTGTGGCAGAAAGGAGCGAGTGGTCAGCGTAATATCATACTTTACGCATCCACCTTGTTGGACCCAATTGCCAAGAAGGCCACTGATTGTGCGCTGTTTGCTGATACATTGGCTTCCTTATTGAAGAAGGTGGCTCATGTAGTGATGGGTCATCCATTGGTGGTGTATACCTCTCACTCGGTGGTAGCTTATGTACAATCTAAAACCTTTGCCCTGACTCCTCAAAGACAATTGAGACTTGCAAGGGAACTGACTGCCCCAAATTTAACTTTTGCTGCCGATGACGCTCCTAACGTTTCGGCAGGGCTGACCCTTACTGGCTCCCCACATTGCTGTGAGTCTTTCTCTCAATCTCAGGTTCGGATTAGGCCTGACTTATCAGACCAACCTTTACCGGGCTCTCGTTTGCTTTTCACGGACGGACATTGTCACAGGCTCCCGGATGGGTCCCTGTCAGCTGGGGCTGCGGTTGTTGAACTTTTGCCACCGAACCACACTCGCACAGTTTCCAGCTGGGGCCCCTATGGTGGCTCCTCCGCCCAGTTTGCGGAGTTGATGGCGCTGAAATTGGCGTTGGAGGTTGCTTCGGGTCAGCGTGTCACGATTTACACCGACTCGGCTTATGTGTGTGGCCTAGTGTTGCGTGATTTGTCGTCTTGGAAAAGGAACGGCTTTTTGACCGCTAAGGGCACTCCTGTAGCCCATAAAGAACTTTGCGAAGAAGTAGCTGACAGTCTGTTGCTCCCTGCTGCTGTGGCGGTAGTGAAGGTTCCTGGTCATTCTAAGGCGGACACAATGACTGCCATTGGCAACAGGGCGGCGGATGTTGCGGCGAAAATGGCGGGTGATTATCATTTTGACTCTCCCGGTGAAGGGGAGTGTAATCCTTTGATGTTGGTAGGACTTGTTCAGGCTCCTTTGTTGGAGTCCTTGCAGCTGGTCTCGGATGTATGGGTCAGTATTTCTACAATTGACGGTCATGATGTTGCTCTGACTGACTCAGGTCATCTCTGGATGCCCATGGAAGTGTGGGATCGCTTGGGAACCTTGGTGGAGAACTTGCCGCCAGGCAGGGCGCACAGCCTTAAATTTCATTTAGACACCTTTTGGAAGCCCCACTTAACGCCTGTTGCTTTTCAGGGACTTCTGAGTGTCGACGAGTGCCGTTCTTATCATGATGAATACGGTGAGGACTTTTGGTCACGAAATCGCCTTGCTGACGCGTACGTTGATGGGGTCTATCGTGGCCCTAATGGCCTGCCATTCTTGACGCCATCAATGGAACAACGTGTTCTAGAGGAAATACATGGTTTGAATCACCTTGGTCCGAAGGGCATGGCCAGCATCTTGGAACAGTTCTACTACCATAAGATGCCTCTCTTTTTGTGTAAAGACTTTGTACGTGCGTGTCAGACATGTGGTGCCTTTAATCCTCACCCACACCACAAACGAGGTGCGGGTGCGGTGAAAACTGGACGCTACCCTGGTGATGTGATCCAGATTGATTTCACGGACATGATCGTGCCTCACCAAGGTAAGCGATTTCTGTTGGGTATTGTAGACACGTTCTCGGGATGGCCGGCGTTCTTCCCATGCAAAAGGGAAAGCTCAGCTGAGGTCATGGCTGTACTTCTGAAAGACTGGATCCCTCTCTTTGGGGTTCCCTCGGAGTTACACAGTGATTCCGGGACCCACTTCACGGCCCATGATGTTAAGACTCTCTGTGGTCTCTTGGGTGTTCACAAATCGTTCTCCTGTGTATATTACCCTAAAGGTAACGCTAAAGTGGAGAGAATGAATCGGTCACTGAAGAGTGTTCTTGCCAAAATGCTGCGAGACAACCCTAAAGCCACTTGGTTGTCCTCGCTCCCCGCTGCGTTACTTCACCTTAGGTCCACTGTGAATAACACGACTCATTTCACCCCATTTGAACTTGTGTTTGGCAGGGCCATGCCCGGGTGCCTGCCTAAGTCTAACTCAGCGACCTTGCCTGAAGTTACTAACATCTTCCAGTTCAGACCGTATTTTGAGGCTCTCAATACACTTTTGAAGGAACTAACACCCATTGTGGCGACTGACACCACTGTTTCTGATTACACAGCGGACTTACCATCGAGGGTCTACATTAAAAACCACACCAGGACCTGTTGGAACGCTCCCAGATACTTAGGACCTTTTGAAGTGACTCAAAGGACTGCCACCGCGGTTAAGGTTGAGGGGCGTGACAACTGGTACCACTGGTCACACTTGAAGCCCTGTTCTGAGAAAACAGGCTTACATTGGACTCATACGCATCCCAGACGGTTGACACATCCTGCTGAATATGATAGTGGGTCTAACAGCCCCACTGAAGGGGGTGGGGGACACCAACCCCAACCCAGACGATCACAAAGACATAAAAAAGACTAACAAATATGGACTTAAGGCCTGGGTTTTAAAACCAGGACCTTTAAGGTGTCCATACGGGGTGTGGGCCCTGACACTTGCTCTTTGCTTGCTCATCATACCAACAGTAATAAAAATAGACGATCCACATAGTTGTGAGGGACGGGTCAGAGGACACCCTATCAAAGAATTGAAATTGGCCCTCTACAAGGTATGCAAAGAAGTAGGTAAAACACCTGGAGAAAATCTGGTCATCTACTGCAACAATGCAGGTACAATGTTGGTGAAAATGAGAGAAGCAGTGTCGGACCAACACACCCTAGACTGGATCACCCATTGTACAGAAAAAATGATAAAAACATGGGAAAACAAAGAAGGAACAAATTATGCTGTTTTGAAACCTGTGATTTATGATGTATCTAACATGTCTGTTTCCACAGAGGGAGATGGATCTAGGAAGCGACGGTCTTTCGATACGGGGGGTCATAAGCCAGGAGAGAATAAATGGGTAAAATTAGCTAAGCACACGGCCATGATTACCAACTCAACCCCGCCCTGTTGGGTGTGCTCCCTCAGGCCCCATCATGCTGCAGAAGTGCCGTCCACTGTCCCAGTCCCGATTTCGGTAAGGGCCTCGGTGTGTCTATTGTGGCTCTACCATTGGTGGAGGTGGACTGATAGGGTCCTACCGGGGTGCGAGCCATACAAAAAGTATGCTAGTCCCTTACAATGGGTCTGGCCAGGGAATTGGACGACCGGAACCAATGACACCTTGAGGAAGGGGATACGGTTTGCTGGCGTGACACATTTTAGGAAGGAGCTAGTAGCGCCCCTCGGGTTTAAGCGGGAATGTGGGCAGGGGGACAGGTACTTGGGTAAAACATCGTGCTTAGATTACATAGGTGATGGGTTTTCTGTAAGAAACCAAACATGGGCCGAGAGAGTAGTGAAATTCCACAGTGACCTCGTAGAAAAAAGCGAGATAAAACATAGAAGGCATCCGTTTTTCGGACAAACATGGCCGTTGAACCGAACCACTTGGGCTAGGGTAGTGGAAATGACTCCCCTAACCTACTCCGCGGTAGTATCAGTCCCACTGAGAGGGGGATTTCCCACCCCGGTCGGACACATCTGGCTATGCGGCGATAATAGTTATTTGACCCTGCCGCGGGGGTGGTGTGGGACCTGCACTCTGGCTCGTTTGAAGCCCTCATCTATTGTGGTGTCAGATGCACTAATGCAAGACGCCGTACGAGAATATAGACACCATAACCTACATAAGCACGGCATGAGAAAAAGGGACACCCTGAAGGTGGGAGATCGTACCCTCGGTCAATCATACGTACCTTTCTCTGATAACGGCGGACGTAAGCCCCTGTTCGGAGATGGGAAAGGATTTATCGCCACGCTGATCCCTATGATCGGTGTGGCGGCCTCCATGCAGCGTCTAAATGAGGTATGGTGGATCCTGGAGGACCTAACTGAGGTAATAGGCGACATCTTGGACCAAATGGAACGGAGTCCAGAACTTAAGGCAGTGGCTGTTGTGGCTATGCAAAATAGAGTGGCGTTAGACGCGCTGTACGCTGAACAGGGTGGTATGTGCACAGCAGTTGGCCTTGACCACTGCTGTACTTATATTCCCGACGACACTGGCAATTGGACAGCCATTAAAAATAAAGTAAAGGAACTCAAAGACTTCCTCGCGTCTCAAGAAGACCAGGGTCCTCAGTGGACCTGGCTAAATTGGTTGAATTCCGGTTCCTGGATCCATATCCTTCAAAAGGTGGGTATTCTTATAGGTGTAATACTCTTGTTTTGTTGTGTTTTGTTTTGTTGTGTTGTGCCTCTCATTCGCAGCATGGTCTCCAGGGCTCTGGGTTCCACTGGGGGCATCTATACCATGGGTGATGCGTCCCAGGGGGACACGGAGCTCAGGACAAGGGAAACGCAAGAAGGGGGTGGTCCCAGCCTGTACTTGGAAAGAGTACGGCAGGCTTTGAAAAATGAATGGAACGACCCCCGACAAGGCTGTGATGGAGAATATTGTGGTGGAGATAATATCTAAACAACACTGTTCGGTGTTGTTGTGCTTGTTGTGTTTTGTGTTGCAGGAATGTTTATTTTTGTGTCAAACAGAGACGGTCCCAGGGGGACGTAAAAGGTGAAATGTACCGTTGACACGGAATAAAAACCAGCCAAGTTCCGCTTGGAAAGATTAGTAAGCGGAAGTTACACATGGGAAGAGAGAGATGATTTTGAAACCACTCAGCGGCTGGTTGAGTATGCCCTACATAAAGTGAACATGTTTTTTTTGGTGTTATAATATGTGAAATTGTACTGTGTTTTTTGATACAGGCTGTACTTTTGTGAACTTGAAAATATTATGGTTTTGTTGACCTCCTTTTAGAGGTCAGAAAGGGGTCTGAAGAGATAATATTTTTATACGATGTTTTGTTCCTTTGGCTATTTAGCAAACTAACCAAAAGTTTTCATTCAGTGCAGTAAAAGGTGTGGTTTTCCCCAAAAAAGTTCTTTGTTTCAGGGAAGATTGAGACACAGCGACCCCCACCCAGTCCACTGGCCACATGGTCAATAAAGGGTTCAAATTACAAGGGAGACCAAGGTGGAGCTGAATGCACAGCTGTGGGAGCCAATGGGAACGATGAAAACATTACATGTGGTCTTAGACTCATAAATCTTGTAAACAATGGAATGTGTAAAAATACTGTGCTTCCCCAGGAAGAGTCAGTATGCCCATTGGGAACGGCTGCTGACAGACACATTTGATAGGGCACTGGGAAAGACAGAATTCTGTATTAAGATGACATGTTAGGGAATAAAACGTCTAAGTTGAACTCCTTGATTTGTCATCAATTCCTGGTATGTATTTTTATTAGTTTTACGTAAGAGTAGATTTTGACGGTTCTGAACTCCTTTTTCAGTTTGAATGCGCAGTGTTGTCAATTAAAGGTAATGTTTAAAATAGGGGAAAAGTAAACTCGTCGTAGTGATACTCTTTATTGTGTACAAGGACAACACAGGAAAACGGCTGTTTTTCTTCAGTGAAATCCCCTTCTGTCAGCCGATCAAGCCTGTGTGCGAAAGAATACATTTTCAATACAGTTCAAAATAAAGATATTTTTTATGTCTCTTTAAACAAAAGTAGTGCTATTTGACAAGTGACTTTAAATTAATTCCACTGTATAATACAGCAAAACAGTGTGCCAATTTCTTTCTTAGAACCTTATGCACATTCATACACTCTCTTATTTTATTCTTCTATCCTGTGTATCCATCTCTCTCTCTACCTGTCCCTCTCCATATTCTTTCTTAGGCGTTGATCCAAGCAGGCTGCTTGTATTGCAGGGTATTGTTCACGGAATCTCTCGATCATTAGATAGAGAGAATTCCATCTTGTTCTCACATCGAGAATCAGTGAACGTTGAGGAAGTTCTGACACGAACAAGAAAATCACAAATACATAGAGAATTGACATCAATGACATGCAACTTTTATATTGTGTAATCAGACAGATATGTAATGTTGCATTGTTTTACTAATGTTAATACCAGCCAAATGTACACTGGGTGCAGTGCCCTACTAAAAGAGATCCTGGTATCCAATTAAACTCAAGACATTGATTCTTACTTAGGACATCCTGCTTTTCTCTAAGAACCACCTTTGCCATCGACGACCTCTTCATCCAGACGATGATGGCACGAATCTTTGCAGTCCACTGAGCCACCAAGCTGCTGGAGTACAGACTTTGTGCTGCTAGGTTTAGTGAATGAGCGAAGCAGCCGAGCTTCACAAATTGTAGCCGTTTGATGGCTACGTCCATATTGGCCGCATTATCCACAGTAACGGCTACTACTTTATCAAACACACAAAATTCTTTCAGGATGTCGCCGATTTCCTCTGCCACGACAATTCCTGTCTGAGCTGCGTACACAGCTTTTGTTGCAAGAACTTTCTGCCTCATGTTGCCTTCTACTAAATAGTGCACTGTGACGGTCAGGTCTTGGGTTAGGCTAACCTGACTCAGCTCTGAGATCACATTAGATTTGTCCACCTGGTACCATGCTGGGATCAATCTATTTGTTAAATACTTCCTTGTAGGGGGGGTGTACTTTGGGTTTATTGAATGGATTATATCCCTGCAAATGCAAAAACAAACAACATATCTTTAGTAAAAAAACAAAATAACAACTTTAAACAGAGCATAAAAATAATGTGCAATTAACACACACTTCTGCACATATGTTGTGAAACGAGCACTGTGCATAAAACAAATCTGTCAATTAAGTTAAACCTGAACTGTTACTGTAACTTAAGTCAGAAGTAGCTAACAGCTAAGTTATTTAGCTTAATGTTAATCTTATTTACTTAACGTTACCTAAATGTGGGCGACTCGACATCGCTAAGGGGATGCAGCCTTTTTACCACATACGCCGTTACTTTTCTGTGGCACTCGGCAATTTGCTCCGCTGACAGCTTCCCCCTTGCTGCCAAGGTGAATGGGGTTTCTCGATTTACTGGCCGCGGTCTCTGGCCGGTCAACGCAGCAGCCGCAGCAGACTGGCTGATGCAAGCAGCATCACTCTGCGAGCGTCAACTGAATCAACTATGAACACATTTGACACAATTTTAGCAACTGGTAGTATATTAAAACTTTAGCTTGTCTGTGAAGAATAAGACAAAAAACAATTTCATATACCTGATTCCGTTTCCAACGCAGAGTTGCAGGCTGATTGTTGAACTTCAATGTCCGAAGTGGAGGAAGCGACGGGAGCAGGAGAGCAACGCAACACATCAAACACAGTACACTTGTTACCACACTGTATACCATGTAGTTGCCGAAGGTGTTTTTTCATATTAGTTGTACATCCTCCTTTAGCACTAATATATTTTCCACAGGTGTTGCACTGTGCTAATCCATCTTTCTTTAATCTAAAATAAATCCAGACTTTCGAACGACGTCTTCGGTCCATGTTCAGTCTACTGTTCAGGCAAGTGAAGTTTTGCGGGGCTCGCCGGGCAGAGTATATATATTTTTTCTGCGGGCGGAGTCATTATTTAATTTTTTCCGCCGGAAGTCCCCTCCACTTTCACAAAGTGAATTTTCATTGACTTTACATTTACTAGTTTAGACTGGACCTTTTCAATAGGCTCCCCGAGGGCAAACAATAAAATATGACCTGCGCCTAATTTTGCATAAAAAACTATATTTGTTGGCGTTGCTCCGCGGCGCATATACGCTCCGCTTTGCGTAGCTGTGTTCCGCCACCATCACCTCAGAGCGGCTGAAATGTAAACATGTCTCTGTAAACCGCTGAAGTGAGAATACTGGAGGCTTATGGTTGGACGGACTGACAGATTTGACCAAACCGTAGCACAAGGACTCGTGCATTGTGTCTTCAGAGTTTCTCCGGATCATCACATGGAGGAGCAGGACTTTTCGCGGTCCTCGGCAGGTGGACAGCGTGTCTTCATCGGTACAAATGGCCTGACCAGTAACTTTAAGGTAAGGAACATCAGTTTTGGATGTGTTTGTAAAGCGAGTGATGGAACTGATGTAGCGCGAGTTTGGGGAAACTGCACCGGGCTAGCACGAGTGTTGAACCGGTCAATACGCCCGTTAAACCTCGCTGTCTGGAGTCTAACTTTTAACCAAATAATATCTGAATGTTTCATTTGACGGATAAATGTTTGCTTCCTTTACCCCTTGACTCAGTTTTATCTGCGTTTGTGGGAAATGTGAAGATACGAGCGTTGAGATGTTTCTTTGCGATGGCAGGAGTTAACGGGTGTGGCTCTGAATAAATGAGGATGCAAACACGAGCACGCCAACTCATAAGAGCTTAATTCACTGAGTTTTTTCAGCTGGGTGGACAGCGGCTTCCGACGCCGCATCGCCGGCATTTAGGAATCGAAAAAAGAATCAAAATAGAAACGTCTTCTTAACAGTTCCGGAACCGGACTTTAGGAACCGGTTCTCGGTGCCCAACCCTAATTCTGTCTAGTGTCTACAGCTTTCGTTTTGTTGATGAACATTATGAAAAATTTTGTTATTTGTTTTTTTCACGATCAGAGGAAGCTAACAGGCTAACGAGCAAAGCTAACTGTGAGCCAGCGCCACTTAAGCAGTATTTACAGCCAACTTTTTATGCGGAAAAAAATTGGGTTATTGCTCAATGTACAATATCCCTCTCCCCGAAGTTGTGAAGTTATCATGGCCATGCAGAGGTTTTTTCCTTGGTTTGATGATGTGAATTTGACAACTGTTAGTGTGAATGTTTTGTTCCACCATTAACAAATCGAGATGTGAAGCCATTGACTATAGTTTTTACTTTCTGCATTTGTAACACATCTCCAATCTCTCCCAAAGTCTGTGAAGCCTCTGGTTCATTGGCCTTTTTAAGATTGAAGACTATCCACACAGTGTCAGCTACGTTTCACTGCTGTGTTTTCTCTCGGCTCTTAATGAAATATTTATCAGAGCACTTGACGGAGCTTTACACTGAGCTCTTGTGCAAGTATGTGGAGGTGGAGGAGAATGCCAGCAGCCAACTCCGTCTCAGACACTCCTGAATCTCTGGGCATTTCGCTGCTGTGCTGACTCTGCTTACACATCATCCCTCTGAGAGATCATTTTCGTGCATGGATGGGCCGCCACGGAGTCCAGATCTTAACCCCACGGAGAATCTTTGAGATGTGCTGGAGGAGGCTTTATGCTGGTGGTCACGCTCTCCCGTCATCAAAACAAGATCTTGGTGGAAAAATGAATGGAACACTGGGGGACAGATCTTGTGGTTCTTAGCCAAGGCTGTGGAGCAGACGAGTGAATTGCAGAAGCTTCTTTTAACTATTTTAACTAGCAGAGTTGTATACTATCCCGTGCCAGAAAGAGAGAGCGATGGGGGAGAGAGAGGCGTTGGGTCGGTGGTTCTAGAGTTTCAGTGGTGACTCAGTAATGCTTCATACAAATGCTACTACCCTAATATGGGGACCTGTTAAGCGGGAGTACATTCTAGAAAGTCATGTCATAAGCTCAGATGGAGCAGGGGCCGATACGACTCAATGGGAGCGACAGTATTGAAATGTCCAAAAAGAAAATGTCCATGTGTTTTCCCCGGTCATTATTAGGAAGTGATTGGATTGAAAGTCCTCCAACATCACGCACATGTCTTTGAATATTGTCACCACTTTTGGATGCCTTGATGGAGGAAATAATTAGACCATAGTTCATATATTCTAGAAGAGATGGCTTTGCACTTTGTTACAGTTTTTATTTCATGTGAATCGGCCCAGGAATTACAGATAAATTAGCAATAAACTAAGACTAGAAATCTGAATTTTGACAGTTACCATAGTTACCGCCATGGAATTTTCAGCTGCACCGCTCTCAATTTTAAACTGTTGCCTGGTTTCAGGTTCACATGACATTCTAGAACCTGAAAACAACCTATTGCTGGGTTGCAGGTGACGTCACAGCATTCTAAAGGCCAATACTATTATAAGGAGGAAAAATATTGTTGTTTTTGAGGACATTTTTGGTCTTGTACAGAGAGATTATGGACCCAGTGACTGATATTAATTCTATTTTTTGTAATTCATACATTTTCTTTTGAGCTACGACTTGTGAAAGTGTAATGCTGTTAATAGGAAAAACTGGCTACTGCCCCTCAGTCATGTTTGAAAACAGTTAAGGGGAAAAAACAATTTGGCAAAAAATCTAAACTTTCTCAAATTATTCAAAAACGACTTTATCAAATGCTGAATTATGAATATAGTTTTCTACGTAATAAAGATACAAAGACATGGAGAGGAGCAAAGTGGTTCAACAGCCCATAATGACATAAATAACGTGCTAATGCTAGCGCTAGCTACGGCTGCCGTTTTTTCGCTTCTACCGAACAATCTGCTGTGAATTAACATCATGTAATGCGGTGACCTCGCTACATTCCAAAGAGCCTATAGTTTAAAACTGAGGTCACGAGCAAGCAAGGAAACTATTATATTAACAATAACGGTCTTAGTTTTTGATTTCTGTCATTACTGGAATCCACGTGAAACAAAAAACGGTCACAAGGTTCAGTCTCTTCTCTGTCAGCGCATATACACTAAGATTAGTCTTTGTGAATCCTCCAATCAATACCAAATAATGACCCATTTCAATATTTGTAAATGTTCTTTTAGAAGATTTCCTCCAAAATCTGTTTCTGTCCCGTATAGTTGTATTGGCCCCTGCCCTCCATCTGAGATTATGACATCAAAGAATAACAAAAGAACAAAATTGCAGACATAGCCACTGAAATTATATATATTTTTTGCTGTAGGTCATGACATCACACGCATAACCTGTATTTATACAAAGCGCTCATCATTGTATGTATGTGCTATTCTAATAATGTCCTGCAGTCCACAGGCTACATGCTTGAGTCTAATTAAATTAAATAGCTTGGTCTAAGAGCATCGTGACGAAATAAGCCTTTGTTAAGAAATAATATAATTTCATTGTTTTGCATCATGCAGGCTTATTAGTGAAAGAGTTACGAATTAATGCATCCACAGTGAACACATCTATTTTTTTTAAATTGGAAATGTCAGCCAGTTTTGTTTTGGTTTTGAATGTGTAATTCTCTCCAGCTCAGACGGAAATGTCATTGGAATTGTCATTGAACTTTAGGCAAAGTACGACTCAAACCTCTTCATCAAGTTTGCAGACGACACAACAGTGGTGGGTCTCATCAACAATAGAGACGAGTCAAACTACAGGAGTGAGGTGAGCAGTCTGGCCATGTGGTGCACACAGAACAACCTCTCTCTAAATGTGGAGAAGACAAAAGAGATTGTTGTGGACTTTTGTAGAGCTCGGGTCCAGCATGCTCCTCTAACAATCAATGGTGCTGCAGTGGAGAGGGTGACCAGCACTAAGTTCCTGGGTGTGCACATCACAGAGAACCTCTCCTGGACCATGCACACTACATCTCTGGTCAAGAAAAGTAATCAGCGTCTCTACTTTCTCCGCAAGTTAAGAAGAGCCAGAGTCCCAGCCTCCCTTATGTGCTACTTCTACAGAGGGACTATAGAGAGCATCCTGACCAGCTCCATCACTGTGTGGTTCTTCTACAGAGGGACTATAGAGAGCATCCTGACCAGCTCCATCACTGTGTGGTTCTTCTACAGAGGGACTATAGAGAGCATCCTGACAAGCTCCATCACTGTGTGGCTCTTCTACAGAAGGACTATAGAGAGCATCCTGACCAGCTCCATCACTGTGTGGTTCTTCTACAGAGGGACTATAGAGAGCATCCTGACCAGCTCCATCACTGTGTGGCACGGCTCCAGCACTGCCTCCTGCCGAAGGAGCCTCCAGCGCATCATGAGAGCAGCGGAGAAGATCTGTGGAGCTCCTCTCCCCTCCATTAAGGACATGTACTCCACCCGTCTCACCCTCAAAGCCGTCAGAATCACCAGGGACCCTACGCACCCATCACACAGTCTCTTCAGAGTTATGCCTTCAGGGAGGAGACTGCGGAATCTAAGGGGCCAGGTCGAGTCGCCTTAAGAACAGTTTCGTACACAGGGCCATCGGGAGGCTGAACTCCCTGCCCTCCCACCCACCCCTCTTCCCCCGCTCCACAATCAAGGATGAGAGAAATATAATTTCGATTCAAGTCACATGGTTTGACAAATAAAACAATCTTGAATCTTGAATAAAGGCCGATACTATTATATGGAGGAAAAAATATGTTGTTTTTAGTAAATGTTTGGTCTTGTAAAGAGAGATTATGGACCCAGTGACTGATATTAATTCTATTTTTTGTAATTCATACATTTTCTTTTGAGCTACGACTTGTGAAAGTGTAATGCTGTTAATAGGAAAAACTGGCTACTGCCCCTCAGTCATGTTTGAAAACAGTTAAGGGGAAAAAACAATTTGGCGAAAAATCTAAACTTTCTCTAATTATTCAAAAACGACTTTATCAAATGCTGAATTATGAATATAGTTTTCTACGTAATAAAGATACAAAGACATGGAGAGGAGCAAAGTGGTTCAACAGCCCATAATGACATAAATAACGTGCTAATGCTAGCGCTAGCTACGGCTGCCGTTTTTTCGCTTCTACCGAACAATCTGCTGTGAATTAACATCATGTAATGCGGTGACCTCGCTACATTCCAAAGAGCCTATAGTTTAAAACTGAGGTCACGAGCAAGCAAGGAAACTATTATACTAACAATAACGGTCTTAGTTTTTGATTTCTGTCATTACTGGAATCCACGTGAAACAAAAAACGGTCACAAGGTTCAGTCTCTTCTCTGTCAGCGCATATACACTAAGATTAGTCTTTGTGAATCCTCCAATCAATACCAAATAATGACCCATTTCAATATTTGTAAATGTTCTTTTAGAAGATTTCCTCCAAAATCTGTTTCTGTCCCGTATAGTTGTATTGGCCCCTGCCCTCCATCTGAGATTATGACATCAAAGAATAACAAAAGAACAAAATTGCAGACATAGCCACTGAAATTATATATATTTTTTTCTGTAGGTCATGACATCACACGCATAACCTGTATTTATACAAAGCGCTCATCATTGTATGTATGTGCTATTCTAATAATGTCCTGCAGTCCACAGACTACATGCTTGAGTCTAATTAAATTAAATAGCTTGGTCTAAGAGCATCATGACGAAATAAGCCTTTGTAAAGAAATAATATAATTTCATTGTTTTGCATCATGCAGGCTTATTAGTGAAAGAGTTACGAATTAATGCATCCACAGTCAACACATCTATTTTTTTAAATTGGAAATGTCAGCCAGTTTTGTTTTGGGTTTGAATGTGTAATTCTCTCCAGCTCAGACGGAAATGTCATTGGAATTGTCACTGAACTTTAGGCAAAGTACGACTCAAACCTCTTCATCAAGTTTGCAGACGACACAACAGTGGTGGGTCTCATCAACAACAGATACGAGTCAAACTACAGGAGTGAGGTGAGCAGTCTGGCCATGTGGTGCACACAGAACAACCTCTCTCTAAATGTGGAGAAGACAAAAGAGATTGTTGTGGACTTTCGAAGAACGCGGGTCCAGCAATCAACGCGGGTCTAACAATCAACGTTGCTGCAGTGGAGAGGGTGACCAGCACTAAGTTCCTGGGTGTGCACATCACAGAGAACCTTTCCTGGACCATGCACACTACATCTCTGGTCAAGAAAAGTAATCAGCGTCTCTACTTTCCCCACAAGTTAAGAAGAGCCAGAGTCCCAGCCTCCCTTATGTGCAACTTCTACAGAGGGACTATAGAGCGCATCCTGACCAGCTCCATCACTGTGTGGTTCTTCTACAGAAGGACTATAGAGAGCATCCTGACCAGCTCCATCACTGTGTGGCACGGCGCCAGCACTGCCTCCTGCCGAAGGAGCCTCCAGCGCATCGTGAGAGCAGCGGAGAAGATCTGCGGAGCTCCTCTCCCCTCCATTAAGGACATGTACTTCACCCGTCTCACCCGCAAAGCCGTCAGAATCACCAGGGACCCTACGCACCCGTCACACAGTCTCTTGGGTTGGGATTGGATTCAAGGTTTTGCACCAACAAAAGGGGACACACAAAAAAACAGCCAGCCTTTCCAGTAACCTGATGGACTTCTTGAATTGAACTGTGCAGCAATATCTCAGAAGTCCTTGCCAATCATGCAACTCTGACAGACCCAATGCATTTGACATAAAACATGGAACATTTTAGAGGCTATATCTCACATGCTTATTGAAAGGGATTAAGTTCAAGTAATCCCTATTTACGAAAGACTTAAGGCTCATTCATACTTCCTACCACACCGAGAGCTGCAAGAACAAAATGAAGCCATTTTTGCCTTGTAACCATGGAAATGTCTTCAGTTACAAGACATATTTCTTGTATGAATGAGCCTTTAGACAAACTTAACTGATCCCCAAGGGAATGTGTGTCACAGCAGCTGCACGTACACTCTTAAAACAATCTTAAGTAGACAAGTAACCAAGAAAACAGTAATAAAATGGGATAAATGCAGAATAAGAACCAATATAAGATCCAAACAGCTCTGCGTGTGTACAAGACTTTTCATGGTTTAGCACCAAAGACATCTCTGACATGTTAGAGCCGTATGAACCATCGCAGGCCCCGAGAATATCAGGGGGGGTCTCCTGGTGGTTCCCAAAGTCAGGACTAAACATGCTGAGGCTGTGTTTCAGTTTCATGCAGCTAAATGAAACTTCATGAGGATGTGAGACAGCCCTCAACTCTGACAATGTTCTAAACTAGTTCTGTTTAGTTGCATATGACACTGAAAGTGCTTTAACTGTAATTCATTATTATGTTGATGTTTTAAGGTATAAGTTTATCTGCCTTCTTGTAATTTGATGCAACTGCGAAGCACTTTGAATTACCTTGTGTATGAATTGTGCTCTACAAATAAACTTGCCTGGCCAGCAAACGCTGCTAAAACCCGAGGAGCTGCTTTAAGTGGCTTTAACTCAGAATCTTGTTTCTTGAAGATTAAATTGTCAGCAAATGTGCGTCGTACTAGGCGTAGGAACTGATTGTAGTAGCTGTAGAATTCAATCATTCTAGAAGCAACAATATTTCATTCCTAAGCAATTGTGCCCATAGGGATGACAAGCAGCAGCTCTGAGAAAATGTTATTATTGTCTTGGGTGCGTAAGTTACTGCAAGGCTGACGAAGACTATTCAATTAACGTCTGTCTTAACATGGAGGCAATGTAAAAGCCCCTGTGAATCAGAGCATTAATTATGTCTTATCTCCAGCTCTGGCCTTCTGTCTCCTCTTGTCAGGTGCACCGTGTTAATCCCATATTAATATTAATTTTCCTGTCGCCCCATTGTTTCCGCAGCACATGCTCACAGGTGTACAATCCCGTCCCATGTGCAAACCTAGCCTTTCGAAAAATGTGCGTAAAAACAAACAAAAAAACTGAGCATGGAAGCACTAAAGGGGTGCAAGAAAATAACTCCTCAGCTTTGAATATCTCTCCAAAAAAAAAAGTGTGTAAAAACAGAGCTGTCCAGGAGCTCCCTCTCCTCACTCACTATCAGCGGCTTCCTGACAGCAGCAGCTTGTATTGAGTTGTAGAGTGAATGGGGAGCTGGAGTGAGGAGTCCACAGGGCCTTCTTTATCCTCTTCACACAGACAGGTTCAGTGAGTGCAGGTGACAGAGGAGAGCAGGGCTGAGGGCACACTTTCACACAGAATCACTCGGAATCACACGGAACATGACCCTTTCTGACCCGCTGCAGCTCTCCAGCGTGAGCACTTTTACCTCTGGAACCAGCACGGTCCACATCTGCAGAGAGAAGGTGTCACTGTACATTTGAGATGTGTGTTTTCCCCATTTATATTCCTATCCAAGTGCTAAAAAAAATGCGAAAAGTTGCTTGTGACTTTGTATTTATGGCCAGTCCAAGGAGACGGCACCTCAGCCAACAAAAGAACAATAGGCAGATAATTAGCAGTGATCAGCCATGAATAGGACAGATACTGGGTATTGATTATCTATGAATAGGACATGACGGACCGATACTGAGCAGATCGTTAGAGACGCTCTACTTCAAAGGGGTTTACCCACGGGTGAGAGTAGCTGGGTTTAAAGGGGAGGAGCCGGGCCAACCCTAACTCCTCCCCAGTGGTCTATATATTCAGCTGCGTGCAGTTTGTGACCTTTGTCGCTGACGAAGCCTTTTGGATGAGAGGCGAAACGTTCGAAGACTTCAACCACTGAGTACAGAAGATGAATCAAGTACCTTCATTGAAGATATTTATGGACAGTCGAAACACTTTGCTCTTTTCTTCAATTACATCATTGGATTTTAAGTAACGAATGATGGAAACACCAAATGTCGCAACTAAAATCCTTAATCCCCATAAAAAGTGTATCCGCTTTTTGGATCAATAATTTTTGGAAGATGGAAACAGATTTTTCGCATTAAGTTTCGCGTGCATGTCGCCTATAATGAACACGTAATCTTGACATTACAGGTAAAAACAAGCAACTGATTCCGACAAAGATAAATTGATGTGGCTGAGAACAAAACAAGAACAGAAAAAGCTCACGCAATACGCCCTCTGCTGGGTAAATGCTGCAATTGCGCCGTTCAAATGCCTGTTGTAACCAGGTCACCACTGCCCTTCCTTCACAAAAGCTCTTTGAAGGAAACACGTGTACATTTTCTTTTGTGCATTAATTATGTACAGTTTAGACAGAAGAACATTTTCTCTGATGGAAACACAACTTAAGTCTCTGTATCTTTATTTGGTAGAAAAATATATTCATAATTCAGCATTTGTTCAAGTAAGGGTGAAGAAATTGATGAAAGAATAGTTCAAAGGCAGCATTATTTATCACCATTTATGGGCAATTCCAAAGATGCCGTCTGCGTCTATGGAACCATCTCCATGGGTACGCATACATTCCATCCACAGAGACCATCTGGTAGAAAACCTACCAGAAACCTCAATAAACGATTGGTTCTGGACAGTCATAGAGGCCAAGGCGATGGAAAGTTTATTTTAGTAACCCAGCGGCTGTATGCGTGGTTAGCAAACGGATATGCTAACCACGCATACAGCCACGGGGTTAGCTAAAAGATCAAAATACACTCTGATATCAAGTTTTTTATTTAGATGTATGAGTTTGCAACCCTCCGAGATCCATTAATCCATTTGGACGCTTGGAAGGCTTGTAATCAGACACTCACATGTGTTCACTTCAGGCGGCGCCATTCAAAAAAAAACAACCTCTGCGCTGTTGCTCTTAAGTTGCTGTTGCTCCTAAGATCAGAATGAAAACGGTTTCCTGATTCTTTGTTTGTACGTTGGTGACAGTGGATTAGTTTTACTAGCCTCGCGCCCTCTCCTGGATATTATTTCAATGCGTGTGGGTAGTTGCTCACAAACCTCTTAAACCATGTTTGTAATCCAGTGCCTTGCTTATTGCGCCCGCGCCTGTGTTTCCATAAGTTTATTTAAAGCATAAAGTTCCTCTGATCCGAATGCCTGGGTACACGAAAGGCTTTTCCTCCTAATTAAGACGGCAGTTTTGATTCACTACTTCGTTATGATGTAGTAGAGGTGGTTATGTTGCTCAAAATTCAGATGATCTATAAATTATTCGTGAATGTGTGTGTTTGCGTCCTCGTGCCACGTTCACGCCGCTCTGAAGAGGCCGGTGCGCCACGTACACGCATTTCACATTGACAGTACACGGGAATCGACCGCACCTGCAGAGCAATCCGCGTTCGGTGTGTACGCACCTTCAGAGATGGTGCACCTCAGTGAAGTGTGGTGGTGTTTGGTGACGCTCTGCAACGCCACAGGCTCATTTTGTGTGTCCTTTGAGCACCAGAGCAACGGTTGCTTTAACTTGAGTGAGCTGGATATACATTATAGGCGGTGACCTGGGTGAGTGCCATGAGACAAACCGGTATTAAAGACGGTTTGCTAATTGATGACAGTCTGATGCACTGCGGAATGGTCGGTGAACACAGCAGAACGTGTGAACTCGTAGTCCATTCATTTGGAATAATAAATTATTATAATTCATATAGAATAGTATCTAATGCCCACATGGCGGCACGGTAGCACAGCGGTTAGTGCTCTCGCTTCACAGCTAGAAGTTCCTGGGTTCAATTCCCACCTGGGACGGGGCCTTTCTGTGTGGAGTTTGCATGTTCTCCCCGTGTCTGCGTAGGTTTCCTCCGGGTACTCCGGTTTCCCCTACCACCAAAAACATGTACAAGGAAGAATGTGAGTGTGTGTGAATGGTGGTGTTCAGAGGGACCGTTGGTGCAGATGTGTGCAGTAGCGACAGCGCTTCTGTCAGTCTCCCCCAGGGGAAACTGAAGCTACTAACACCGAGTATGGAGTGAATGTAAAATGTTCTCATGTAAAGCGCTTTGAGACCATGTCTGTGAAAGGCGCTATATAAATAAAGATCTTCTTCTTCTTCACATTTGCATAAAATTGCTAATTAAGGCAATATGTAAAAGAAAATGCCTCCATCCCTACTTATTTCCATAACCATTTGTTAATTGATAGTATGCAGATTGCCCGTTCCTGCTAAGAAGAAAGAATGTAATTTATACAAATCAAATGTTTTTTTTTAATTTTCGAATATCATTTGACTTAAATTTACATGAAATGCAAGTCATCTTTAGGAGCTCATGGTCTTAAATTTTGTAATTCTAGGTCTTAAAAATGTTTTGAATTTCTAATTGCAAATCTCTCATTTGAAGGCTTCTTAAATGCCAAATACCATGGCAGAGGTGTTCAACAACAAACATTAAATTTGGAGAGTGTTATAATTCCCTTCAGCTTTTAAATTCCGCCTCTTCATCCCTCAGCTGCATTGTGAAGTCCCCCTTTTTATTCACCTTTGGAAACATTTCAGCGCAGAAAACAGCTCCTCTTTGAAAGGCTGAGGGAGAGGTTACTGTGAGGACCCACCTCCATGGCCCTCCTCTCCCCGCGCTCTGGTAATGATGACGGACGCACCAGGTTTCTCCCCAAGTAGCATCTGTTTACCTCGAAACGGCCGGTCCGCCAATGAGGACGATCCGAAGCGGCGTCCCTGGAGTGGGCAGAGGGAAGCGCCAAGTACGAGAGCAGGGTAATTAACTCCGCTTTCTAATTAGGACAAAACATCCACCGAGGATAAAGTGTGCAGGAATAAACATCGGGACGAGAGAAAAATAGATGTGTCTCCAAAAACACATTAGCATAGAGTAGAAAGAATGATTTAATATTTTTATGGACGCAATTGGCAAAGGTTTTCGTTTGTTTTTAAGAGATATACAGTGCCTTGCAAAAGTACTAATACACCTTGAACATTTGCACATTTTATCATGTTTACAACCATAAACATAAAGATTTTTTTTTTTTTTTACTGAAAGTTCACACACAAGTAACAGACAACTGTGAAGTGAAAGCAAAATGATACATGATTCGGTTATTCTTCAAAAAATAGAAAACCGATAAGTATTCTTTGTGGAACCCCCTTTTTCTGCAATAACAGCAGCGAGTCTTCTGGGGTCTGACTCTACAAGGTTTGCACATGTAGAGACTGACATTTTAGCCCATTCCTCTTTACAAAACAACTCAAGCTCTGTCACATTAGCAGGAGAGCGTTTGTGAACAGCAGTTTTCAGGTCTTTCCACAGATTTGTAATAGGATTTAGGTCAGGACTTTGACTGGGCCATTCTAACACATTAATATGTTTGTTTTTAAACCATTCCATTGTAGATTTAAGGTCACCTCACACTACACGATCTAGTCATTAACAATTTTATATAGAATGGGGGGTCCACACTACACCACTGGATTCAGTGCGATTATAGAACGTCTGGGGGTTCACACTTAACGACTGAGAATCGTAAGAGTGAACGCACTAAACGATTCTGACAAACAGCTGATATATTATAACACATCTCCTCCGACTTCAAAAACTGACCCAAAATCCGCAAAGATAGGCGTGTGTTTGTGAGCGTGGGAAAACGTGTGTGTGTCCCGATTGGTCAGCGGTGTCAACAGTGTCACAACATCGCAGGGCAAAGCTACTGCTACTACGAAGCCTTCAACTGGCTATAGTTCTGTCAAATGGAGATAAGAGTTGGTGACACGAAGAAGCGGGACGTATTTCAGTGGATTTAATAAGCAAAGGAGACGGGCCTCAGCTCTGAGATGGAGGAGGCGGAGGAGACAGCGGAGAAAGGCGAGCCGCTAGCGGTGAGGGGAAGCTGAACAGCTTTATCCCTGACCTCTCTGGTGAGCTCCTTGGCCTTCATGATGTTGTTTAGTGACCAATACACTCTGACTCTGAGGCCCTCACAGAACAGCTGGAATTATGCTGAGAGTAGATTACTCACAGGTGGCCTCTATTTAATTGTTAGGGCAAGGTGTGAACTTTCTGCAGTCATTAGGAATGTTATAAAGGCAATTTAATGCACTCAGGAAAATGATGTATGAATACTTGTGCACGCCCCACTTTTCACTTTTCTATTTTCTATATGTATCATTTTGCTTTCACTTCACAGTTGTCTGTTACTTGTGTGTGAACTTTCAGTAAAAACTTCAAAATAAAATCTTTATGTTTAGGGTTGTAAACATGACAAAATGTGCAAAAGTTCAAGGTGTATTAGTACTTTCGCAAGGCCCTGTAACGTCCTCTACACAGCTCTTCTAAAAGCAACACTGTTGTTGAAAGTATACACTTTATGCCCTCGCGGTCCCTGTGCTCCTCCGGCAGGGGTCCTCATAGTCATTTCCAAAGTCAGGACACACTCACTGTGACAACAGCCTGCTGGAGAACCTCAGGACCATGTGGAACAACTTGCCGGAGAACCTCAGGGTTCTCTGGAACAGCCTGCCGGAGAATCTCGGGGCTCTCTGGGACAGCCTGCCGGAGAACCTCGGGGCTCTCTGGAACAGCTTGCCAAAGTCCCTCGGGGCCTTGTAGAACAGCCTGCTGGAGAACCTCGGGGCTCTCTGGAACAGCCTGCCAAAGAACCTCAGGGCCTTCTGGAACAGCCTGCCAAAGAACCTCAGGGCCTTCTGAAACAGCCTGCCAGAGAACCTCAGGGCACTGTGAAACTACTGCTGGAGGACCTCAAGGCCCCTCTGGAACAGCCTGCTGGAGGACCTCAGGACCATATGGAACAACCTGCCAAAGAACCCTCAGGGCCTTGTGGAGCAGCCTTCCTATGGCATGCTGGAACCCTCTGGAACAGCCTTTTTCATCTGTGTGCAGCTTCATGTCCATTACCTTGAGTGTGTGTGTGTATGTAGAGAGGGGGTTGGATTGAGAGTGAGTGAAAAGCACTTTAAAAGATTAAGCTTTGATTGGTTGATTTGATGCTGCATTCCACCATCTCCCCTCATTACATCTCCATTCACAAAAACATGACCAGCTTTGGGGTCCTCGTGGAGCTCTCACTTTCCAACGCGTCGCTATGGAATCCAAATAAGGTAATTTCCTTTGCCAATCGCAACAGTCTTTAGCCAATAGTAACAAAACTCTATAGAGCCCGTTTACTTAATATTCGTTTTTCCATCACAACATCTCCACTTTAGTAGCAGCTACAGTCGCCAAATCTTCAATCTTTTTTCCATATTTATCTCAATATTCTTCAGCAAAAGTTTCAAGTCGACATCTCTCAATTTTATTGTGTTCCCTATTCACCGGCAATGTCTCGTCTTATAGGCCCCCTAAAAAGTCGACTTTGCATGACATGTTCCTTTTAACTATTTTCTTGGCAGATGGTTCCACAGTGTGGTGATTTTGCTCCACCTGTGAACTCTGTCGACAGGTGAAGGCTTCAGATGACACAAAGGCAGAAGTCTACAGCCCCGGGGCCGACAGCCTGTCACCCGCTGTGAGCCGCACTCTGGAAGCTGACAGAGCACGTCAGCCTTGTCTTATTCACCCAGCGTCACGGTCTGTCATCAAAATGGGCTCAGCGTAATTCGGAAATTGGGGAATAACGGGGAGCAGGTGGAGGGGATTCCGATGTTCATGGGTTGAGTGCTATTTGTTCATTAAACTGTTTTTAGATACGTAAAAGTCTTTGGAGCCAGGCTTTTTGACACGTGTAAAGCCCTCATGGGGTTCAATGTTACAGCGAGACTTCTGGAGTCGCCCCTTTGCCACTATGGCGGGGGTGAGCCGTTCATTTTTACAAGGAGCCACATGAGTAACCTGAATTGAGTCAGAGGGAACGAATGTAAAGTGATTGTAATGTTAAGGGGCAGATATCATAAGATCACTCTTCTCTCTGCTCCTTTGCATTCAAACTGCATTGACTAAGCAGTTTTGCTTGGCACTTTTGAATGAAAAAATGAAAATGAAAAATATAGCGCCCACTCTGGCAGGGAATGGTAATGGTGATACATATTTCAGGATGGAAAGTGCCGAAAGAAAATTATATAAATTGTGGAAACGGAGTCAATTGCCGGACAAAATAGCTTGGACTGCAGTTTGCCCACCTCTGCTGAACGGGGTGGTTTGTACTGTTGGCACCCCACCAAGAGGACCAGAAAGAAGCGCTATCCTCGCTCACGATATCACGATACTGGAGGCCCGTCACGATACGATATGCATCACAACTGGTAAGTTTTGCGATATTTTGTCCCAGCCCTACAAATCATCATGCAAACAGTAATGGACCCCAATGTAAAAAAGTAAAGCACTCACATTTTTATAAGTTTTTACCATGTTACAATGCTCTTCTCTCTTCAAGAACATATCTGGAGCTGTGTTTCGAGCCGCTGGTTTAGCTTTGAGTAATCTTTGAATCTTCCCCAGTGGCTGTTCTTAGCAGTGCGGCGACAGCTCCACAATAAACTCCTCCTGAGGTCCTACGTGTAAAGGAAATGCTTTCCTCACCTCTCGATCTCTTACTAAGCTGAAGTAAAAACTCTGGTGCCATGCCATTGGTCCGACAACCCATTAGTCCGATGTCTCATTATTCCGAAAATGTACCATTTGCGGAGGTGCCATTAGTCCGACATCTCTAACCCAGTTGTGTTGTGGATTAGAGCCTTATACAACCACTGGCCCTAACCTTAAAGTCAGTGGACTTTTGCCTGAACCTAATTTCATTTTTCTACCCCTACTCAATGTGACATTTTCGGAATAATGAGACGTCCGACTAATGGGTTGTCGGACTAATGGGCCGACCCCAAAACTCTCGCCATCGCTTCACTACAGCCACACGACTCGGCACCTCTCAACCCCCACGTTGGGAACCTCTGCACTCGACGACTGGCTTATGGCTTACACAAGTTTGTTTCCGACCTTTTAATGACCTGTTTCTTTCCTATGTCAAAATGTTGCTACAGTTTAAGACGCAGACAAAAATATTTAATTTCCCATAATCCTCAAAGTATTCGGTAGAAGATACGATCAGTGTTTGCTTCTATTTCTGAGATGACAGTTCATTTTGCTGCGGCTGTAAATAATCTTTATCACCGATGTTATCACGCGCCCATTAAGCAGCGAAGATTCAAATGTGCGGGATTATCACATCGGAAGGAAATCATTTTTTGTCATTTATTAGTTTGTGTATGTTTCACTTTGTCTTAGGTCAAACTAACTTTTAGATGCGGAGATAAATCTCTGGTTTAATTTGCACCCAATTGCAGGATGTATTGTGTATTGCAATTTAGATAATGAGACATTCAATAGGACTCATCATGTTATTTTATTGACTAAATACCAGATAGATTGCCTTAGGCCTAAACTTTTCTATGCAAGTTTCTTCATGTTGATTTTTTGTGCTCAATAAAAACATATTTAATAGAAACCGTCTGGAACTTTGCTAACAACAAATTATATTGATCGAATCACAGACCATGTTGTCACAACAGTAACCGATTTAACCACTAGTAAAAAAATTATGTTCTTAAAAGTACCTGCATAGATGCTGATGCATAAAAATACTCTCTTGAATAGTATTTTCCTCTTGTTGCCATCTAAAGTTTTTTTCATCCCATTCCAAACATACATTGATTGAAACGGCATGATTTCACCAACGTTAAAAGACTCTTTTCTCTCATCAGTTGTTAATCATGGCCATTGGAAATCTGTAGAAATCCCCCCTGATCACAGACTACGGGCCTGATCGTCCACATGGCGCAAGGACAGCGTTGCTCAACGTGCCGGCCATCTTGCCTGTGCACAGCTGTTGTGCTATGTGGGCATTGGTTATCAAAAAGAGATGTCGACTCAGGCGTGGTTTATACCAAACAGCACTGAGCAATGCTCTACTATAGCAGCCTCACATCCTTTTCCTCGTTTACATCGCGCTGCCTTGTGTAATTCCTCTAACATTATAGGCTTTCATAAGCTCTCACAGGTCAAACTAAAAACTTTAATTATCCCATCGTGAGTTAAACATTGTCCGGTGTCCTGAGAGAAAGAGATGTTCACCCCCACCACCTCTCTTCCTTGCCCTCGACCCTGATAAGAGTCTGGTTGGAGGAAAAAGGTTGTTCTACATAACATCGGCATCGGCCATGGCTGTTTGTCCAGCCCACTCAATGCGCCGAGTCCTATACAGAAAAGGTTACGCCATAGTCTGCGTTAAGGAACACAAGATCGGGCCCTACGTGTCTTTGTAAAGAATAGGAGAAGCGTGTATTCTGGCTAGACTGGCTGGAAAATTCCACCCCATGACACGGTCCTGCTTCACACTTTGTCTTGTGTACTTTGACCACGTGATGTATATCTTTGAGTTCCCAGTTAATTCTGCACACTTTAAGAGGATGCACAAAACTTTGAACAATTATCAATCAAGTGATGTTTCTGTGCTGTATCCCAAGCAAGTATTGTTTTTTTTTATTTTTTGTTTTTCAGGCTTTCCTAATAAAATTACAAAGGGTTGGATTCTTCTGGTTGCGCATTTAAATCATAAGCATGGGTCAACAAAATGCTAATGGCGAAAAATTTAGGGGAATTGAGTTTGTTACATCTGTTAAATATTGATGAGTGTTGAGCATGTAATCAGGTTTTCTAATATTTTCTGGAAGCTGACACAGTTACCCTTCACTTCAGACCAAGATGCCTTTGACGAGCTCTCGACATCGTAAGTAAATCTTATTATGTAAATGCCATTGATCGAGACGCTGGTAAAACATTGGGTTGACCCGGGTCAGTTTATGAACTCCCTGAGCCTGCGGGTTGGTTTGATGGGGTGAAGGTGACGACACAGTGTTTGACAACCAGCACTGTGAGGAAACGGCCTTGAAATCATTCCTGACTCAGTCTAGACATTTTAGATTGTGTGTAGTGGTCGCGTTTCCACTTTGAGGCTCATTTATTCTCCCATTTCACTCCAAGCGTAGTTACGGTCACTGCATTTATGCTTCCACGCGTTCCTTATGGCCAGCATGTGTTATCGAAAGTTATCACTAGAGGGCGCTGAAAGTGCGTCGGAAAATACAAATCGGGAGAAGAAGGAGTAAACAATAAAGTCTTTTTACACCACATTTACCGGAGAAGAGACAAGAAAATTAGCTAACACAGTCATGGTTTGTTTGCTAATTGTGCCCAGTTGTGGAATCCAGGGTCACAACTCAATTTTGGGGCATTTTGAGATGGACATAGCTTCAGAAAGTATAGTCTCTAAGCTTTCCAATGATGTGTAACAAGTTATGGCAATTTGAAGTGAAGGAACCAGAATATTTACAAGCAGAGTAATTGGCTTCTAAAGTGTGCAGAGTTTCCCCTTCTCTGCTGCTGCTGCTGTGCGTCATAATAGGGCTAATTTACATCCCATTTAGATGAGCCATACCCGATCCCCCCACTGTAAAGCTCAGAGGGGAGAAATAGCAAAAAGCAAGAAAAATGTGCCATCAAAGAAAAAAAAGGGTTAGCAAACAGGTAATATATAAATAAATATCTCTTGCATGAATCCACTTCCCATAGAGCCTACCTCTACAGCAACTAGCGGACAACTAGCACCAGTATCCCAACACACACACATTTGACCAGAGGGAAAGAAGAACGCACACACGGTCATTAGTGCCGTGGACAATGACGACATTATCCTTAACCTGCACACACAGCTTACGAGCAAAAACAAAACGCAAACAAATCCAATCCACTGAACACACCACGTCAGCTTACAGCACAACAATGGCCTCATCAAAAAGCAAACGGACGCGATGGCACAGCGGCCACAAGCGGAAAAAAAACTAAAACTTTAACTCACCCGTCTGAAGTAACCTTTGCGTGGCTTCTGCTCAGCAAATGGATGGTGCAGTTGGTGCAAAATGCAGCTGCCCGTCTTTTGACAAACACATCCAGACGCTCCCACATAACCCCCAATCCTCTCCTCCCTCCACTGGCTTCCGGTACGCCATCGGATTGAGTTTTGTAAGGATTGTAACGATATCTGAACAAGCTTCTGACTCATGCTTTGCTCACACGCTACAGAACAAGAAGACCATGTCAGTGAGATTAGCCGATAAACAACGGTCAACACCATAATTGTCGTTGTAAAGTGCTATAGAAATAAACTTTGATTGATTTAGATTTCGTCTCTGAAAATATAAGCAATTTTGGCAATGGTAAATGGTCTCAACTTATATAGCGCTTTTCCACCTACATTAGGCACTCAAAGCGCTTTACGGCAAGGAACCTCTCACCCATTCATACACCAATGTACGCAGACACTGGAGGCGAGGTGGGTGAAGTGTCTTGCCCAAGGACACAACGACAGCGTGCACCTTCAGGAGGCAGGATTCGAACCCCCGACCTTCCGATCATGAGACGACCCGCTCTAGGCAAGGCAAAGCATGTTTATTTATACACAAGGCAACTCAATGCGCCTTAAATGTGTATGCACAAAATGTCTTATTTTTATGATAACATGTAAACATAACATGACAGAAACTTGCAATACATCATTATCTCATATTTATTTCAGTATTGTGCAGCAAAAGTTTCAAATCAATATCTCTAAATGTAAAAAAAAATTCACCCGCAGCGTCTCGGCTCAAACTTTGACTGCAATTATTTAATTAAGACCATTACAAATACCCTCTTGAAATGAACACTGAGGTTATTTCCAGCAACATAACCCTCAAAAGCCACATGCATATTAAAGAGAGACGATTTATAATTTAGAGTTAGCAGACAGTTTTCCTGCAGCACTTATGAGATAACAAAAGATGACTCAAACGCATACACAAAAAGGGCCTCTGTTGTATTGGAACATCACAAAGCTCGCCCACACAGCTCCGACAGTCATAACCTGCAGCGCAGCAACGTTTTAATACAATTTCCTCACATTGTAAGACATGTGTCAGATTATTGTACGCCTCACAGACTGATAAAAAAGGAAAGGCATCAAAGGAAAGTTGCGTAATTACGAAAGTGCCTCGAGGAGATCAAAAGTTGTGCTGTGTGTGGCTGAATTGAACTCGATAGCATTCGAACAGCAAATTTAACTGTGAAAAAAAGTCATAATGGGCGACTCCCCCCACTGCTGCGCCTCATGAGACGTTTCCATCACTGCCCAACTCCAACAAACACTCCTCTGCCCTCGGCCTCATCATCCCTCAGTAAGGCGTCCCCCTCACGATTTCACAGCGCCGACAGGTTTGATTTGAGGTCCAGCGGTGCCGCCCACGCCCATGCCTGGCTTCTGTATAGACTTTTAGAAAAACAATCCAATATCAAGAGTTTTAATGGTGTGCAGTCATGGATAGTAAAGCCTTCTCTGTGGGCGTAACCAATTTAAAATCACCCAAATATATTTTATTTTATATTATACTGTATATATATCTCCCCTCCTGGAGCCGCCACCTTAACGTGGTGGAGGGGTTTGAGCACCTGAATGATCCTGGAGCTCTGTGGTCGGGGGCTTCGTGCCCCTGGTAGGGTGTCCCAGGGCAAACAGGTCCGAGGTGACGGGTCAGACAAAGAGCGGTTCAGAAGCCCCTTATGAGAGACCAACAGGCCCGGGTAGAACCATAAGGCCGTCCTTCTGTGGACCCACCACCTGCAGGAGGAGCCACACGGACAAGTAGAAGAAAATGGATGGATTATATATATATATAATTATATAAATTATATTATATTAAAATCTATAACTTATAATAAAACAGGGCAAACTTAGCCTGGCTAGCTAACTAAAGTGGTATTTAGTCTGGGAACCACCCATTCACTTTCTCATAGGATAAGTGGGGTTTACGATTGTCCATAGCCGTTTATTGAGCTCTACAAATGTCAATGTGCGTCTGCACGTAGCCATAGTCAATCATATCAATTGTACCCAATGACACATATGTAAAGCCAAACGCTGTTCTTCTTTAAAATACATTTTAGAGCTAAACTATTTAGAACATGGTCTAAAGCTTGATTAAAAGATAGCTTTGCCATGACAATGTAAACATTGTCATCGTCTTGCCGTCCCTCCCCGTTCTGTGATTGGTCCCCAAATCCATGCAAAGATTTCAGCCTTGGTCTCCAGGCTGCTGAGCAGTTTAACATGATTTGAGCGCACAAAGCTGCCTTTTTAGCTTTTTCATTTGGCCAACAAAGCAGTAAGGCCAGGGGTGTCCAAACCTTTTTCAGCGTGGGCCACATATTGAAGTGTATTTTGAGTGGAGGCCCACAGATCGATGGTCAATGCAGTGTAAATTTCAACCGACTGTTATCCAGTGCCCCACACCTTAAGTTAGACTTGAAACCATCAAATCAGCTCTTTCATACAATGAAATGTTTCTGAGTATATAATTGTGTAGAGTTATTAAACTTGTAGTAAAACGTACCATCTCTGGCAAAGTGTGTCAATTCAACAAGAACCCTGAGGGCCACCAAAAATTGGTCTGAGGACGGCATTCGGCCCCGGGCCGCAATTTGGGCGCCCCTGAGTGAAGCCTCACCAACACCTTATAAGCACGTATCTATTGGAAGTACTTCAAAATTAACACAAAACTTCGATCAAATCAAGTTGTTTTACATAGCCCGACAGGAGTTGCACCAAACATCAAAACTGTGAAACAAATCTCCAACGTATGAAAAAGTAAAGTCTAATATAAAGGGAGTTACAGAAGATACAGAGACACAGAAAATGAAAAAGTGGTTTGACGGCCCTAAATTTGTACATACAACCGTGAATGCTAACAATAATTCTAACGTTAGCTTCACGCTAATGCTAACTGCTAGCAAAGAAACAGAGAAATGTCGTCCCTCCAATCATGCATAATTATTTACTTAGAACAAAGCGAAAATCATCATGCAAAGATATATCAAGATATATTTATTTGTTATAATGTTGATAATTATAGCTCACAAGCTTGTATAAACCCCAAATAAAACATATCAGCAACATCTCCGGATGAGCGCAGTCTGGAGAGGACTGTCAGGAAAAGGCCATTCAAAAGTGTGGGGGACCTTCACAAGGAGTGGACTGAGGCTGGAGTCAGTGCATCAAGAGCCTCCACACACAGACGGATCCTGGACATGGGCTTCAGATGTCAGATTCCACTGGTCGAGGCATCCTGGTCTTCCGTAACACCTCAGCAGGGCCACAGGCTGAGAGCATCCATGCCACGCAACCGCATTAAGGCAGTCATTCAAGTAAAAGGCCCAAACTGAGTACATATGCATGATTATAGTTTTCAGAGGGCCCACATTTCTCTGTTTAAAAATTACTTTTTTAAATTGATTTCATGTAATATTCTAATATTCAGTGATATTGAATTTGGGTTTTTTTACAAGCTGTAAACCAAAATAATCCAAATTAAAACAAAGGCTTAATAATATCTCATTTTGCACGTCATGAGTCTATGTTAGTTTCACATTTTATGCTGTATTACAGAAATACACTTTTCACGATGTTCTAATTTTCCGAGTTTCACCTGTATAATGAGCTATTTCCTTATCTTTTCCAGTGTAGTGATACGATGGCCTTTATCGATCTCACAGTGGATAGTCCGGAAAACAGAAATGACGCAATGATGCTAAAATGTGCAATCAAAGAAGAACGGGATAATACGGGCATCTTATTTACCATTAGTAAAGAACTTTAAAGGGGGAAAAAAATAAATATAGAAATCATTTTAAAACATTCCGTCAATATATAACACATGTGGCAGTGCAAAGTTTACAGTCACAGTGCAGGTGACCGATAACACAAGTTGACAGCCAAAAAATGGTCAGGGGTTTCTCAACTGATTTAGACTAATGTTGGTGTTCTGAGTCCGAATATCACACGCATTTTGCTCTATCAGGTCAACTTTTTGAGATACAGCCATAGTGTTACGGATTACGTACGACTACGTTATTATGAATTCTGCTTACTTTGGATACGTTGACTTTTATTTCTTGAGGAAAACGGACAAAACGTCAAGGGTTTCTCGGCTGATGATCCGCAGAAATTTGTTTTTGACGCAAAATCGATTTTTAAAGCATTTCTGTAGCAAAAAATCCTGACCTGATTGAGCAAGACCAAGGTCATTTTCGGACTCAGAGCCTCAAAATTAGTCTAATTCAGCTGGAAAACCCTGGACTATTTTCAAAAAATATTTTTTTGTTACCCAGTGTAATGTGACACTGACGCGGAGCTTATTGCACGTGGGTCACTTTACTGCTAGATACGAAGGCTGCACGGCGCATAAATGTCTGACTTTAACGAAACACTGCAGAGCCAAACCCAATGATTTCCTATTTTTTTTCCTACCTTTCACTGTTGCATAAGCCAGTACCTTCTCTAACTGGGTCGAAGTGAACTCATGGGAGCTCAAAGCCGTGTCAGACAAAACAACCAACAGCGGGCAATCCGTCACTCACTGTCCACTCCCGTTGTGCCTTTGTCAGCTGAAGACATCAACTCAGTGTATACAGAGAGGCCTTTTGTTTTTTCATATCCTTTTATTCATCCTGTACAGTTGTAGCAACATAAAGTACATGTTGATAAAAGCTTAAAATGTGACCGTTGCTGTGATTTTATGTGAACTAAATTAAACTATTTAAATATGGTAAATTCATGCTCATTAGCTTCATAAATCAGGGCCCATTGTTAGTTTTTTTTTGTTTTTTTTTACAGCAGGCCCCTTTTTAATTGCTCCTCCGAGATAGGAAAAGTACTTTTAATTAAATCGTATGATTTGGGGGCGGAGTGTAACGAGCGTCGACACAGTTCTCCACTGGTGGCCCCTTTTCATTATATCCAGTGAGCGCGACCCATTAGAGTTACTCACTGATGTAATTACTTTTGAACATTTACACTTATTACATTATTATCGGTGCAGTGAAATATGAGACCGCGTCTGGTTTCGAACAAAGAAAATCGCACAATGTTTAGAGGCGCTGCCGGAGTATGTTTTGCGTGGAAAAAGGAAATTCTAAAGAAAAAGAACAAATTGAAGTCAAGTCTTCATTAGTGGAGCCGACTGAACCTTATGTTTCGGGAAAAGGGCGAGGGGAGTTAATTTGTAAATAAAATAAAGGGTCAATGGTCACATTTATATAGCACAGGGGTGTCAAACTCATTTTGGGTCGTGGGCCGAAATTCAGCTGCCACGGCGGGTCGCGGGCCACATATAATGTCAACAGGAAAATATTTAATTTTTCCAATAAATGAATAATAATAACAACAGCTTACACTTTACAAGTTTCTCAAAGTGCTACATAGGATTCATTAGAGTGAATGGTCCTCTTTTCAACAGTCTTATTTTTTTCTTGCAAAAGAGATGTCAACATTTATCAATTATATCAATCGATAAAATAATGTGAAAACATTCAACAAAGATCACTGTATACATATAGGAAGAGGTCAATTTTTTCTCTTTTTTGACTGAAGAGGGCGCCAGAGTCCACAGAAAAAGCAGGTAAAGCGATAGAACTGACTCAAACACAGCACCCCTAGCGGACAATATAAGAACTGCAAATTTGAAAGAAAATGAAGTTTATTCTTCTTTAATAATGCATATTTATCCCGTGGGCCGGACTGAACCCTGGCCGGTTCTGGCCCGCGGGTCGTACGTTTGACACCCCTGATATAGCACTTTTCTGTCATTAGGCTCAAAGCGAATTTCTTTTGGCGACCAAACAATATGAATAGTTAGCGTAAAGCAACGAAGATGCGCTAAAAGGAAAAGGGGTATGGATACTTTTGCACTTCCCACTTTTCACATTTTATTCATAAAAAAAAAAAGTTCAAAATCATGTATAATTTTCATTTCACTTCACGATTGTGCGTCACTTAGTGTTTGTCTTCCACGTAAAATTTCAACAAAATATATTCTTGTTTGTGGACCATTTCAACCCACTGAATTTAAAAAAACAAATATAAGGATGTGATATTGTCACGATATACTGAAGGGGACTCCTAAAATGTGTATAATATTGAATACAGAAAACTGTTGATTACCAGAAATAATATGGCTGTGATCATTACTAAGACTTTGACTGTTTTGAATCTGATATTTGATATGAACTATGGATCTACGGTGTATAGTAATTTCATTGTGACATAATTGACAAAGCGCTGTAGACAATAGATGTGTAAATGTGAATATATGTATAGGTGTTTATGTGTATGTACATGGGTGTATATGTACAGTGTCTATTGCATGTTGTTTTGGTTAAAGCAGATTGAGGATGTATCATCGTGCATGTGAATGATTTATGATCTGAAAAGGGAGCAGCCATTGTGGGAGCTGGTGATGTGGTGGTGGACGGTGGCTTCCTGCATTGTCCACTATTGGCTCCCACCATATTTAAGTAATTGTGACACTCAGGGCCAGATCTTGGGCTGGTGCACGAGGGGCGCAGACTTCCTAGCAAACTATTTTGCGAGCGGCGGAGCTAAGTGCTTTGCGCCACTTGTGAGAGGGCGTCATGAGAGGAGGCGACTGCTCTGATGGACAGCGCCGCTGACATTCATTTCCTGACAGATCAAACTGAAAACTGTATTTACCACATCGTGAACTAAACAATGTTCAGGGAGAGGGAGAGAAAGAGCTACACTTGTCCCGCTTGGCGTGAACGCAAAACGAAACAAATGCACATGTTCACCCCACAACCCCCTCCCGGCCACGGAGTCGATCTGGTTGGAGGAGAAAGTGTGTCTCCACCCCAGTACTTCCCACAAGTCTGCAGTTTGAGTCACGATCGGGCCCTTAGGGGGGAGGTTATACGTTTTTCCACTTCCCACTCCTTTTCCGAGTTCATGTACAGGCAACCTAATATAAAACGTTATGTAATGTGAATATGTACATGATTTAAATATTGTATAATTTTGCAATTCCCCTCCTGGAGCCGCCACCTTAACATGGTGGAGGGGTTTGAGCGCCCGAAGGATCCTGGAGCTCTGTTGTCGGGGGCTTCGTGCCCCTGGTAGGGTCTCCCATGGCAAAAAGGTCCTAGGTGACGGGTCAGACAAAGAGCGGTTCAGAAGCCCCTTATGAGAGATCAACAAGCCCGGTTAGAACCATGAGGCCGTCCTCCTGTGGACCGACCACCTGCAGGAGGAGCCATAGGGGCTGGTGCAGCTCCAACATCTGCCCCCTCGACCCGGCAACGGACAAGTGGAAGAAGATGGATGGATGGATAATTTTGCAATTGTGAAAACTTCACACAATCATGCACATTTGCATAAAGATTTCATGTAATAATAACACGAAAATAAAAGTATTCGAACTAATGTTAACACTTCTTTGTTTTGTGTAATTGCTTTTATGGATAAAACAGTTTTGTTTGGCTTTATTGTGTTTTTATTGTCATTGTGTGTGTCTTTTGATGCTGTTGAGTTATAGTGTGTTTTGTTGACGTTTTAATGAGACACCTTGACCCCGGCCAGGGCAGGACGCTCTGCAGTCTAATCTCATTTGGCGCTTCTCCTTCTGCTGCTGCCACTAAACGGATTATGTTCAGAGCTGTTTTCTGAAGTCGACCATGACCTTGCCTGTGTCTGCCGGGAGCTCGCACAAAGGCCCGCCGCCATCCAGCGATTACCGGCGTAAAAACACACTGACGAACGTGACTTCAATCTGACTGCCTGGCGTCGGTGTTTGGTAGATTACGATTACTGCTTTGAAAAATCCCTCTTCACAAGGTAGAGGATCGAGTGGTCGCCGTAATGTCTCAGAAGAATAACTCAAATGTATTAGGAGCTGTAGTTTGTGTAAGCTCACAACCGACACTTCGCAAACGCACTAGGGCTGGGCGATATGACGATATTAGACCGTCTCACGATCTGTCATTTTTGTGGGATCGTTTTATCACGGTTCTAAGCACTTCTGCACAGTTGAGTCTTTTCACCGTCAGTGACGTAAACCCAGGCCGCGCACTTTCTGCTACGCAATGTCGGACGCTAATGCGAGCGTTTGGCAGCGAGCCGCTCCTCTACAGTCACATACAAGACCAGACTCCTCAATCTGGAGCTTTAAACCCAGCGTCCTGTCTCTATTTCAGCGCTATTTATGTCTTTAGTGTCTTTCCCCCGTAACGCTGCTGCTCTGCTCAGCGTGTGTTTATTTATTTACCTGGCGACACATGTGTGAAGAAGCGAGTGTGTCCTTCGTCCTCACAGTTCTGTAGGCGCCGCATCTTCTCATCTGTTTAATTTAAATCCTGGACCGTGTTCGCAAACGCTGTTTATCCAAGTCTTTGAAAATATAAGACTTGTCCAGCTTTGGTGAATTACTTGATCAAGTAATAACTTATAGTAACTCTCTGCTTCCGGTTAGCCTTTTACACAATAAAAGACACAGTATGTTATCGCTTCAGTAAGACTCTTATTGTTAAAGGGTCAGACAGTGACAGAGCGCTGTATCACAGTAACTTGACGTTATGAGAGAGACGTCTCAGAAAAGACGCCAAACAGCAACAGACACGAACAACAAGCCTTTACCAAACTTAGCGTTACTATTTTACTTTTATTGTCTGAGTTTTATTGTGTTTTTTAATGTATAGAGTGAGTTTGCTGTAGTTCTAAGTCTATTTTTGCTTTGTTGATTATCACAAAGTTGAACAAATTAGTATATTAATTCAATATTTTTCTTCCGTGTGTAATTTAAGTTATTTTAGTTACTATAAGAAAATCGTGATAAAATCGAAATCGGGAGTATATAATAAAAAAATCGTGATATTCTATTTTTGTCATATCGCCCACCCCTAAAACGCCCCCAAACGGTCACTGACCAATCTCACCTCATAGCAACCATTGGTAGCAGACATTTTCCGAACCTCTTTCCAGAGAAGGTAATGGTGCGCGGCCAGGTTGTCCCATTTCTGGCAGAAAAAAAAAGAAAATCAGAATTTCCTGCAAACTTTGAATCCAAGGTAAGACTTGTTTCCCATCCAGTTAGTCGTTTGCAGTGAGTTATATAAGCTGTCGCTGCCGGACATCGTCCGCTGGAATATTTGTCATGTTTACTTTTGAAGTGCTTCAGGAAGCGTTTAGTCGCTCTTAGCAGAGCCTTGATATTACAGCCGCCGGTGGTTGTTGTTTTGCAGCGCTGATAGCACCTGGTTCATAGCGACTGGAGAACCATGACTAAAATGTTACCTCGCGGAATAAAGAACGAATGTGAGAAGAGATTTAAAAATTCTTCATTGAGCATGTTTCGCTTCTATTGTGTTTGTTTGTTTGTTTGTTTGTTTACTTTATTGTACCTGTAGGGATTTTCTTCACACACTACTCCTTGCTTTTCTTGTCCAAAAGTAACTGATTAAATCTCTAATAAGAACCTAAAAAAGAAAAGCACTTCCTAAAGATTGTCGCCGCTCGTCTTTGGTCTATTTCCAATCTTTATGGTCAGTGTGAGACCTGAGTTTTTTAACTACAAGTTAATATTTTCCCCATGACGGGTGATCTTTTGTCTCAGGCAACCATAATCGTGCAGTGTGGACCAGTGTTAATTTTGACAAGATATTTTAATTTAGTTTTAGTCTTAGTCTTTTGACAAAAATGTAATTCAATTTTAGTCGAGATTTAGTCAAAAAAATATCTTAAATTTTAGTTGAGTTTTAGTGGACTAAAATTGCAAGTCAATTTAGTCGACTAAATTTAGGACAAATTTAGTCGACTTTGTATTAATAATATTCATTATAATCATATTTAATCGACTTTGTATTAATAATATTCATTATAATCATATTTAATTGACTTTGTATTAATAATATTCATTATAATCATATTTAATCGAGGTCCTCTGCTTCATGGAGCTGCTCCCTCATGAACAAAGCTCAGAGCTGTTCCTCTGGCAGTGAATTTACATGATATGAGGCTCTTTCAGACGGTCAATAGAAGTTTGGATGATTTTAGTCTCTCCTTTTCATTTTTATTTAGTCTTATTTTAGTCGACTAAAATATCTGGACATTTTAGTCATAGTTTTAGTCGCATGAAAAAGTTTTAATTTAGTTTTAGTCCAATTTTAGTCGTCAAAAAAATCACTTTGACTAAAATTAAGACTACATATTTTAGTCGACGAAATTAACACTGGTGTGGACCTGGCTTTAACCTGCTGTCTGTCGTCTTAGGGTTAGGTTTAGAGTTATTTTCTCCAATTATGCATATCCAAACCTCGGCACGGGAGCACTGTGGTTAGCTGGCTGAATGATGTGTGCAGTCGCAACAGCGCCTCCTCCAGGGGAGAATGAAACTACATACAACAAACACCCGCATGGATTTACAGACTAAGGACATTCAAGAACTAAAAACAAGCCTGCAGTTCACGCAAGGTGAGGTGGACACTTTAAAAGAACATAATCTGAAACTCACGGAGCGCACAAACACCTTACAAACGGATTTTTACAAAGTATGTGACAATTTACACATCATCACGGACAAACTGGAGTATCTGGAGGGGCAGAGCCGCAGAAACAACCTGGTATTTGAGGGAGTGTTGGAGTCGCCCGGGGAGACTTGGGCCGACGCCGAGGAAAAGGTGAAAGAAATACTGAAGGAGAAGCTACAGCTAAATCACGCGGTGGAGGTGGAGAGGGCTCACCGCGTAGGGAAACACGACGGCGGGAGAGACTGGCCGAGACCCATCATCGCCAGACTACTGAGGTGGAAGGATCGTGAAGAAATCTTACAGCGCGCTAAACGACTCAAAGGAACAAAAATTTTCATTAACGAGGACTACACCGAATCAATAAAAAGAAAACGCAAAGAACTGATGCCGGAGCTGAGAGCTGCACGAGAAAGGGGGGAGATCGCCTTCCTGAGATATGACAAACTCATTATACGTCCACGCAGCAGTACACCACATCCAGTATAAACACCGGGAAAAGCGTATGGATTTTGGTATGTAAAAGCACATAATCTCACATGTCTAGTAATACATATAGTTCTATAGGAAGCACCGACTTGGATTTTTCAATAAGGAGAAATGCTGAAGCAAACTCCCAGGATTTTACATTCTCTCAGTACGACCTACAGAACACTGAGATCGACATCGACCCGGAAAATAACTTCTTTTCTAGAGCTACCAATGACTGTCAATATTACACAGAGGATCTGTACAATAGTAAACTTAAGAACATTAAGGCATTCACTGTAATCCACTTCAATAGTCGAAGCCTCTATGCAAACTTTGACCACATCAAAAGCTTCTTAAAACAGTTTTCCACACCATTCAGTGTCATCCTAATCACAGAAACATGGATCAATAATGACAGAGAATTTGAGTTTTCTATTGATGGTTATGAATTTATAAGTATGAACAGAAGGAACAAGCATGGAGGGGGCGTAGCTATGTTTATAGACTCCAACTATAGTTACAAAGTAATGGAAAATAAGACAATGGTGGTGGATGATACACTTGAATGCCTTACTGTTGAAATTACAAGGCAAAAAAAGAAAAATATTATTGTGAGTTCTATCTATAGAACACCTGGCTCTGATATAGATGTTTTTTCTAAGTGGATGGAGGAGCACTTTTCAGGATTAAATCATAAAGTCATGTTTGTGGGGGGAGACCTCAACATCGATTTGTTAAACCCATATAAACATAAAAAGACGGACGAATTTATAAATACTTTATTCAGTATAGGTCTGTTTCCTCTAATAACCAAACCTAGTAGAATTACAACCCATAGTGCAACCTTGATTGATAACATTTTCTCAAATGAAATAGAAAATGATACAGTCAGCGGGTTAATGATAAATGATATTAGTGATCACCTTCCAGTTTTCGTTATGTATAAAAATGGATATGTAAAAGATGAAGAGGAAAACAAGTATTGGTTTAGAAGGGTAAAAACAGAGAAAACTATTGATGCATTTAAAAAGGAGCTTTTAGCTCAAGACTGGAGTATTGTGTACAGAGAGAATGACACGAATATGGCATATGATGAGTTTACGCGAGTATTTCAAAAGGTATACGACAAAAACTGCCCAATGAAGAAATACTGTAAAAACAGAAAGTGTAAAGAAACACCATGGATGTCTAAGGGTTTACTAAATGCTTGCAAGAAAAAAAATAATCTTTACAAAAATTTTATAAATAACAAAACAAAAGAAGCTGAGGATAAATATAAGAAATATAAAAATAAACTGACAGGTATCATTAGAAAATGTAAACAGGATTATTATAATACATTGTTAGATAGCAATAAGAATAATTTTAAAGGTTTATGGAACATCTTAAATAGTATAATTAGAAATAAACCGAAAACGATTAATTATCCAAAATATTTCAAAGATGAGGATAACACTTTAAATAATATGAATGAAGTCGTCGAAACATTTAATAAATTCTTTGTAGATGTTGGACCGAACCTTGCTGCAAAAATTGCAAACGTTGAGAACTATAATTGTGAACTGATAGAAGCAAATCCTATGTCCCTGTTCCTCAAACCTGTGGAGGAAAAGGAGATACTGGACATTGTTAAAGGGTGTAAAAATAAGACCTCGACCGATTACCATGACATGGACATGAAAACTTTAAAAACTGTTATTGAAAGTATCTCTAAGCCGTTAACTTACATTTGTAACTTATCGTTGCAAACTGGACAATTTCCTGATGGTATGAAAGTAGCAAAAGTGATTCCTCTGTTCAAAGCAGGAGATAAACATCTCTTTACAAACTACAGGCCTGTTTCCCTTTTACCGCAATTCTCTAAAATCTTAGAAAAGGTTTTTAACTCTAGACTTGACAGCTTTATTGAAAAGTGTAATTTACTCTCGGACAATCAGTTTGGTTTCAGGAACAATCACTCAACCTCACACGCGCTCTTCGATATAACTGAAGAAATAACTAATGCTGTAGATAACAAGAAATATGCAATAGGGTTATTTATTGACCTGAGTAAAGCGTTTGATACAATAAACTATGATATATTAATTAATAAACTAGAACATTATGGGATTAGGGGGGTAGCTCTACAGTGGGTTACCAGTTACTTAAAAAATAGAAAACAATGTGTGAAAATTGGTGATTATCAGTCGAGTTGCCGACAAATTGTCTGTGGTTTACCTCAAGGTTCTATTCTTGGCCCAAAATTGTTTAATATGTATATTAATGATATTTGTAAAACATCTGAAGTACTTAAATTTATCTTGTTTGCTGACGATACAAATATTTTTGCATCAGGAGACGACTTGCAACAGCTGTGTCGGATTGTTAACTTGGAACTCAAAAGTGTCAATAAGTGGTTCAAACAAAATAAATTATCTCTAAATCTGAGTAAAAGCAAAATGATGATATTTGGCAACTGTAATTGCAATGCTCAGGAAGCAATTCAGATAGAGGGTGTTGTTATCGAGCAAGTGCATGAAATCAAATTCCTTGGTGTGATTATTGATGACAGAATTACTTGGAAATCTCACATTAAATATATATCTACGAAAATTTCTAGAAGCATTTCAGTAATAGCAAAGCACATTTTAAACATCAAAGCTCTACATACCTTATACTGTTCTCTGATTTTGCCCTACTTATATTATTGTACTGTGGTTTGGGGTAGTACTTACAAAAACACAGTTAAACCAATAATATTGTTGCAAAAAAGAGCTCTCCGAGTAATTCATAAAGTTGGGTTTTTGGACCACACAAACTCATTATTTTTAAAATCAAAGATCATGAAGTTTTGTGACATTGTTGAGTTCCAAACTGTACAGATGTTATTCAAAGCAAGGTATAAATTGTTACCAATCCAAATACAAAGAAGGTTCCAAGAACGTACTGGTTGTTATGAATTACGTGATGAATTAAACTTTAGGATTCAGAAACATAGCACAACTTTGAAAAGTTTTAGCCCAACAGTTAATGGTGTACAATTGTGGAATAAACTGGAGATGGATTTGAAACGATGTCCAAACATCAACCTGTTTAAATATAAATATAAACAAAAGACTTTTGAAATATACAGACAAGAAGAAATGTGTTGCCACTAGGGGGAGCAGTGGGATCAATTATGTGTATTGTTTCCTCTATAATCTGGAAGAGTGTTGCTGCTTGGAACGGTTGTCATTCTATTGCTCAAATTCACAAACGGAGAATTAGGGTTAGGAACATATTCTACAAAATCAGCTGTTAGGGCAGCCGTTTAGGGGTTTGTTGATTGGGAGTTACTGCTCTCTTCAAATGGCCCGCTCTACACTCTGGCTTTTTAATGCACCACACTATGCAGGGCTACAGCATACTTCATATATAACTCAATTAAATAAATATATAATAATAATGATTATGAAAATTACACCCAAATTAAAATTATACTGAGAATGGAAATGACAACTGGGAAGTATCAAGATCTCGGAGTATAATACCTGTTAATGTACCTTCATAACGTGAAAGTAACTCTCGGTTATCAAGGGTGAAAATCTGAAAGAAATATATTAAGGATCACATTTTTATTTTATTTTGACTGCTTTGTACTAGACATCGTACATGAAAAAAGATTGTTGTTGTAGTTGTGCGTTGTTTCAATTAATTGTATAAACAGTTCATATATTTTCTTTGTAAGTTTGTAAGTTGGCCTGTACGAATGTAGCTGCTTGAAATGTTTTGTAATGTTCTTTTTTTATTTTTTTTATTGCACTTGGGGGTGGGCACTCATAAGCTTTTGCTTCAGCCCACTCCTTTTGAGCACTATGTGTACTGCTCAAATAAACAAATAAACTAAACTAAACGTGACGAGTGTGGGCTGAATATAAAATTGTCTCATGTTTGTGACCATGTCTGTGAAAGGCGCTATACAGATAAAGCGCTTCTTCTTCCTCTTCTACCTCATTTGAAAGCCAAGACCTTCTAGTTTCTAAAACATAAGTTACATGACATTTGCCTTCCCTAATCATCAGATTGTAAGCAAGGCATGTTTATTATACTGCCGCAGGGTGGTTCTTTTGAATGAAACAAACAAACCTTAAAACAGCAAAAATTATACCATAATATAATAATCTATATAAAATGTGTGTTTCGTGGTCAACATTTTCATATAGCTAATTAGCTAAAAAAAAAAGTTCAGTTCCATGGGAAACATTAATGGGTATTTTCCCTCTGAAACCAGAGCAGGTTTTGAGGCGGGCGGAAAGTGCTCTGAGCTAGTGAGCGAGGTCTGTGAGGATATTTGACAAGTAACTAGTCTATCTAGAGACATTAGCAATATTAGCTCATAGAAGCGTTATACAGGCGCAGTGAATGACAGATGGCCACCCAGACAGGAAATTAGCCTCGGTGGGAAACGTCACCGTGATGGCTTCTTAATGAAACTGCCGTCCTGTACGATTGTATATTGAGACAGGAACGGGGACAGCGTTGTACAGATAAGAGCAGACAGATTTGAGATCAGCCTCGGAGGAAATGAGCTGCTGTGCCATATGTGTCAGACCGCACCGGGGAAATCTGCCGCTATCACATGCCTCAAATGTCATTGTGAAATATGTGTCTCGCAGAATGAACAGCTCACTGGCCGTCGCACACTGAAGTCAAGGCAGTGAAACGTGTGAAAGATGTGAAAGACGTGGTTGATTTATGGAGTGGAAATTGATGTACTGTTTATGGGATGCATATGGAGATGTATAACCGGAGGAACAAGGCATCTACTGTAATTGGTCTGCCGAGAGTTATCGCAAAGGTTTCCAGAGTCGTCAGGAGGAATTCATTGTTGTTGTTGGTGAGTCCATGTCCTCACGTTGATGGATTATCCCAAAAATATCCTACCCCTATGGTCTATGTTCAAACCAGGTCCATCCACACCTAACGACATAAGTGTGTTCTTCTTAAGCAAATTTGCATGCCAAACCTTGAGTTCCAAGTGCATTGTCGTAGCTTTACACACTGACCTAGAAAACCATTTCTCATAGTCCAGCTACCCTTGTCAGCTACTGGGCGAGGCAAGGCGAGTTTATTTGTGGAGCACAATTCACACACAAGGCAATTCAAAGTGCTTCACAGTTGCATAAAATTACAAGAAAACAGATCAAATCAATCCATAAAACATCAACATAAAAATATATCAATTACAGTAAATGTAAACATGTGTTGTCATGGCGATGTGAAAACAGGAAGCGATCGCTCTCTCCTTGTGCAGCTGAGTTTTTTGCCTTTTTCTGCGAACTGCATTTGTGGTTTCTGTGTTCCACATTGTTTTTCTGGATACTTCTGTACGTCTTTGCCGTGTTTTTGCGGATGTTTGGTGGATTCATTTACTTTGAGAGTCTAAAATGGTCCTGAAGAATGCAGCTTTTTAAAGGTAAACAAAATGCTAGCTTATCAGCTAAACCCATTTGAGACCTACACATTTCTTCTTCTGAGACAGTGAAGAGGCACCAAGAGCCCCCACAGCTGCAGCACAGAGGCGTCACAAGAGGAGCTACAGGAAACACAAAAGGACAAACGAGAGATGGTGAAAGACTGTTGTGAAGCGGAGGGAGGAGGTGGAGCTGACCAGTGCAGGACACCACGCTCTGAAACAGGGACAAACCCAGGAGGCGCGGCACCATTTCAGAGGATCAGAGGAGACAGGGCAGCCAGCCAGGTTTCTTCCGAGTGCTACAGTTTCCCCGACCTCCAAGGTCATGCGGGTCAGGTCGACACAGTGGCCACGGCTCAGCCGCAGCAGCTCAGGACTAACACCTGAACACTATTTCGTTGTACAACGACAATAAAGCACTTACTTATTTTTCTTTATTTTAAAAGGCAAGAGTGCAGATAAAATACTTTCAGTTTTCATATGCTCGGGTAAAAAGAGCTGTTTTCAGCCTGGATTTGAACATTGTCAGAGTTGAGGCCTGTCTCACATCCTCATGAAGACTGTTCCAGAGTTTAGCTGCATGAAACTGAAACGCAGCCTCACCGTGTTTAGTCCTGACTCTGGGAACCACCAGGAGACCCCTCCCTGAAGTTCTCAGGGCCCGAGATGGTTCATACGGCTCTAACATGTCAGAGATGGACTTTGGTGCTAAACCATGAAACGACTTGTACACAAGCAGAGCTGTTTTAAATTCTATTCTCTGAGTGACAGGAAGCCAGTGCAGGGACCCGGAGCACTGGACTAATATGGTCGTATTTCCTGGTTCTTGTCAGGACCCGAGCAGCAGCGTTCTGGATGTTCTGCAGCTCTAACAGCTCGTTTAGAAAGGCCAGTGAGCAGCTGTTACAGTCGTCTAACCTGCTGGAGACAAATGCATGGATGAGTGTCTCCAAGTCTGGTTTTGACACTATTCCTCTGATCTTAAAGTTTTTCAGATGGTAAAAAATTGTGAGAACAGAATAACTCATGCCATCTTTGACATGGAATGGTTGTTTGACGGAAAATCGCCAAACCTTAAATGTGATCCTTCCCTGTGCTCTTTGACGTGAAGCAGTACTCGGGCTTTTAAAAACAAAGTGCCAGAACTGCGGTTTTGTATGGACGACAGAGCAAATTGTGGGGGAAAAAAATCTCCTATTTTTTTAGGACAATCTGTGCCATCAGCAAACATACACTCACATTGCATTCACAGAGAACGTAATGTAGGGGATGAGCCACAGACAGTCTACCCCAGTTGGAGCCAGGAGTTGAACTGCTGACCTCTGGATCCGTGGACAAGTGGCCCATCTAACTGAGCCTGAGATCAAACTCCTTCCCCCAGGACAATAAAGCTTTACATGGAGAAGCGAAGAGTCCCCATCACAAACAACCTTGACTTCCTTTGCTAATACGGAAAACATCTGGATCCCTGGTAGGATATTTATAGGATATGGATGGATGGATGGATGTTTGACATGTGTATTGAGTGGAATAATAACTAGCACGAGTCCATCTTTATACATTTTATGCGTAGGCTCAAAATCTATACGGCTGTATAGAGACTTCACTGCTGCTGGAGTGCAGCTCCGTGACCTTTCAAGTTTCCTCGGTTCATAAATTTATGAACACAGCAGTTCCTTCTGCAGTTCTGTGCAAGTCAGGCCATTAATTCTGTGGAACAGTATAAGACACATTATCCTGGCTTTTTTTGGTGCACTTTGAGTCACCCATTTCACACCTATTTCAGTTACACACCTGTTTATATTGTTATTCACAAAGCGCTATACTCTTTGATCAAAGGGACACTGCACTGCCTTTTTACTTTTTATTGAATGAGTGAAAAACCAGACGCCACCGTGGACAGTGATTTTAAACTTGACAACAGGATCAATGGCGTTTTATCATCTCTGTCTTCAATCTAAAGCAAAACATTTCTGAGGAAGTTGCGCGTGCTTTTATTTTACGTCGTCTGGACGACTGCGGCGCTCTTCACTCGGGCACCACAAACTGGATCCGTCAGAACGCCAGAGCTCGGATCTGCGTTCAGACTGAACGGACGTGTGTGCGCGTTGTAGCGTCCGTCTGTATATTCTTGTAAAGATTCACCGAGTGCACTTGGTGAATCTCTAGAACCCCGCGGTCGACAGTCAGAGGAGAGTGCAGCGTTCCAAGACGCAGAACTGCATATGGTCAACAGTCATTCTCTTATGAAGCAGCGAGCCTTTGGAACGCTCTTCCAAACGAAACTATTTCATGCACAAACTATAGTACATTTATACGCCTGAGCAAACAGTGGTTATTATCAAAGCAAACCTGTACGCACTGAACGACTGTGATATGAACGCTGTAAACTGTGAGTGAGTGTATTATAGAAAGTGCTTTTATGATGTAAGCTTCTATGTATTGTTCTGTATATATTTTATGAAACTTTGTATAACATCAACCTGTCCAGGGACTGCAGGTGGAAATTAGCATTTTTGCTATAACCTGGCACGTGACATCTCTTCTTTTTTAGACTAATGTTGTTTGTGCATTGTCCCTGATCAAATAAATTTATTAAATTTAATTTAAAAAAAAACTTGTAAATGAAATGAAGCTTCAGCGCATATTCAACCCGGAAGACCGACCTGCAGCCTTCATTACCCAATCCTCCGATCTCGAGCCGCACCTTCGAGTCAGCCAATCACCGCACAGGAACCCCTTCATATTATCATCATAATTACGATCGTCCCAGCCCCAATAAATGTTAAAACTAGGACCGGGACTTTTTTCGAGTAATTGCGATTAATTAATTACATGAGGTTTAGTGCGATTAAAAATATTAATCGAAATTAATCACACTTTGCTTTCCACACTTCAGTTTCCTTTTTTTCCTGCAGACGCGCAATTAACGGCAATATTGCACTGGTCTGTTGGACTTGGTTTAACAAAAATAAACAATATTTTGTTGCTTAAGCTCATGTATTCAGTCATTATTCAATGGGTATACTAAAAATCCTTACTTCTCACTGTTCTCAGGTCAAATATTTATATGCGATTAATTTCGATTAATTTATTACAAAGCCTCTAATTAATTAGATACATTTTTTTAATCGAGTCCCGGCCCTAGTTAAAACCTTATTTTATTACATTCATTATGTCCTCTTGTTTAAAAGGTTCTTTTAGAAAGGTACAGTATAACACATTATTTGGTATGTAAACTAAACTATTGTCTTTCTAAAATAACCTTTTAAATGAGCTGTATAAAACACTCTATAAAAAAAAAAAACACTATAAAAGACTGCGTGAAGTGCAGGTGAATCATTTTAGAACTGGTGTTTCTGTTTGCGCTTGTTTAAAAGGTTTTTCACCTGTAAACTTACGGCAAACTCGTTGAAGAAAATATAGAAATAAAATGGACAAACCTAAGAAAGCCTGATAATTCTGAGTGAAACCCAGCCACGTGTTCAGTTCGGGTCCACATTTCCACGTTCGGGATGAGCGCAGTCGAGCGCGGATTAACTTGCCAGCCATGAAGCGCTCTCGCGTTCGCAGCTAGTTCAGACTTTTAACAGGAGCCGATGAAAATGAATCAATGCATTTTCAAATGACTGTAGAAAATAAAGACGAGCACACTCGAATGACGCGTTCAAGGTCGTGGCAGAAGCGTCGGCGCAAAGAGAGAGAGCCGGTGCGTTGAAAAGCATTTCTGTGAAACTGAACCAAGAATAAATGTGTCGCGAACAAATCTACATATCATTGTCTCAAAACACAGAACCTAACGTGAATCTGAATGACGGGTAATCGTGTGTGTTTACAGCACTTAAGCCCCAGTCATCGTCATCAAGTTAATTGTTTTCTGGCTTCGAGGGGGGACGCAGAGCCGCCCCGCAGCTGTTCAGACTCCTGCCCATTACGGCGTTTATCTCAAGTGTTTGTTCTTCAGCGCCGAGCGAGCAGAATAATCGCTTTTGAAAAGATATGTGTTTAAACGATGCATGGCAAAAAGTCGACAGTTTTTAATTTTTCTAAAGTTCCAGAGCCGACACCCGCGAACCACCATCTCACGTGACAAGTTAATTCAACATTTTACAGAGTTGGGAAATTAGCGATTTGCCTTAATGTGCCCGGGACACAGTGGCAGCCGCTGGTCTTTCAGACAGACGAAGCTCATTGTGTAATTTGATTAAATTATCATAAATGATCAGCATCAAGTGAAGCAAAATTTAGGCTTTTGAAATACTTTTGGACAACGTTGGACTGACATTTTCTTAAATATTTGATTCTCTAATGAGAGAAAAAGAGTTTCACGGAGCACATGTCGGACTATGCAAGTCAAACGGCTGCTCTCTAGCCCAGAGGTCAGAGAATGGCGGAGAAAGAGTTAAACAGTCTCTATGGGAGGAGCAGCCGCTAAAGAAGGCTACATGTATCTTGGGTCAGCCTCTCCATGCACTTCTGGACGGCGTTTTAATGTACCTTCTCGGAAAACTAATCGTTTCTCCGCTCTCTCGTCCCCTCTGTCGTTGAACTGTTGAATTCTGAATGTGTTAATTAAGTTACATAGACCTTTTCTTCCCTTTATCCAGGTCGCAGAGGCCTCTCTCAGTAGAGATGCCCAGACTTCCCGATCCCCGCACACCTCCTACAGATGTTCTGGGGGGACCCCGAGGCGACCCCAGGCCAGCTCGGAGACATAGTCCCACCAGGTCTTCCACGAGGCCTCCTCCCAATAGGACAGGCCTGTAATGTTGTTTTTACTGAATTGTTGGGAGTGACGCACAGTGACTGTTTGCGATGTGTTTACTACAAATAAATTGCCCTATGGGATCAAAAACGTTTTCTGAATCTGAATTTCAAGTGCAGCGCTTAGTGCTCTCGCTTCACAGCTAGAAGGTCCCGGGTTAAATTCCCACCTGGGACGGGGCCTTTCTGTGTGGAGTTTGCTGAACTGAAGCTACTAACGTAGTTTACCACCACCGAGCCTGGAGTGAATGTAAAATGCTCTCATGTAAAGCGCTTTGTGACCATGTCTGTGAAAGGCGCTTTATAAATAAAGATCTTCTTCTTCTACATTATTGTCAATTGTCGGAATAATGAGATGACGAACTAATGGGTTGTCGGACCAATGGCATGGCACCGTACTTACAGGTGAAACTCTGAATATTGTGCAAAAGTTCCTTTTATTTCTGTAATTCAACTCGAAATGTGATCAGCGTCTCTACTTTCTCCGCAAGTTAAGAAGAGCTAGAGTCCCAGCCTCTGTTATGTGCAACTTCTACAGAGGGACTATAGAGAGCATCCTGACCAGCTCCATCACTGTGTGGCTCTTCTACAGAGGGACTATAGAGAGCATCCTGACCAGCTCCATCACTGTGTGGCACGGCGCCAGCACTGCCTCCTGCCGGAGGGGCCTCCAGCGCATCGTGAGAGCAGCGGAGAAGATCTGTGGAGCTCCTCTCCCCTCCATTAAGGACATGTACTCCACCCGTCTCACCCGCAAAGCCGTCAGAATCACCAGGGACCCTACGCACCCATCACACAGTCTCTTCAGAGTAATGCCTTCAGGGAGGACACTGCGGAATCTACGGGCCAGGTCCAGTCGACTAAAGAACAGTTCCATACACAAGGCCATCAGGAAGCTGAACTCCCTGCCCTCCCTCCCACCCCTCTTCCCCCACCCCCCGCTCCCCAATCAAGGATGGGAGAAATATCATTTCAAATCATTCACATGGTTTGACAAATAAAATATCTTGTATCTTGTATCTTATTCAAAAACTAAACAAGGTCCAAAAATCCCCTCTGAAAAAATCTAAGTAACTAATATGCAAACAAAAATATAATAAAGTATAATATGAATATATAAAAATGTCTTATTTTTAATTTCCCCCACCCTCATATTTATGTCAGTAATATTAAGCAGAAGTTTCAGCTCTCCTCAAACATGACTAACTTTACCGGGAGTGGGTACGTCTCCAACTCGATTGGGGGGGTTTTCATCTCCCCCTGGTGTGTAATTGTCAGTCATTTTTTTTCACTCAAACTTAAATACTGTTTTAAAGTGGCGCTAGCCCGCAGTTAGCTTTGCCCGTTAGCCTGTTAGCTTCGTGATTCTCTTAGTGTGTATTGGTTGCTCCGGTCCAGAGGCAGGAAAGTTGGAATTGTGGTTTTCTGGCCAGAGAGTGAGAGCTTATGGCCTCTAGGGGCATGAGTTACTTAGTACTGGGTTAATGTGTCCGCAAAAAATCAATGGTGCATTGTTGGTTATTCACAGGTTAAATACATCAGAGAGCCTTTTAAGAAACCATCGCCAAAACTCCTGCACACACACATTATCTCCATAGTAAAGGACACTCCACGGCAGAAGGTCTCAGTTCACTGCAGATTATTGAAATCCATTACGGTGGAGAGACGTTACGTGCCCAGACCTCGTTTGAAGGATAAACCGTGCCAGGGCCCCCCCTCCTCATACCATGGGATGGAGTCGCACCTGTTTGGTGGTGGCAGATGGCGCCGTAACATCTCATCATCTCATTTCACTTCAGCGCTGTGGAAATGAGCCCCTGCGTTTTGTTGTTTGCACATGAATTACAAAATGGATTATCTGTCGTTTATCCCGGTCTAATCGTATTTTTTTTTTTTTGCTCTCGTCCCGCCACGGTCTGTTCGATTGTAATTACATAGTTTCTTAAACAAGGTACACCTTTCCTAGACAATCCGATTAGGGGCGAGTAATGGTGTGTTTGCCCTATGACGGTAACGGCAGGGAAGAGATATGTTGGAAAATAAAAAACAAGAAAAGCCACCGCAGTAACATTACCCAGTTTTTAAACGTATGGCAGAAGGAGCTAGTGAGGCCCCCCCCTTAGTACTGCTTTAAACCGGGTCTACTCTTCCCAAGCTTTTCCCCGCTTTTTATTGTGCCAAATGTCAATTTTTAACAACATTTGTCCTGTGATCTGATCTTCTGAATCTGCCCGGTATAAAGGCAACAAAAACAGTCAGGAATCCTGCCTTAGGTTTTGTCTTGAGACTCGTCTGGTGCCCGTGTCTCCTCTTCACTGCTACAGACAAAGCAGGAACAGGGGCGGAGCTGACACAGGCAGCAGAGGGACCGGGGCCCACATTAGAAGGACTGAGGGGGCCCCACAGCAGAGGGGATTAGGAAGATTTTGACAGTACATTAAAAAAATAAATAAATAGGGACATTTATTAATACAATAAATGCAGTCTTTTTTTATGGAAAATAATCGTTATGTAGACTGTTCTGATTTGTATCACTGTGTAATGAGGCGGATTTAATCTCACCAGTTTGCACTCAATTTTATCTGATGAATTAAAACACTCCTTAGGGAGGCAACAAAAGGAAAAAAATGGCCAAGGCACTCATCTATGAAATATAAAAAGCCTTTATTAAATCACATGGCTAGAATAGGTAAAAAAGTGCTCCAACGCACGCACGCAGAACATTCAGGGAGTGCCTCAGATAACAGCACTCCGAGAAAAGTGTTATTCTGGTTTAAATGGTGTAAAACTTCTTTTGAAAACAAAGTAATTCAAAGCAATATAAAACATCTTCCGTTACGAAGCCTTTCCTACCTGTATGTCGACCTAACGTAGCTTTCTGAGTCTTCTAGTGTAGAGTTCCGCCACCGCCCAAAGTCCACTTTACCCACTGCTACAGATGATGAATTTTTGAAGCCGCAAACACTAATTCACACTGGTTTGATTCAAGTAATAATAATTTACCATGGCAACTTTGACTGCAGCAGCTGCGACTATCACTGCAGCTACTACAAATACTTCCACCCATCTCCGCGTGCCGCATCGGGCTCCTGTTCCCGTACGTCTGCATTGATTCCGGTTTGTTTGTTTGCTTTCAGTTCCTTCATTAAGTGTCCTTGCGTTCGATGCCGGAGAATGACAGCCCACTCGCCGTCCCTCTGTCGCCCACAACAACAGCCCATTATGCTCGCCTCTCACCGGATCCATTCGACTCGAAGAGAAAATGAACGGGTTTTACAAGCGAGTGTGTCCATGCCCTTCCTCGGAGTGACAATCTCATTAATCTGGTACAGAAACGACCTCACGGCGCAATGGAAGAGAATTAGAACAAAGTAAACTAATGTTTCTTCTACGGTGATTATTTTTGCGTTGGTAGATGGAAAACTTTTACGTTGCATAAGGCATTTTTATGGGTATTTGGTCATTCCAAACTTATTTCAATGGCTGTCTTGCACTTTGTCGGTTAGAAAAGGGGGACCAAAAAGCAGTCTCTCCCTAAGCTCCTTCCTCTAGCCACTCCCCTCGCTCCCCTTCACAGCAAACCTCCGTAGTGTGCGGTCGGGACATGTCCGGACCAGTGGTTTCGCTTGGGATAAATTATTTCTGTCATTTTTATCCGTCATGAACTAATTTCTCATTTTACGCATAAAAAAAATTTAAAAAAAGATTTATACCTATTATTTATGTTAGGAAATCCGAGATTGCAGGATAAATGAAGCTAAACTGAACATGATTTCTTACAGACTCATGGAACAGGACTTTTGCAACCCAAAAAAACGTGTGCGTAAAAGTCAAACGAGGACCATCATCTGCTCGTTAATATTAAAGGGACAGGCCACCGTTTTTCCATACTGAGATATTTTCTTACCTGAGCTTAGACGAGTTCGTACCTGTCTGGTCTTTACGATCCGAGTATAGTTACACAAAATTAAACATGTCTTCACTCCTATAGAATTCTATCGTTTAATTTTGTGTAACTGTACTTGGATCCTGCTCATGCAACCGTATTTAAAGAGGGGAAGAACTTGGTCGCTTCTAACTTCACCCCCGTTTGGCCCCATAGAGGAGAGGCTAACAACAGCTTTGGTCTTTTTGCGTGACTGAGAGCACGCACAAAGACCAGACAGGTACCACATCCACTCGTCTAAGCTCAGGTGAGAACATATCTCAGTATAGAAAAATGGTGGCCTGTTCCTTTAAGGCTCATGATATTTCACTGTTAGAAAAGTCAAATTGGAGCTCATACCATTTCCCCTATTTCAACTTTCGCAAACAGGGCAATGGCTGCGTCTGAAACCATCATATTATAGCATCGAAGTACTAACCCTTAACCTTTCATGGGGTCAACTGTCAGATCTCTATGCAGTTAGTGAACTAGAGCTTCAGAGCTATATATTGCATATGCAACAACATAGTGTCTAAATAAAGACATTTAAGGAGAAAAAAATTAAAATAAGCCATCACATTTTCCTTTAGTGTTATTTTATCTCAAAAGCTGTTTCATAAAGCTACAGTATGCAAATTAGCCATGTGGGTTAAGTTTCTCTGACATATGACTGTGGTGACAACATGTATTTTGTCACTGTTATAAAGTTTGGTTTGTGCAGAATCTTTTTTTTTTTATTAAATGTGCGCCGGTCAATCAACAGTGGTTGCGCATGAAGAATCACTCCAGGATGGGGGGGGGGATTGGCAGCGCGGTGGCTTATGGGATGGCACATAGCTCCTAATCGCCGGTGAGTTAGCGTCAGAGGTCCCTATGCTAAAGTGGCTCTGATAGTTAGCATTGAGGCTCCTTTCCCCAACTCCTTCCTAAATGACAGTCTAATTCGGGCGCTCCTTATCATGGCGGAAGGTGACAAGGTGGCGTAAGACGTCTTACCAACAAATGCAAAGTGAAACCACACAGCGTCGTAGCTGCACCAGAGAGCTCAGAGATAGAGCAGTGCTGGGACTTGCATTTTCAAATCCGACCAAATTATGGACGACCTTCCACATTTTCCGTCAAAAGCCAAAATGATTCTGTAAATAACGGAGCATTTCCGGTTAATGTAACCTCTGGTCCGGACTGGTCTCCGAGTGGGCCGCCATGTGTTGCTCTGTAGTAAAACATTACTCTTTACTTTATAGTCAAATATTATTTCAATCAAATTAAGTAACATTTTCTCAATCAAACTATTACTCACTGTGGTATTAGCAGTAGAAAATACTTCAGTGTGAAGGTAAAAAGTACAAACAATTTAAAGTTACTCAAACATTATGAAGATCACAGTCTGTACGGCAACAAAACGGGGACAAACCTTCTTTCTTTTACTTTTTCTTGTGAGTCATTGGCATCGGCAGTACACCTGCACAGCGCCACCTATTGTTCAGAAGTATGCATTATGAGGAATTTTCTTTGTTACCATCCACCTCTGGTAGTGAAGCTTCGGTGGATGTTTTTGCCTGTTGGTGCTCCGCGAAGAGATTGTAACACTTTCTGGTTTCGTAGGGGAACTTTGGGTAATCAGGAAGAGCCTTGTAGAAGCTGCTGTATCTGCGGGAGAAGATTAAAATATTACTCAAAAGGTAACTCCAAGTATGTTTTTGACGAGGGAATAACATTCGTTTAAAAGTCGATTTTTGCTTCATTAATGAGGGGCTCGGACGCAGGGCAGGGATTCGGCCATGTTGTGCAGAACACCTCAGGGCCGTGGGTGAGGCCGCCCCAGGCAGCGTAGACAGCATTTCTGTGGCCAACAGAAGAGGCCAAAGGCTGTGTTTGGTTGTTTAGATTTGGATTGAAAAAGTATATCAGGGTTAAATGTAACCCCTGATATAGGAAGTACAGGTACCGTATACTCCTCACTTTTAAAGGCCATAGATATTCATTGGTCCATTTTCACGCGTGGTTTAATCTGCCTTGTGCCTAAAAAAGCGATGTACAAGTAAAATGTATTATCATCAATCTAAACCAGCCGTTCCCAAAACATCGCGGCCCCCTTGTCGATCCGAAATTCTCCCATAGAAAATAATTTTGATCCTATTCATTGGAATTTTCTTATTGTTTTACAGCAAAAATTACATTAAAAAAAACAGTGGAGTTTAAAACTGGTTTCAAGTAATACATTTTAGCGAATAAATGTATTTTTCCTTTTAAAATGTATATTTTTTTCAATGTACTTGTTTTCTAGACAAGCTTTTTGGGGCCCCCCTATAGTGTCCACTGATCTAAACTATTTACTGCACCGACCTTTTATTAACTCTTTGCCTGCCGAACCTTTCCTCAAAATCCACCCTGAGCCTGATTTCTGCTCATTTTCGACAATCTTCACTGTCCCACAGAAAATGTTTTTTTTTTTATTTGACATATCAACAACAGTGGTTTTCATCAAAAAACATTTAAGCCCAGAGCTTATTTCATGAAGGTCCCTTTTTTATTATTAGCCTATTTCTTGTATTCCCTCTCTTTTTTTATTTAGTATTACTCCTACGTTCACGTTAATGCTGCTCCACGTTAGACCAAAAGACAAAAAGGCGACCGGCGCATCTCTAGTGTCAAGTTTTGTCATTTGAAAAAAAAATTTAAAAAATGAGTTTTTTAGTTTTTGGCACTCAGTGTGTTAATAACTGTAAAAACATCTGCATTTATTTATTTTTCATAGCTACATAGGAACCCGTTTTGCATTGTGGTTTTTACTTGGAGTTTTGTTTTCATTCATTTTGCTGTAATGGGACAACACGTTGCTTACAGTTGTGAAGTGTCTCTTTAATCGACATATCATGATGTTCCTAAGGATAAACAACCAAACAGTTTTCATGTCAAATCGCAAACATGACTGGCGTCCATCCACCCCACGGACGCCGCTGATTTCCAGGGATCCAGTGAAAGGACGTCCGTGGGAGTTGGACCTGGTGGTTAACGGATGGGTCTAATCAGAGCCGGCCTCATTAAAACACATCTCACCGGGAGCTGCTCGAAATCGGTAAACGGAACAACATTAAAGTTCGGCCTTTTTGTCTCTTTTCCTCCAAAGGCTCGATTTGAAAAACACTCCCAGGCCTAAAACAGCAGCCCCTGAATAATTTACAAACAGGACCGTTGAAAATTGCAGACTTTAATCTTTAAAACGGCGGAAGCGGTCATTAAAGCCCCCGGACCAGTGCCACTTATTCTAAATGTCGGCCGCTCATTAGACTGGTGCACAGGATGCATCCATCACAGGAAGTGCGCACGTTAAAGGCCCTGGATTTATTATTTATTTTAGAGTTTTGCAAAGTTCTAACCCAGGTACCACCTTAGTCAATCATTTGACTTTTAAAATACTAGGCCGAGCGGAACTAAGCTGGGTGCTGGGGTGTTTGCTGGTATTTGGTAGTAATCGCGAACACAACATGTAAGCTGTTGGTCCTTGACATTAAGGAGCTGAGATTCCCCGGTGTTTTGGACACGTACTTTCAAAGACACGGATATGCAACACATTTGTGAAAACAGTCCACAATTTCAATTAGACAAATGAGAACGGTCTGACAGAACTGTAAGGACGAAGGACACTGGCTCCTTCGCACGTGTGCCAGGGAAATAAAAACATGGCAGGATCCGTGCGCAGGGCAGAAAGACACCGACATAAGAGTAGTAAGTAAGTAAGTAGGTAAGTAAGTGCTTTATTGTCCTTGCACAAGCGTACAATGAAATAGTGTTCAGGTGTTAGTCCTGAGCTGCTGCGGCTGAGCCGCGCTGCCACTGTGTGTCGACCTGACCCGCATGACCTTGGAGGTCGGGGAAACTGTACCACTCGGAAGAAACCTGGCTGCCTGCCCTGTCTCCTCTGATCCTCTGAAATGGTGCCGCGCCTCCTGGGTTTTCCCCGTTTCAGAGCGTGGTGTCCTGCACTGGTCAGCTACTCCTCCTTCCTCTTCCTTCTTCCGTTCCCTCCGCTTCACAACAGTCTTTCACCATCTCTCTAAGAGCAGCTGAATCTGAGACAGAACGTCAGATTGAAACGTTCTGGATTGAGGAGCCTGGTCGTATACGCACTGGAGAGGAGCAAATGAGTTAGCAGAACGTTCGGGGGGGGGGGGGGGGGGGGGGGGGGGGGCGGTCACCGGCTGATGACCGTCTCCGATCATCAGCTCTGGAGACGGTAAGACAGTCTAAACTCGTCATAGCCATAGAATTCACAGAAATGCCTTTAGCTATTTGAGCCTGTTCCGAAAAATGTACACACTTTGTTAGCCGTCGAATCCCGAAAACGTTCCATCCCCAATGAATAGGGAAGCCAGGTGCAATACTAAAGTATGGGGCGGTATGTTTTGTCTTATTATGGCATTTATATAATTTATGTGATTTCGTTATCATTAACAGATCATAAGATGATGTTTAGTGGCCATTGGATGTGTGTCTGACCCCACAAAAAGTAGAAACTTGTTTAATTTGAGTTTTTTAGCTCAGAGGACACTTGTGTACGCTAATTTGCATCTAAAGTAAAATCTCCAATGCACATTCATTAATGATTCCTAACGAGGCTTTGACCAAAATGTGGTCGATGGTTTGACAACAGCTGAAAACATCTGGATATTTTATCATTTGTAGCTAAATTGTAACGGCAATAGGAAAAACACATTGAGCACACTAACAATACTCTGAAAAGTATTAGTGATTTGGTGCGTTTTGAATTCAGTTTGTATGACCTTAAAACAGTTTTTTTATTCTAAATTTTCATGACTATATTCCAATGTTAACTGATCATGGATGAATATTGTACAAATGTATATACATGTAATATTTTCCCGTCAATCTTAAGTATATGGCAATAGGCAGCCAGTGCCTTGAGATGTGCCTTGGTATAAATCTTAAGTACCGCATGGTATTTATTTTGTACGATCATAAACGATTCATATTAATGCACAAGCACAGACTCGTGCATCTGTGGCTCGCATGAGTGTAGCTGAAAGTTTATGTGGTGTTGCTATGCAGGAGAGCTAAGGGGTAGGCTTATATGAACTTCTTCCTACTCCTTTTAGCACAATAGTCTTTTTTCTTTTCTTCTGTAAAAAGTATTTGAACTACATTCTTGCTCAAATTAATAAATACATGAAAATTAAATAAAAGTCTCCCGGACTAGCCGACTTGCTAACTGTTCGCATACGTAAGGATCGAACGCCACTCCTCCTTTATATTCCTACAGTCACATCGCCCACCCCAACCTCCATGGCCACCACCATGGACAGGATATCATTTCTTTCTGCAGACTATATTTGAGTGAAATGTGATACTGTAAAACTGCGTGTTGTTTCAATAGTGAAGTACTTGTACTTACATAGAGAAAGTGAATATCAGTCTTCAGAAATGTTAAAGACTGTAAAACGACGTCGTTCACTAAAATGCTAAGTGGTGTAGGTCTTATTTCCCTTCTCCCGTGTTTATTATGGGTTTTCTCGCATCAACACATTTGTTAATGTTATGACGTTAGGTTGTTTTAAAATATTACGCAATGCAAGCAATTTTCAAGCCTGCTTGAGCCTGAGGGCCAACGCAACATTGATGACAGCGCTGCATGTGGCCCACGAGCCATCGCTGGGACACACCACATGGTACAGCTGTGTTCATGAACATGCACTGTCTGTCTCGACCCAACAAACAAATACAAATAAACAGTTGATGAACACATATTGACACGCCGTTTACTCCTCAGTCCTCTCACTTCGCGCTCAGAGTTCGGTTCTCTTTACTCCGCAGTGGAGCAAGCATTAGCATTAAGTTCATAAAAAGCAATTTGTTAGTGAAAATGTCTGGAGAGAAAGCCAGGCCGGGAGCACAAATTAATAGGTTCTTAAGAAGAGGCTGAATTTGTGCTGACGCCAGTGTTAACAGAGAGTTTGGCAAAGAAACGAAACTTTACATAAAAACCTACCATCAGCAGTAAGCGAGTTTAATCTGAACTTCGCTGCACTCATCGAGATCGTCAGGGTCTTGTTGCCGCGATGCGCCCGTCTGTTTACGTTTTTTTTTTTTTTTTTTACCTTTGGGCCCTGCATTTCTGACCCGCAGCAATAAAACGAGGACATGATGTAAAAGAGTGAACCGCAGCTCTGATTCAGTCTGAAAATGGGCTTGAAAGATGCTGCACAGTAATAACATGGTAATTATATAGAAATAGCACAATATTTTCTGTCTGACAAGATTATTTGATGTCACACTGCAAGACTACCCCCTCCTGGAGCTGCCACCTTAACGTGGGGGAGGGGTTTGAGCGCCCGAATGATCCTGGAGCTCTGTTGTCGGGGGCTTCGTGCCCCTGGTAGGGTCTCCCATGGCAAACAGGTCCTAGGTGACGGGTCAGACAAAGAGCGGTTCAGAAGCCCCTTATGAGAGACCAACAGGCCCGGTTAATCGTGAAGCCGTCCTTCTGTGGACCCAACACCTGCGGGAGGACCCATAGGGGCTGGTGCAATGTGATTTGGGCAGCTCCAACAGCTGCCCCCACGACCCGGCAACGGAAAAGTGGAAGAAAATGGATGGATGGATGGACTGCAAGACGTGGGGATTGTAAAATTGGAAAACCTGCACTCGTCTCCACTGTGAACTGCTGGTTCTCGTTGCAGTTTCAGGAGCAGACGTTTAGACGTGTTTGCCGCACATTAGTGTTCAGCCGTTTGCACCTGGCCTGTGTTGCTCATGGTACAAAGTGCGAGTGCCTAAAGTAGGTGGAAGAAGAAGAAGAGCTTTATTTATATAGCGCCTTTTGCAGACATGGTCACACAGCGATGTACACGAGACAATTTCATTCACTCCACACTCGGTGGTGGAGCTTCAGTTTCCCCTGGGGGAGACTGACAGAGGCGCCGTTTTTACTGCACACATCTGCGCCAACAGTCCCTCTGACCACCTTCATTCATTCACGCGCACACATCCTTCATTGTGGCCTCTTGTACATGTTTTTAGTGGTAGAGGAAATTGGAGTACCCGGCGGAAACCGACGCAGACACGGGGAGAACATGCCAACTCCACACAGAAAGGGTCCGTCCAGGTGGGAATGGAACCCGGGACCTTCTTGCTGTGAAGCGAGCGCGCTAACTGCTGCGCTAAATGCTGCGCTAACTGCTGCGCTACCGTACCGTGGAAAAGTGCTATATAAGTTGAGACCATTTACCATGATTAAAACCTGACCCAGTATAAAGACTGTAATAAGTTCTCCATTCGTGCTGCTGCACATGGTTCTTCTGGGTCTCGTCCCTTTGTCATAAATCAGACACTGCAGATGGAAATTAGCACCGAGAGCTAAGTCTGGTACAAAGCATCTTTCCATACGCTGAGGAATGGTTCCTCTCAAATCAATTAAATCAACTAAAATTGATCTGTCTGCACGTTGGATTACTGAACCTGCCGCTGACTTCATGTATTTTGGGGTGGGTTTAACGCAGCTTCTGCCATTTAGAAGAAAAAGTAACAAGCGCTACAGTTCATGAGACGTGACCGCGGTTGACCGTTATTCTAAGCGTTCTTTTGATCAACCATCATGAGCTTTTATCATGAGCAGTGTCTGCGTACATTGGTGTATGACTGGGTGAGAGGTTCCTTGCTGTAAAGCGCTTTGAGTGCCTAATGTCGGTGGAAAAGCGCTATATAAGTTGAGACCATTTACCATTACCATTTATAACTGCAGTAATTGTAAGAAATAGTGAATCTTGACATCACTGCTAAGCTAGAAGGTACAGTGTGACCCCAAAAAACTTTAAATCATTCCCAAACATTGTCTCCCTCTACCCTGCAAAGTTAAACAGCCAAGACAGATTTTTGACACTGGACAAATTATGTCATGTTTTACGCCTTAGGGTCTGATGGAAGAGCCGGAGCCTTCTGCCTTCTGCTTGGACCCTGCTCCAGACAGGCCCGAGATGGAATGATCTACGACAGTTTCGTATCCCATCACTGTATTGTATTAGCGACTGTGAAGCTCTGCCATATGTTTTTATGAGTCCATAAAAATTCAATTAGAGCGTCTCCATCCTCTGATACGCAGGGCAGCGGATTGTTTAATGATCTCCGATACTCTCGCCTCTCATCCAATGACTTTTAACGCTCCGGTGGAGATTTAATAACATGGGTTCAATAGCAACTCAAGTTCAGCTCGTCAAAGTGAGATGGAGGACATAAAGATGGGCATTTCTCGTCTGCGCGCTCCCCTTTATTTCTTCTCTTGTGGCAGAAAGCGCCGACATTTACCCGATCAGGGGAGATTCATAATCAAGGAGATGGTCTATCGTCAGTGAAAACCTATCAGAAACCTTGAAGGTGCATCTACAACCTTTTATGTGGAAAAAAAAAAGTAGATATAGATGTGCATATTGGACCTTTCAGTTACCCAGCGGCTGTGTGGATAGTGGCTTCTAGAAAGACCAATTATATTTCAGTTACCGGTGGGTTTTCTATATGGAATGTATACGTAACCGTGGAGATGTAAAAACCTACCAAAAACCCTAAAACACGATTGGTTACGGAGCGTCAAAGAGGCCACCGTGATGGAAAGCAAAGGCACGATGTCCGAATGTCCACACTATTCCCTATATAGTGACTATATAGGGGTCACGCCATTTTGTAGGGGTGTCCGAATGTCCAGAGAGAAAAAAGTAGTGCACTCAAAATTTCCCACAATGCATTCTGAAAAGTAGTGAGCATCAGTGGTCACTAAACGGGTCAATATAGCCCACAATGCATTGCGAGAGTCGGAGAAGAATGCCTGACAGCAACAGGTCTTTGAACTAAACAACACGACGGAATGAAATCAGCTGTTTCAATCGTGTGTTTGTATTTATCATGAATAAATGACTTAGATATAAACGGTTATGGTTAAAAATGCTAACGTTAGCTGCTAACCTTTAGCTCGAGCTGTTAAATGACCGATAGCTTCCTCTCAAATAATCCAAGCCATTCATGTAAAATCCATGTTAAATATATCTGACTCGTATTTATCCATAAATAGTCCACTGTTTCATGAGTTTGGTTGATCTTTATCGCAGAAATACATTTTTTCCGGAGTTTAGCGAACTTTTAGCAGATGTAGTCACTCATTCTGCTGGCGCTTCAGACACTGGGCTGACCTACTTTCTGCACGTCTTTGAGCCAACGCTGGAGTGATTTTTACTTTTTTTTATATGATAGTTTTAATTTTAATTTAAATGTCAAATAAAACGCCTGTAAAAGTGCCAAAACTGTCGTTCTGTTTCATAAAATAAACGTTTGTAACAATAAATAAATTCAGGAAAAAAAAGGGAAAAAAATCTGCACACCGCAGCTCGGAGAAAGTAGTGGCTTCTGTCCGAATAGCTACAGAATCAGTGACTATATAGTCTACTATATAGTGCGGGCCTATGTAGTGAATGAGCGGTTAGGGACTAGGGTGGACATTCGAATGAGTTTGGTGCATGCAGGCCCATGTAGGAGCAGCTGACCTGATTCTGTGTGATGGTGCTTCTCTTGAGGTGAGTAACATGCACTCGTCCCGTTACATATGTGCCGCCATGCGTCTCCATACTGTGACATCATTTTGGTCAAACAGTCCCAATGTCGCATATGTGCTGGTTATGCACGAATTTGGTGTTGTGGATTTTACAACTTTGATGAGCAATGACTAAAAACAAAACATGCTCACGGTGCGTTTACCCGATTAAACTAAAATAGAATATTCAAATGTTTCCTTGATCATTATTTGACAGTAATCCGATTCACAAACCTGCCGCATTATTGTTACGGCTGAAAATCCTTTCCACTGACCGACACCACACGAGTTTTGTAATATTGTCACCACTTTTGGACGCCCTCATGAGGAAGTAATTAGACCATAGTTCATACATGCTGGAAGAGATGAACTTTGAACTTTGTTACAGATTTTGTTTAATTGGAATTGGTCCAAGAATTACAGAGAAACTACTAATAAACTAAGACTAAAGGATTTTGACAGTTGCTGTAGTTACCGCATTGGAATTTTCAGCTGCTCCGCCTCAATGTTAAACTACAGGCTCTTGAGAATGTTGTGATGTCACGGGAAGGGAAATTCCACAGTTGCCATGGAGATCCGCCATCTTTGCAGCTGTTAGCATACATTTCCATTGACTAACATTAGCTAAAAACAGCATAAAAGGTGGAGAAAAAAGCCGTGAAACAGTTTCGCTAACTGCTGAGTTACTGCAGGTAAATACGGCTAACACTGTGGTGTCCAAGTGTTTTAACTTTTAAAATCTCCATTAGTTTACAATTGCTGCTAATCCCATAAACCTTAGCGATATGACATCAACTCTATGAACTTTTATGCTGAAAAAAACGTTTCTTCTAAATGACAAAACATTGCCGCTTAGACCAATCCACTCGAAATTCGTCATCTCATTTTTACTTGTTTACAGACAGCCCATGTGCCTCTGACATAGATATAATAATTAGAGATAGATTAATACCTATTCAGCCCCATTCATAGGAAAGGTCCCGAGCAATGGGCGAGGAACATGCTTCTCTATGGTCCTTATGGCGGGGAACTGACATTGCACTAATACCACCCCCTTGTGGCCAGTGTCGACTCCAAAAGACACTTGGGAGCATAGATTCTAAAGAGACTTCCGACCTCCTAAGAACAGCTTAAAAACCTGGCTCCAAAGAGTTTTCTTTTTCTAAAAAATGCTATGACCCATGTGACAACGCTGGGGTAGGTGAAAGACTCTTTGGAGCCAGGCTTTTAAGCTGTTCTTAGGAGGTCGGAAGTCTCATTATAAAATCAAATCAAATATACGCACGTTGAATGTTATTGTTTACTGTCGGCGATCCCGCACATGCGCACTACGCCGGAGGGCAAAAGGCTCGCCTCCACAATGAACACAGCCCACTCAAAACCTCGTTAATATCTCAGACTACATTACAAAACATCCACCGGCAAAACAGTCACTTAACAAACCATCTAAAAAATTTAAACTGAAAGAGTCGACTCATTTGGAGCATCTTTGTGAGGATTACGAGCCACTGCACTAATCGGACGGCTGCGAGCGAAAAGCCCATTTCATCCGTATCAAATACTACACACACAACGTCATGAAAAAATAAAAAAAATCATTTATCAGCACTTAAATTTCATTAAAATCACCAAGGTTCACCAAAAGAACATGGAAGCATCCCCACAATTTGGACAAAATGACCTGTTGTACGTTTAGAAAGTGCTCGGTTCAAAAGCCCGATGTGACTGGCATGAGGAACATCTACTGCGAGGCTTTAGCAGACACCATGTAGGCACTTGATTGTAGTAACTTGTTTGTGTCTGTGCATCTGGAGTAGGTTTTTATTTTCTTACCTCTCACTCATGGCACGGTCGCCGATTCTGTCTCCTCCTAATCACGGTTAGCTGTTCCTTTCTTCATGTTAAATCTCATCGTAAATCAATGAAATGTTACGCTCTTCTCCCTTCGTTTGTCTACATTGATTTAATTATATTTAGCCATATTTAGCTCGATCTTTTGTCCGAAGTTTTCAGCTAATTTATAATGGAGTACGAAGGCCTGCGCTTTCCTTTTGCCTCCAGTCGTATAGCCCATTTTACATAATAAACAGCATGGCAAAAAAAATAAATAAAAAAAAATAATAATGGATTGCTTTATTCACCCTAAGAAAGACTTAAAAAGCTGCCCACCCTGCTGACCTTGTGTCGGGGCCATCTCTAGCATGTACCCCCATTACTGTATGAACACTTTCCAAACATGCTCCTATTATGAAGTTGTATTTGAAGCAGTACTAAGTAACTCTTGCCCCTAGAGGCCATAAGCGCAACTGCAGGTGTCTTAGCAAGTTACGATTTTTTTACTTATTACATGTCTTGAAGAGTAAATACTACGCTGACAGAAAAGGTGAAGGGAGAGACGGATGTTGTACTTCAATGGAAAGAATTTTTTTCACTCAAACTTGACTGTCAATACTGTTTAAAGTGGCGCTAGCCCGCAGTTAGCTTTGCCCGTTAGCCTGTTAGCTTCTTCTTCGTGATTCTATTAGTGTGTATTGGTTGCTCTGACCCGGTGGAAGTCAAGTTGCAAGCATGGTTTTCTGGCCAGAGACACCAGGGGGAGATGAAAGACCCCCCAGTCATACAATTAACACTTGTATTACCCCCAGAGGGACTACGGAAAGGATTTATTAAGGTAAACACGTTACTTAGTACTGCTTTAAATCTAGCACGTTTACCTTCGTTGAACCACAAACGGGCTATAACACGATCAATATTCCATCAATACTTTGTAATTCTTTCTTTTTTGCACACGACAAATGGGACTGATCCTTACGTAAACAACTGATCGCAGTAAAAGTCTCCAGAACCGCCTCCCTAACCCTCTGCTGTTCGCCTTTGAATCTCAGCAAAGAAATACAGTGTTTACCTTATTTTTGTTCCCACATTTCCTCCGAGTGAAAACAGTCTTCAGATCCGCGACTCTTATCTGCTGTGTTTAACAGATAAGAGAGCTGTGCTGTTAGTCTTGAACCCATCAGGGGGAATATAAGCTTTCATTTTTATACATAGATTGGACGGGGGTTGCGAAAGGCGGGAAAGCGCAAGCTCGTTTTGAAGCGTTTGTGAGTTTGCTATGGAATCGGGAGACACCGTGTTTTAGTTAGTTTGATATAAAATGTCAGTAAACCAGTTAAATCGTTCAGTTTGCCTTTTGACTGGAAAGAAAAGGCTGCCACTCAGGTACTGTTGGAAATATGTGGCTAATAAATAAAGGTGACTTTCTGAGTAGAAACTTTTTTGCCTCTTACCCAAACTGCTTTGTCAATTCAAAATATGACCTTGATTTGACTTGAAAAGCTTTGCCACTATGTCGTAACAGATAACAGGGTTTCCGCGGGGCATTCAAAAGCATTACAGTGCTGGGCTGTGCTGAAGCTGTAAACCTGGCTGTAAATCGAAACTGAAAGCTGCCAGCTGGAGGAGCTCATGGAAAACTCGTCACCAGCTCTAGGCCTGTATTTCATTGTTACAATTTAAGTTTTACGGACACATCGTTTCAAATTATGAATGGTATAATATTTGTGCTTAGGCCTAATGTTTTTCAGTCTATTTTTAAGCCCCATATGCAGGATACTTTTCTCTAGAGTGAAATTATACAGCCGTAACTCTACGAGAAGAGGCACTATGCAAGGTCTTTGCTCCTCATCCAATGTTTTGCTGTGTTTGCAACAGACTCTGAGGTGGCAAAAATAAATGTATTCTACAACACCAAAAAAATCAGGTACTCCAGCTTTAATTGCTGTAATAAATGTATCAAATGTTCCAAGGGATTCATATATGGTATTGTGTTCTTGACTAATTTTGACAATTGTACAGACTATTGTGCAATGAAATGACGCTGACATGTTTTGGAGCGATCAACCATTAGACTGAAAATCAACAATCAGTTTAGATCAACACGATCCATTCACTTGGAAATTGTACTAATTGTCGGCTACATGTACTTAAGCATTTGCAAAGATGTACTGAGACATTGAGACATGGACTTAGGCATTTGCAATTTGAGGAAATTAATGAGAAATTCTAATTCTGTTGTGAACAATTGCCAAGTGATTTGGAGACCATGTTGTTTTGAGAATGTAATTTCTGTTTCAAGAAATGAGCCAAACCAATGGAGAAAAACGGTAACACGATGCTGTGATTGTCCACCAGTAACTCACTGCCTACAATGTAATCTTGAGCTTTTTTGAGAAGACACTGCTACTAACTTATAGCACATCCTGAGTCACGTGACCCTCGTCTGCACAAAGCCCATAGTGTAACTTATCGACTGTACCCACCTGCCATTGCCGGGTTGCAGGTTCTAGAATGTGATGATGTCACCGGACCCAGCGGGGGGCAGGACCCAGTTTTTCCTATTAACAACATTACACTTTCACAAGGTGTAGCTCAAAAGAAAGAGTATGAATTACAAAAATGATCATTAATATCAGTCACTGGGTCCATGATCTCTCTGCACAAGACCGAAAATGTCCTCAAAAGCAAAATAATTTTTCCTCCATATAATAGTATTGGCCTTTGGAACGCTGTGCTGTCACCTGCAACCCAGCAATAGGTCGCGTTCACGTTATAGAATTCTATTTCAGTTGGAGGGCAGGTGCCAATACAACTCTATGGGAGAAAAACAGTTTTTGAAAGAAATTTCCAAAAAGAAAATGTCCAAATGTTTTCTCTGATCATCATGTGACAGTGATTGGATTCACAAACCTGACATGTGAATGTTATGGCTGAAAGTCCTTTCTACTGGCCAACATCAAGCACATGTTATTGAATATTGTCTCCACTTCTGGACATATGTTCATATGTGCTGGAAGATATGACTTTGTGACAGCTTTTGTTTCATGTGAATTGGCCTCAAGAATTACAGAGAAATTAGCAATGATTTAAGACTAGAAATCTGCATTTTGAGCGTTACTATGGTTACAGCCATTGAATTTTCAGTTGGCCTCCACCTCAATTTTAAACTATAGGATCTTTAGAAGGTTGCGATGTCACGTGAACGCCACACATTGAGAGTAATCCCTACAGCCACTGCAGTGCAAACATATTTTACCTAGTAACAAAAAACGTTCTTATCTCAGAGCCCGTATTGAATCCTAACAAGCCTCGGATTTCTTTGTAATGTGCATCATAAACAGTGGACCGCTGCCGGTGAAACAGTGGGAGATCATTCTGCTAATGGTTTTGAACCGAATGCCCTCACGGAGGTTGGCTCATTTTTTTAAAAGGATAAGTGTGGCTTTGGGACATTATCAACATTACTTTGCAGGCAGCTACGGGCTTCGATTAAAATGTTCGACGGATCTCGCTTTGTAGACGGCGCCAGCATTAAACTTTGAAATCATCGCGAGTTAGTGTCTTAAGATATTCTGCCAGTTCAGGCGGGCGCAGTTCTGAATTGGCCCGGACGAGAGATTTAAACGGTGATGTGATTAGAACGATGCGGAGTCTCGACACTAGTTTTGATATGGAACGTGTTCGGAAATTATGCTCGGAGCCTGCCTGTTTGCATGCAGTGGTTTGCATATTAATAAGTTGTGTCCCAGTTTCACTTTGAATACTGAGTGCATGTAGTCTGTACAAAAGAACCGTCTAATCCAATATGTTCACGGACAAAGACACGATAGGAGGCGGACAATTTCGCAGAGGGGAAGTGAAGCTGTAGAGACACACGGTAAATGGACTCGCGCTTTCCCACCAACATTAAACATTCAACATTAAACATTCAAGGAACCACTCACCCACGAGCACTCTCATTCATACACCAGTGTACGCAGACCATGGAGGTGCGTGAAGGACATTGAGGAAGACAGCAATCCGGGTATTTATGACGTATCCCCTAGTTACGAAGTCCTCCATATTGGTGTCGTAGAAGCTGTTTGGGAGGCACGGTGGCACAGCGGTTAGAGCTCGTGCTTCACAGCTAGAAGGTCCGGGTTCGATTCCCACCAGTGACGGGGCCTTTCTGTGTGGAGTTTGCATGTTCTCCCCGTGTCTGCGTTAGTCTCGCCAACCAGACCCCGCTTCTTTACAGAAGAGGGTCTGGCAACGCTCCGTTGGGCGCTTCAAAGGAAGTGACGTTGCGATATGGAACCTACCGACCAATAAGAGCAGCTTCCTGACCGAGCGTCACGTTCTTGCGCTTTTGTTTTGTAGTTTTTCTACACAAGCAACCATTGATGCCATCCTCCGTAGTACACTGAGAAGCTAAGCTACCAACCATGCAAGACCACAGCAGAAGAACGTTTTACAGCAGCTCTCTCGTATGTGGTAAATAACTTAAACATATCTTTGAACAACATGGACGTGTGCGGAGATAATGAGCTGCTTCAGCGCAAATGGAGTGAAGCAAAACTATAACTTAAAGCCAAGCAAAACTATAACGTACTACACATTTGTAATAGAGACGGTTCAGCCGCGGTCTGCGGCTAGACTGAGCCAGGACTAAACCAGGTCCAGGACTTACACCGTTGTAAAACCCAGAGCTAAACTAAACCAGGTTTTATAAACCAGGACTAAACCAGGACTGAATAAGAAACTTGAGTTTTTAGGCAAATTGAAAAGCAAAACAGAGCAGTGAGAAAGGCGTCTTTACCTTTAGCGACAGACCCGAGGCTGAGTTTACGAGCTGTTGTTACAACTTTACAAGCAGCTGCAGCGAGGGGAATATCAAAGATTGTTTGTGGAAAAGTGAGCGCTCACTCTGTATTAGACATTTTTGGTACAGTTTTTGTAGATTATTAGTGGCAGAGTGAGCGCTCACACTATGTAAAGATCGTTGAAGGGAAAGTGTTTTCACTTCGTCAAAGTGTGTTTAGAAAAGTTTATCCGAAAGAAACCCGTGTCCTGATGTGGATCTGTCTCTGCAGATCAGGAGGTAATAACGTCCTTTATTTCTTTTTATCACTGCTTAAGGGGAAATTGTGCTCAAAACACGAAGTTACAGGTGACGCTGCTGCGGCCTGTGGAGCTTCTCTTTTGCTGTTTTAGGACTTTTTCTCGAACGACACTTTTTTTTATACACGTTATTTTAATTGAATGAAAATGAAATAGGCAGGTATCGTAAAGTAGTGGTATCGAAAAAAAGCGAACGGTGCCCATCCCTAATGGTGACTACCGTAGGCATAAAGTGACTACAACTTTCTTGTTGCATTTTCTGTCGTCACATCCTCTATGTTCTCATTGGCTGCTATGCGGGTCTTTTGGCCCACATTAGTCCCGCCTTAAGCAGTGGCTTTGTTACGGCAGGGTCGCCAGACTAGTCTCCTGTTTATTAATTAATAAACATCGGAGATTAGTCTGGATGCCAGGCTATGTCTGCGTAGGTTTCCCCTACCACTAAAAACATGTACAATAGGCCAGGATGAATGTGAGTGTGTTTGAGTTGTGCGCATGGGGGGACGACGGATGGAAATTAGCCTAGGCTATAATCCGGTGTGGCTTGTTTACATGCATGACATGCACTGTCCTGACCAAATAAACCAATACAAAAATAAAATAATAATGAATAAATTCCATTCATTCCTATGCAGCAAATGCGCAAAACTGGTATTTCGTGGCTGGTTGCACCAAAAAAAATCACATCAACTGTGGTAGTTTCTGAGCGTGTTCCTACAAATGCACTTATGATGTAAATAGAGCTTTTTCTCCCCGCATGGTCTGGAATGTTGAAGCCAGACCGTGGCCGTAAGAATGTCGATTTCATGCCATTTATAAAATTTCTGAAATTTCTTCATAATAAACAAATTATTAGATGATGTTAAGTGGCCGTTAAACGTGAACCTGACCAATGAACACTTCTCCTTTGTCCAGAGAATCCATCCCGACTCACTGCTGTAGCATATCAACTTGACCTATTACTGATTAAACCATATTAATGTGTGCCTTAGACTGTCTACAATAATATCTTCTTCTTCTTCTTCTTCTTAATATGGGAGGTCAGAAAACCAGTCACTATCTGGTTTGACCACCATTTGCCTCACGCATTTGCCTACACATCACCGTAATTGAGCCGATCCTGTTGTTGATCGTGGCCTGTGGAGTGTTGCTCCACTCCTCTTCAATGGCAGAGCGAAGTTGATGAATATTGGCAGGAATCGGAACACGCTGCTCTACTGTAAACGCCAATCCAAAGCCTCCCAAACATGATCAATGGGTGAAATGTCATTCAAAATGCCATCAATAAAATGCACCTGTGTGTTCGTGGTGAGGAGATGTGCTGCACTGTGTGAGGCAGATGGTGGTCACACCAATCTGATTATTTAACGGTTTGACTTGATTCTTGACATGGCCCTTGTTTAGTAGCCTAATAAACCACACCCACTTCTTTTCTGCGCAAAAGAAGGCGGGTCTGGACATACGCGGTAAACAAGTGGCTGACTGGCGGCTAAGGCCGAACCAATCACGACCGGCACAGACAATTTACAAGGTTACGTCACTCGCTGCACCGCTATGTTGTTCAATTAACAATAACATTAGCCAAAACTAATCATGGATGAGTGGTCGAAGATTTTGCCTCTGCATTCTCGTCAGTTTATATTCAGTTAATATTTAGTGAATTGGACTACAGCGGTTGTCACGCCCGCTAATTGGTTTATTTCACTGACAAACTGTGCGCGTTAGGCCCGTTCCAACCGCTCCCATTGCTCCGTGACCAGACTGACTTCCCTGCGTGGAATGGACAGGGAATAGTATGGCAGAGACATAGTAGTTAGAAATAGTATTAGTAGTAAATACGATGAAACGTTTTTTTTAGATTTATTGTTTGTCTTAAAAAAGAACTAAGTCACTTTTTATCTTAATCTTAATAAATCCTTTCCGTAGTCCCTCTGGGGGTAATACAAGTGTTAATGGGATAATTGTGTACAAGTCGTTTCATGGTTTAGCACCAAAGTCCATCTCTGACATGTTAGAGCCGTATGAACCATCTCGGGCCCTGAGAACTTCAGGGAGGGGTCTCCTGGTGGTTCCCAGAGTCAGGACTAAACACGGTGAGGCTGCGTTTCAGTTTCATGCAGCTAAACTCTGGAACAGTCTTCATGAGGATGTGAGACAGGCCTCAACTCTGACAATGTTCAAATCCAGGCTGAAAACAGCTCTTTTTACCCGAGCAGATGAAAACTGAAAGTATTTTATCTGCACTCTTGCCTTTTACTGTAATTGATTAATTTTTATGTTGATGTTTTAATGATTGATTTGATCTGTTTTCTTGTAATAATAACTGTGAAGCACTTTGAATTGCCTTGTGTATGAATTGTGCTCTACAAATAAACTTGCCTTGCCTTGCCTTGATTGGGGGGTCTTTCATCTCCCCCTGGTGTCTCTGGCTAGAAAACCACAATAGAAACTTTCCTGCCACCGGGTCGGAGGCGCAATACACACTAATGGAATCACGAAGAAGAAGCTAACAGGCTAACAGGCAAAGCTAACTGTGGGCTAGCGCCACTTAAACAGTATTTACAGCCAAGTTTGAGTGAAAAAAATGTATCTCCCTTGTGTAATTGGATGAACAATATCCCTCTCTACCTTTGTCTTTTCTGTCAGCGTAGTATTTACGCTCACGGACAATTAATGAGTAAAAAACCGCAACATGCTACGATACGTGCAGCTTATGGCCTCTAGGGGCATGAGTCCTGCTTTGAGTTTCAAGTAAATATTCTAATTGAAATTGAGCGTTTTGTGGTCATGAGTAACCGCATTAGTGATTAGCTTCCATTGTTCTTTTAAAATCGTTTTTTTTTCAGCCTATGGGATTTCAAAGTCCAATCAATCAAAAAAGCTCGATATTTCTATCCTTTTTAAGTCAAGAAATCTCCTACCTGAATGCATTAGAATTCCTGTTTGTT